>CM023448.1:122364240-122964240 GCA_013339765.2 Haemaphysalis longicornis | reverse complement strand
ACATTTCTGTGGGTGGAGAGAGATGTACGAGAGAGAGTGTGTGTGTCAGTGCCACCTCGTGCAAAGAAGTGTTACGAAAATATATAATTCTAATATTTGCAATTTTTAAATTTTTCCTAAAAAATTCCCGAAAGTTCTTGTTTCTCTTTTTTATAGGCCGTGAAAATTTCCGTAAATTTTGCTTATCTAGACACCAGCGGCATGGCCTGTGAGTCTGCGACGATACTAGTTCTACAAAGAACACGTCACAGGTACACCTTCCGCGAAGAATGCTCGAAAAGAATGCTGAGCGAAGTGCCATTAATCAGCAGCTGTCCAGGGGTCACTCACAGGTTAATGGTCTGTATTCTGGTAGTATCAGTGGCCCACGCCGGTCCCTTCCGAGCCTGTTTCAATTAATACTAGCTGGTTAAGATACGCTTATCAGTGACACCTTCTGCCCGAAGACATCAGAGATGAAAAGGATGGAAGGAAGTTAAAGGTGGACGCGAGCAAACGGGATGAGTTGGGCGTATTATTTATTTACAGATACTACTGTCTCGATACACGAGACATAGCAGGAGTGGGTACATCAGGAAAAAGAAAAAACATACATTAAGCAACACCACAGAAACATACAAAGCATTTGAAACATATTACAAAATGGTTAGGCAGTTCTTTCAAAAACAGTTCAATTTGTTTTTCGCGCAGGGAACCATCTAGGTTGTTCCAAATCTCAACAACGGCTGGAAAAAAGGAATGTTTAAAGCAATTTACAAATGGCTGGAAGGGAATAATGTTGAGTGAGTGAGATCGGCGCGTGGCTCGTAGTGCCGAATGACAAAAGGTAATCGGTGCTTCAATGCAACTGCGGCTGTGTACAATCTTATGTAGCGGAGTGATACCATCAAGTGGGCGTCGAAAAGCAAGGGGTTCTAACGACAATGAACATGCGTGAGATAAGGGAGAAAAATTGCGGTCATACCGGCCGAAAATAAACCGTATGGCTTTTTTCTGTATGCCCTCGAGCATATTTATGTCAAGTGCAGTATAGGGTGACCATACCGCTGAGGCGTACTCTAGCATTGGTCTGACGAGCTATTTATACGCGGTTAATTTGCAGTCCTTGGTAGAGTGCTTGAGTGTTAGTTTTATGTATCCCAGTTTTCTAAGTGCCCTAGCGCAAATTGTTTCGATGTGATGGTGCCACTTTAGGTTTTGACTGTAGGTAACACCAAGATATTTGAATGTATTCACAGAGTTTAGGTAGTGCTCATTGTAACTATAACTAAACCTTAGCGGTTGTTTTTTTATTGTTAAATGTCATTTGAACAGTTTTTTGGTAATTAATGCTCATTTGCCACGTGGTGCTCTAACCACAAAATGACGAAAATACTTTGTTCAGAACATCTTGGTCATGAGCATCATTTACGCTAGTATAAAGAACGCAGTCGTCAGCGTACAATCGCAGCTTCACTGGTGTGTCCTTAATGACATGTGTGACATCATTAATGTAAATAATAAACAATAGGGGCCCAAGTACCCAGCCCTGCGGTACCCTGGAAGTTACTGCGCATGCTCAAATGTAAGAAATTGCGACCTCAAACGTAGCCAATCAGCTATCCAGCCTATTATTTTGTGATCGTTAATAATATTTCTGAGTCTAATAAGAAGTTTTCTGTGACACACCACATCAAATGCTTTGCTATAATATATGAATATGGCATCAACCTGACCTCGAGTATTAAGAGCCGAAGTGATGTCGTGAGTGAATTCAATGAGCTGTGTAGTTGTAGAAAAACCAGAGCGGAAACCATGCTGATTACGCGACAATGCGTTGTTATCAGTGAGGTACTGAAGTACATGTTTATGAATTATGTGCTCTAAAAGCTTGCAACAGGTACACGTTAATGAAATAGGCCTGTAGTTAGAAATAAGTTGCTTATTACCCGATTTAAACACAGGAATTACATTGACGATTTTCCAAACGGTCGGCACAGTACCTGTCTCTAACGATTTAGCAAAAATTATTGATAAATAATGAGCATTTCATTCTGCATAACGCTTCAAAAACATGTTTGGTATGCCATCTGGCCCGGCACCTTTAGTAGTGTCGATATTCAACAGAAGGTTAAGAAAGCCAGTGTAACTAATTTCAATTGCTGGAAACGAATCTATTTCCTGGCTGCTACGAATGTCAGGGGTCGTTTTATTGTCATCTTCAAATACAGTTTGGAAATACTTATAAAAGGCTTCAGAAATTGGGGAAGAATCGGAGCAGGACACATCATCTATCAAGAAAGTAGACGGACAGGCAGTGGTAGGATTGATAGTTCTCCAAAACTTAATGAGATTATTTTTCATAAAAGAGCTTAACGTGGTATTAAAGTAAAACTTTCTCGCATCACTCATTTTAGCTTTTAGTTCAGATTTAAGCAAGTTAATTTGGGACTCCCCGTCATTATTGTGAACCCTCCGTCGCTTTCGCAGTCGCTTAATACCACGTTTAAGCTGTTTAATTGACCTGGTAACCAAGGGTGTTTGGCATGACGTTTTATGCTCTTGTGAGGAACAAACTGCGCTACGCATTCATTAACTATGCTGTAAAATTGGTTAGTCAACGTATCAATACTGGAGTGGTTACTACAAGACACGAAATCGACAAAAGCGTGATGCAAGTTTAGCAAAAATAGAAGTGTCGTCTGCGCATTCAAAATTCAGCACAGTCTTAAACATTGGTCGTACTGGCTTACAAGCAACATTTAAATCAACAATAACAGCTTTATGGTCGGAAATTCCATGGACCACCCTGCACTGATATCAATTCTTAACAAATTCATGGTTGGTAAAAACAAAAGAGAGAGAGAGAGAGAGAGAGAGAGAGAGAGAGAGAGTAAACTTTATTTTGTGAAAAAAAAGGGGGGAGCACGTGGTCGGATTCCTCATTTCAGGAGCTTGCTGCCTTCTCCGCACGTTCCACCAGCCGAAGCTGAGTGTCGCTGCTGGAGCTGGACAGTTCTCTCTCCCACTGCTCATAAGAAGGGTTGGGAATTGGGCGAACATTTGGGTTTTTCTGGCAGGCCCAGACCATGTGGTAGAGGGTACAGATTTCACCGCAGTGTGAGCATGTGGCGCTGTAGAGGTTGGGGTTGATGGCGTGAAGTTTAGATAGGTGTGGGAACGTATTTGTCTGCAAAAGCCTGAGTTTATGCTCCTGTTCCTTGTGAGTGACGGGTGGGCAGGAGGATACTCTTGCCTACTCAGCTTGTAGTGCTGTGTGATGCCTTGGTATGTTATTAGGGGATGAGTCGCTTGAAGCCAGTCGTCTCGCGGTGCCCGGTAGGCTAATTCTCGGGCTGTCGTGTGGGCCATGACATTGCCGCGAAGGGACGAGTGGGCAGGCGCCCAAACCAGACTGATCTTGCGTTGAGGGTGTCGCTGGAGAAGTATTCATGCAGGTGGTCTTGATATTCTTCCGCGTAAGTAGCTTCGGCATGCTGCTTGAGAATCAGTGATGATTGTATCGACTGAGGTGTGGGCAATGGCAAGAGCGATGGCTGCTTCTTCTGCTTGGGTAGTGTTGATTCCAGTAAGTGTGACACTGGCGACATGCTCGGTGCATGTGGTGACGACAGCTGTCATCGTATCCATGCGAGCGTAGTCGGCAGCGTCCGTGCACACAGTTTTGGGGTTTGATCCATGGACTATATCTAATGCCTGTGCTCTCGCCGCACGTCTTCCTTGGTGAAACTGAGGGTGCATATTCCGTGGAATAGGAGCCACATAGATGTTTTGCCTTATGGTTGTGGGTATGTCCATGGAAGAACTGCCTTGTTCTTCTGGGGTATTGTATCCAAGGCGACCAAGCAGTTGGCGTCCTGTTCTTGTGGTCGCTAGACGGTGGTGCTGGTTTAACAATTGAGCCTCTATGAGCTCCTCCACAGTGTTGTGTACTCCCAGTTTGAGAAGTCTATCCGTTTGCCGTGCTGACGGGGAGACCAAGTGCATGTTTGTATGCTTTCAGAATGAGTGTATCAAGTTTGGTTACGTCGCTTTTGGAGAGGATCGCATACGGGATGGCGTAATTGATACGAGAGATGATGAAAGCTTGGACAAGCCATAGTGTGTCTGCTTCCTTCATCCGTCTAGTCTTCGTGGTGATTCGGCGGAGCATGTGAACAATTTGTCCTGTTGTTTGAGTTAGGTGCCGAAGAAGTATGGAGTTGGAGCAGTCCTCTTGAAAGGTCATCCCCAGTATCTTTATGTGTGGGGAAGGCGCGATCGTAGCTCCGTCAAGGGTAATTTGGATGCCTGGGTCTTGATGTTTTCGAGTTTGGCGCTTCCGGACAAGGAGAAGCTCAGATTTCTGTGGAGAGCAGCATAAACCACACTTGGCTGCATAAGCTTGCACGATGTCAGCAGCCTGCTGAAGACGATCTTGCATTTCCCCTACCGACGCTGCGCCCGTCCATAACGTTATATCATCGGCATATAGGCCGTGTCGAAGGTCAGGGATAGCATCTAATAGTTTGGGAAGGCCGATGAGGGCGATGTTAAATAGCAGTTGGGAAGGAACTGCGCCCTGTGGCGTGCCTCGACCTCCAACTTGAATGGGAGGTGATTGTGCGTCACCGACCTTCAGGACTGCTTGCCGGTTTGTAAGAAAATCCCTGATGTAATTGTATATCCTGGCTCCGCAGTGGAGGTTATTGAGATTGTTCAGAATCATTTGATGATTTACATTGTCAAACGCCCCTTTTAAATCGAGGTCGAGAATTGCTTTGGACCTGTGATTATTGGCCTGCATCATGATTTCCTCTTTGAGCTGAAGAAGAATATCTTGGGCACTGAGACTTGGTCTTAATCCGTACATGGATGTAGGAATTTGGCAAGTATCGTCTAGGTATTGTTGTAGGCGAGCGAGGATGACGTGCTCGAGTAGCTTTCCTATGCAGGACGTTAACGAAATTGGGCGGAGATTCTCGACGCTTGGCTCCTTTCCGGGTTTCGGTATTAAATGAACCTCAGCCGTCTTCCATTCCGGCGGTATGACTCCCTTTTCCCAACAGCCATTCATGAATTGTGTGAGGGATGTGACGGAGTCATGGTCAAGGTTAGTCAGTATCTTGTTTGTGATACCGTCTTGGCCGGGTGTGGTATTTCTCCGTATCTTGGCTAGCGCTGCCCGTACCTCCGATTCGTCAATGGGCCTATCCAGGTGGAGGTTTGGATCGCCCGAGTAGTCTGGAGCTGAGTATGGCGGAGATAGAGGCAGGTATCTTTGCTGAAGCTTTTTGAGGAGGTCGTCCTTGGTGCCTGGGAAAGTGTGCAAAATGTTTTTCATTGTCTTGGTAGTTTCGCCTTTACTTTTTGAAGGGTCAATCAAATATCTGAGTAGTCGCCACGTCTTAGATGTGGTGAGAGTACCACCGAGGCTGTCGCAGATCGTGAGCCAATTATTCTTGCAAAGTTCAGCAGCGTATTTGGCCGCGTCCTGAGTCAGGGCTGCAATTCGCAATTTGAGTTTGCGATTGTGCTTTTGCCTCTTCCATCTGCGGATGAGCGACCGGCGAGCTTCCCATAAGTGGAGTAGTTTGGTGTCTATATGCGGAACCTGTGTAGTGGTATTTAGCTGTTGCGTTGTGGCTTTTACATCAGCTCGTAGCGCTTGCGTCCAGGTGTTTATGTCCTCTATCTTGGAGCTAGGCAGCTCAGCCCTGCGCTCGCGGAACTTGTCCCAGTTCGTTATTCGAACTTCGCCTAGGGGTGCTCGATATTCTTCCCCGTAAAGGGTCGTTGAAACAACTGAGTGGTCACTACTTAGATTCTCCTCCAGGTTCAGCCATGTGGCGTGGTTGACGTTTTTAGTAAAAGTCAAATCTGGGCACGTGTCGTGAGTTACGCTGTTGCCCATTCGCGTCGGCGTACTGCAGTCCGTAAGTAGCACCAAACCCTCTTCACCCACGCAGCGGAGGAGCTCATTGCCTCTCTTGTTCGCATATCGGTATCCCCATATGGGGTGGGCCGCGTTGAAATCCCCAAGGACAATGAGGGGATTGGAGCCCGCGGTGGTAGTTGCTTGTTGCACTATGCGGTCAATGCAATCTTGCTTATTGTTTGGTCGGCAGTAGACATTGAGGAAAAACAGGCTTTTCCCCTTGCGTACCTTCCTCGGGATGAGCTCGGTGAGGATGCCAGTTTGTTCTGCTTGTGTTAAGGCGTGGTGTATGGCAGTGATGGATTTCTTGATTAGTGTGCAAGAATTAAACCCCTTTGAGTCTTCATGTGTAATATATCCTGGAAGCCTAGCGTGTGCGTTGGTTTCTTGAAGCGCAATGATGTCGGGTGCAGTGGACACTGATTCAATGTACTGCTGGAGTAGGCCAATCTTGTTTTTTATGCTCATTTTTTTGCAGCATTTCAAAGTTATGAGATTGTCCCCGAAGGCGTTGACACGCACTTCCGGACATGACGTACTACCCGTGATCTCCGAGGCATGCTCCTACGGGGAAGCTTTGGCGATTTTTACGTCATTTTGACGTCACGAGCATCCGAGGCGCATCGGATCAGCAGAATACGGCCCCCGGGTGTCGGCCGCGCCGATGTTAGGGTTAGCAAAGCGGCTCTCGCCTTGAATCTTCAAAGTACCGCGGAATAGCGAAAAACTCACTCACAGCCGTAAGCTTGGCATCGGGGTGATCCTTAAAGCTTCATAGAAGTGGCCGTCGAGTTTTCTCTCGTGAACAGTGGACCTATTCGTTGCTTTGGAGCACTTTTCCAGGAGCCCATATGCTGCGCGTTCGCTTGGGTTGGCCCCCTGGTGAACCAGCTGCGATAGATCGAAAGCTAGTGACATTAAAGAATCACAAATTATCCTGTCACAACCAGTTGATGTTAACAAATTCCAATCTATAGAGGAGGCATTACAGTCACCGGTCAATACGAGTTTAGAACAGTCCAGCTTTTGTCCAACAATATAGTCACTGACAGTCGAAAAAACGTCTGAGGCAGGGTTAGGAGGACGGTAGAGAGCACCAACAACAATAGCGAGACCATCAAGCATTAGTTTTCACCATATAGATTCAGTATTTGGGAGTTCTGGTAGTAAAGAGAATTCAATGCCACTTTTCATAAAAAGTGCCACTCCGCCACCACGGCCAGAAGGCCTATCTTTTCTTAGAACCATGTAACCAGGGGGGCAAGAATTCATGATCAAAGATAGATTAATTTAACCAAGTCTCAGTCACACAGATTGATGGACTATGACACTCAAAAAGCCAGTTAAAGTTTGCAATTTTATTAACTAGGCTACGCGCATTTAAATTCAAAAGCGCAAAGGACTTCGCACTAAGCCGTCATTCATTGTTTGTAGTAGACAACCGACGGCTTTCGTTAATGATAGCTTTTTTATTTTCATCCCAAGAATACCGAACGTTGTCCACCAACAAATGATCGTAGTGCAGTCTGGCTTTTTCCGCATCCTTCCTTATCTCGGCGGAATTCTGCCACAGTTCCCTACGTATCTGCCTCACGCGCACAGAAAAGTCTTCATTTATAAATATTTTCGTGCCCTTCAACTTGCTTGCATTGCTTAAAATAGCGACCTTAGTTCTAAAATCAAGCAACTTAATAATAACAGGTCTTGGGCTACTGCTACTGCTCTTACGCACTCCCAGCCTATGGCAGTGTTCGATATGGCCACACGTAACTTCTAGTTTTGATGCAATCAGTCCAGCAACTCATCCGAAGTTTCCCCAGAGTTTTCATTTAAGCCAGAGATGAGCAGGTTATTTGTACGGGACCTATTCTCTAAATCGTCGTTTTTGCGGTCCTGTTTACAAACAATCTCTCGAATGTCAGCTACGGCTTTCTCAAGTTCAGACACGCGTGGCGCAACTTCAGTAATTGACGCAATGGACAGCTCAATTTTAGTTAATCGTTCTTCGAAGGATGCAACACTAGAGGAAAGACCTGTTATCTCCTGTTTAATTTTAGTCTGCCCCGAGAGCAATTCTCGCAACATGTCTTTGACTTCAGGACTAGGGTTACTCTCCACATCACCACACACGAGCA
Organism: Haemaphysalis longicornis; assembly: GCA_013339765.2. NCBI lineage: Eukaryota > Metazoa > Arthropoda > Arachnida > Ixodida > Ixodidae > Haemaphysalis > Haemaphysalis longicornis. Next base: position 122,956,188 of record CM023448.1, on the reverse strand, counting down.
ACAGCATTCTCAAGAAATTCAGACATATTCATGAGGTCTGCAGGGGGGTCCGGCAGCAGCAGTAAGAAATAGTTGCCACTTCTATAGCATTTGAAATTGTACTTCAAGCTTACCTGCAAGACAGAGCATAAGAATTTGAAGCGAGTGCATTCCATGCTGCCGCCGGACCCACTGAAGAGCAGCGGACGTTGCGATGCCTTTATACGTTCCGGTGTCGTCACAGATGTCGCCTTGTTCCTGATATCGCACCATGCGCACGCACTTTCAGTCTAGCTGATACGGTTGCCAAAAAGTTTCATCGCCGTAACCCAGAAAGCAACTTCGCCGCACGAGGAATTGACGAAACATTCATTGACCGGCCAAGAGGGTACGCTGCTTGAAAAAGATGGTCCGCCCTGAATACTGTAGGTTCCGGTGCATGCAGCAATCTGCAAGACAGAGCATAAGAATTTGAAGCGAGTGCATTCCATGCCGCCGCCGGACCCACTAAAGAGCAGCGGACGACGCGATGCCTTTATACGTTCCGGTATCGTCACAGATGTTGCTTTGTTCCTGATATCGCACCATGCGCACGCACTTTCAGTCCAGCTGATACGGTTGCCAAAAAGTTTCATCGCCGTAACCCAGCAAGCAACTTCGCCGCACGAGGGATTGACGAAACATTCATTGACCGGCAAAGAGGGTACGCTGCTTGAAAAAGATGGTCCGTCCTGAACACTGTAGATTCCGGTGCATACAGCAATCTGCAAGACAGAGCATAAGAATTTGAAGCGAGTGCATTCCATGCTGCCGCCGGACCCACGATCATGGTCATGGTGTGGTCTGACGACCCGTGGTACCAGGCGGTTGCACAGGCGTTCCTGGTAGGATGTAGGGACCTTGGCCTTTGCAGGTCACATCTGTCACCGTGTGTGCCAAATGACGCTTTAGAATTGCAACGAGAATTAGTCAGTGTAAGGTCACTGGGTTGACTCAATGCCCCAGTGTGTAAACAGCTACGACAGGAGGACCCTGGCAGCGGATGGACAACGGAGGAGGAGGAAAAACTTCATTGGTGGCAAAATTAGATCGCCGTTTCCCTAAGTGAGAGGAGCCCTCATACCAGAGCCCCTGAGGCTTTGGCTGTCACCCGGTCCAGCCTGCGTGATCTTCCAGGGCCGAGCTGGACAGCATGGCTTCCCACTGTTCGGTCGTTGGATTGTCGTTCACGGGCACTGTCTTAGTTTCGGGACAGGCTCGTGTGACGTGGTGAAGGGTAACTTTTTCTCAGCCGCATCTCCCCGACATCAATATCGTTTTGACCTCTGGACACAAGTACCTCGACGAAAATGAGGCGGCACACGCCGTTGTCCGAGTACACACCCTCCGGGCCATTTTCGAAGAGAGCCAAGACACGGCTCTCCCACACACTCAATGTGTGTGAGAAGACTTCCCACACACTCAATGGTTACGCGGACATCCTCTCGCACTCCAGACACAAGCGTCAACGGTTCCCTCCACCCCACTGCCACGTGTCCTGAGCTGAATCGACCACACTCCGCCGGCCGCAGACCAAATCCTACCCCAATCAACCCTCCCCCACCATATCTATCCCGCCCAATATCACAATACCTGCAACTTTGACCCCAGCCAGGCACCCTGTACCGTCTGATTTGGGAATTACAACAATCCCCGTCCCTCACACCCAATCCCCTCCCCACGTACGAGCCGAAGGGGGAGGGGAGGGGGGGAAGAGGGAGGGGGCTGTATAGCTCGGATCTCTCGACCCAGCGCATGCTGACAGAGAGAGAGAGGGCACGAGCACCTAGCAAGGGCCAGGGCAATCCGGACTAGCAGACCCCACGGGGCCGGTGCTGACACCATCCTGCACCATTAAGCTCGAAATTAAAGAAGTTTATTCTCTCTCTCTCTTCATCTCTCTCTCTCTCTCCATCTCTCTCTCTCTCTCTATCAGCCAATAGCGAGCATTTAATTGAAGGGTAGACTGCAGGGAATCCCTAGATTGGGTTCTTTCCGCCACAAATCTTTTAAGTGGCGTAATGACGGTTTGGGATGGAGGCTATAGCAGGGGTACGCGGCAGGGAGTTCAGCGCGAGCCATAGTAGCCATGCCATTGCCCTTGGGTTCATAATATTCGGTGGCATCCAAGGTGGAGCAATGGAAGTGATCACACTTTTTGCACTACAACTCCGGCTCGGGCCGAACAAATGTAGGGCCTGTAGTTACGCTTTTCGTAAAGTTGTAATTGAGACGGACCGCAGTTGCGTCAGGATTTTTTCCTGCAAGAATACTGAACAACGGAGCCTTGAATTAACTGGTGTGTCGACGAAAATGTTTAATTTCGGAGTAACCGGCGATGACAGGGCAGGAGGCTTATATTATGTGTCGCCGTTACAATAGCTACGCTTCGACCGTGGCGTGCTCAACAAAGGATACGGCACAATTCTTGAGAACTGCGTACTTAACTTCGTAATTGCACGTGTGAGTAAGAAGACCGGAACGCAATATTTCCCGTTGTTTTCGAGATGCCTGGATTCTGAGTTCTGCAAACACGAATGTACCAGCAACGGACAGTAATGCGCTTTTTGCGCGCTCCCGTGGGCAACATGATACACCGAATAGCAAGCGACTACCTGCATACCCCCACGGCACAACGTGTCTTGAAGTGGTTGGGCTTGCTGCCGAAGACGTTGGGCTCACACTTTGCTCCCGGCTTCTTGTATTTCGTGCCAGATCCTTTGCGTGAATGACGATGTCGATCGATGTCTGGAGCAACGTTACCCTTCACTACAATTCTCTCGCTGGCATTTCCGCGCTAAGAAGGGGTAGGGCGACATGTAAGATAAGACGGCGGGGAAGCAGGCAGTGCTAAATACTTCGCCACACCAACACCACATCCTACATCAAGCGTAATTTTGTTTTGCTCTGAGCAGGGTTAGCGGGGGGCATGTTTCCAATTTCAAAGTTGCGTGCGTCTTAAGCAGAACTTGACAAAGGCAGTCGGTTTCCCTCTTGCTGTGGCATCTGTCGACGAATGAAAATATAATTGCATTCTTATGGTGAACATGTACATTTTTTGCAATTTGGAAAGTTCCTCAAAACATGTACCTCGCTTATATAACTACTAAAGCCTGGCCGAAGTTTGCCTGGTTCCCACTAATATACATAAGGAACGTGCGATTTAGCTAAATAAAACAGGCAATAAAAGCTACAGAAATTCTGGTAATTTCCTCTAATGCGTAAGAAGTGAAGAAGGTCGACTGAAATAAAAAATAGTGAAAAAAGTCGAGTGACACGGTTCACGTCTGCGATAGGTAAAGGCTCAGTACTGTGGTCCCTGCTTACGTGGCGCAAATCACCACGGAATCAAGCCCTTCGCCTATTGTGCTGTGCGCGATTTTAATAGGATGACTCCACCATTCTATTCAATGTGCTGTTCTTTCGCCGTGTGCTCGCGAGCTTATCCTTGGATGGAACTTTCTTTCAACTGCCTCCCATTATTTCCGGCCTTGAACCCGCCATACATATTGCTGATACTGAAAATCCAAGTTGTGTCGATTCGACACAACACATTCTCAAACTGAATACGGATCATGTTTTGGAAGCAGGTTGTAAGGGAATTTTGTCGGTCTCGCCGGACGAAATCATCGCAGGCGATGCTGTGGTGGTGCCGTCTACCCGTTTATGCAGCAAGGGATTGCCATAGCATCCTGCCTTCGTGCGCGTGTCCGCAGTCCTCGCTGCCCTGAAGATGACGAATGAGACAATATTACTGTCCCAAGGGACCACTACTACTTCGGTTGCCGACCGTGCCCCTGCATCAGTTGTTTTCGGTGACATGCACCCCTCAAGCAATCCCTAATTTGGTTCAGTTAATGATTTGTCGGCTCTTGCAGCCACTATCAGTCCCGACCTGACGCCTAAGCAGAGAAAGTTATTAATAGGTGTCCTGGCCAAGCATCAAGCTTTTATCGACGCCCACTCCCCTGGCATCTCACATACATCTGCAATGGAGCATAGAATTAAAATGGATAGATCAGCCGTGATTCGCCGCAGGCCATACCGCGTCTCGTCGTGTCAACTGAAGATCATCGAAGACAACGTGGCTGATATGCTGAAGAGCAAAATTATTCACCCGTCGACGAGTTCGTGGTCTTTCCCTGTGGTACTCGCTCAGAAAAAAGACGGTTTAATAGGATCACGCAGAAAGATGTCTATATTATGCCCCGCATAGACGATGCCTTAGATTGTCTGCAAGGGGCCGAATACTTCACGGCCCTGGACCGTCGGTCCGGGTACTGGCAAATCCTGATGCATGAAACAAAGAGAAAACCGCATTTGCCACCCCGGCCTTTACGAGTTTAATGTAATGTAATGTCATTTGGTCTTTGCAATACTCCTGCTACATTTGAACGGATGATGGACATTGTGCTTTGTTGCCTCGAATGGAAAACTTGTTTATGCTATCTAGACGATGCTCTTATTTTTTCGTGCATATTTTCTCATCATCTGGAGCGCCCTGACGAAGTACTTACTTGCCTGACGTATGCCGGACTTCCACGGAACACAAAAACTGCAATTTTGCCAGCAAGAGCATTAAAGTGCTATGACACATCGCCTCTAAAGACGGAATACGTGCGGATCCTGAAAAGACATCTGCTTTTATGTATTTTCCCCGGCGACCCCAACAAAAAGATCTGCGAAGATTTTTGGCCTGGAGTCATACCTACGGCGTTTTATGCGCAACTTTGCGACCCTTGAGATTCCTTTGCACCAGCTTATACGCGGCAACGTGTCCTTTACATTGTAAGCCTTTGAAGCCCTCGAGGGTGCCCTCACATCTGACCCCTTCTTGTGCCGTTGTGACGACACAGCACCTATTAAATTGCATTCTGACGTCAGCAGGTGTGACACTGGCTCCTTTCATTTGCGCGATGCTCACAGCTTCAGGAAAGAGTCATAACGTATGTCGCTCACTGACACCCGCTGTGCAGAACTACACCATCACGGAACAGGAATGCCTAGCGGTCGCCTTGTCTATTCAAAAGTTTCGTCAATACTAGTACGATCGTAATTTTCACCATCGTTGCTGATCACCACGCCCTCTGTTGGCTATCAACGATGAAAAATGCGGCCACCTTCGCTATTGGGATGAAAAGACTGAGGAAGCAGCGGAGCTGGTGGTCTTCACTCGCTTTAACTTGTTTTTTTTTTCTATAGCTTTAGCCTTGCATTTTCTATGGCTTTAACTTGGCTTTTCTTTGGCTTTAACTTGTCTTTTCTATAGCTTTACTTGCTTTTTTTAGAGCACCTTTCTAGGTCTGTCCATCTTATCGATACATCGGACACTGATACCGGCGAGCGCACGGCGTCTCTCTCAACTAGGAGAGCATCTGCACGTCACAGTCTACGTCATCACTAGGTGCAGCCAATCTCCGACGCGCGCCTCCCCACCCGAACATGTGCGCCGCGACGCACACTCCCCACACATGCTCGTCGGCTCTTTGCCTCCTCACCACTTCGCCTCACATTTCTTGGCCTAACATTTTCCTCCTCTACACTGTGCTGCGCAAATTTTTGAGCAACGCCCGGCACGGCAGGAACAAAAGCTTAAACAGCTCCGCTGTTAAAATTTATCTGGGCGCCTACACCGATGGATACTGCGTCTTCAGCAGTTTAACTTCACCGTTACATTAAAGTCGGGTAAAACGCATTCCGACACGGACGCCCTTTCACGATGCCCACTATCCTCCCTGTCGCAAGCTGCCTTTTCCGAGTCACGGCCGCCAAGTTTAGCCATGGTGCCCATCAACCATGCTCCAGTAGATACGATAACCGAGCTCCCCTTCGCTTCAGCAGGTCGATAATTATTGGCGCACTTAATTGGACCGCCTCAGTAGCTCTACTTGTCCACCCAATAGCGTTTCCGACGCCGGCTTAACAACTTCCTGCTTATGAATAACGTGCTCTAACGCGGCAATCACCGTCCTTCGGGCCATAAATGGGTGCCTGTCGTTCCTCGTCAGCTCCGCCATCGCATGCTTGAAGCTTTTCATGATGACGCAACCGCTGGACACCTTGGGTTCCAGAAGACTTATGATCTTGTTCGCAGTTGGTTTTTCTGGCGGGTCTATCCACGGGTGTCACCGAACACGTGGCCTCTTGCGCTTCGTGTAAGCACCGCGAGCGATCTACTTCCCACCTGCTGGTTTGCTGCAAGCGGTTCCTTGCTCATCTGTTCCGTTTGAAACAGTAGGCATTGACCTGTACGGTCTGTTACCTGCCGTTGGATCGTGACTGCCGTCGATCACTTGACTGAGTACGCAGAGACCGCTACCCTCCGGTCTGCAGGGTTGTGCTCACGAAGTCGCGGTTTTTTTTTTTTTTTTTCCTGCGCCACGTCATCTTGCGACATGGAGTGCCTCGGGTTCTGTTGAGTGACTGTGGCAAGACATTCCTTCCACAAATTCTTGCAGAGGTGCTTCGTACTGCCAACGCCATCCACAAAACTTGTTCTAGCTACCATCCGCAGACGAATAGGCTCACCGAACGGTTCCACCCCACACTCTCTGAAATGAACTCTATCACGTGAGCCATTAACGCACCCAGGATTTTTGTCTGGGGAGGGGGTTTAAAATATTGGCAACAAATATAAAATATAATAATATATAAACATAAGTGTAAATAAATCTTATAAATAAATAAATATAACGCTTAAAAATGTACAAAGAATATAAAAATGTATTCGAGTTTTTCCTATTTTTTATACGAAAAAATAAGTATCAAAGTAACCGCCATAACACAAAATTCGCTTGCAGGAGGAATATAATACTAGACACTTTGCATAACAAAAAAAGACACGGGAAGCCTTTTGCCATTGCCCAAAGCCCCGGAGACGAGTTTGGAAGCCTCCGTTCCTTCTGTGTTAATTCAACAGGCCCTTCATTACAATTTCGAGTTATAGAGAAGTAGGGAGAGGCAGACCCTTTATATAGGCCTCCTGCGCTGCCCAGGGGGCGCTGCGCAAGCGGCTTCCGGGAAGTACTTCCGGGTAGTACAAAACTGCGCGGGTCCCATAGGATCCCGTGTTGACAGAAGCAAAATGAGTTCGACGCTCCCGATTATTTTGCGACGTGGTCACCCGCTCATCCCCGACGCGTCCGATCTATTTCAGCGATCAAATTGGCATTAGGGGAAAAAGCTTTGCAGCGCTAAACACCTTTACAGCGCCGACGAAAGTGCCAGGACCGTGACGGCGTCTGCTACTCGCAGGTTCACCGATCGATGGTCGTACGAAGTGAAATTTTAAGTGAAATTTCTAGTTTAAACTAATACTCTAGGTGACAAAGACTTCTCAAAAACAGCCGATCAAAAAAGAAGAGTGACGAAATCGGCGATGATTGCGCTTTAAAAAGCCAGCGATACGTCCGGCGGACCGCTGTCTCGCCTGCTGAGGTGCGCCGTTCTTTTGCGTACTTGCACACTATGCGTGCACTTTCATTAAACAGTGTTCGTTTGCGTCGCCGTTACGAATACATGGTGCAGCGTTAGCTTGCCGTTTTGTTGCGTGTCTCAGTGACAAATGCCGCGACCGTCAGAAGCGTGAAATCTGTTTGCGATTCCGAAATTAGTGGCCGTAAAACAAAGTGGTCGGGCGAACTAAGAGGCCGCTCGCTTTCCTTGTTTGCTCTCACTTTACTTAATTACGCTCTTGCAGCAAACATTCCCTGTTCGCACTTAATAGCCTAGAATGAGGGTCAAAACGGCCGAGTTCCATGCAGCCGACATGGCGGAGGGCTGGACGGCAAATCGGAGGGGGGGGGGGGGGGGGGGGGGGGGGAGGGAGGAGGAGAAGGAGTGGGGCTTTGAATGCAAGAGAGAAAATTCAGCGAATGTCTAACAATATTGGACAATATTCTGGCGAAGTGTGAAGATGGGGGGGGGGGGGGGGGCGGGGGGGGGAGGGGCAATGCAACTGGATGACGCCAATTCTCATTTGAAGTCAAAACTGGCGTGTCGGCGTTCAGATTCGACGACCCCTGCACTAGAAAACCAACACAGTCAGTGATGATCGTATGTAAATATTCGGGGCCCCGCGCCGTGTATGAGGCTGTGTTATGTGATGTTATAGAAGTACACATCTCTGCAAGCAGCGGGCGTGTGATTTGGTGCATGTTTTGCGTCCTTTAATAGCGCTTAATAATTGGCGCTATTGACCCACCTAGTCGCTAGTATACATGTACCCTGCCGTTCGTAAATTGTGCGGCGCAAAACGTTACGCAAGAATCATTTAGTTTGCAAAAATACGAAACAAAATTTCCACTCGTTTCAAAGGCGCTGCCAGGCCAGCAGTGTCAGCTGAGTCGGCTGCGCAATTCTTGGGTTCGCTTGCATGCTTCCGACGAAGCAACCTTTTGCAGTTACCTAGCGTACCGTGTTTATGCTACTCGTGAACTTTCCTTTGTCGACCGCACGCAAGAAGAAAGAACGGTAATCGTGGTCAAGAAGTTAGACCACCCGACATGGCGATACTGTCCCACGCCGCGACGACCACGACAGCTCGCTCAAAAGAAAGCAGATAAATCGGCTTGTTTGAGCGCGGATATTATTTTGTTTAGCCTCTGCAACTACTTTAAGGGCTATTTCATACAGTATGCAGTCATTTAAACACGCCACAAATCGCCACAGCCAACTTACACTCTGACTTGTAATTGATACACATGGAGGGCGGCGAGGGTCGTCTGCTTTTGTACTACCCAGAGGCGTCGGCCGCTAGGGGCGCTGCATGCCGCCAAAACTCCAGCGCAGGAGGCCTATATACTTTTCTTAGGCAGGCACGATGGTCATAGCGGATGCGTTTGAGCCTCCCGCCTGTAGGCGTGGAGAAATTCGCAGCGAAGAACGTGGTGCCATCTAGAGCGTAGCTTGTAATTTAGAAACGTGGAGCGCCAAATGGGACGCCCTGGATGGCGTCGTGGGTCTGTCGCGCGAAAATTGTACGGGTCCGCGCTTGATGGCGCTTCGGTTTGTTCTGCACCCATGTTCTGGTTGCGGCGCCGTGTAGGCGCTGAACAGGCTCTCTGCCTCTCTGTTACATCGGCGTCAAAATACTCCAAACGTGTCGGTTTTCGCTGCGACCGTGTTAAGGACATGCGAGTTTCGCGCAGTACATAGATGTCTTTTAAGTGTCGTTGGGATGCTCCGTTCTCCAAATCAGCCTAAAACAACACTAGAAAACGTCCAGGGAGGCAAGGCAGGAGGCCGTCGTCAAAGAAAAGCACATATATTTACATTATGTACAGGGAACCGTTCATCTATGCAGCCATCTCGTAACCGTTCATCTATGCAGCGATCTGGTCGCCTCTCCCAGTCGTCTTCGTCTTTTAAGTGCGATGCACTTCTTAAGCGACCCTGAACCTGCGTCCACCGGCGATGTCCGCATAGCATACCCACGTGGGGGATTGGCCAGGAATCTCCTCGTCTTCCTTGGCAACGGGGAGATGGGCGCGCGCTCCTGGCCGCTGACATGGCACATACCCACGTGGGGGATTGGCCAGGAATCGGGCGTGAGAAGGGCTAATGCACCCGCTTAAAGGAGTACTGACACGAAATTTCAAAGCTGAGATCCGCTCTAGAATCAAGTACAGCGACAACACAAATGGTGTCTGTGAATAAATGCATTTTCTTTCTGTAGTTGTGTGTGTGTGGTGATCTCTCTTTCGCGAACATTACCGAACCGAGCAAATTCAACTCGTGCATTCGCACTTTCACATTCTTCCCCTCGGGGAAATGCGGGGAATCTTTTTCGTCTGTGTGCCTGCTGAGCAGGGTGCGAGCTTCTTCGTCTTCCATGAAAGTTCCAACAAACACCAAGGCATTCATTCATAAACGTCTCCACTGATTGTCGTGGCTGGGTCATAGAATGATCGAGGTACCTTTAAGGGCGTGAACATCGAACTTATTCACTCTCTTTTGTGTCTATCCTCCTCATGATAGATTTCAATATGAATGTTAGGCGCTACGCAGACATTTGACAGGACGCTACTCAGAGGCGTGGAAATTCTTTCGACGCGATTCGGTATCATGGCAAACTTATAGCCGTATTTGAGTCGGTCCTCCTCTCCAAGGGTTTCTTCGACTAGGCTGAGTGGAGGATGTTCCAATGCTTTTACATGCAATAATCGCTTCAATGATCTCCTCGACTGGAGGCTCGAGCGGAGGAGCGATTCAGAATACGAGGTTATACCTTGTCATGTACCTGTAACGTACTTCAGCGTCGACAATCCAATCATCTGCATGAGGTAGTGGGAAGAATAGCCACCCTTCTTTCTACTATGCCTATATAAACACTGCCCACCCCCATGCGCCTTCTACCACATGGTCTAGGAATGCTTCCAAACTCCTACCCTCATTCCCATTCCCTCCCCATACCCGCCGCGGTGGCTCAGAGTTTAAGGCGTTGCGCTGCTGAGCACGAGGTCGCGGGCTCGATTACCGGCTGCGGCGGCCGCTTTTCTGATGGAGGCGAAAAACACAAACGCCCGTGTGTACGAGATTTCGATCGGCGCACGTTAAAGATCCCCAGGTGGTCAAAATTAACCCGGAGCCCTCGACTACGGCGCGCCTCATCGCCTGTGCTGCGTCGGCGCGTTAAATCCTACCATCATCATTCCCTCCCCCACGCTCGAGCAATGGACAGACATGCTGGCCAGCTCGGACCCAACCGACCAGCTTCACCTGGTTAAGCGCGCCCGCCTGACCGCCACAGCCGTGGGACCCGTGGACCAAGGACCCCTCCCATGGCAAGGGGACTACAGTAATAGTACAGTATGGTCCCAATAACTTTTGCTCTTCCTCCCCCTCCCCCGTGACATTCGCGGGGGTGTATCTGCGTACCACAGTTTTGACACCCCTTGACTTCCAGCCAATAGTTCCGCCGTACTACACGTACGCCAGGGAGTATGATGCAACTCATTCGAAGCTGGAGCCATCTAGTGAGGGTGGCCACGATTGCCTATGCGACGCGTCTAATCAAAATAGATGTCTCCGGGCCCTAACTTGATTTTAGAGTTGGTGGCTGTTATGCGGCTGGATTTATTACAGCGTACTCTTAGCGCCACCGCAGGTTATTGAAATTGATCGCCCAGTGACCGGCATTATTATTTTAAAAAATGATCCAAAGAACATTTCAGCGATCATTCCTGTAAGTTGCAACCCTGCTTTAGGGGCTTAAGGAGGCTGTTGATTTGGAGGCTCTGAAATTTTTTGATCGTTAGGAGAGTGCAGCGACCCCTTAGTGTCTCTGTTACGCCACCAGAGAGATTTCATCCCTTAAAGTGAATTTTTGGACTTCCACCCGCCAAAGGCAGCGGAGTTTTAATGGAAAAGCCAGTGGCACCAAATATAGGTAAGCGGAAATGTTAAAATCTAGAACAAACAATATATGATATGACTGTGTCAAGCCGGTTGTGAAAGGTATATATTCTGCGCCAACAAATAAGTGCGAGGCCGAACCATTTTCCGAACATCACTCCCATTGATTTTAGAAGATGACAGGGACGACAGTTTTTTGACGGAATCAACAATTACAGCTGACCTACCGCCCCGCTTCCCCACCCCCTCCTGTGATCTCGTCAACCGCATAAACTGGCACTGGCACCGGCGGCGCCTTAACGGAGAACTTAGCAAAACATTGTTTTCATTTCATTTTATCATTGGTTGAGCAATAGATGGGCCATTTCGACAAACTTTTCAAGGGGAGAGGGAGATATGGGGGAGAGGGAGATAGAGAAAAACGTTATTCAAGCAAGTGGCTAGAGAAGCGCGGTAGGCATTGGACTGAGGCTGGTGGCGTCTAAATGGTGGCTCATACGGCCGGCCAGAGCTGCCCGACGCCTCCCTCCACTGCTCGCCGCAGGTGATTTGAGAGAAGGGGTTTTGGGGGCATTCCCATATGAAGTGATGTAGTGAGGCGTGTTCCCCACAATCCGACAGAGGAGCAGAGAACGAGAGAGGGGAGAGAGAGTGTGTGGAGAGAGCTGCCATCAAGAGGGGAGACAGCTGCCTTCGCAACGCTGCCAAAAAAAAAAAAAAGCTTCAAAGTTTATTGGTTTCACGATAGTGCAAAAATACAGTGGAGTAGTACAGAAAGAGGTCCCGAAGTGAAGCACTGCCGAGGCGACCTCTTACTATTGAATCTATGACAAGTGATTAAAAATGAGCGGTTTAGCCTCATTACAAGTGTACAATTTACAGAAATATGTAACAAACCGGCAGACATACATCCAAACAATATTAGTTAATATACTATTATGAACCAGCGTTTAATTCATTGTTCACGTTATTAGCAGACAAAAAGAAAAAGGAAGAAAATATAGAAAGGAAGCAAAAAAAGAAAAGAAAAGGAAGAAAATAAGAGAAAAAGAAAAAGGAACGTTCGGCGCAATAATGAATACTTTATAGCACAGAAATACCAATGAGGCAAACGCAAGACTATAAAAATTACCAATACTCAATTACTTCATCAACAAGATGACCGCAATAACAAAAATGAGCGCAAAAACATGTTATGCAGAATTAATATCACCGAATTTACTTAACTCAACATCAGTTAGAAATAAGGGAAGGTAACTACAGTAAACAGAAAATAATTGGAAAAAATTGCAGGCAGTTTTCAGCAGTTATTAACACAGTATGAACGAAGTAGACGCCTAAAAGTAGGAAGTGATGAGGTTGATTTGATTGATACCGGTAATTCATTCCAAAATTTGATTGCACTGAATTCGACGGTTAGTTTACCATAGTTGATGCGTACTTTGTGTAGCAAGAAGTTATTTTGAAGCGCAAAACGTGTTTTGTTGGGGTTCGAAAAGGACGTCCTGCCTAGAATATATATTAACCTGGGGTTGTTTATAACATGATGGGCCGTAATTCCTAGATTGTACTTTAAAAGACTTAGTAACGGCAGGAAATAAAGTTGTCTATAAAGTGGGGTAGCATGAGCGTTATAGGGGCTGTGCGTAATGAATACGTACAGCTTGATTTTGAACGTGTTGCAATGAGGCGAGATGGGAACTATATGTAAGTCCCTATGAAGTTATACAGTAGTTTATGTGACTATAGATAAAAGCATAGTACAGAGTAATTAAAGTAGAAGTACCAAAGTATGAACGGGCCTTAAGAAGTATTCCAATACCATACGCAGTCTTTTTGGCTAATGAATTAATGTGAATATCGAATTTAACAAAACTATCCAGTTCAACACCCAAGAAAGTGCAATGGCTACTGGGAAAAATGGCATGAGAAGAAATGTAAATCGGTAGGATAGTACTTATTTCCCTCGGCTTTGAGCTAAAGATCATAAACTTAGTTTTAGAGGGATTGATTGCTAAGTGGTTATTATTACACCACGCTACAATTTGCTTCAGGTCATAATTTAATTGTTCTGCTAGCAGGTTGATTTGCTTGTTCGCGGTGAAGACAGTAGTATCATCAGCGTACAAAAGGCAATAAGTTGTTGGACTAAGACAGGTTGGAAGGTCATTAATATAAACTAAAAATAAAAGAGGTCCAAGAATTGAACCTTGCGGGACACCGATGTTAATAGTTTTTCTAGTAGAATTTACTCCCGATATATTTACGGTTTGTTCGCGATCCTTTAAATAACTTTGAGGAGACACAATCTCTCCAATGTTATTCACAGCATGTTTAGAAGAAGTATTCAGAACGTTGGATTGGGAACAGGTGGGAGTAAGGGTTAATGGTGAATACCTCAGTAACCTCAGATTTGCTGGTGACGTTGCCTTGCTAAGTAACTCGGGGGACGAATTGCAAAGCATGCTTTCCGCACTATACGAACAGAGTAGAACCGTGGGCCTGAAAATTAATATGCAGAAAACTAAAGTAATGATCAATAACCTCGAGACAGCACAGCAGTTTGGGATAGGGGGCGAGGTAGTGGAAGTGGTAAAAGAATATATCTACTTAGGCCAAGTTGTGACCCCGGATCCCAACCATGAGGCAGAGATAATTAGAAAGATTAGAATGGGGTGGAGTGCATACGGCAGACATTCTCAGATAATGAATAGCAGCCTACCATTGTCCCTGAAGAAGAAAGTGTACGACAGCTGCATCTCACCGGTACTCACCTACGGGGCAGAAACTTGGAGGCTCACTAAGAGGGTTCACTAAGAGCGGAAAATGATAGGTGTCACATTAAGGGACAAGAAGAGAGCGTAGTGGGTCAGCGAACAAACGCGTGTTAAGGACATACTAGTAGAAATTAAGAAGAAATGGACGTGGGCAGGGCATGTAATGCGAAGGCAAGATAACCGTTGGTCATTAAGGCTAACAGAGTGGATTCCTAGAGAAGGCAAGCGTAGCAGGGGGCGGCAGAAAGTTAAATGAGCAGATGCGATCAAGAAGTTTGCAGGGATAAATTGGTCACAGTTGGCACAGGACTGGGGTAATTGGAGAATAATGGGAGAGGCCTTTGCCCTGCAGTGGGCGTATATAGGCTGGTGATGATGATGATGATGATGATTGTCTTTAATAGGCCTACTATTCCACATGAACTAAGTTTACTAGATAAGATGTCATGGTTAATAGAGTCAAATGCTTTACTAAAATCAATAAATACCGAGCGCACATATTTACCTTCGTCAATTTTTTTTAATTTTTATCTACTAGAGTGATTAGAGCAATGTTAGTAGAATAACCGCAATGAAAACCAAATTGTCTTGGAGTGAGTAAATTAAATTTTAGAAAATATTTATATAGGCGTTGTTCAATTAGTTTTTCTACCACCTTACTGAAAAAGGGCAAGCTCGAGTGCGGCTTGCCACCTCTGTGTCGGTGCGCCTGTCGCATGCCGTCTCGAAGGGTCTCGTGACTCCTGTGCACGGAGCAAGTCTTATTTGTTTCTTACTTCGTGCTCCTGTCAAGGCTTATACGCGTTGTAGAATCGAGTGTACAGCCACTGCATGGCCTCAAAAGATGGAACGAGAATGACTGTGACGGAAGACAATACTAGAGGACACAAAAGGAGCGACAGGAAGCCAATGCCGCTGATAAAGCGAGCAAATGTGACCATTGAGACGGTTAGAGCACTAAGCGCCGTGAGCGGGTTTTGCGAGAGACGTGCGAGAAGCACCGTGTTGCGTACTTCTGAAGCCGTAGCATGATGCCCGTATCGGGCAGAGCCTCAAAGTCTCTAAGAGGGACAAGATGCTCACGAATTCTTAAAAATACACTGATGAGTCTCCAACTGCTGTTTTGTTTTTGCATCTTAAAGGCCCGATGAAGGGAGGCGTGGGTATTTCGTCGGAGTAGTCATCCGCGTACGCAGTACACAAAGAAACGACAAAGTGAAGAAGAAATAGGGACTGCACGGACAAAACGCAAGTTATGGGATAAAAATCATGCGATGCAGAATGAACTCAGGAGGTCATCATCACCATAATCCTATTTAGGTCGACTGCCGGACGAAGGCCTCTGCCATATACCTTCACACGCTCCTGTCCTGCGCTGCCCGAGTCCCTTCCCTGCCTCCGAATTTTCTCATTTCGCCCCTCCATCTTGTTAACGGCCTTACCGTCCTTCTAGGCCCATCTCTCGCAGCCACTCTGTTACACTGGTGGTGCACCGGTTGTTGTCAGTTCGTCTCACAACATGGCCAGCCCGAGTGCATTTCTTTTTAACGCGATAGCGTTATTACGCTCATTTTTCGATTGCCCCGCGGCTCCTAGGACGTCCGCTATCAGACGTGCTCATCAGGCATCCACGTAAATACGTCACCGCTGCTTCCCGGAAGCTACGACTGAGGCAGCAAGATTCGAGGGCTCCGCTTAACCTGTGATGTGGCGCTACGGCAACAGAAGTTTGGAAAGGAGGGCAATGATACAACGTCGGATACGAAAGAAAGGAGACGCGTTTTCACCAGGTGCCGCGCCTGCACGGTGAAGTTTGTTCTATACCCAGTCGGTGGTAGCATGCTCGCCAGACACGGTCTCCAGCAATGCCCGCAACTTACGTCATCACCCCAAAGCGGCTTCACAAAAGAAGGCCAAAAACATAAATTTCCGGCAATTCTTGCTCCGAGGCTACTCGTGAGTTACGAGGCATGTCGTAATGGAAGCCTCCGGAATACGTTTGACCACTTTAAAATCTTCAACGTGTGCCGAAATCTCAACCCATTGGCGTTTTTGTTTCCTGCTTCCATCAGAAAAACGACCGCCGCGGCAGGGAATGGAAACAGCGGCCTTGGATTCAGCAGCGCAACGCCTTACCCACTGTGTTTTCCGGCGGGACTTACACCGGCACCAACCGTGAGTGGCCTAACTAAAACAGGGGACAAATGATTAACGGCGGTCTCTCAGAAATCAAGGAAGGCATATATTATAAGCCGGAAATAGCTAAAATGAAGCCCACTACATGGCGTGTAATCACGTTTTCAAAGTAATTTTCAATTTTCCAACGGTTATGTCTCCGCTGAAAGCTCCTGTTTCGTAAATGACAGATGGCGCCACGCGGCCAAGCTAAAATCACCCGAAAAATAGGTACGAATATCCCCCCAGAAAACAGCCACGTAAGAATGCTCGGCGGGGTTCTAGACAAGCGGGTAGTTCCAACTCACACTAGCCAAAAACAGGAAATCTTTAACCAATCATTGCCCACAAGCAAAACGTCCAACCAAGAAAGAGCAAGAAAAAGAGAAAAGAAACGATAAGACTCGTGCAACCACTGACCATGACCAGAATATTGCAGAGTCTACCGTACCACAAATTTACCCGCACCAAATAAAGTGAAAGAAACACCATCAATAGGACTGCATATAAGGCAGTTCTCCCCCTCGCAATTTTGACGATAAGACGAACTAACAAAGGGTGGTCCACCAGGGCAACAGAATGAACATGCATAGACGGGTCTAGATGAAGGGGACTGTCATTTACTCGATGGAGGGATGAAATAACAGTATTCGGAGCAAAGAATGGACTCGGGAAGCGCAGGGCCACAGCGGGTGAAGGTAACTAGGGCAGGCCTTCACGCTGCAGTCGTCTATAATAGGATGTTGGTGATAATGACGATGAATAGGTCCTCAAGTTGTGTCTTCCTAACGCATTTCAAGAAATTGGAGAAACAATGCATTCTCCTTGCACCAAGAAAGCAGATATAAAACAAAATCGGTAGGGGCCATCATACCCCCCAAAAAGAAAATAAAAGACCCTCACTCCTTTCAAAGTAAACCACCGCACGCCATGATAGACATTGCACAGATCCAGCGACCCCGCATAAAACCTTTCCTCTACCGAAAATACGTGTACAATCCTACTCAAGAAGGAGCGGTATGGCATGCTCAAGGTAATTCGGAGAGAGTTTCAATGTCATGACACCACAGTATACACCGACTCCGGGATGTACGAAAGCACGAGGCGACAATTGTATTAGTTGACTGCTCTGGTAATCTTTGTGAGTGCACGACCCTCCAACATACATGAACAAAGAAGTGGAAGTTGGTGCCATCAAATAAAATCATAACACCATTACAGACTCACAAAGGACATTATACAGTTTCCTGGAGGCAGAATACCATGCGCTTCGCTAAGATTTTCCCATCCATAATGCAGAAAGTTAACAATGTCACCTGGAGAGCCGGATCCAATGGTCTGGAAGCGAACGACGCACTAGGCAAGAGACACACGAACTTCCATACCGTGCTCCTTGTGTCCACTACTACCAGAGTACCCTCTTCCAAAAACGCTAAGAACGCATCCTCATCCTATGCCTAGGAACACAATCTTTCCCCTTGCTACGACAAGGTCTCAATGCCGAAGAATCACAAACTCAGTGGACGAAAAACCAACGCAGTTATTTGAAAATTCATGTGCGTTAAGGTGTTCGGTGGGAACATCAAACGTTAACCTATAGTTCATACCACAAGCTACGTGCAGCACTGTGGATTCTACATTGTTGTCAACAGTCCCCCTCTCAGGGCGCCTAGCTCACCGCGAAGAAAGGGACAAAAGGCGCCGGGGCCTTGCGGTTCCACCTGCCCATAGGGGAGAGGGAAGTGTCCTTTCAGAGCCGCCTTCATCGTGAGTTTGGCGCCCTCAGTGGGCGGACTGCTGACATCAATGTAGCCTCCACAGTGCTGCACGTAGCTTGTGGTGAGAACTATAGAACTCTGCTTAAAGGAGCCATCAAGACAAAACACAAGTTTGGTTCATTCAAAAGACGGCCTCGTTAGAATCATACTGACACCAGTTTTAACGTAAACTTCGCTCAAATAAGCTATATAATTAGGAAAAAAAGGAATGGCCATGCGACCCACTCGCTCATTTCTAGTAACAGAACCTATGATGTCATACCACCCTGCTCTGCGACTGGCGGAGGCCGGCAAAAGCAAACGCAAATTAGAATGAGCTTATGAGCTTGAAGAACGAGCTATTTGTGCTTAAATTTAGGGCACATTCTTTTTAAAAGCAATAAGAACGGTGGGACAAACAGTGGAAGTTACGAAAGCATAGTAAACATAGAAGTACTGATGCGCACTGCTGTTGGTAATGCGCGCACTATGCTTGGTTTAGCTGCACAGAACTGCGGTGCTTTGGGGTTGTCTCAGACGACACTGGCCCATTGACGCAAGCAACTGTGCCTTACGTGAGCATATTTGTCGAGCGAGCAGTATGTTTCACAAAACTATTATTTTCTCCCAGAACAAAAACAGGCCAGGTTTAAATATGGCTTGCCACGGTATGGTGGCGCCATCTAGGTTCAGTAACGTAAACAAACGCGCGAACGCCGCCGTAGGGTACGTCGATGCCAGCGCCGCAGTACAGGGTGGATAGACCCTGGTCCCGTGCTACCGCAATTGGGTCAACGTACTCAACGCGTTGTTCTTTTCGTTTCCCACGAGACCCAGCAACGCGAAACAGAGAAGATGATTCAAACTTCGCCAGTCAACCGCGTTGCGGCGGTAATTTTAACGCAGCTTTGATACCTTGACTTGCTTAGGCGGCGAGCGAGTGACCCAAAATGGCGGCGCCAGCGTATACGTGTCTCCACCCTGTACGGCGGACGCGTGAATCAAGGCACCTTAGGCTGCAGAGCGGTCGGTTCCTCTGATATCATTGCAGACCCCGAAAACACATGATTTAGCGGGAAAACCAAAATTTTAACTTAAATTGATTAATTTCTCAGTGAATAAAGCATCGTTTGCATCCGGACAAGCGCTGGGGCACTATAAAACACGAAATCTTTCGAATAAAACAAACTTGTATTTGGTCTTCATGGCTCCTTTAAATAGGGGAGACATCCACCCTCTTGCGCGCTGCCTAGCCATGTACAAGGGTATGGCCCGGGGAGAACAACTTAAACATTACATATTGCACTTCTTCGAAGCATGGGAGGCAGATTTGGCCAGCTGGTTACCTCAAGATCAGTGCGAGATGTTGGAGAGGGCAAGGGAAGGAGCGGCTGCATTTGGTGCCGTCGACTCAGTTTTTACCTTTGAGCTCCCTGCCATCTCTTTACCCAAGTTTCGTAAACCACAATTATTTCTTCCTGAACAAAGACCTCTACCTCTCTCTCTCTCTGAAAAAAGCAAAATTGTTCAGCCCGGCCTAGACATCACGGAATAAGCATTTTGATACACGAACACTGACTCCTCCTCGCTCAAACTGACCAACACCTCGTATTTACAACCTTTCAAGCTCCCATTTTAATCCCTAGAAGCCCAGAGAGCCTTTTTCACTCCTGGGACACGATGATTAAAAACCCTTGCTAGTCTTACTCTTTTCGATAACCTTTCGTGCTCGTGAAGCATGGACTCGGAAATGCAGCAGCTGCGTACGGAAACGCTGCGTGGGAGTCGACGCTGCGTGGGAGTCGAAGTATCGCTATCGCGCCTTACATCTTAGGATGCAAACGTAGATGTCTCTGCAACTTTTTCTTAATTTCAACTATGATATCTTATACTCTATTTTGCTCAATCCTGACCCAGGAGGCTCGTTTTCTGTCGCGAGGTGTATTATGGGAATGCCGTTCGCTGGGCTATTTGACTGATTTGTCTTGAAAAAAAACACTTTTTTATTAATTAAATAAGTACACGAAGATGCGCATTCCAAATAATTAAAGCATGGGGAAACAAAGAAGTGTTCAAGTTTGCCCCGGTTGATTAGGGCGCTTAGATAATTGTTGAGCTTGCTGGGATGAGACTCTAAGCTGTTGTTTTATAGAAGCTTGGTCAGTATGTGGGGTGTGGTAAAAAATGGCCACTTATTTGCACGCTTCCCTGCAAATAACGTGAACATAGGGTAGTGTTTCTGCCTCCCGTGTCAGGTAACGACCCTCCTCTCTCCCCTGATATCCCATACGAATTGTGCGTGTGATAGCAATGATAAAAGGGATATATAGAGCATACAGACCTACTTTTACACTTCTGTTCTGTCATCTGGCAACGTACTAATGCTACAAAAGTGTTCGATGATGGTGTATCTACTGGGATATTAGTTGGCAGATCACTCATGTAAGCGAGATATAACAGAGAGGGTGGACGGAGGTTAGCACTATCGTTTTATCACAAGCCAGCAGCGACTGGAATGGGACTAATCAATCACATCCGTATAGCGTGTGTTGACCGTATGATATGATCGTAGAAGCGGAAGGACCGGATTGGCAGCG
This sequence comes from Haemaphysalis longicornis, assembly GCA_013339765.2. NCBI lineage: Eukaryota > Metazoa > Arthropoda > Arachnida > Ixodida > Ixodidae > Haemaphysalis > Haemaphysalis longicornis. The sequence goes on along the minus strand of CM023448.1, from coordinate 122,935,509 downwards.
CCGGCTGTTGTAGCCAGCCTCCACCCACCTCTGGTGTCTTGTCACCCTTGTCCACATTCCTTGTTGTTGTTGCCTTATCGTTTGGGCGTGTGCGTGGTGGTAGGTATGTATGGGTGTCCTTGTATCGTACACATAGGCGGCTGTTTTGAATTAAACCTCAGTTGCAAGTAGCGGTCGTTCGTATCACTCGTTTGCAAATGCGACGCTTCGCTAACTGGTACGCTAGAAGAAAAATCTAAGGCCAATTAAAGGCGAGAGCAGAGTGAACGACGTTAATATGCGTACTAAGGAATTAAAATCAACGGAAACGTTTATTTTACAGCGTAAAAACAAAGGCGCGGGAAGCACTTTTTACGCTGGGTGAACTAGCCCAGCGGTTAGCAGCACGACCACACATTTAATCGCTTTTCTGCCTAAGGAATGCGGTCGCTCGAGGTGAGATATTTGTGGGAATTTCGGGGACGTCTACCGCACGAACGTTATTCAAGAAATAGTTATCTAAGCTGCTTGGAATACTAAAACTAAATAAAAATGTATACAGGCTCTAATATATATATACTTAAAATTTGCGTTCCTGACCACACTGGCTTACGGCCGAGTGGTCTGGAGCACCAGGAGCATTGTTTTACAATTCGCAAGTTCGAACCCGCGATAGAGCAAATATTTTTTGACATTGAATTATTTGTTTTTGGGTAATGTTTTTTTATGCTGAATTCACCATTTTTGTGCTGTGACGTTCCCTGCTCCACGAGCGAATTCGCAGAACGCGTGCAGACTGACACTGATGCGCTGGCGAATTCTCGTTGGCGTGGTGTTGCCATAAGCACCATCTGCATGCGGGCACAGTGCCGAATCAACCGACTCTCGGCCTGGTGCGAACACGCCTCTGACGATACAGGCATGAGCTAGGCAAGCTCCAAAGATGGGCGCAGAATGCATCCCATTTGAGCGTCTCCGGTGACGCGGAGGGCGTTCATCCACTGCGTCCCGCTCGGCTAGTGATCGTTACGATTCGAAGCCGTGCTGGCAGGCTTATCTGACGCATTTTACAGCCGAAAAGATGGCAAAAGCGCGGTATACCAATTACTGAGATATCGAGAATACCCAGCCGACGATAACGTCGGAAGCCAAGCATGTTGTTGTTTCACAGTACCGAAACCGGAGAGAGGGAATAAACATCTTTAATTTCTAGCTTAATGAAACCGCGACTGCGGCTGGCTTTCCGGCCTGTAGTCACTTAGTCTCGTTACATCCTATAGGGTCCGGGCTGGACATGCACTGTTCCTAGGATGGGGCAGTATTGGGAGTTTGAGCAAAGCTACGACCATTCCTTTGAACGATGAACCTCTTGGGAACACTGAATGCAGCAGAGGACGTCTATACACTCTAATCTGGGTAACCCTTATTAGAGGTGCACATTTTCGAATTTTTGTAACCTATAATTTATAAGGTACAAAAGTAACCTATATCTTAGTAACCTTTATATACGTATGCGCGTAAGGGTTACTTAGTTAGAGGTTAATTTGAAGCTTTCGGCATGTATACCTTTATATACGTGACATATACCGCCGTCCAAGGCCACTTACCTGGAAGCTGTCATGTTGCGTGCCACGCGCGCTTTCTCCGGCGCCGCTGTGGCAAGCCCCGATGGCGCCTTTCTGGCGCGGTAAGGAAGCAGTGTGTCAGTGGAAGACGATATGTGTGACCACGCTCTCCATTGCGCAGTGTGAACTCGGAAATCCTCGGTTGCTAATTGTTCGTCCCTTCAATAAGCTTTCGGCCACATGGCTGAGGCCAAAATAGAATTTACCTTTATAATTCCTAAAAATGCGGTGCCAGAGAGCTTGAAAACGTTCTCTCAATATATATGCATAGCATGACCTGTTCGATAATCATTATCCAAGTTGTCACTCAAAAATCTTCGCGAATATTGGCAATGCTTTACTCTTATGAACAGGCATGACTAAATTTGATGTTTGCATCTGTTTCGTGCCGTTTAAGAAACGAACATCAAACATGCATGATAGCTATCTTAGTAAACTGAGGGCATGAATTTAAGCTTTATTAAACAACATTAAGTTTTAGTGAAACCAAGCTTTAGTGAAAACATGCACTTGTTAGCTTTCGAAAGGACGCCAAAGCTGCGATCACATAGCCTTAAGCCAAAATTTCTTGTGTGACAACTCAGGTCAGGATTATCAAAAAATTATTGCAATACATGCACCTATGTTTTCACATTTAACAGGACCATATTTCCAGAAGTTTGGCATCAGTAGTTTGGAACATTCACGTTTTTCATTATGAAACCCCTGAGGGTTATTCCCTAAAAAGGAAAGCTGCGAACCATTCCAATATTATAATTGACCCTTAATGAGTATACACTTTTCCTGTATTGCTTTACATTTCAAAGTATAATTCAGTTTAGTCATATGTACTTAGTACACCTGTTTGATAAATGTTGTGTGAACAGCTTTACAAGCACGGACAAATATACAGATTATTTACCTCAATATTTGCTCGGATGTTAGCAAAGTATTTAAAGTTTCGAATTGTTTGGATACTGCCATTGAACAATTTTAGACCAATTGGACTTTGAGTTAAATTTATTGCACTGTTCTCAGATGTGTATTTTCTCAGTACAGCGTTATTGCCATGGTTCCGCACAGAAAAAAAGCGAAATGTGGGAAAGTAGAAAGAACATTTATTTCAAAATCACTGTTTCATACAAAGCAGCATTTACGGCTATATTCGCTGCATTTTCCGTGTCACCCAGAGTCTGTAATGGTACATTTGGAATTGATTCGTCTTTACGAATCCATCTTTACACTTTGCTCTTAGGTTCGTTTTTTGCAATTCCACCTGAGTTGTAGATTTACACTCCAAGTTATCTTTTTTTATGCAGGGCTAACAAGCTTTTAGGCAGATTGCGATCTGTCTTTTGGACAAACTTTCAAGTGGATCTATAATTTCCTGCAGAAATAAAGGCATTTTGAAAAATACAAAGAGATAAGATGGGTATTTTATGTCAGGGCACGCTGGAGATTTCTTGAGGTCATCTGAATAACTTGTTCCCTGCTGCCGTACATGGAGGTATATATGTGAGAGGCCGTCACTTGGATTTCCCCACCTTGAAAAGCCATCTACAGAAAATTTCAGAAAAAGAATAAATCCAGTGCAACCATAAGCCACTCACACCAAACCACAGGCATGCGAAGTACAAAAATATATTGCACGGAAATTAAGACGCAGACCAGAGAATGAAATGAAGGGCCATACGGCCTTTCGAATAATTTCACATTAGTGTAATTTTTCCGCAGTGTTCAGAACAAACGAAGCTATAGTGCAGTCATTCTGGCCAACCCTCCCCAATTTTAATCGTGGCGTGTTCAAGTTTATCTCGCCCAATATTTCTGCATGCTCACCCAGAACAGGAAGAAACTTTGGGCCACGAGATAAAACTGGGGTGCAGCACATACATTTGCAAAAGAGAAAAAAAAAAAAACGCTTCCGCGCCTTCATGTGGAATCACTAGTACACGCAACAGAGCGAACGTCGCACTCAACCCAGGAAACGCCCTTTCACGATGCTGACGCAGTCTGCGTCACATTCTTGGCTGTGATTAAACTTCCCCCTACCTCCTCCCCCCCCTCGTACTGGCAATTTCATTTTGAATAAGGCTCCCATGTGGAAGCCGAAAAGTTTTTTTCATTTCAGTAAAGTGCTTTGATTGGTGTTTTCTTTCTCGGCTATTAGTAAAAAGGAATCGCCAACTTACATTTTTTTTGTCCAGATATGTCGCGGGAGTGGATCCATGTAGAAATTGCAGCGAGGAGGAGGAGGTAAACTTTATTTAGTCAAGCTCTGTTACGGGGACGCGGTGGCCGCTGGCTTTAGCCTGGCGGCGACAATGGCAGCCCGATTCGTAAGGGAGGCTTGAACCTCCGGATCAGAGCTGCCCAGCGCCCTCTCCCAGTGCTCGTCGCAGGTGATGGAGGGAAAAGGATCATTGGGACAAGCCCACATGGTGTGGGATAAGGTGGCGGGAATGCCGCATGATGGGCAGTTCGGGGAGGGAAATAAGGACGGATGAATGCGATGGAGCAGCGCGCGACAGGGGAGGCTGCCTGTCTGCAGAAGGCGCCACGTGCGTTCTTGCACGTTGTCGAGACTGACGTGAGCAGGGGGATATACACGGCGGGCGAGGCGGAAATGTGACGACATAGCGACTTGCAGCGATGTTCAAGTGGCATTTCCAGGAGGTCCAAAATCGTCTCTATGTACCTGTAATGACCTGAAGGGTTATTTGGGTTAAAATGCAATAGGGTTGACAGCTGGGCAGTTGGTATACAGTCATAATAAAAGAAAAACCCCAAAATTGATAAGACGAAGAAAAGAATACAACACAAGCACTCACTAACAACTACAACTTTATTAAATAGCTCTTTTTCGTAATATTTTGTGTTCACCCTGCTGAACTACATATGTTATAGAGTAGCTACAGTTGTTTGAAAAAATACAAATATCCATGCTGAGGACATCGTTATGTAGATTCATAGCCTACATGTAGTAACGAACCGATATAAAACAGTCACTAAACATGAGCCCAAATAAGGTACGAAGTATGTCACCATAACACTTGAGGAAAGCCTCAAATTTTTACAAGTGAGTCATACTTTTGTCTGTGCAGGACTGGTTGCCATCTTTACATAGAATATTTGAATGGTGTGTTTTAGTTATTGCATTTTCATACCGTTGTTTCGACTGAAATTAGACTTCATTTCTACTTGTGTCATATCGCCGCGGAGTCCTGGTTGTTAGCTGAAGGAACACAGTCTGCAAGAAAAATAGTAGGGCTGATAAGTCATAAAATAGGTAGCCAGATGCAAGCACACTTTTCGAACAGCCAGGCACCGATGAGGGCGCAGCTCCCATTTTTACACATGTTTCTGTGTAACTTGGCCGGCCCAGTCTGTAACAAAATTCGTCACAATTTCAATATCATAAAAAAAAACACATTCAAGCAGCCTGCATGCTGGCTCATACATACCACCATTCTCTAAAGTCGCTTTACTGCATTACACTTGGATCAAGCGGCACAGCCATCTGCCCTCCAATACCACATGAATAAATAAACGACTGATTTGTGAAGATGAGAATAATGAACCCACTCAACATGGCGAAAATGGCCCGCTGTCTCAAAATGACTTACACCAAATTTAACCGCTCAAGTAAAAATAAAGGACAAAAATGGAGAGGCTCGTGCTTGAGAAAAGTGAGTTTAGAAATTTTGGGCAGCATTTCGTGGATTACTTTTCTGCAGCACACACCTTGTGTTTAACCGGATATATTCATACAAGACCAATAAACTAGACACAATTACGAAGATATGCAGCGAGAAAAATAAACATTCCTCCACGGCTGAAACAAAATGATAATACCCACAGAATAGCGCCATAATATGAGTTTAACAACAAAATTCAATTATTCGAACAGAGCTATCTGACAATTACAATGGCCAATAATTCGTTGAGTGCGCCCGATGCAGCCAACAGCGTAAACAAAACGCTCAACACATGACGAAGGCCCACAAGCGGACGCTCTGCTAATAACAGCGCAAAAATCGGGTCATGATCGAGAGCCGGTATCTGTTAGAATATACGGGCTTGCCCGATCGTCCGCTCTAATATGACGCAACGAACGAAAGCCAGTGATTTCATTCAATTGCCATCGCGGACAACAGAAAACATCCAGCGAAGCAGCCAGTCAGGTAACAAAAATCCATTTCGAATGCTGCAATTTCAAATATTACATTTGTAAAGCGCCCAGCGAAAACATACATCCAATAAAAATGCGGAAGCCGTTACGGGAACATGCTCACCGAGTTAGCTCCCACTGGCGCCGGGGCATTGGTGCAGCATGTGGACTTGATGGTCGTAGAAGAACGGGTCGTGTAGCGCTGCCAGTCACAAACGGGCTCGCCGCGGCCTCCGTGACGTACGCCGACCAACAAGTCTCGTAACAGCAATCCTAACTTCATCGTAGGGGAATCACAGCGGTGAAAAGGCTCGAGTGGCGCGAAAACGCGACCACCGGGCCTGCGGGCGCCACCATTTCTCTATATCCCGTCATGCAACGGAGAAATCACAGGTCGCCCGGCGAGATGGCGCGATAAGTATCTCTTATGGGTTACCGGGCGTTCTATAGGTTACAACGTAGAGGTTACATGTCAGATTTTGTTGAAGTAACCTATAAATCGCTGATGTAACCCTTTACCATTTTTAACTTCGCGCCTGTACCCCTTGAATGGACTGCGATAAAGGAAATATGAAATTAGCTCCATTGTAACCTTTATGGCATAAGTTACTTCCGTTTAGAGATTACGTTATAGGTTACCAGGATGAGAGTGTAGGGCTTGTTTCTTTCGCGTTCAGTGTCCTGAGAGGTAACCATCTGAGGAAACTGCTTCATTTGTTGCGTCACTTCTTGAATTATCTACTTGGAGCGGATTGCAATTGCCTTCATAGAGCAGTCACGCTAAAGGTCTTTTGTGCCATTCTTTTGAACTTTGCAAATTTTCAGCGGCGCGTCGCGTTGCGGAGCATCTGTCCAGTATCGTATGTAAAGGAGGCGCCATATGTGGAGGAGGATAGAGCGTCAGACTTGGAGGGAAGCACGTTATCGGCTACACCGTACAGAATATTTGTGGGAGGCAGCGAGGCCCAATGCTTACGGGTCGTGGCTTTGCGGATGGAGCCGAGTTCTTTCCACAAATTCTTCAGCTGAGAAAGCTCCTGAAGATCCTTTTTTATTGCTGGGCATTCATCATCAGCCATCGCTGATTCTTAATCAGAGCGGAAAGTTGGGCAAGTTAGTTTATGATAACGTATGCATGTTTTCTTGGCGCAAAGACTACCGCACAAGAGGAGAATGCGGACGGAAGAGGCGCTAGACACCAACTCATATTTTACAAAACAAAACATTAAAACGTAAACTCACCCAGACCAAAATACCCTCTTCTGCGTAAATCAGATTAGATATGCGAAAGTCCTACTTTTAAGATAACCAAGATTCCTTGTCTGCAAAGCCCGCAAAGGGGTGCTTGCACATCTTTCATCCTCATTGCTAGTTTCGTACGCTTGGAATATTTCTGCATCGATTTGGGCACGGAAGGTGCGCATTACGTTAGTGCTTCCGAACATTGCATACTGGTGTGCACGTGCAGCGGCGGCAGTAATCTGCCAGATCTCCTGCCCCCCTCCCACCCGATTGTAATGCTCCTCCTTAGTGGACTGCAACTAATTGTAGCGTTGTACTTCCTTCGCTAGATTTGTCGACAGAGAAACCTGCGTATTAAAAAACTTTGCATTGTAATTTTATGTGCGTATAAGCGTGTTTTCTTTTTAGTCTCGGCGAGTTTACTTTTCAATTTTTTGTTTTGTAAATTATCATGTGAAGTCTAACGGCTCTCCCGTCGTCAATCTTCTTTCCTGCTCTAGTCTCACTTTGTGCTAGGCTGGATGAGTGTCCGCCAGAGCACCTGGAGGAGAGTGTAACTTTCACCTGCTGCGAACATCGACAGTAGATACCCACGAAACACTGCTGGCACCACGGCGCATCGGGATGCCGGGGGCAGATTTTTTTCGGATCTTCTAGTCATTTTGTGAAGATTTCGTCTCAGATTTAAGGAGCCAGCAAGGGTGAACCTTACTCACAGCAAGGGGACCCACCTCCTTACATGCGACACAAAATGCGGTATCCTCGCCTTCTGCTTCCGTGTGGGAACGGCCACATTCTTTACGAACGTTCGGCGAGGGGCGAAACAGACAGACAAACAGACAGACAGACGAACGGACGGACGGACGGACGGAATGACGAACGGACTAACGGACAGACAGACAGACAGACTGACGGACGGACGGACGTCGGATGGACAGACAGATGGACAGACTAACGGGCGTACAGACAGACAGACGGACGGACGGACGGACAGACAGACAGACAGACAGACAGACAGACAGACAGACAGACAGACGGACGGATGGACGGACGGACACACACACACGGACGGACGGACGGACTGACAGACGGGTGGACGGATGGACGGACGGACGGACGGGCGGACAGACAGACAGACGGACGGACGGAGGGACAGACAGACCGACAGACAGACAGACAGACCGACGGACGGACGGACGGACGGACGGGCAGACAGACCGACAGGCAGACAGGCGGACGGAGAGACGGACAGACAGACGCGTGGATGGACACAGACAGACAGACAGACAGACGGACGGACAGACGGAAGGACGGACGGACGGACGGACAGACAAACAGACAGACAGACAGACGGATGCACGGATGGACAGACAGATAGATAGACAGACAGACAGATCGACCGACAGACAGATTGACGGACGGACTGACATACAGACAGACGAACGGACGGGCGAACGGACGGACAGACCGACGGACAGACAGGCAGACAGACAGACAGACGGACGGACGGACGGACGGACGCACGGACGTACATACGGACGGACAGGCAGACAGACGAACGGATGGACAGACAGACGGATGGACTGATAGAAGGAGAGACAGACAGGCAGACGGACGGATGTACAGACAGACGGATGGATGGACGGACGGACGGACCGCCAGGCGTACTGACGGACGGATGAATGGACAGACAGACAGACAGACGGATGAATGGACGGACGGACAGACAGACAGGCAGACAGACAGACAGTTTGACGGATGGACGGACGGACGGACGAACTGACGGAAAGACGGACGGACAGACTGACAGACGGATGGACGGACGGACGGACGGATGGACAGACGGACAGACAAACAGACGGACGGGCGCACGGTCATACAGACAGACAGACAGACACGGACGGAAGGACGGATGGACGGACAGACAGACAGACAGACAGATAGACAGACAGACAGACAGACAGATAGACTGACGGACAGACAGGCAGACGGACAGACAGGCAGACAGACAGACGGACGGACGTACATACGGACGGACAGGCAGACAGACAGACAGACGAACGGATGGACAAACAGACGGACGGACTGACGGACGGAGAGACGGACAGGCAGACGGACGGATGGACAGACAGACGGATGGATGGACGGACGGACGGACCGCCAGGCGTACTGACGGACGGATGAATGGCCAGACGGGCGGATGGGTGGGCGGACGGACAGACAGACAGAGAGACAGACAGACAGACAGACAGACAGACAGTTTGACAGATGGACGGACGGACGGACGAACTGACGGAAAGACGGACGGACAGACTGACAGACGGACGGACGGACGGACGGATGACGGACGGACGGACGGACGGACGGACACACAAACAGACAGACAGACGGACGGGTGCACGGTCATACAGACAGACAGACAGACACGGATGGAAGGGCGGATGGACGGACAGACAGACAGACAGACAGACGGACGGACGGACGGACGGACGGATGGATGGACTGATGGAAAGGCAAATTGGAGTTTTCGCGTTGAGGTGGTCCAAAAAAACTATCTTATTTGAAATAAAATTGGTACAGCGAACACCAAAGCATTTTAAGGCTTATCACCAGCACACTTAGGAAAGAATTCCTCCCACCACGGCGGAATATTGTGCTCTTAAAATATAATGAGCACGTGTTTTTCTATTCTCACACTGAACAATCATAGGCGAAAGTTACGAATATAAATGCTTGGTTACAACGAAGAAACGGCCCACGAACAGGTTAAGCTTTCAAAAAAATAAGAAAAGAATCATGAGCCACACATTTATATCACTCAAGTGTCTCAGCCAAGACAATTTTGAAGAGGAACGCCACTTCAAATTATTACCGACTTCGGCTTACGTACCAGATATTCTCGAAATACAATTGACACAATAGAAACAGCAAATCTGATGTAGGTACTAAGATATGGCATTCTTTATGGGAGTTTTGACGCAGTTAAAAAGTGCAAGAATTATTTCTTAGGTAGTACCTGAGATACATTTGTCTTTGATCTGCAGCCCAGCCGTGGAAGGCGCAAAGGTAGCGGGAATGAAAGACAAACATTTTTTTTGCTCGAGACACCCACGCCCCCGATGAACTTAATTTTTGCTCCAATTGAACTGTGACCACAACCGATTTGAACTTCATTAAGGTCATTTAGCAAATCTGAGGTTCTGTTCAGACCACTTCCACGATTTCTGGCAGTCAAATAATAGCGGCGCGCATAGATCAGCTACCCTTCCCTCCTGAGGTCGCAGTCGGTACGTCGGTGATTAGTAAATATATCCTCCAGGACTCGCGTTTGTGCCATGGCTGAAACCCCGCTTCATCCATCTTGTTTATCGTTATACGTGCTTATCGATCACTAAAGCCACATTAGGTTCTCGATATTAGCAAATTTTAGCCATGAAACTTCAGTCAATCTCAAAAGAATCGCTTTGTTGTTGTTGTAATATGTATTTATTAATCCTAATTACATTCCGTGCCTTGACCTTTGTCATCGCCGGAGGGGGAGATGGGGGAAGGGAGTTCGAGGATGGGGGGGGGCAGTGAGTGACAAAATTCGTTAATTTTGTGCAGGTGAAAATAAATGAAAGGAATTTTTCCACCTGATAGCGAGGGTCAGGAGAGGCTAGGAGCAGATGGCGAAAGAAAAAGGCAGGGCGACATTAAGAAACTCGATCAACACGAAAGGTGGAGGAACTAAAGTTTAAAGGGGTCCTGAAATACCTTCCGCCGATGCACAGATGTACATGTAACCAAATAAAGCAATGTATTAGCAATCTCCTCCCGCAAGAATTTTGTTAAAGCGATGAGTATTAGCTGAGAAATCGTAAATCAAAAACCGCGCATTATCGTCATGCCACGTTTCCTCCTCCTTTCAACTTATTATTCGCTGTTGACGGCGCGAAAGCCTTCCCTCACATGATGCTGCGCTCCTCAGCGGTGACGTACTTCCGCTATTGCGCTCCTTAGACTGCTGTCTGCTACGGGCAAGCTTTGTTGAAACCTTGAATCCCGCACTCCGCTCAAGGCTGGAAAAGCGAACGAAAAATCTGGCCGCATGTGTGCGGCGGCCTGGCCTTGCCCTTTCGCGGTGTACGTTGCTGCAGTTGCTATCGGCGGCGAACTCGCAGCCGCACGGGGAGGATCCTGCGCTCGTTCCCTTTGATGCACCGCTCACTGTTTATCCAAAAAGCGCCGTATCAGATGTGGCCCCGCTGGTGCCGGGTCTTATTTTGCGGCGGTGGTAAATCCTGCCGGCGGCATGTGAAAAAGACATTTTAAACCGATACAGAACCCGTGCACAAAACGCTTCAATCATGTGACCAGTTCAGCTTGGGGCGACGCGTGGTGGAGAATGGTGACGTTGGCAAAACATGCTCCGCCGCGGCTCTGAGCTTTCTAGCGCTGGAGCGAGCGCCATTTTTTTGACAATCTCAAACATCGGGAGCGCACGTGCCCGAACGCCACCCAACGTGTCTCGCATCGGCTCCCGGTTCACTTCGTCCAACCGTGAGTTTTGCTCAAAGGACCAGCCTTTACGAGTGACCAAGCGATTCTTCAAGTTACCGGCTACCCGTACATACCAGTTTCGACCCCCCTAGATTAGGGACTGGACAATTATAATGGTTTTTGTGCATCGCTGCCGCTAAGCCTATGTGCATCAGCGCGGCGCCAGCGCTCGAGCCAGCTACTCCGCGGGGCTCGCGGGTGAACTTGCTTGTGGCGTTCCTTTCGCGCCAGGGCTCATGTCGCACACCGGCAATATTCTCCGGCCTCCATTTCTGCAAATCGGCACCCAACAGTCCGCGATGATTGAGCCACCAGTGGGAACCCAGACCAGTAATGAATACGTCGAAGAAGAAGGCTGTTCTACCCAAATGGACCACGAAGAAGCCGACGACGATCCAACCGGCGGCTGGAAAACCTGGACACGTGTCAAGCCAAACAAGAAACGGCCATCACGAGACTGGATCGGGTAAGTAGGCCCCGCTTCCTTGCTCTTGCTAAGACCGCTCTCGAAAATAAGTGTTAAAGATATTGCCAAAAACGCACTAGCAATGCTTATCGGCGCGTCAGCTCCCTCATCGGAACTAGCTGAGCTCGCAGCTCATCGATATGATGTAGCAGGTAACAGCATCCAACTGACTGTGTACGATCCTGCACATGCCTCCAAGCTAACGGCTACCACTCATGTCCGCTTTATGCATCACTCCCAAGAGATCATCGTCCCTGTTGAAATCAAGGCGTCTCCAAATCGTCGCAATTCATCCCGCGGGTTTATCACAGTTGAAGCGGGTGATTCGAATGAAACAATCCTTCAGTGGCTTCGCTGCGAGCAGGCGGACATTTTGGCTGTCCAACGCATTGTGAAGACCAATCGAGCAGTCCTCACCTTCGATTCACCTACATCCCCAGGATTGAGGGACACGCGCCGCCGAAACCTGCTTGCGCCCTCTCCCCGGGCGCTTCGCTTGTCCGGGGTGTAACTGAATGGGACAGAAAAAAGAAACGGCCGCAGTTTAATAACGAAGACAGTTAGAAAAATCGACTCTGGGATATACGTAGCATGGCTCTAGCGGCACGCCGTGGCGAAATTCTGGGCTGGTACGACTAACTTACGAGGTTTCCGGGCCGTCTAAACTTTTTCTGCTGCTGCCTATGAGAACAGGCTGGATTTCAGGTCGTTCCAGAAAAAACGACTCCCGGGTTTGAGTACTTCAGGTTGTGGTTTCAGATTGTGGTTGTGGTTTCAGATTTCTTGCAGCGTTGTTTGTGTAGGTTCCCTGCAACACGTTTCATGGCCGGGGTGAGGCGTATTGCCACAAACTTCGAAAAACTGTCGCTACGTGTCGCTACCTTCGCCTTCCGGACGGCAAGCCACTGATTGCAGCCTCGGTTTATTACAGACCAGCAACTGGCTCTCAAAAATCTATTGCGTACAACTGGCTTCGGCACTTGGTATCTAAATATCCCAGAACACCGATCATTATCGGCGGGGATTTTAATGCCAAAAGTACGACCTGGGGTTACGCTCAAACAGTTGGCCGTGGTGCCCGCCTCGAGGAAACCTCGGAAGACTGTAACCTCATTATCATCAATGATCCTATGCAACACACGCAAATTGGCCTACATCCCAAGCAACAGAACTCCTCCCCCGACCTTACTTTAGCTTCGCCTGGCATTGTCAAGGGACTGGAGCCCCTTTACAACAACGTGGGGCAGCGATCATTATCCTATTCTCATCACTCTTAACGGAAAGCGCTTCCGAACACGCCAGCGCCTACCCCGAATCAATTGGACAACCTACCGGCACATGTCCTCTTTGTCTACGTCTCAATCACTCGAACAGATCATTACTACTTTCCAGGAAGCCAAAGATCTGTCTGGTGAATACATTGACTGTGACGACAACACCCCGGCTATGGACGCCCACATGGCGAACCTGTGGAAGAGAGCTCAAACTCTAACCACCCGGTACCTTGCTAGCGGGAAACGTCACCGTGATCTCCTCAAGATAAGAAAACAATACAAGCTAATTAGGGAATACCAACGCTCGCTCGCCAACGAACAATGGCACAGCCTCTGCGCAAGACTCGGCAAGGAACGCGGCCTCTCCAAGTTATGGCAGGTGTACCGTGGAATGTCCGGCAAGCGCAAGTATAAGTCTACGCTGTTCTCCACACTCACTCTAAAGGACATCCCTGAAGCTGTGGAACAGCAGCTCATAACTACGTTTTTTCCCCATGCTTCCCTCACTCCTCATCCCCCTCTACCCAACATACCAGTATCGGAGCCTGTTGAGGAGCTAGATCTCCCCTTCACCTTTGCCGAGCTCCAGGCTGCTTTCCACCAAGGCAAACCACGTTCGGCGCCGGGCCATGATGGGCTCACTTGGCAGCACCTTTGCAACCTGGATGAAGCTAGCCACCTAGTGCTTCTGGACGTTATCAATGACCTTTGGGCTACAGGGACCGTTCCGGACAACCTCAAGCTCACGCTCGTCCATTCCATTCCAAAGCCTAACAAAGACCCCTCCAACATGACTAACCTTCGGCCTATTTCCTTGACACCAACAATCTGCAAACTCATAGAGCGTCTCATAAATAATCGCATGAAACACTACATGGAATACGTCCGGCCATGGCTCCAACCATCACAAACTGGCTTCCGGCCACACCTGGGTACCCACGACTGTTTATGGTTGCTGCGACGAGTGATCAATCGCACTTCCACAGCAGGCAACCCCGACTATGTCCTTGCCATTGACATGCGTAAAGCGTTTGATCGCGTGAACCAAACTGCAATCCTTACAGAATTGGCACAAGCATTCCCAAGCCAGTGAGCCCAAAACTGGATCCGGTCCTTTCTAGACAACCGCCCAATACGTTTGAGCGCCACGCACCCGGGATGGAGCCCCAAGACCTATTACCTGGACAGGGGCGTGCCTCAAGGCTCTATCCTTGGACCTGCGCTTTTCAATTTGGCAATGGCCCGTGTAGCACGGCAACTAGAAAAGGATTCTGCTGCACGCTTCGCGATCTATGCCGATTATCTTACTTTATGGACCGAAGCTGCAGACTACACATAAACTGAAGACATGATCACTGAGTTGCAGGCCGCAGCTCACAGCCTCACGTCGAACCTTCCAACGTTAGGGCTAGACTTGGCTCCTGAAAAAACAGAGTTCTTGGTGGTGCACGGACGGCATAAGATACCTCCTGATATGCACCACACCATCTATCTGTCTGACACACCAATTAGGTCTATGTGCGGCAAAATTACACTGTTGGGTATCCCATTGGCCAGTCACAACAGCGCACAGTGCTGGATAAAGCAACTTCGAGGTACCTGGAAGCCAATGCTTCATATAATCTCTAGAATGTCAAATAAGTACGGAGGGGCCCAACAAGCGGCTTGCATTACCCTAGCAACGAGCAGGGCTCTAGGCCGCCTTCTCTACGGCGCCCCTGTATACCCTCTCAAACAGTCACAAGAAGCAATTAGCAGTACTACACAGGGCCACGCTCCGAACAATAACTGGTTTGCCGCGACATACCCGTATAGATGCCCTCGAAAAGGCGGCTCCTCTGCCCCCTGTGGAAGCCCTGCTTTCTGAAGCTGCCCTTCAACACGAACAACGTCGATGTCTTACGGGTCCAGGGAGCGGCGCTCGCAGCGTGGGATGCTCGAACCAGTTGCCACCACCACTGAGTTCGGCACCGCCTGCCCCCTGGGAAAGGCCACTTCTGACAACGCCACATCAGCGACCTGGCATTCCCAAAGCAAGGAGGTGTCCTCGCGAAAAGCCCTTTGGTCGCATCCTTGGGGGCGAAGCTCCCAGATGAAACTGACATCTTTACTGATGCCAGCCTGGACCACCACCGAATAGGCCTCGCGTGGCATTGTCAGCACGACCCGAATTTGATGGTTCCATTACGAAATATATACTTTATCCGTCTCCCACTGAAGCCGAACTGCGTGGCATTCTCCATTCACTGGACCATCTTGCCTACAACGTCTCTGCTCCACTAACTGCCCGCATTCGTATTCTCACTGACTCCAAAAATGCTATTGACGAGTTCAACAAGGCTTTCTCTGACCATCCTACTGTCCACCAGATTCAAGCTATGGTCAACATACTTGCTCAGAATGGCACTAAAACTCGCCTGGCATGGATACTGGACACATGATGTAGGGACATGGCAACCAGACCGCGCACTCTGCGGCTAGGGAGAGCCTTCTCGTAACCCCTCCGCTGGATGACCAATCCGCTGCTGCTGTCTCGCACACCTCCTTTCGTGTGCAGCTGGACCACGCTCGCCACGCGCGCCGATGCCGCCTAGCATCAAGCACTCCGCTTGGCTACCTACACGGCGTCCCTTCCCTTCCACGCCCAGCCGAACTTTTCATTAATAAGACTCTTGCGAACGCTGCTGTCACTCCTCACTTAATATACAAATGGATTCACCCTGGGACGTCACTACCCCCACGTTGTCCGCACTGTTCAGCGACTTCTATCGCGGACCTAAACCATTTAATCTGGCACTGCACTGCATTCTCAGACCATCGATATATTATCGAAAATGCCCTCCGAAATGGTTCTTCACCAGCTAATCCCCCATACCATGACCCCCAATTCCTTGCCGCGCTAGGCACTTTTTCCCTTGAGAGCGGTCTGGCTCGAGTATGGTGAGCCGGGGCCTACAACCCATTTGGTCCCTCAAACTGGACAATTAGATCGTCAATGGACAATTAGATCCTCTACGGCCCTTGAAGATTCAAGAAGTGTTAATCCTCCATCCCTGCTATTCCCATTTCCCCCCTCTGGCCAACCGGCCGTCCCTTCCCAATAAAGGACTTTACTACTACTACTACTCAAACATCGGTTGCCTTGGCAACAAGGCACAAACCACTCCAGAAGTCAGTTACGGTTGCATGATCCCGGTTCAGCTCGGGGCCCCACCTCGCGACATGCGGGCACTGCAGGCGTACCACTCACTCCCATTGGGAAGTGCGAGATGCGTTTGGCATTACAGAAGGCGGTGGTGTGTGTGTGGTGGACGCCTTTGTTTCGCGATGAAATGTGACGTTGTGCTTCTGCGGGTGGATAGTGCTTCCCATGGTCTGGATTATCTTTCTCGAGTGTCTACTACTCAACCTCGCATGGGGTATGTGCAGTGTGCGTGGTTAAAAGCCATCTCGGCTTGTGCGCCAGAGTTAAGAGACTTGATGTTCGTCCCCGCAAACCGCGCGCGAGGTGAGTGCCGAATTTACGACGGACAGGAGGAGGCAAACCCATCGTCTGTCAATCGCGGTTCAGACTTGCAACGCATGTTGTGACGTTGCATTCGTTCGAAACGCATCTCTGGATTGTTTGGAAGTTGAATAAAATGTATGCGTCAAACCCGGACATTCGGCTCAGGGCGTTCTCTGCGATTGCACGAAAGAAGTGCCACGGGGCTTCAACGCTTTCTTTATGGAACGTACTCAGGTAAGAGAATATCCATGTCGTGTTATGGCCGTGTTGCATTCAATACAAACGGTTAAGCGTTTGTTTACACTGTTTTCGTTTGTCGTAAAATGTCCAAGCACTCCGGCACTCCGCTGGCAGATCAGACGGCGAGCCGACGCTGAGCAGACGACTCATCTCTTTGCCGAAAGTGCGTGAAAAAGCCGCCCAATAGCAGGATGTCTAGCTCATGACGAACATCTGGGAATCGATGATGTAGACATGTGAAGATGGCGGCGTCCAAAAACACGGAGGGAAGGGTGAGAAAAAAGCGACAAACTTTGCAACAAAAGTGTCAGCTTTCCGCTGCGCGTAAAAGAGTAATACTTGGCACAGATGACGTTGACGACCCAATCTAACGATTGCGGTAGTTCATTTAGTGTGCTCAAAACGCCTTTCAGGGCCCCTTTAAATAATGGGAATTGCCCACCTCCGCTCCATGCACCTGATCAGCGGCAGTAGAAATAAATTGCTCGCGACTGTTTCCAGTGCGATTTTCATTGGGGAATCTGCATCCAGGAGGCAGCATCAATCGGTATAATTGCATTTTATGTTATCCAGAAGCCAGATAACTTTAGAGGCGGAATACCGCAACACCCTCCCCCTGAAGAAGAAGAAGAAAAAATTTCCCCGCATTTCCCCGAGGGGAAGAATGTGAAAGTGCGAATGCACGAGTTGAATTTGCGCGGTTCGGTAATGTTCGCGAAAGAGAGATCACACACAAGTACAAAGAAAGAAAGATGCATTTATTCACAGACACCTATTTGTGCTGTCGTTGTACTTGATTGCTAGAGCGGATCTCAGCTTTGAAATTTCGTGTCAGTACTCCTTTAAGTGGGTGCATTAGCCCTTCTCACGCCCGATTCCTGGCCAATCCCCCACGTGGGTATGTGCCATGTCAGCGGCCAGGCAGCGCGCGCCCATCTCCCCCCGTTGCCAAGGAAGACGAGGAGATTCCTGGCCAATCTCCCACGTGGGTATGTGCCATCTCCCCCCGTTGCCAAGGAAGACGAGCAGCGCGCGCACCCGCAGCTGTTGCTATGTGGACGGACGGCGGTCAACGGAATTCAGGGTCGCTTATAAAGTGCATTCGCACTAAAAAAAGATTGCGAGCCCGGAAACGGTGCTAAGCCTTTCTTCGTGCTCAAGCAGCGTAGCTCCTTTAGCTCCTAATTGCGCATCTTCTATTGTTCCGCCTTGCAGCTCTAGCTGTCATTTTTCTTCCTGGAAGCGAAAGGCCGATAATGCAAAGCACGCAGTTTTGTTTGGCTTGTGCGAGCACACTTTGGAAAGAACAGCGGTGCTCCTGTTTGGGCTGCACGTCGCTCCTCTCAGCTTGGCCGGCCAGGCATAGAACCCCACAGTAGACGCTGCAAACACTGCCGCTTAAGGTCAGTGACCGCAGACCTCAGTGATGCAATTATCTCGAGCGGCGACTGCGCACCACATGTCTCGTAGAGATGAGACCGTGCATTCAGAGTAGCGCACGCACGCAGGGCCGGAGAGCGAAAGGAGACTGCTACCAGTCGCCCGCAACGGCGCGAGCTATACACCTGGAGGATATGTACTCTCACTATAACTGTGTCTCGGCACGGCGGGGAAGCGGAGAATTAAAACTGAGCATTGAAGTTCTGTGACTCTCTCACATCGGTACGTGTATGTATTTTTTGGCCAGCGCTGTGATATTATACGCAGTAAAAAGACAACAAAATGATAACTCCTTCGATGCGTTCAGTCTTAAAAAATGAAGCGTGGTATTGACAAAAACGTTTTCGATTGACACCCTCCCCAAGATTTCGGCGCGTCTTGACGGGGTCCCCAGTGTTAGCTCTCCAATTATCAGTATGAGCATCTGGTAAGAAGCGTCAAGGAGGTGCTAGGCACGTGATTGGAATTTCGGAGATGCAATAATAAAGCGATGGAGCTTCATAAATTGTGAAAATGGCATGCACAAATTCACGCTCTTTTGTACTTAAGCTCTATTAACTCGAAATCGTGAACTCGGGTGAAAAAGTTCGACTAAGCGAAGTTTAGAGATAAACAAAATACCACAATTTCATTGTATCCGAGTCCCACATTACAATGACTTGGCACATCCAGCAACGTATAAACTCGTTTTACGGAAAGACCTATACTGATGCCACTGGTCGCGACGATGAAGAAAAGTGTCCTCGGAATGCACGGACCTGAAGAGGCGTGTTTTTTCTTTTTTTGGGGGGGAGGGGGGGGGGGTATTTAAATTTTTTTCGGTATATATCTGGTTACGCGGACTTAAAATACTGCCACCGTTGCTGTGTTCTTTGTAAAAGTTGTTTGAGAAAACAAAAGTTAAAGGCACTTGATGCATCTCATCACCGAACACAAGCGACACAAATTACGATGTGGGAGGCAAAAGCAGAGAGACTCGTAAGACCGACGGAGAAGAGGACACTGATGGAGAACAGGGATACAAACAAGACGGCTTACGAATGGGCGGACGAAAGTTGGAGCGCACTAATCGTTCCATGCGCTTCTGACTGCGAAGCTAGCACATTTCCCTTCCGAACGATATTGAATCGCAGTTCCTTTGTCATCGAACCCCCTAGAGAAAGCAGTTCGCTTGTTATGAAGGACGCCGTTCGATACTGAGTTCCAATATTTAAACGAGTGACTGTGCTTGACCTAACTGCCACGGATGAAATTTAGATGTTCGAAGTACATCATGAAACCTTATGCAAATCATGGAGTTAAAATACTCGGTTTGGGATACCAAAAACTTTTGAGTTAACGGAAATCTCGAATTAACCGCATTCGAGTTAACATCTGCTTTGTACAACTTCGTTGTCTTCTCAATATAGTGAGAAGCCTAGTCATTGAGTGGTTGAAAAAAAAATCGAATTTTCGTAGTCAGGTAGAAACGTTATAGCATAAGCGTTACAATATTATATAAACGTTATAATATAAGATGACATCGGGACCTCAAAATCGTTACCTTGCATCCCACAGAGCCCGCTGAAATGCTACATTTTAGCTACATAAAGAAATATCAGGGATACTTTTATATGTTATCGGGGTTTGAAATGCGGTTATCGCTATAGGTACTTTTTGTCTACATTTGTAGATTGGGCACAGCCAACATGCCGACGTGATATAGAATGAAGAGCAAGCAATATAATTCTTAAAAGTGGCATTATAGATTATTCGTCATGTTCCACATCTCCAGCCGTTAACTGGCCGATATGCTTACCTCCGATGCCCCATTCGAGAATCCGGACGTGTAGTGTATACTTTGCAATGCGTTAGTCCCGCACTCATGACAGCCCCGTGGTTTTTGTTTATGCGAATTTCTACTCGTTGCGACTTTTCCTCTATTTCCGTGGCGGAGCTTTTATGCGCTTTTTGTGCTCGTTTCATTGCCTCACTGGCGCCAGGATCGACGAGCTACGCACGAACTGCTACGTTTGCTCAACACTGACGTCATTTGGCGACGATATGTCACGATGACAAGGGACGCGAAGAATGACGCTAGGATTTCATTGACAGCCAGACGTATTATATCTCCGTACCTGCTAATTTGAGAGGTTTATATATTTCTTCTCTCTGAGCAAGGGGTGAATTATCACGCAGCATGCCGCCACCGAGATTAAACGGGCGCGCGCACGCAGCCCGAAATAGATCGCGCTCCAGACGACCTCCGTATGGATGCAAGTGGGAAGGTGCTGATTGACTGTGGCGCTTGACGCGACGAAGCTACACCAACGTTGGCTACACCTGGGCTATGAGGCGCGCCGTAGTGGAGTGCTCCGTAGTAATATATCGGCCACGTGGGAATCTTTAACGTGCGTAGAAAGCTCGACACACGGGCGTTTTCACTTGTCGCCTCCATCTGAAAAGCAAACACCGCGGCCGGGATCCAACCCGCGTCCTTGGGCTCAACTGAGAAGATAAGTGCTGGCGCCGGGGTGTTCAATACTAGCAGGGCATTATTATTTGTTGAGTCTTACCCTTCCCCGAGCAGTGGGAGAGTGCTGCTGACCAGCTCTTACCATGCTGACCAGATCTTCACTCGTGCCAGGCTGCAGCCAAGGCCCAAGGGTACCTGGACGGAGACCAGTCCACCCCTCCGAGTGACGGCTCAACCACCCTGTCTCAAATAAACTATTAGTATCGCTCCCTTTAGCGGCTATTTGCCTCGGCGGGTGGAGGAAGAGCTGTCTCAGGCGTGATGATGCGCATCAAAATCTCCCATCCGGCAGTTTTGTCCTACCTTCGATTTTAAATAACTCAAAAAAACTGTCATATCCTTCCAGCCCTCATATGCAAACAGGCTGCACTCTTGTCAAAACAGTCCATTATAAATGAGCAGGCTGATAGTGTTAGAGACAATGATACTGGCCTGCGCATACTGAACACAGCAGTGCCTACATTTGCCGTCCCTCTCCTGTCTCCCCTCGAAAGGCTGCAAGTACTCAAGGTATACTGCACGTGACACGTGGGGTTAGGACGACTACCTCATGCTACTCACCCCATAATTAGTAGACAGGTCAAATTCACAATCTATAATGGTCACAAATTCGCCCCTCTTCAGGCCGCTCGCCGATGGGAAGCGCCGCAGCGTGCACAGAGGCAAGCCATAAAAACAAACACTATGGTTCACTTGACACTATAAAAGCACCTATAGAGTTTTGGTCGTCGATACTGCAAGCAGCGCCGACAGTCAAGCTGATAGTCGGTTTGTCACTGCCAAGACCTTGATGCCCGGAACAAAGCAGGATGGGCTTAGCGATTGCTGAATGTTTTTCTACAGCCTCTATCAGCCGGACGACCATTGCTCGAGGTGTCTGTATGAGAGGGGTGCTCATAGAAGAGCTGCGGAAGCGACTCGCTCAGCAGTTTGCCCCACCAGCCCCAGCCCTCCCCTATTTGCAGCTAAGCCCATCACTGAAAGCGAAGCTTGTAGTAGGATCCCATGGCCCACAGCTTGCTTTGCCAGAACTACTTTACCTTGCAGGAGCTGAATTCCCTGCAGCGAACGAAGCAAAGTGCCACGTGTCCCGTACGAGCCCGTACGACGCACGACGTACCATGTACAACGCACGGTCCGACCATAATACGGATCAAATGTTGCGGTACCTTGGCTCCAGGCACTGAAACGACTATTGAATGCATTGAATGGCGTTTGACAAATGGGAGTTCTACCAGTACTCTGGATGTTTGAGGTGGTTTCCCCCCTCTTAAAACGAAACAAGTCACCCGAACCAGGCGACTCATGCAGACCCGTGTCACTAACACTGGCTGCCAGAAAACTGTTAGGAACAATTACTCTGGCTCCCCTGGACTCGCGGGCTCTAGGTGGACTCTGAACAAGCGGGCTTCCGCCGACACTGCTGCACGGCTGAGACCACTGCTGACGGGATTTCGAACTTGAGGAGTCCCATCACAAAACGAAGTGGCCTTCCTCATTTTGGCCAAAATTGATTTGCCTTCGACGGGCTGCCTTATCAAAACATCTGGGCAGCCCTGGCTATGATCCAAGAGAATATATACGCGCTTTTCTCTCTGATCGTGGGCTCATTGTTAGTGTGGGCAACGCCATCAACTCTCTAAGGGCGGCAGAAGTCAGACGCCGTGCTCAGCCCCCTCTTATTGAACCTCGTTCTGGCTAGCCTGTTAGCATACTGCGAGGCCTCTAATTATCAAGGTCCATGTGTCAATCTGCGCTGACGGTGTAGATTCGAGGACTCGTGGTCGAATACGGCACAGTAGCATTGGATATTCTTGAAAAAGGCAATGGACATTACAGCCATAACAAGAATAGCACTAGACATCACGGTAAGCTTACCCCGTGCTCATAGAGCTGAAATCATAAACAGCCAAGCACAAGGCCCTCAAGGTCTACCGCAGTCCTATAGCAGGGCTGTGCTTTACACACCTGAGTGAGAAGTTTATGGCTCCCTGCTCACATGGAAGACAAAGTTCCGGTATCTCGGCCTCAGGGTCGACCATTGTATTACATTACCCCAGCTAACAAGCACCTGCTTAGCCAATCCAGTCATCATTCAGTCGAGCCATACGCCAGCTTTTGGCTAAGGTCTGCGGCGCACAAACTTGGGTGCTGCGAATATATGACGCCATTGCGTGTTCGGGGGCCATCTATGCCCTGCGTTTCATCGCCATACAGCCAGCACCCTGGAAATAGCTCGATACACAAGATGGGGAAGATGTTCCAACCCTTGGGCGACCTTTCCCACTGCGCAGGTACCCTCCGCGAGGTGGTTCCTCTGGAACCGCGAGCGCTGCAGCAAATACCTAACCATGTCAAGAGACTGTAGGTCTCCCGAAGGGGCCGCTTTTGACTTTGCTCAGGGGGGGCTGCACCACTCTCGCATGGTACTCGCTCGTGCTTTCGACGCAGACACCAGCCCCCTATCTCTGGAGTACCCCTGCTCCCTCCACGAGTACTCCGAAGGTTCTATGTTGGCATCCCTTATACCGTGCACGGTTGCAAGCAGATAACTTGTCAGTGCACCACCAGCCAAAATTCATCGCCCTGGATCGTGAATAAACCCTGGGTGTGCTCACTAGTCTTCACGGACGGTTCTGTGCTCTCATAGAAGGAATAGCAGGCGTCGCCCCTACAGTGCCGCCACCTTTTTCCAGCAGTTATACGACTGCCAAAAGAGCTGCCCTCTACATAGCAGCAAACATCACGAATGACTACTAACATATCTTTTACACCAGCGAGGCGGCCATCAGTGGCAGGCTCTAAGCATACCCTCATCAAACTCCAGCGGCCGTAACACGAATGTGCTGATGTCAACAACTTGGCTGCCAAGCTACCCAGCGGCAGCACAAGAGGCTTCGTAATTTCCTTGCAGCGGCTTCCAGCCCGTATCGCATCACAGGAATGGAAAGTGCCAAGTGCCCTTGCAAAGCAGGCACTGTCCCCATTCACATCAACCGACATATGACATCACCTGCTGGAGGTGTCTTACTCACAAGGACCTCAAAACGATGCACCTTCCCCCTCGTCAGGTCAGCAAAGAATCTAACCTAACATTATAGAGCGGACTTGCCGCTGTGAACACGGCACTTTTTCTTCGACTGCCCATAGGTTGCTACCGCTGTACCGAACAACTGTCAGCATAATTTATGAGTTCCAAACTGTCGAAAAGATGAGACCCCTGACTCATGTCTAGGGTAAGTGCTCCGCATAAAAACAGACCCGTATTGTTCACGCAGCGATTGACCTGCCTACTAGCACGTCTTCGGGCCTGTTCACGGCACGCAGCCATTCATGAACGCAGAGGTCCACCGGGGGACTTCTGAGGTTCTTTTTTTTTCGAAACGAGAAAATCTTAAATTCGAACGCCCCCTTCTTATCTGTGTTGTGGATGACTGATTTCTTTCCTTCCCCTTTCTGTTCTCTGTCCTCTCTCCTTTAACCTGATGTAGCCTTGATTTCGATGTCATTACAAAGAGACCGTCAAAAGCTTTTCCTTCACTTCAATTCAACAACCGCTGCTACAACTGAAGTAGCCTTAAATGACGATGAAGCACTTTCAAGTGAAAGCACGCCACCTCACCAAGCGTCCTTCACGCTCTTCAAACCCATGTCTTCAAGAATGCAAGCGGACGGAGCTTCCGATCATAGTATTTGGAAGCAGTAGGTCTTTCCAAACTAATTGATGATACTGGTAAGAAATAAACAGGCATTATAACCGCAAAAATGGCAGCAGACTTTTTTTTCAGAACGCCCTCTAGTGCATGAGATGCGAAAAGGAACCTTACAATTGAACATGTAAAGAAGCGAGCAAAGGCGTCGGTGTTTACAGCATGTGGCACGTAGTTCTCGGTCAATTCTCACCGTGGGTGCCATGCGTGCACATCACGGTGTAAGAATATATTGGTGCATATCTACCATCTCAGTCACCAAAAGCAGCCCGCACCGCATCCCACTTTCAATTGCCGACAATCCGTAAATTTGTTCCCGCACGCCGTTTTGTGCCATAGAATTCCCCAGAAAGGTATGCATATTGAGGCAAATAGTGCGGGCGAAACACAGGTTGCTACGTTTATCCACATGGTATGGGCCTGTCCGGCGAATATCCTTCTGATGTCTTCAGAAATGGAAGGCCGTGCCAATCGGCTCAAAACTCCAAGTTCAGGAAGCAGTCATCCAACTGCCGGAGGTGCAGGGACCACGGGTTCCTGACCATCGTTTGATGGATCGGGGGCGATGTCGCTAGTAGAGGCACATCCCTCGCTTTTCAGCGACAACACAAGTTTTTTTTTCCCCAGAAGCGCACCTGCAACGCGTTCGAGAGGACCCCTCAGTGCTTGAGAAAGTTATTGAATACGCACTAACCAGTGGTCTTTACAAGCTGGTGTAATAACCTGGACCGACACCTATAAAAATCGTCGCACATATCTCTTCACGGTTTCTGCGAACTATATGTTCACGGACTTTACAATGCTATCCACCATTTCAGGTGATTGAACATTGAACATTGTTCTTTTTTCGATTATTCCCTCCCTTCCTTCGTGTCCCTTTCCTTCCCCAACAGGGCATTTATGCCCCCTCTGATAATAAAGGCATTCCTCCTCCCTCACTCACTCACGTACAGATCTGGGTGCAGGGCTGCGGCACATAACTACCTGTGCCTAGCTAGCAAGGTACTGGCTTTGTTATACCGTCGTAGTGTGTCTCCTCTTCTACCGTACTTCTCTTTACTTTCTCTATTTCTCTATTTACTTTCTCTATTTCACTATGTACAAGAACAAACTACCCAACAGTCGATTGTTATATACCACCATTTCACCAACACGGTATACGTGCATTATGCCGATATGCAAGAGATAGTCTATGCCAGGAATGGCGTGTGTTTAGGTACAAGATCGTTGACTTGTTGTCCGTCCTCCTCATCACATGGCCGGTCTAACTCTACCTTTCCTTTAATTTTAGATTGGATGTCGGCAAGAAAAATCCCCATTAGCTGAGTACGAGGTCTCCTCTGCAGTGCCCCACTTTGGAACCACTTTCGGCGGCACCACTATGTGCATGTTTGTACTTTTGATGAAATTGAATATGAACACGAAGTGCTTCTCAGCGGATCGCTGCTTTGTCAGTATTCTAACTTTTTGGGTTTTTTCAGTGTATTTATTATCGCGACACCGCTCCTTGCAGCGGAGATGATGGAAGTAGAACCTCCCGACACTCCGTCGGGTAACCCGCCGTCGGATGGTGCCACGCCGAGGGAGCGAGTCTGACTCCCGAGCGAGGCCGGCACCGAGGACACCGAGCTGTATTGTGCACCCAATGATGACAGCTCTGACGACGACTTCGAGTTGGTTCTCGGGAAGAAAACAAACAGGAGGCTCCGGGCAACGGCTTTTCAGTCGACTGCATCCTCAACGTCGAGCGCATCGACTGTAACCACCCCGACAAGGCCCCCTGTTCATACTGTTTTGTTCGTGCCGGAGTCCCCGAACGACAACTTGAGGGTGCTCAATCGGCCGGCAATTTCTGTTTCCTTGGAAGCTATTTCGCCGGGGAAAATTAAGTAGATCAGAATCAACAGACGAAAGAATATATATAGATAATAGACGTCGAGCATTCAGCCGCAGTTGAAACGTTACGTCAACTGACGATGCTGGGAGAAATTAGAGTTAGTGCCTACGTATCTCCAGGCCAGGGTGCTTTCGTGGGTGTCGTCGTCGTCTCCATTACAGATTCCGACTTACCCGTTCTCGTTAAACCGGCGACGGAAGGCACGACCATCAAGCAGGTGACCCGTATCTGAAAATTACGCTGCGTTAAGCTTGTGTTTCGAGGTGACTGCATCCCGGCACACGCGAAGGTTGGCCACT
Organism: Haemaphysalis longicornis; assembly: GCA_013339765.2. Lineage (NCBI taxonomy): Eukaryota > Metazoa > Arthropoda > Arachnida > Ixodida > Ixodidae > Haemaphysalis > Haemaphysalis longicornis. The sequence goes on along the minus strand of CM023448.1, from coordinate 122,908,622 downwards.
TTTGGCATGCAGTTCGACCTTTCGTGCCGAAACCATTACAGTGTCACAAATGCCTGAAGATCGGCCATATTAGCAGCGTTTGTGGACGCGCCACTGTGTGCTCCAAATGTTCTGGGCTCCACGCAGTGGCGTAACAAGGGGGGGGGCAAGAGGGTACAAGTGCCCCGGGCACAACTTGGGAGGGGGCGCCGAGCTGAGTACGCCCAACTGGGGCCCGAGGGAAAGAAATCGTAGCAGGGCGGTGCAGAGGCAAAAGTCGGCGTTGAAAAGGGTGCTAATTTGGACTTGTCAGTACATTGTAACGAACGAACAGCGCTGAGGCAGACAAGAACGAAGATGAGGGGGGGGGGGGACAAACAAGGGGTGCTGTGCCGGGGCACACACACTAGAGTCACTGAAACTAGGAAAGTACTGCCATTAGCAGGCGACGCGCGGGCAACATTGGGGTTTTGTTGCCAGATTAAGTCCAGCGCTGCGGGCGTGTTGCCCAACTATAGTGCCTAGAATTTATTCTATCCAGCATAGTCTATTGTTTAAAGTATCTATAAACGAGGGCATCGTATTTTTCGCATAGAATTCGCTGCTCGCGCGTGTAAAAACTATACTTCTGCTGGCGGATTCACCATTTTTATCAAAATAAAAATAAAAAACAGGCTACAAAACAGTATTTGTTTATGCACGGTAACGATATTCACGTCAAGGGCCAGTAACACGCTTTCTTGTGCGCCGTAAAGTCACCGGAACTTCGTGCGCCGTAGAGTTCACAAGCTGGTTGTTTTCACCGAGTAGGGCCAAAGATTATTGTCCCACCACTTTTATTACAGTTTTCGAACATGCAGTGGAGCGTATGACGCATATCAGCGAACATCACGGTTATCCGTACGCGTCAATGTCGTACACTGAATTTCTTTCCGGGTTTCAGGCGAAGAGGGTGTTCACGACAATGGGCAAACAAAAGAGAAAGCAAATGAAACCATTTAAATTAAAAATCACTTTTAATGTTGAAAACCGTAAAAATAGCTAAATCCCTCACAGGTAACCTCAGCGACCTTGATTCAAACTGTATAACCTCGATTATCCGCAAACCTGTGACAAAATAATTATGGGGAGAGAGGGGGGAGGGGGCGCCAGCCGATCTCATCCGCGTACAGAGCGTATGCACACTTTGTTTACCGTGCATCGAAATATGTTCCAGCTTACTCAAATTAGATTTAAATAGTAAACAAAATCTCTATCAACACTGGCGGCAATATGCGCAATCCGTCTTTTGATTTTCCCAGCGTGCGTTTCGTAAAATGTTTGGGGCGGAAAATCGCCTGTACTCATTTGAATTATTGAGGGGCATATGCTCTGTCGATCTTCGAATGTACAGCCCCTTTCATCATGCCGTCCCTGAGGTTTAGCGTGGTGATATTTAAAAGTTCCCATTGAAGACGCATACTTACCACGACATCATGGGTTAGCATTTTTTCTTTCCTTTTTTTAGCAAGTACTGGGAGATCCAGCATACAAAAAAGGACAGGGGGCGAATCTTGGGCTAAATATCAAGCGGGGATTATAAAAACAAGTAAAATGGGTGCAAGGTTCTTCACGGCGCCTTCAACAAAGCTTTAGTAAGCTGCGCAAGCAACTTCGTTTGACAACACATAACGAAAAAAGTGCCTTTCCAAACTCCCTTCTGTTGCTGCAACCAAAAGCACAGCCCCTGGAATTAAGTTATCTTTTACATCGCGTTGTAGCACCTAATGTAATAATGAAAAATAAAACATGCGTGAAACCGATGATGCAATCCGATGTGCATCATCGAGCAGATAAACGGAATGTGGTCGCCGCTGACCGCGTGACCGAGCCGGACCAGTGAATGGCGAATTCGCGCGGCAGCGGGAAGAAAAAAAAAGACGGTACTCTCCAAATTTCAGTGAATTTAGTACACATGGGGAGCTAGCGCCCTTCGCATCCCCCGGCATAGCCCCCCTTGTGTGCCCCCCTCTCTTCGTCCTTGTCTACCTCAGCGCTATCCTTTTGTTACAATGCCGCTCTTCAAGCAGCTAAACTGATTAAGACGACTTCTAAGCAATTTGGTATTCATGGTAGACGAGCAAAGCGCAAAAATTACACAAAGGACAAAGGAGGACAAATGTACACGTCTACCAGTGACGCGCTTTGCTCGAGCTACCAGTTAAACTGCCCTCCTTGTCGCGCAACACAGTCACCCATGTGCGAATACTCAGGTGCGCCCGAATCAAGGAGTCAAGGAGGAACCCCCTGATGATATCCAGTGTGCGTGCGTGCGTGCTGCATGCATGTGTTTTCATCTGTTCCCGTTCGTATTGCAGCAGCTAGTGGATGGGGCGTGGGGCAGGGGAGTGCCTAAACTTTGCACCCCTATCATCCTATTAACCCTTTGCAGGTATTCTTAAAAGGCGAGGTGAAGCACTTGCAGAGGATTTCAGGATCGCTCGTTTGTTTACTCACGAAAGCTTTATGGTCATGTTTCATAAAAAAAACCCGCCGCGAATTCCCAGTGGAAGGCGTTCCGCTACTCAGCTCGCGGTTAGGTTTCTATCCTTTTGGCGAGTTTTAGCGTTCTGACCTTGACGCGCCCAACCTCTATGAAGAGATTTGAGATTGGCGATTGCTGCTTCCACGTCGGGTTGACCAGCCAGTGCCGAGACCTAAAGAACTTCTAAAATTTGTCGCACACTATGGAACTGTTAGCGTATTTTTCAAACTTCAGATAATGTTAACCACAGAAATTTCTGTCGGTGGCGGTGAGAACTCCTTCAGCAAGCTAAAATTAACACTTTCATATTGGTGGGCCACAATAAGCCAGAACAGGCTTTCCTTCTTTATTTGCGATAATATGCCCGCTGGCATAAAAATAACCTATATAGGCAGCCGTCTCTCGAAGGAAGGAAAGAATTTGATCTTGCTCTTCTGAGCGGGGAAAAAGAAGAAACTGAAAAAAAGTTTTATCACATTTAAACAGTTTGCTTCTTCAAAAATGAGAAAATATATGGTCTAGCCTTGACGGAGTGCACTTCATCTAAATCATTTGGTTATTAAGGACCAAAGGATTTCAATGAAGCGTTTTAAATAACAATAAACGTGTTTTTTTTTAGCAAGAGGCAATTCTATCAGACCAGGAGACAACAGAGATTACCGGAACGAGTTTTCGAACTCATCATTAGCACTGATAAAAAATGGGGGGGCGTCGTACGCAGATTTAAGTACGCAATATAATAAATACTTTTGAGCAACACCTTTCATGGTAATGAAGGAAAAACGATAAGAGCTGTTGACATGCCTACATGGTCGTTCTCTTCTGTGTGGTTCTACGTAATTTATGAGCTTCACCTATTTCGTGACAAGGGAGACGACAACAGGTGACCGGTAGGGTAAATTTCTTTCACTTCTTTTCTAACCTTTGAACTTTTGGTTTATGGTACGATACATCGACGTGCTAAGACGGCTATACAGCAGTGGTTCATGGATGCGCTCAGACGGCTATAAAATTGCCATTTTTTAGTGGAAATCGTTATCTCTCTCTCTCTCTCTCTCTCTCTCTCTCTCTCTCTCTCTCTCTCTCTCTCTCTCTCTCTCTCTCTCTCTCTCTCTCTCTCTCTCTCTCTCTCTCTCTCTCTCTCCTCTCTCTCTCTCTTCTCTCTCTCTCTCTAAGATGGCTATAGTCCACTGTAGTGAACAATCAGTCACGAAATCGCTCAGAAATTCCCAATTCGCTTTCCGAAAACAGCCAGGTGGCCTTTTTTTACACTTACATTAATATTAAAAATTCAGGAAAGCTTGCACTAAGGCGCAAGACATGAATGGCGAAGCTGTTGTAGGTGACCATTGCCGCACTCATACTTAAGTTTCAGTATAATTGTTTATTTGCACTGTTGCGGTGCTACTAATCGTCATCATATGCTTCGAAGAAGTCGTCGTGTTCTTCGCAGCGAGTGGTGGATGCAAAGTCATCCTCAGCATTGTAGACTTCCGCCAGCTCGACTGGCGAAGCTTGCACTAAGTCGCACAAGGCTTGAACCATAGGATAGCTGCAGGATTTCTTTCTACGTGAGCACTGAAACCATGCATTTGTACAAGTGTGAAATTGTTTATTTACATGTTCCGTCGTTACTTTGCACAGTGCTAGTAGTAGTCATCGTCATATGCATCGATATCCTCGTGTTCCTCATACCAAGCATTACATGCACGGTAGCGCTTGACGACAGCGCTAGAATTTTTTTTTTGTTAAACCCACTGCGCGAGCCGGGACTATGTGGTCATCGCGAGGCACGCGCTCATGAGTGCTCGGCATTTTTTTCCTGCAACACCGAACTTAGGGCTTCTACAACAGCTGGTAATAATGATATTATAATATTAATAATTACTATCATTATCATCATCAGGGGGCGCGAAAATATATTTGCCATGGGCGCCGTCCCACCTATAGTTACGCCACTGGCCCCACGATGCCAAAACTTGAACCGTAGGTGTCCTGAAAGTGCCAACTCTCAAGAAGCGCACGCCGCCTCTTCGAAGACCTGCACTCGCCTAAAAGAGAAACGGAAGGTTCTGAAGCAGATGGTCAAAGACCACTCGTCGCATAAAGACGCATCTGCAAAAGTGCGACGACGCCGACAATCGCGACGGCGTAGGTAATCGAGCGCTGTCGTGATTAAGGACGGCCACGACGTCTCACGGGAGGATCCCCCAGCCTCACAGGCACTGCATCCGCCACGTACCGCCCCAGTCGCTACCACCACCGGCATCGCCACCACCATTTCCACCAGCGGAGTCAACAAGCTGCGTGGCCACAGATTCAACTGGAAAGGCCAGCAAAACTGGGAAGTCGTCACTGCCGTCTCTGTCACCTGCGGAGCCCCGGAGGCAGGATGCTATGCCTCACCAGACCTCGAATGTTTCTTCGAAGAAAGAAGATAGGCAAGTCATCGCACTTCTGAGAGCGCTCATCAACGCCACTGGCACGTTTCTGGATGCTCTGAAAGCCGCCTCGTGCGCTGTAGAAGTTCAAGACGCCTAGGATCCACTACTTGCTAGCCTCGAAGGACATTAGAGTCCATATGCCTTCATCAATTCGTCAGAAAATACGTGGAGCTTCCATTTTTCAGTGGAATGCCAGAAGCCTGAAACCTCGAAAATCTGATTTTCACCAGTGTATGCTTAGAAATCTCTTCCCGATTGCTATTATATGTGAACGAAACTTACCCACTCCAACTAGACTGTCTGGCTATCAAAGCATCGAATCCTCTACCTGTGGTAAACGCAGCAAAGTAATGGCATTCTTCCGCCGACAACTCACCTATACAGTGCCTTCATTACGGCCGCATGACACCAACCAATATGTGTGACTAACTGTAACGAAACGGCAACTATACATTAATGCTTTCGCATTCAGAACATTCAGGAAGTGCTTAAAGGGGCCAAGCAGACAAAACACAAGTTTGCTTGCTTCATTCGAAAGATTGCCTCGTAGTTAGAACCATACTGACACCACTTTTAACGCACACTTCGCTCATGTAAGCTATAGAATTAGGAAAAAATGGAATGACCTTGCGACCCGCTGGCTCATTTCCCGCAACAGAACTGATAATGTCATATGCCCAGCTGTGCGATTGGCAGAGGCCGGCAAAAGCAAACGCAAATTAGGCAGGGCTTATAAGCTTGCCGAACGAGCTATTTACGCTTTAATGTAATGCATATTCATTTTACAGCAGTAAGAATGGTGCGGTAAACAATGAAAGTTACGAAAATACACGCAAACATAGAAGCGCCGATGCGCGCTGCTGTTGGTACTGGGCGCACTATGCTTGTTTTAGCGGCACCGCGGACCGTGGCTTTGGAGCTGTCTTACACGACACTGGCCGATTGGCGTAAGCGACGTTGTCTTACGTGACCCTGTTTATCGAGCATACCCCGTGTTTCACGAACCGATTACTTTCTACCGTAACAAAAACAAGCCAAGCGCAAATACGGTCAAAAACAACGAAACGGTCCGCGGCTGACAATGAATGCGCCGTCTGGGAGGATTGACGGTAAGCAAGGCTGCAGAGCCCACAATGACGCACTGGAATGTCGTTTGGATACCCGCCCTCATGCGTTCATGGCAGACGTCACGAAAACACGATTTGCGGGAGAATCAAAATTTTAAACTAAATTGATTAATTTCTCAGTGAATACGGCACCGTTTGCTGCCGGACAAGCGCTGGGGGCACTATAAAACGTGAAATCTTTCGAATAAACCAAAGATGTATTTCGTCTGCGTGGCCCTTTTAAATATTACGGGTCTTTTTCTTGTAAAGCAGGTCGTCGCGGGCGAAGGAGATAGACGCCGATGGTGAAGAATATCGGAAGCGCGAAAGAAGGGCTGCGATGAGACATGATTTTGTTGTTTTTGCCGGAATATTTGCGCGTCGGGAAGTCGAAACGTCAGGTAATTTTCGAGGTCTTCGTTGTAAAGGGCTGTCGGTTGACGCTGTCGTTGGTTGAGGCGACTGTTGTAAGATAAGCTAAAGTCCTACTCCTGAAAATTCAACGACCAACAAGGCTGGAGGGATTGCGTAGTACGGCCACCAACTGCCAGTAAAGTGAGTGATGGTCAAATAGGGTGTTAAAATTTCTGCCGTACAAGTAGGGGCGAAATTAATTTACAGCTAAAAACATCCCAACGCATTCAGCTCTGTGGCTGTATGATTACATTCGGCCTTCGTAATGGAGTATGGGCAACAACGTGCTGTGCTCTGTTGGGAACATAAAAGCACGACATCGATGCCACTGGAATCTCGAGTGAATTTTAAAGTGACGCAAAATGGGTTCAGAAGTCAACAAAAAACCCACCTCTTTAAAAGTAGAATCGCACTCACAAGTTCACTAAAGCTGGCTAACACTCTAGTGGGATACGTATACTTGCACAGATTTACTCTGGTTGAACCTCTTAGTGCTTGCGCACTAATATGAATACAGTCCCAAAAAAGCTCTGATTATCTGTTTCTGGAAATAGCTGACAGCGGGGACCTTTTCAGCGCCCGGCCTCATTCTGCCCATCTTGACTTGAAAACCTAGCACGAGTGTTTAGCGCTTTCCTAAATGACGTTCCTCGTGGTATATATAATACCCGACTAGCTTATTTCATGAGGCGCATGTACAATTTCGAAGCCCTTGTTGGGCTCGTCGAACGTGCTCCTTTATATAGATAATGACGTCGTCCAAGCTGCACATGATGATTTCCCAGTTCAAGCCACGCAACACTTCATGAAGTGCTCGAACGAGGCAGAGGCAGTGCGTAAACCCTAAACGCATGACAGGGAATTTTTAAAGATGTCATCGGGGGTTCGAAACGCTGCTTTGTTTCTGTACGCGGTATGTATAAGTATCCTCTAACACCTAGAGCGCAGGTCGAGCGAGGGCAAGTAAGACACGGAATAGAGGCAATTGACAGCACCATAGATTCGCAGCAGGAGTACACATTCTTCTTTGGGAAACTGTTGAACTCACGATAAGCAACGCGAAATCTCCAGGAATAATAGTTTGCGAAAGCATTTTGTGCAAAATCCGGCGCTGTGAGCATGGGATGCCCCAAAATTTTATCGTGCCTTCAAGTAAAAGATTTAGAAAATTCAGTGTCATTCCACTCCGTGAAGGGGGATGACCAGCAAAGCTGCTTGTGGTTTACTTGGTTGGCCACAAACTCCCGCTCAAACCTCGCCGGCGCGCCGAGGAAGCGTTCAGCAGAAATGTAGCCACGCCGACGTCTTGTGTTTCCCCCCCGCGGTATTTTGGGTCCCGGCGGGCATCGTGCTTACCCTTGGCGTCAGTAGCCTGATCGCCTTCGGCTGTCTTCTTCTGCCGCGTGCGCGCCCATTGCCGCCTGCTTTTTTTTTTTTTTATTTATAGGCTTCACTGGGCCACACACAATGTAGGAAAGCCAGCTTGCAAAAACCAAGCCTACACCGATCTTTTTAAAGATGGCTTCACTTCTAAACCCAAGTGAATTGCGTGGAAGATTTTTTAAGGGGCAGTATACGCCGTCTTGTATCGAAATATCAAGCGCAGGAGACGAACATTTGGCCGAAGGGAGAGGCTGGGCAAAAATGAGGTGGAAGGGAGCGGCTTTTATCGGTCTTATCGGTTTTATCACGCACTGAAAAAACAAAACGGGAAAGCTGGCCTATAACAGCTCCGCTGTAAAAATCATGCGGGAATGAGAAATGAACCAAGGGAGGCGCGGTGAGAGTCGAGTGACTTAACCACTGCGTACGCTTACGCCTTGCTAACCACGCCTTTCGATGGCCATTTAAGTCTGTTCCCGGGATTTTCATACGAGAGCATTAGGGCTTCCCTGGCGATAATTCACAGCTACATCACGTGTCTGTCCTGCTGCTTTCGTGAAATCCGTAGGCTCTCAGCACGGAGTTCCGAATGGTCGTCGAACTGGTCACATACCCTCTCAGGGGGACCGGCCAGTGAAAGGGGCAGCTGTCGCCAGACGCTCACAGCCTATTCCCATAATTTCGATTGCGCTAATGTTTCGGCATTCACGGCAGGTAAGCATATTTAACTGCCTTCAGTGACCCTTTTTCACCCCAGGATAATAGGGGTGGTCCAATGGGTAACGGACTCCTAGATAAAAACTGCTTTCTGAAGTCTTTCCTGGATCGTTTCCTGGATCGGTTGATTCAGGACTGTCCACCCCGCAGGGGACACTCGTAAGCGGCATTGCGTGGCCAGAAGCGGTTCAGTAATGCAATCGAGACTGAGTTAGCAGCCAGGAAAGCTCGTCCTGTACGAAACCAAACACCCACCGTATGCCGAGTCATAACTTGCAGTGCACCGTTCATTAGCTGATGTAGGGGGTGTGGGGGCCAAGCCCCTCAAATCGGGGCGAGGAGGCGCTAGCGACGTCCTCCTCCTTGGTGGGGCGAGGGCGATCATCGCGCGCCTCCCTCCTCTCCCTACGAGGCGACGGGGGATGCGCGCAGGAGGCTCCCCGGGGAGACCGCCCTTGGGACGCGCAGCGATCGCACGGTACGTAAATGCCCTTCGGCCACTTTTGGCCGTTTCTTGCATTGGCCGTTGTTTCCCACTTCCGTGGGTCACGGCACCCACCGTGTCGATTAGCGCATGCCTCGATTTGCGTCAGTGCGTTTATCTAGGATGCCCGGCGAGTCTCCACGGGCATATTCCACTCATTGGTGGGTTGCCCCCGCGTCCGCGTTGTGACGGCTTGAGCCGTCTAAGGTCAGCGGACGTGCGCCGATGCCGCCCGGTCGAGTCCAGTGGCTTGAAATGTGTAGCGGCCACAGAGAGCCCCCTTCCCCTACGTCAGCGAGCGTTGCGGCCGGCCAACGCCGGCGGACGCAAACTGCTGCCCGACTACGGGCTGGGCACACGCTGACGGCTGTATGCCCCAGGGGCTAGGTGCGTAGTGCAGTGTAGCGTTTGTATCGTGGTTTCCCGCGTAATAAACCACTGTACTATGAAAGGTATCGCTTCCATGTGGAGTGAGTGACAACGTACACTCGCGGCGAGAGTCGTGGCTCGCTCTCGAACCCGTTGTGGGCAGAGTCTCTCGGCAGGGCAGTTCGGTGCTGCGCGAGAGCAGTGAGAATAACGGCGGCGCGTTATTCTATTGTCATTCTATTCTATTCCTTGATGACAAGGATTAAGGATAACAGGACATGCCCACAGGGGTGACTTGCTGGCGATGATATCCAAGAGCCGGATAGAATCTAGCCTTTGTTCTGGGTAGAACACATGGTAGTTGCTCTAACTTGGACGCAAAATGTACAGCTTAACGGAAAAGTTTGAGAACACATTTTTGCCGATACCAAAGCATGGGGAAAAATTGTTTTTTGAGCGCCGTGGCAAGCTCAAGCTCAATGAGTTGAAGGGCGCCGCCTATGAAGAATTTCACTTGCAGCGAATGTAGTGGACATAAGGTGGGTAAGAGTAAGTCGGTTATTACCCAGAACAGCCTTATATATGAATGTCGCCAAAATACTTCATGAAATTAGGTAAAACTTCGCGGGGAAAATAAATCCCACCAGCACCATGGCCCACTGGCTGCACAATATTCCCGGAGAAATTTTATGCCTGCAGTGCTGCCGCGCGTTGTGCGCTGCAGCACAGTAAATTCGGTTTTAAAAAAATATCGCCCAATCGGAATGCTCATCACACAAATTCCAATCGACCGCAAGGCATGTGGCCCAAAACGGCGAAGATAAGCACCGTGTGCGCAAAAAAAGAATAAGAAAAAAACACGTGAGACAGCTTTCAAGCGAAAGGCTCATCACTGAAATTGCAGTCTACTGGAGCAGTTGTATGTACACTCTCTTTACAATCAGTTCGCTGGTTGTTTGCCTTTATAACGGACAGGGAGTCTGGTGAGAACGACCGTCCCGTGATCTTACCCAATCGGCCGTACTAGCTATAGTTTCCCAGTGATGGAGATGGGAGTGGAATTGCGGCTATGGGGAGCGTCCTTGCCGCCTTGGTGGTGGTGTTATGCCGCGGTCAGCCGCAAAGCACTCGTTTGGTATTCGCCTATATTCTGGTAGTGCATGGAGGAAGCACGAAGTGTTTAACATTGGTGGTAGCTAGCAGTGGTGTTTGGGCACAAGCGGTACCCTGGGACCCTAGGCAAACCTTACGACGGTAGCAGCTCTTCCCTGATAATTCTCTTTACAACTGAAGCAATGTCATTGGAAAGGCTAGTGTTCATGCTTGCACGGTTTGAGAAGATGGCCGAATTTCGGACAAATGCACCGGGTATTTCTGGCTTCTGATACGCGGCAGGGGCAGTCACATCGGCCGCAGAAGAGAGGTTTTCTTTTTCGATGAGGAATCATCGGCTATTCATTTCAGGAGGCGGCCGACCGCGTGCCCTCATCCCACACAGGACAGACAAGGTTGCAGAACTTGACCACATCCTGTCTCTGTTCTGTATATATTACTGCCTCAAAAGCAGCCTGTGCTCTCTGAGCGAGTGTTTGCCAAGCGCAAATTTCATGCATCAGTGTCCCGAAAGACGCTTTTGAGCTCGCCAGCAAACCCGTTATGGCCTTAACGTCTTCAGGGTTTCCAAGCCACAATAGCGTGGTTCCAACGAGAAACAAAAGACTACATTGGCAACTTGGATGAAGCCAGCGGTTGTGTTTGCTGACTTTTTGATTGTGCATCAGTCAGTCTTTCACAGCATGGCTCTAACCTCTGCGAGTTGCGAATATCTGGGTGGAAAGCAGCTCGAAGTTTGACGAAATAGAGGACAAAAAAAAAAAAAAAAAACAGGACACGCCACTGACTAATAACCGAAATTTTACTGAACAGAACCTATGCATTAGAATTCTCTCCGTGTTCCGGGAGGTCATTAATAAAAGTTATTATATTGTGCCTTGCAGAAATTGTTTTCCACAAATCGTTAATGCCACAGACGGTACGCTGACGCCTTACCGAATTATGAAAGTAGCAGAATATAATCATTTGTGTCAATGACCTCCCGGAACACGGAGAGAATTTTGTGCTTTCTTCACTTAAAATTCAGTTTCTACTCAGCGGCACGTCCTGTTTTGCTTGTTCTCTGTTTCGTTGAGATTCGAGCTGCTTTCCACCAAGTCCTCGACGTCTTTGCCTGGGCCTCTGGAAAATGGACGTGGTTTTCTATGAGGCCGGACATGCAAGTTTACTGGAGCATTGGCCTAGTCGTTTTGGGAGGGCATGATATGCGGCTGCTCCGTTCAACATCTTGTGGTTCCGCGGCGTCTGGGGTGTCGGTACCCAACGCATCCACTACCTGATACGGCCGGTACCGACTGACGAAATGATCTTATTTCCACTGTGAAGTTAATAGGAGAAGGGGAGAAGAGCGCCAATTGGCATCTGCCAGCAGGAAGCCGATGCGAGTCCCTATCTCGGAAGTGTCAACTTGCTCATTTTTTACTTGGCGCCGCTGTCCGTGCCAATAGGGACATTAAACCCAATAACCTCTCACATCACATCCCGAACAAACACTCATGTAATAAATGCACATTTAAGTTTCGTCATTCATCAAACTAACAGGGTGTAGACTAATGTTAGGCTGAAGTTGGGTTCGTTATCAAGTTTCATATGTGTTTGGGTTTATGGGAGCAGAAACAACTATAGTCTGAAGTAACCTCATGATCATGCGAGCGCCGACGTTACACCAAGAAAATTTGTTCCTCCCGGACATTTACTTACCTCGTACGCAGTAAATGCGAGTGCAAGCCAACTTTCCAGCGTAACGGAACATTACTAGAAAGCATGTCACAGTGTGCAGAACTATACACGCAGAAACAAAACAGGCAATGATTAATATTCCCAGTTCCTTGATCCGCACTGCATACGCACGGGCCCCGCCTATGATCGTGGCTTTGACGGCACGCCGTTAGCCCATTTCATTGTAGCAGCAGTCAGAACTGCCCGATCACACCTTGTGCACATATAAAAAAATGAAGGAAGCTCAGACTAAGGCGTAAGACTTGAAGGTAGCGAAGCTGTACGCAACCTTCGCGATTGCTGGCGATTTGCTTCTTCGCTGCCGCAACGACCTTTACTCCATCTTTTTTGCTATAACGGCGAGGAAAGGGGGAAATCGAAGAAGCAGGACGAACGAACCAAACGCGCACACTTAAACTAGGCGCCCGCAGGTGCAACGTCTACCCCATCACGTGTTCTGTGTCAAACGGGTGGCGTGATTCCTCTCCCCACAGTCCCAGCGAGGGAGTAAGCCGTTTGACTCTCGGGCACTAACGCCGCCTTATAAGACCCACAGAATTTCTTCAGCCTTTGTTACTGCATACCCTGTGTTGCTGTTGTCATTGTTATTGCCCTTTGTTTCGTGTTTTTCTTCCTGGATTTACGTTCATTGTCATCTCACTACTCAAAACATACAGCCGACACATCCGCTGTCATAGCTGCCCCTGATTCACGTATAACCTGCTGCATAACGTGTAGGTTTTTGTGTAAATAAAGTTATTGTTTGATAAAAAAAAAAATCCAGGTCGCAGCCGCGTAGGTAAGGCTACTGACTCTAACTCCGTTGATCTACCATACACAGGTTCGAATCCTGCCGGTGCCGGTGATTTCTTTTCTTTATACTGAATTTTGTGAAACGTTGGAATCAACGAATTGCTAAACAAATTCGCTGTTGAAAAATTGTGGCTTTCCTTCGTATGCATAGTTTTCTTTTGTAGAAACGTGTTCCTCTTATAAGTAAACTGTTGCAAACATTATCTATAGTTACCCTAGATTACGTAGAGAATGCGCAGGCCATGTTCTGATTTCTTCCGTCCGGTTTACACGCATTTTTACCGAGAAAAGGGCGTTCGAAGTTTCATTTCCTTCGCCGTACTAGGAACGTCGGTTATGACAACCTACTGGCAAGTCTAAGGACTAAATTTAGCTGACCTCTGCATGGACGAAGAAATAGTTAAAATGAACCATGAACTGCGTGAAAATCAACATTTGGAAGGCTGAAATAGCACTAAAAGCCATTTCAAACCAGAGTGACATCATTGCGGTAATTGGCGCGGTTGCGGCGAACGGCGCATGGTGTTTTTCGTTCTGCCGCAACTTACAGATAACGTAAGGCTTTACACTTCAACAATGCTTGGCGTCGGGCTAGTTGGTGTGACATTCTTTTGAAGGGAAGTTGCGCTGGGTATGCTCTATATTCTATACTTCCACTGAATAGTCGAATAATGAATTAAACTTTATAATGCAACCCCAACTCAGACTTCGACTAATTCACTCAAAAGTCCTCTTTAAATATCTTAAATTACTCGATAAGCATGGTAATGGTACAGCGCCTCACAGCCATTGAGGTGGCTGACAAGATGGTGTTCCAGAGAAAGGCTAGAAGAGGGTACTCCTCGTCACTGCCTTATGTACCCGCCGCGGTGGCTCAGTGGCTAAGGCGTTGCGCTGCTGAGCACGAGGTCGCGGGTTCGATTGCCGGCCGCGCCGGCCGCTTTTCTGATGGAGGCGAAAAGCAAAAACGCCCGTGTGTACGAGATTTCGGCGCACGTTCAAGGCCCCCAGGTGGTCAAAATTAATCCGGAGCCCTCCACTACGGCGCGCCTCATCGCTTGCGTTGCGTCGGCGCGTTAAAACCCTACAATCAATCAATCAATCACTGCCTTATGTTCCCTCCTTGTGAACTGCACTCTCTGAAGCGGCAACAACAAAACGCCTGGTAAGGGAATGAGATGAGGTATCAGTTCCCGGATGGAGTGCAGTGGAAGTAAGGATGGACACGGAGTCATAACATGAGTGGCTCCAGAAGCTATCGCGTCGAAAATATGCCTTTATCGTTATTAGGCACCTTTGCGTGACTCAACGTCCGGAAAGGACCCCCGGATTCCAACCCTGCGTTCTTCAACCTGGCCCAGTGAGTTTCGAGGAGTTCGCCATGAAATGGGTCGAGTTGCCGCCCATCTGCCCATCAGCCCTTCTTATACAAGGTTAATCCGAAACTGGATGAGGGTATAGTGAAGTCGCACGTGACGCGACGGCTTTCATTTCGAAGCTCATCTTGGCAAACACCGGCAGGTTTTTTTAGCATCGCTTTTCTCAATCCAAATTCAGTGTACGGGTAACGTTCCGTTGCAAGAACTCTTTTAGCATAGGAGTGTGTAACAAACAAAATGTAGATACGGGCCAACATCTTTGCCAACTCATAACACTGGTGGCGTGTTTCCTACTTGTAAACGTAGTTTAGTTCAACGGAAACCTTTAGGCACATATGCAAAACATGACCGTGGATAGCGGTGTTTTTTTTAATTAAAAATCCCGGGCCATCTTCACTAACGTAAAACCTGGAGAGGGGCGAAGCATGCAGTGTATGTGTATTCTTGGCGCCTTGGCGTTTTTTTCCCACGAAGATGAAACCATTGGGCGGTAGAGGTATACAGCTTTGCTGTAAAAGTCTCGTGTCTTTGAAGCACTAAGCGTTCTAGCGCGAGGCGTTGGAAAACGAGTGGCCCGGTGTGTTCTTTTAGTACGCGTTACGTTCTAGCGCGAGGTGTAAACGATTGTCCGGTTGTTTTAGTACCGTCACTACATCGACGATGACATGAGACGACGACGATGTTCTAGCGCGAGGCGTAAACGACTGTCCCGGTATTTTAGTACCATGACTACATCGAAGACGACATCAGACGCAGACATCCCGAGCCCCTAAAATGCAAGGGTTTGCTGCTACGAAAATAAATTAAAACCACCTCATTTTCGTTAAAAAAACTGCAGAGTAAAGGGGTAAGGCGAGATAACTGCTCTAGGAATCTGCCGCGCGCTGCCGGAGCGGGGCCATCAAAATGGCGTTCGGGTGGCTTTGGCTGTACAGATTCCGTCAAGTCAGCGCAGTTGAAGTTTAACTCTGCAAAAAAAAAAAAAAGAAAGAAAATGGCGGCGTTTATGCTGACTTCGCAGCAGATGTCGTCGAAAGGCAATAGTCTTCCGCCGCCAATGCCACGTCAATGCTTTTCTTTCCTTTCCCGCCCACCCCTCACGCTCTTCCCCTCCCGTTTCGCTCCTCCTACAATGAACACCGTAGAGGTTTGCTAAAGCCAATTCAATTTTGCCGCCTTCCACTGCTTGCGCCATCTACTGGAACCTTTTGTTAATGTTGGACTTCTTGGAATGCCGCCCCGAAGGACTCCGCGAGCGCTTATTTTTGTATTTTGAGGTCAAAACATATTATTTTCCACGCGTATTTTTTATTTGCTATTGCAGAAATCAAGCAGCCATGCCTTTTTTATTAAAAGAACAATGCAAATACCACTCATTTTTCGATGCCTTGCTAATGATTTCTTTTTGCTTAACAATGTTGACAAGTGTGAACACTGCCACCAAATTTAGTAGTTTAGAAATGTTTTGCTTATACAAACGTCTCGTTAGAGAATTCTTCAAACGCTTGGCCGGTGGCTGATTTGAGGGGCAGAGCAACAGGCATACAGACCAAATTTTCGCCATTGAGTCGCCCATTTTTAAAAATATGTCGCGTGCCTCCCGCATGAGCGGCGCAGCAGACGTCCCCATCACATGGCCTGCCCATCGGTACCAATGGCTACGTCGCACCATTCGGTTGTTTCGGTCGTCTGCCGCCAGTGGCCCTGCAAAGTGTACTGTTTTCAGCTTGGGCGCGTGTGCTCATGGGCTGGTCCAAGCCTTCTCAAACTTACTTTGGTGCTCGTGTAAATCAACTCAGACTTGTCGTATAAACTCGTTTTTTCAAACGAAACTAAGTATCCCTCACCGCTGGTATCTTCATGCGGTTGAGTGCACAGATGCTTCGCATGCTATGAGCAACTTTTATAGAACCTCTTCTGTTTTCTGTCTTTTTTTTTTTGGTCTTTCGGTTCACTCCACCCTCTACATCAACTACAGGAACACTTGACTGCAGAAAACTGCATTACATTTCTTTTTTCTTGGCACGCCGATACAGACGCTAACTTTGTATTTCCATGTTATGTGGGCATATAGTGTTGTAAACAAAGGCAAGATTCTGCGAAACCATTTTCCTGTCTGTCTTCGGTACATGCCGATGCTGCAAATAATGTATCCAACAGAACCCCTCAGATCCGCACGCCTCTGAAGTGAAAAGAAAGTACTCGAACTGCTCGCAGGCACTTGTCCGAAAATCTTCTGGTTAGTGAAGTTAACGTAATTACGGTGGAAGAAAAAGTTCGCCGCGCGTGTTAGTAAGTCAGTTTATTAATCATAATGTCACCAGCTCTTGCGAGTACACCGTAGAGGTTCAGGAAGAGCCCCCACCCCCCCCCCCCAAACTCTTCCTCTCCTGTTTTGTTAGAGTCGAAAAAGAAAAGCGTAAGTAATCAGACATTTAACGTCATTTGGGGCGCACCGCATTGCAACATTTACCGTTGGTATACAACTCCTGAATGACGAAAAATTCCCATCCGACACTTCACACCTCATATTTTAACGAAGAAATCGCCGACCCCCGTGGCACCACCTTTTTTGTAATTTTTAGCTAAAGTGAAATCATTTTTCTTTAACTCTTATTGTACTCCGAATTGAATCCGGTCTCTTTAGTTCATGTATTGGAATAAGACGACAAAGTCGCTCCGGGGAACGACACTGGATGTGGGCTTGTCTAGTACCTCTCGTTGGCGCGCACGGCACAAATTTTTTAAGTGATTACCTCAGCGGCATTGAGTTTCGTCCTTGCCAGCTGTTGTTATCAGCGACGTGTTCGTCTCACTGACAATGCCCCGCCGTTAGCGTCAAACAATAACCTCATCCGTCACAGGCTCCTCGGCAGTCCTCGCAGCGTGGACAGAGTTTAGTGACGTCCAGAGAATAACTGCACGGTCGTTTACTTCACTGCGGGTACTTCGTGTTTTGTTTCTCGCTGAGTTTCCATCCACAAAATAAACACGGGGCAGAGAAAGGCGAGGGCAGTGACTCAGTTTACGCCACCCGCGCGCGCACAAGGCGTTCACCCACCCTCGCTGCTAGCCTGTTTATTTACTGCCGCGCCTTGGCGTGCAGCGCGTTCCATTTGTCCCCGAACTGTGGCCATTCTGCATTCGGTGGCGCCTCATCTGTTTCCTGTCTCCAACGTGCGTGCTTTACTGTGCAAAATACGTAACGCCCTTTGGCGCCAGCTGCTGCGGAAGCAGCAGCGGCTTACTCCACGCACGCACGCACTCACGCACAGTCATACGCACCACCCCGCCGTAGTCTACTGTGGCACAGTGTCCGGTGTTTTTGTTCTTTTTTCTCCATTATTTTGGGTTTTTTTTTTCTCTCTCTCTCTTCTTCTCCTGTGCAGTTTTATAAGCTCAGTGTACGTGACGGGGCCCGACGCTCTGGAAGCGTAACGTTACGCCTCAGGAGTGCGCATGCGTGTGCCTGACGTGTGGAAGAGAGGGGAAGAGTCTGAGTGTCGGGGCTATCTCTCCACACCTTCCTCCTCCTCTAGCGATCCAACGAACGATGACAGGCCGGAGGGAGGAGGGGGAGGCGGCCGCCGCTGCCGCCGCGGCGAGCGGTTTGCGTTGCACGCCTATCGCCAGTCGCTTTCATTCCGCCGCGTGCTTCGCTTGGCTGTCTGGCCGCCTGGCCCACACGGAGCCGCCGCGGCGTCGTCTGCTACGGGAACCGTCTGCTTCGGTGCCGCCTCGTCGTTTGGGACTTTTGCGACCCCCGGCACGAAAGGGACCTCTTGTTCTCCCGCCAACCAAAATCGGATATCGCCCTCACTGCAGCCGCGGCCCCGGCTTACGAGCGTCTGGAGCCGGATAAAGTTAGAGGTGAGAGAGAATTCTGCCTGGAAATTATTCCCTTATATGGGCAGTATTTTTTGTTACAGTCTTTTTGACGGCGGGGTCCTCCCCTTTCCAGTCTGTTTATATTGGATCAACGACTCGGAGTTAGGGAAAATATGCGAGCGTGTTTACGTCTATGCCGGAAAATCCCTGTGATGTATGGAGGGAAAACATGCTTGCGTTGTGGCTCCAGAAAGCCGGTTCTTTTTGCAGCCGTCATATTTTTGCCAAGTTTTTACTTTGTGATCTGTTTATCTAACAAAAGAATGTTTTTTTAGTAAATCCGATGCCAGCATAAGGGTGGCCACAGCGTAACTTTCAGACGCTGTAGCGACCCTTAGCGCTTATACTGAATTTATGATTTCCAGCCTCAATGATGCTTTCTGGTTATCTTCGAAGCACGCTCTAACTATCCCAACAATAAGTTCTCATCAGATGCCTTCAAAATTATAATTTTTCACCACCGCGCGAGCTCAGTGCCCAAGACACTGGGCGATTGAAGACGAATACGCGGATTCAACCCCGGCAGCCGTTTTCCTGATGCAGGCGAAAAAAAAAAGAAGTTGTCGGCTGTGTAGATTTTGGGGGGAAGTTAAATATTTCCAGGTGGTCTATGTGGTGTGCCTGGTAGCACAAGAGCAGCCCCTCCTCCCCTATTTTTTTTTCCCCTTTGAGACCGATACACTGATGTTAGTCGGAATAACTGTTGGTAGGGTGACATTTAGTTTCCACGTCTACCGAACAGCTATACAGATGTCCACTGAGTGACACGTATCCGGTGGCCTTCAACGCTTTTTGTCCTTAGTTGATGTATCACTATTTTGGAAACAAGTTTGTCGCTTGGCGAAACACACTTGTATACAATGGATGCCTGATACTTCATACACGCCCCATGAAAGCTATGCGTCTTGAAACAGTCCTAGAGGAATGCGTGCAAGCGGATGGACGTATCGACTGAAGCAATTAATTGGTCTCGACGATAAATCCCACACAATCAACCTACCCTTCCGGTTCTGAATTACATGCATGTATAGCGGTGTAGCGCCGAAAGCACGCAAGCTCATCGTATTTTGCACACTTTACGCCAGGGCAATAAATTGCGACCGAAATTCCAAATCCGTGTTGACTCCACGACACATGATTTCAGTGACCAACTTGTGCTCGAGTGCGCATGAGATCTTACCTGAAGCGTATTACTGCGTTCGTTCGTGTATTTAATTCACCCGCATCCTTTCTTGAGGAAATCGTCCCCCTTCACTGCCATGGCAAATTAAGCCCTAAACACTGCACCCTAGGGCTTCAACCTCGTTCAGTTTCTGGTAGTGTCCCGCCAACTTTGCAAAACCTGAAAGTTTTACAGTTTCCTATCCGAGCACTCTACACAGTTCCCTGTAGGTTTGAGCTCGGACCAGAACTCTACGTGGTCCAAATTATTAGGGAGCCCTCCAGTGCCGCGAGCTTGCAATTATGTGTGGGGCACAAGCCGGCGTGACTTTATATCTTTCCTCCTGAAGCAGAAAAAAAAAAAATAGTATCCTCAGAACTGATGTTCATTAAAGCCTCCAACCACTACCACTACGGCTTCTTTCGTAGCTTGCTTAAAGCTCTCAGTCTGAAGTGTTTGGTGTAATTGCCGCTTCTTTAGCCTGGCCGGTTGTTGTCCTCAATTTATTTTGAATTTAAGTAATCACAAGGTCATCTAAGCACTCCTTATGTTGTAGTGAATGCGAAAGCATCAGTGCCCAATTGCCGAACGGGTCCTCTAGTCATCACCGTCATCATCATTTCCGTTTGCGCCCTTTTCCTCCTCCATATCTAGACATCCTGTTATATCACTTTCCCCACTTAGGGAGAGAAGAGAGAGATGA
Organism: Haemaphysalis longicornis; assembly: GCA_013339765.2. Lineage (NCBI taxonomy): Eukaryota > Metazoa > Arthropoda > Arachnida > Ixodida > Ixodidae > Haemaphysalis > Haemaphysalis longicornis. The sequence goes on along the minus strand of CM023448.1, from coordinate 122,888,425 downwards.
CTTTATTGATGCCCTAGATGGGTTCTGGAAGGTCTTGGACGGTGTCTCCCTTCCTCAGCCGTCCGCCAGGATTCCTTGGATCGTTGCAGCGGCTTCGGCCATTCGGACTGCTGTGAGTTGTGGATACGGTGTAGAGCGGAGGAGCGTGGTCTCCCATTCTTCTATAGTCCTAATATTGTATCTTCTAAGTGTATTCATACCTGCCCAGCTACTAGGCATCCTTTTAATTCTTTTTGTAATAAAGAGTATTCAATTCAATTTTCCCGGGTTCACTTTGCTTGCGCGCCGTCTGCTGGGGACAGTGCACTTCTTTGTCTTTTGTTCTTGTTGTGCTCGGAGCAGCTCGCGCAGACATATTTTGTTTTGTGATCGCTTTTATCTCTCCGCGCATCTTTGGCGCCGTTCTTAACCCATGTTTTTTTTTTCATTTGATATATCATACATCTAATCCACCGAGTATTCGTTATTAACACAACTTTGGTACTTTCGGTTACGTACAAATGATTCGCCTCATATACGACTGAGGTTTCCTTTCCGCTGAGCATTGCAGACATGTATGAGCCACGCCGGCGGCTTTCAGTAGTTGTAACGGTCTTGCCTATGTATGCTTCGCGTTGAAGCATTAATTCTTTCAGCTCATTTTTTATTCTATGAGCTGTCCGTCATTTTCTATGGTATCTGTAAGCCATTTCAAGGCCATGGCGTCGGATTGTTTACCTACAGACTTCATTAACGCCGTCGCGTGAAGAAAAAAAATGAAGGAAGCTCACATTAATGCGTATGAATTGAAGGTAGCGAAGCTGTACGCAACCTTCACGACCAGCACGACGGTTTAAGTGCACTATTGCAGCCGATTTGCTTCTTCTTCGCTGCCGCAATTACCTTTTCTTCATCTTTGTTGCTATAAGTGTGAGCTTCCTTCATGTTTTTGGAAGTGATAATCATTGGACATCACCTTGCAGGGGAGTACGCCATGACGTGTCTTTCTCGTTCCGAGCAACTGTTGCCAGGATTACGACGAACGATGGAGTTTTTTTTTTTTTTCTTGGGGGAGGGGGGGGGGGGGGCAATCTTGGCCAATCTCCCTAAGTGGATATGCTTGGCTTGCAAACGTGCGCCAGGGACGCTGGGCGGTCGCCGCGAGGCCCGCGCTCACGTGCGCGCGCTCTGCAATTTCTTGGTATTTTTACCTGTGGACACGAAAAAAATTAGCAGTGGCTTAGCTCGGCTATGCCAGGGTATACGTAGCGTGAGCTAAAGTTCAGATGGTTATTCTTAGCTTTCCTGGTTGTCTAGGATTAGCTTGATTATGCTTACTGCTGCTTCAATGACACACGCACGGTATACGCATTACGTGACACATGCATATTTATCAAGCGGCTCCGGCGCAGCGTCACCAATCGCCCCAGAGCTAAGCTGGTTCCACAGGCGCACGCCGGTGTTGCTGCGACGCACCAGCCATCGGCTCCACATCCGGCCACCTCTCACATCATCATCAAGTGGACCGGGCCGCCACGTGTGGAACGGACGTCGGCGAAAACGCTGGGTGCGTGAGGTGTGTGAGAGACGCCGGGCAGCGAGCAACGTTCTGTGCGCCGTGTGACGTCACTGGTCCTCGCGCATGGGCAGCGCGGCTCTCCAGGAGCCACGCGAAACTGCTCAACCTAAGCCAGTGTAGCTCACGCTACAAAATTGCGATTTACTAAACAGCTTCGCTGTTAAAAAAAAAAAGCGCAACATGTGCCGCTTCCACTCAGGTATCCGGAGTATCCCGGGAATACGTGACACACCGTGCAAGTATTCCCCGGAACTATTCAACTGTTTGGAATGATTGACTGTCGCATGTCGAGAGCAACTTGATAACAACGTGCTGGGATAAGCATAACGCGAAGGAAATTGCAATGTTACTGATAGCTTATCGCTGGCTTATATGCTATTGATCCTTTCCTACGGGCCTGTTTCGGGCTGCTCCAGATAGCGGGGACGCACCGATAACAGCGACGCAAGCCAGATCAGCAACTATACTTAGATTGGGAACGCACATACGTATCCACTTTTCATATGACGGATGGCCACTGGTACGCAATATGTTCACGCGAAGTCCGGTAGGATGTCAGCGTAGGGAGCGATGTGCAGGCAGCAGAGCACACAAAAATGTTTTACTTTAGTTTTGTTGTAATCGACGTTTACCGACTTTTTCACCTATGGCATCGTGTTCGGTGAGCTGGCACGACAGGAAAGCAGTTGCCAATAAATATCCTCACCTGTGTGCCCTATATTGTCACTGTGCTATTAATTAAATCGCCCATCCTGCTCGCAATTTTCTTTTATGTACCTGCGCCGTGGAGTTTCTTACAATTCTAGAAGGGAGGATGGCAGTACATTGCGTAGACGCATGCCATCCCTATGTGGCGCTTACGCCGCCGGGAGAATGATGCTTAACGTCAGTTTGGGGCTGTTATGACTACAGAGTTATGCGACTCGGCAGATCGCGTTTTCTTTCTCTTTGCGTAAAGTAGCCGCACGGTAGGGATCCCTTGCTTACAATGATGCTCGAAAGCGGTAGCTACTTCCTCTACAAGCACCCCAAGCAATAAAAGAAACGCGCGTGATGTGTGAAAACAAAATTTTCAATGTCTACCGCGTTTTCAATACTATGCCATATTCGCGACTCTAACAACGTTTTTCGACTTGTAACAATCAATATGCGCCCACTTTCGCGTGTGTTTCAATTTTGCAATATAACTTTTCCTTAGCACATTACCAACTTACTCAGAGTACTGCACTCACAGTCCGTCTGCAGTTCCCAAGTGCTGGGTCGCGACGTCCATGCCTTCGCGCTTCCTTCAGGAATTTCATTGTTTGAAGGCACCTGACCATGTGACCTTGAAATCTGCATCCCGACGGGCTGCGAATAGATGTTCTTTGAATGGGCAACCCCTTCTTGTAATATTCGATTCTCTCTCTCTCTCTCTCTCTCTCTCTCTCTCTCTCTCTCTCTCTCTCTCTCTCTCTCTCTCTCTCTCTCTCTCTCTCTCAGAAGGCTTCTTGTATAGAAAGCCACCTTGCGAACGAAATGCACTAGTGGAGTTTTTTTTTTTTTTTAACAAAAATATTTTTCAATGCTTCAACTCCCCGCAATGGCTATTAACGAGATCTGTGTTACAGGGCAGACGGTATTCGCGAATCGGTGCGTCTCTATGCAATTTGTTCGTGTCAAAGAGCGTTCTCTTGGTATAGCGGGCGGCTGGTCGGCGATTGCTACTAAAATTGCTGGTCTAGCAGATCACGCACAGGGCATAATGTACATAAAGAACACCCATAGAGCAACGTATAGAAACAAGCGGCGTTGAAAACCAGCCAAAAATTGGATCCCGAGCAGCGAACGCGCGACCAGGTGCCAATCTGAAGCACCATGATGACACGAAAACTTTGAGCCGCCAGGGTGTTTCATGGGCGAGAACGTTGCACATTTGGAACGGGCGAGAACATTGATTGCTTTCCACGAAGAGTCACGTGATTCTGAGTGTACAATCGGTAACGTCCGCACACGCATCTTGCCTTGAAGTCATTCGAACAGGGGCACAGGATAACTCCCGGCGCGAAGACTGGGCTTCTCTCCTTCACACAATTTCTCTCTGGACCGAAGGACGGAGGTATGCCTCCCCACAAGTTTCACGTACAAGGGTGGTGCTTGCAGAAAAAGCAAGGAAGTACAGTTCTGCTTCGTTCCGTTTTGCAACGCAGCGCACAGGAGTGACAAGTTTCGTATTCCTTCAGACAGCTACCCGCTGTCTTGAAGCCTGCGTGTCAGGAATGCCGCAGCGTGCGGGAACAGTTGCCCGCAGCCTGGCACGGAGCGGCACCATGCCCCCCACCCCGCGGACGCATGCATACGTATACGCGCGAAGGGAAGACTCGTGCTGCTCGTATCGCCGCGCTGCCTCGCCCAGGTCAGCGGCAAGTCGAAGGAAACGTTATCCAGATGGGGCCGCTCGCGCTTTCAAGGGCCCGAGAAAACAGCGGGTCGGCTTGTTTTGCACGATACGAGAGGCTATCTTGTGCGTGTGAGATCCGCAAGTGTGGAGGGTGCGTGTATATACGCACGTCGATAGCCTCGTCAGAAAAAAAGGAACTGACGCTGGGTAGCGCACAGAGATTCAGTTGAGCTCCCTCGCCACGTCGTCTGTTTGTATACTTCCCAGATGGTATTGGTGTACCCGCCGCGGTGGCTCAGTGACTAAGGCGCTGCGCTGCTGAGCACGAGATCGCGGGCTCGATTCCCGGCCGCGGCGGCCGCTTTTCTGATGGAGGCGAAAAGCAAAAACGCCCGTGTGTACGAGATTTCGGCGCACGCTAAAGATCCCCAGGTGGTCAAAATTAATCCGGAGCCCTCCACTACGGCGCGCCTCATCGCCTGCGTTGCGTCAGCGCGTTAAACCCTACAATCATCATCATGGTATTGGTGTGTAGGATTTCCGTTTGCTACTGCTTAATAGGGACCCCCATTCGTGTTCTGTGTCGTGCGCGCTTTCCAAGCATGGTAATGGATGGACGTGCGAGGTGAACAACAACGGCAATAATAATAATAATAATAATAATAATAATAATAATAATAATAATAATAATAATAATAATAATAATAATAATAATAATAATAATAATAAAGTGTGTTGTTCAATTTCAAAGGCCATGGCAGACCCTTTAGAGTAACTTAAGCTTTCCGCAGCCGAATATTATGCGTGTCCGAAGCTCCGTCTCCTCGAGGAGGTCCGAGTAAAACCTACGATTGGTCGCAAGGGTTCTTCGTTTGCGATTTGAGTCGTAGAGTGTTTGACGATCGATTGGACGCAAATTAAGCGGAGGTATTGGCGCGCTTTTGACGCAGTTTCGGTGTGAGAAAGCTTTTGCGCTACTCTCAGCTTTCTTTAGAAAGGGATGGTAAATGATTTTCGTCTCAAGCAATGCACAAAAGCCCCGCACGCTGCCTCATTTCGCCATGCGAATGCAGCCTCGCTTTGCTCGCCCCTATGCGCAGTGCGAAGGCAATAAGGTTTCCTGCGGTATCTCTTTTCCTTGTATCGCTTATGGTAGCTTCGTGACCGTTGCAATCCACGGAAAATTTCGGGAGGAGCTTTATCCGCTGCAGCTATGTGCGGAGGGAAGAAATGGTCGGAGGGCCGACCCGACCTCCCGCAATACCGCTCCCCGACACTTCTGGCCACTGCGACGGGTGGTGGTGGTTGCAACATTTATTGAACTCATTTGGTGGTGGAAGAGCAGCCTCGATGAGTGGGGCCCTCAGTCCAGGACTCCAATGGCGGACGCTGTCCGGTGGGCCCGATCGATCAGCCGTTGCTGGTGTCGCGGGGCAACTAGTGCTGGACAGAGCAGCCTCCCAAGAGGAGAGGGCGGGGATGCGTACAGGGGTGAGCCCGTCTGGTGGACGCGGGCACTCCCATACAGAATGGCAAAGGGTGGGGGTGGGGCTGTTGCAAGCCGGGCGATTGTTAGGGTATTGGGTGGGAAAGAAGGAGGTGTTTGTGGTGTCATTTTGGGAACGTGTGTGTCTGGAGCTGCCGCCATAACGTGGCGTCGGCGCGGGATAGGGAGTGGTGGGTTGGAGGTAGTGTTTTTCTTTGTGTGCGGTAGTAGGCGAGTGTGAGTGTATAGTTGAGCGGTTCGTGGGATGGGATGATGGCAGCTGATGTCTTGGAGTCACCCTGGATCTGTCTGTCCGCTTCCTCTGACGCCCGGTGGGTCATTTCTCGGGCGAGCGCGTGTGCGTGCTCATTTCCAGGAAGGGAGGCATGGCCAGGGGTCCAGACGATACTAATGAAGGAAAGCTTGGATGGATCGGAGTGTCGAAGTATGTTGTTTGCTTGGATGGAGAGGATTCGAGAAGAATATGCACGGCAGGCGGCTTGCGAGGCTGTTATAATTGCCCAGGTATCGTCGTCGTCAGCTTCCGCGGGTCGGGCGGTGGTGATGTGGGACACAGCCAATGCTATGGCTACCTCCTCGGCCACCCTGATGGAATCGGTGCGCACAGAGCATGTTGTTTGCGCATCGCCAGCAATCGCAGAGGCCACTGCCATTTTAGCTTTGGGGTTGGCTGGGTAACTGGCTGCGTCGGTGTAAATCACATGTGGGTCATGGCCGTACTGGCGGGCTAGCGCTTCGGCTCGGGCGTGGCGTCTGCCCAGGTTGATCTCCGCGTGCATGTTCTTGGGGAGCGGGGCAACTTGTAAACGTGGACGAAGGACAGGGGCGAAAGCCACAGGGTTTGGTGGGAGAGGTGACGACGGCGCGGGGTGTCCGATGCGGGCGAGCACGTGACGACCGGTGCGGGTGGTGCTAAGGCGGATAAGCTGACCAGCTCGTTGTGCCTCAATAATTTCCTCTATCGTGTTGTCGACACCCAATTGAAGGAGACGTTGTGTAGAAGTGTAGGGTGGAAGTCCCAGGGCAGCTTTGATTCCCGTTCTTAAGGTAGTGTTGAGGCGCTGGAGTTCGGAGCGCAGCAAATTGTGGTAGGGGACGTGGTAGGCAAGGCGGCTGATGAGTAGGGACTGAACAATGCGGAGGGTGTCTCTTTCTTTGAGGCCGGCGCGTCGGTTGGAGATGCGACGGATCATGTGCGTGATTTGCGTGATTTGGGTTTTGAGGAGGTGAATTAACTGTGTTCGTAGCGCGGCCGTTAGACTGTAGATGGAGGCCTAGGACTCGGACTCGGGTGACGCAGGGGATCGAATTACTGGTAAGGTAAACAGAGATTTCTGGCTTGGTTACTGGTCGCATGCGGGGAGGTAACACAAGAAGCCCGGACTTCTCCGGTGTGCGTGACAGGCCTCCCAGAGAGGCATAGTTCAGAACTACATTTGCTGCCTCTTGCAGGGCGTCCTGCATTTATTTGGCCGTCCGATCCGCGTGTTGCCCACATGGTTACATCGCCCGCGTACAGCGCGTAGCAAAGCTCCGGAATTCAGTTGAGTAGAGGAGGCAGCTTAGCCATGGCCACGTTGAAGAGTATCGGGGATAGAACTGAGCCCTGGGGCGTTCCTCTTCCAGTCAATTGAAATGGTGGTGAGCTGTGCGTGTCCGTGCATGTATCCTACCTCTGCTATGGCATCGCCCAAGAGCGCAGCTTGCCTTCTTTTGTTTCTTTTCGGTTTCCTAGATGCGCCCTAGGAACGGAACCACTCCACGGAGCCTCTAAATATGCAAACCTAAAAATTCCGTGGCGCCAACCGACCTCTGCAGTAGCTTCGCGAAGCACGCTTGAAAAGCGGGGTTTGCGGGGAAATTCGGGTCAGTAGATTCGGGTCGGCCGTGTGCCGGCGAGAAATCTTTAATTATAGCCCGGCGAACTCTAATTAAAGCGCGTGGGAGCTGACGGAGTAAAAGTAAGAAGCGGTGTGAGAAGCGAGGTGAGGAAAGGGCCGCCAAGAGTTGACATTAGCCGCCCTGGATATAGTACCCCACCTCCCCTCCCCATGAGGAGCGCTGCGGAAATGTCTGGGAATCTTGTACGTTTCTGGGAATCTTGTACGTTTCTTCACCCGCATTCTACGAAACTGCACAGTTCTGACCTTGCGAAGAATGTGCGTGCGTGCATATCTTTGTGTCAGCACACAAGGACACGAATCACGCTCGTTTGGCTTTTACAGGTTAGGCCAGATACGGGTTGGTTGGTCGCGCATGAAAAATATGTTTTTCTGCATATGGTCCTCACTACTCAATGCCTATTAGCAATATCATTTGAGAAGTCCGTCTCGCCCTCTGTTTCTTTGTATTCGTGTTGGGCTGTATGTTGTTTTATTTCGTCCACCATCATGTTCTTACTCCTGCAGCGTGTCATTCGAATATCCTGAGGGAATGCAAAGTAACAGCACTAGGCGTGGGTTTGCTGTAAGCACAAAAGCCCCTCTTTCTCACTTTCCGTGCCTCCCTCCCTCTGTATGTGTTTTGATTTATTGCAATAGAGGGAAAGTCAAGTCGTTTAGTCGCTAGCCTTGCTGTTTTTTCATTTGAAATAAATACAGCATGAAAGGCAGGAAAATATGTGCCTACATAGTACCTAATCTTATTTGTTAATTGTTGAAGATTTGAATGTATTTTCTTACCTGTGTTTCGTTGTGCGTCGACATGACGGGATTCCTACAAGCCAAGACAACTGATAGTCTATATAAAACGTGAAATCACAATGAGTGGATAGCTTCGATATGTTTAGTTGTGAATGTGTGCATGGTCTTGTGGCTATCCCCTTTGTATCCGCGTCCTTTAGCCGAGAGGCACCAACATGAACCGCTACCTATTTGGCGAGAGTCTCCGAGCCACGCTAAAACGCAGCCCCTTGGCCTTCCGGCTGAACTCGGTAGCTCCCCACAAGCTGAGCGAGACACACAAGCGAGCCTTCGCTGCTAACTTTGGTCTACGCTCGAGCGCAGCGGCTGCCGCAGCACCAGACGATGTAGACAGCTAGGGCCATGCTGAGATATCCATACCAAACCAACCAAAATTGTTAGTCGACAGTGCATAGAGCCCCCCCCCCCCCTCTCCCCTGAATCCCAACACTTCTTTATTCAGCGCCCTCGCCTCTAACCAAGCGTCCAGACGCGCTGTCGCAATATACAACAATAGCGTCGTCTTTTAATGTGGCATCTTTTTTTATTCCTGAAGCATGAATGTGAATGTAAGTTTGCGCAAGGAGTCAAAAGGAACTCGTCCAGTAAGACAAACCACGGAGCAATATTTTTTTTTTCTTTCTCGTAGGCTGTTTTGTCAGCAAGCCGAAGTCCATACCTTGCAGAAAGCCAGTAACACAGTCACGTGAGCAGCAGCTATAATTCAATAAAGTGGGGTGAATTTTTTCCTGGGTTTCCGGGGCCATTATCATTTTCTCCGTTGAGATCAAAGCGTCTTCCGGGCGTACTTCGTGCCGCGGCATAGATCAAGCAGCTCAGCTCTATCAGCCGGGACGTGCACGGTCCCGACACGGGCCGCGCGATAACCCGCGGTCGCGCATAGCGCTGCCAGAGGAGTCCACCTATTTGTTGACCGAGTGCAGCCGCGTTGCATCCCCCGTATATCGTCGCATCACAGAGTACGTTACACTGCATGCCGACATCACTGATTACACACGTTGCAGAGAGGCAGCGAGGCGCTCACCGTCGCTTCCGTCTATTTCCATTGGCCCATTTATCGAGTCGCTATGCCGGCACTTTAAACAGAGCCCGCGTTTAGCTCACGTGCTTCTTGTTTCTTGTAGCCGCAGGGAGATGCAGTGTCCGTTAAGGATTCCATCTAAAGCTTCGTTGTATACGAGCACGTTTTCTACAATGTACAGCACACATGCGCGAGGCTCAGCCTGTCTGCCACAGCAGCCGTGAGAGCGCTGGAACCGTAAGAGTTACGCGTTCGTCTTATGACACCACGAGTTTTATTAAATGCCGTTCTCGTTCTCTCCACGTAGGATTACCCGCAATTTTTCTTTCGTTTTAACGCGGAATGCATGTCTTTAGCCGAATTGGATTTCCTGCTCGAAGTCGGCACGTTGGAACAACACGCCGACTTTAGAACAACACGCCGACGTTGGAACAATGCACGCAGTTCATCGTGATACAGAACATAGGCATAGAGGGATTCGAGCGAGCCTGCGTCTTCTGACTGCCAAAAGAAGCGCGCTGTCACTGACACGGAGGAATGAATTAGAAGGGTGAGAGCATGTCACAAACTCGAGCGTACGACGTCTAAAAGTACCTTATAAATTTTTCATTTCATTTGTACAGCGCCTAACTGTTCTTGCAGTAGTTCGATTCATTCAGTTCGGTCCCATCGCCCCGAGACAATATGGAGCTTTCTCGAACGAAGAGACGGTAACACGACCACTCGCCAGCTCGCCGGCAAGAAAATACCAAAATAAAAAGCTCCGCCGCTCAACTTACACCAAAGCTTCGAGCACTCTCGAGGAGGCACGGGTGGCCTTGTCAGTGCTAAAGAGCGTCGATGATTCTAGAATGGAGAAGAGTGAAGTTATTCGCTGACGGCGGCGGGCGCGTTGTGTGTTGTGCTCCCTCTCTCCGCGCCGGCACGGTTATAAAAAGAGAAGCCGCGCCTAAGCAAACCAGCTACGTTTGGATGTTGTGATTGACAATGTCACCTGCCAGTTTGTACATCACACCATCGGCGACCCGCGCCCTGGAGGACTCCAACGTGCTCCCGGGCCTTGAATCACCGTGATCGTCTCGGACGGCCTGGCCTACAACGAAGCCACGCTTCCCAGGTAGCCGAATCGCCTCCGACAGCGGTGCATCGTCCGGTCCGGTCGGTGAATATGCTGGGACTCTGTCTCTCATAAACATCGAACTGTTCGTTTTCATTTTAGTTAACTGCTCCGATTCGTAATATTCATTTGTTAGCGCTCCTGTGTGTATCATTTTGTCTAATTGGACTGTTTCTTGCATTTGAATTCCATCTAAGTTGTCTGTCATTATCGATCCGTTACCTCGTGCTTGTGTTTGTAACTTGCCTGTCTAAACATAAGCCTTTGTGCTGGTTTTCGTTCAAGGCTCTTGCTCATTCTTGCCGCTCTGGCCGGCGAAAGCCGCACATCAGACGGCCACCCCCTTTGTCACCTGTGCCCTGTGAATTCGGTGGGGTTTGTTGGCTCTCATGAGTCGACTCCCCATATCTTCTGACAGTGCACCCTAATTTAAGGAAACGGGTGACAGAGCAATTCTTCTGATGCGGAAGCATATAGGCGCCCGCGTTGGCTATGGGATGGCCCTCGCAGGAATTGGCCGAAGAGTCAAAAAGGCCTTCAGCCCTTTTGAGGCACCCCGCAAGAGAAGCCATAATTATGACGGTGGTGGTGATGGCGGTGCTGTCGTAATGTTTACTGGCCCCATTTTATAGCTGAAGCCATGAGAATGCAGAAGAATACTTCCGCGGTCCTTTGCTCGGGAGCCTGGGCATACTTTCAGTAAGGACGGATGTTCTGGAAAATATGTAAGATAAAGCAGGTGCAGAGGTGTGCGAAAATCGACTGGGATCACGAGAATAGGAGTAAGTAACAGCGAATTGGGGAAACAAGCACTGGGAAAAAATCGGAGCCAGGTACCACAGATAAACTGGCCCACCGCATGTGTATATATGCAAGCCCGTACACACAACGATTATTGCCCATAACAAGCAGTAAATGAAGCGTGGGATTCGCGCTCCGCAGTGCGAAAAAAATGCGCGCCAATCCACCTTGTGAAGGTGGTTGGTAAGCGAAGCTGTAAACGACACCCACAACGATTACCCAAGCGACGTCTCCTGAATTCACATAAGTGGCTCTACAAAGAGTGAAACCAGAGACAAGTGAAATGCACTTATCCACACCCTTTATTACTGCAAAGAGATATTCCCTGCTAAGGTCAAATCAGTGCATGACCCATAAATGGTGGTTGGTTGAGTTGTATTGGTGAAGCACATGAGTGGAAACTCTTTTTTTATGAAATGAAAAGAAGCGCAAACACGGTGTTAGACGATGTCACTTCTCCTCATTCTCTGTTACCGCCGATGGAGGTGACGAGATCGACAACAGAGACGAAGGAGATGCGAGACGCCATGCGTTTGTGTGAGCTTGCTTTAATTATTACTATGTATGTACGTTTAATTATGACTAACTCCTAGCGCATGCGCCGTGGGTGGAGCGCACAGCGGCGCGAGAGGTCGCGTGGCGATATCACGTTGCATTCAGCGAGAATGCAGGGGGTAAGCCCGCAGATGTGTCCGGTGAGTGTACCGTCTGTCTCCTCCGTCTCCGCGTAGGCTCGTAGCTCAAACTACCGGTAAGACGACGGGCTCTCGCTCGTTTTCTCTATTCGTTCCAGTTTCGATTCCTGGCGGTGCAAATAACTTCTTTTATTTGTTCGCGGGAGCTTTGCGTTGACACCAACGGTCGCGACAGGACACATGGGGGGTAAGGTAAAAAGCTTCGCTTCAAAAAGTTGTACATTTAGCAGCACACTTAGTTACAAGAGAAGCTAGAAACATCATTTTTATTTAGATACCAAGAAAAAAAAGCTAAGAATGTAGAAATTGTAAAAAATGTCACTGTCTGTCGAAAAAAAGAAATTACACGTCCTGAACGAGGAGAGAAAACAACAAGTTATTGATGCGCTCCAACATTACGAAGCTGCTTCCATCGAAATCATTAAATCATTAATTGAGGACTCATAGTGCAAACTTTCACAATTGTGGGGGCATAGCGAGTTCTGTATGTATTGTCAGCCCCAAAATCTGCTTTACAGTTCATGTTCTGTTCGCTGCGAGCCCATGAATAGAGAGAGCGTCACTGGAAAGTAGCTCGCGCGAAAGTTGGGCTTGGGCGATACTTAAATATTTTTGCTGCCAGAATAATTGTGTATTTTGCAAAGAAGTTCAGCGCAGCCACCGTTAAAATCATGATGACAATGCCGCCGTCCTGCATGTTTAAAACAAGTTCGCTTCACATACTGTTGACGTGAGTCCTGCATACACTTACAGTATTATTCACATATGACTCAGTATTACTCAGTCGCTGTTAACCGCTTTCGATAAACTTGGCGCAGTTACTGAGGGAAACAGAAAAGAAAAAAACAAACGGTAGTGGTTAAGGTTCGTACGCTCGATGAGCTAAGAACACCGTTTACTATATAATGAGCCGTGATTATTTGGGCCACAATATACTAGTCCACCCTTGTTTTCAAGGGTACCCACTGCCAATCCCCTACACAGACATACCAACCTCAACATTTTCGTAAAGTCCTGGGGGTTACTGGACAAGGAGTATGTGCGTTGCAATAGTTGTGTCGCGCTGTGCTATTCTTCCTCGCTCGTAAGGTATGCTCCCGGTCTACTAAATGGCATCTCAATAAATGAATTTTATTACTATACATATACCGTACCATTCTGAATTTAAGCACCACATTTTTTTTAATTTCAAATCGAGGCCCTCCAATTATTGTAATGGAGTTGTAACTCGACCTGGTTTTTAGTTAAGAGGCCAAATTAAAGGACGCTTAGGAAAATGCGCCTATAGAATCAATACATTCACGCCAATACGGCGCACTTCAATATGCCGCAATGCAAACAGATTCACGTGGCGATTTGCCCAGAACTTAGGGTTGGGATTTCAGTGTGCTGATTGTGTCTGGGATAGGGTGGAAACGTAATGACTCGTAGGTAAAGCAGGCCATTAGGCGGATGGCAGGAAACCTCGCTGGGCGGTTCTCCAGGGGTCTAGCAGCTAACGCCTGCCGGGCGGGCTACAGTGGTTGTGCCTCGTTGAGGAAGATTCGGCTCGTGTAGATGCACACCAATCCAGGGCATGTATACACGGGGACAACTTTAGAACTACAACGGAAGTTGCCCCTGCGCCTGGTCACAGCAGCCGGCTGTTAGTCCGCGTGGCGCAAAAAGTGCCCTACTGCGAGTATTTTCAACATGACACGAGTCGTTTCCGTGATTTCTCGCACTTAATATGCTTATAAATTCCTGCAGCGACGACAAAAAAAAAAAAAAACTGGGCGTGAAAAAGACGATGTCACGCATTAAGCACAATCTCGTTTTAAAAACGAGCGCTCGCGTTGACATCCGGGTCCGTCGCTTCGGCGGAGTGACACACTACACGCGTTCTTAACTTGTATCGGAGTAATGCTCCTGTTATCTTGCGCACGTCCTTCTACGTGATGTCGGGCAGCACCGGTTTCGAGCGTTATTTTTCGTGATTTACGCCATAAGCGCTAATCGTATAGTACCTACACAGCCACGCCACTTAGCAAAACTGCAGCTGTTCGTTTGCAATGGAAAAAGCATTGAGCCAGCCCATTTTCGACTCAGCAGTAATTACAAATGTTCTTCGGGCACCAAATGCTTGTTAATTAGTGCAGGTCTTACCACAAGGTGTTGCTCGTACGAAGGCGGCTAGAGGAACGTGAAGATGTATGATTGCTTAAGCGGATTCGGCAACACTTCCTTTCCTTTTTTTTTTTTTTTTTTGTAAATCTGAAACACCTTCATAACGTATAATTGAGGGCTACAAAGTACCTCAGCCAAAAATTACTGCTCTACGCCCATCATAGTCGCTCAAATAATTGTCATCTCTTTCCTAGCCTTGGCGCTGTTCGAGCGCTCGAATGGCATATAATTACAGCGATGTCGTGGCTATTGGCCGGCTTCGTTTCAGTTGCAGCAATGAGGTCATTCGATAAGCGAATCACTCAGTGCCGCTTTCAGTTGGCGATAACCGCAGATTCCGTAGTGTTTCCAAGCACGAAGGAAAGAGCAAAGCTTTTATCGGCAGTGTTGCAGGGTCCCTGTGAGTATAAGGTTCGCTGGTAGGCTCGCAGATTAGCAAGGAACTGGGTATACTTTAAATGATAACGTTACAGAAGCAAAAATTAACACGGAAGGGGCATGTAGACACAGGAGAGACTGAAAAGGCAAAACGCAAGAGTTAAACTGACAAAAATGCAGAAAAAAAAAAGAAAAAACGGAAGCTGGCTAAACCCTATATATACACAGGCCGCACCCCCTTTAAAAGCATTTGACAGCTGCAATCATTCGCCTGGGCGCTGTCTCCTTTTCGTGGTCTCTGCTAAACACCGTGTCCGGTCGCATTCTGGACAACACGACCATTGCGAATACGTTTCCCCCACATTTCGGACGATGGGCCAGAGTTTCACGCCAAGACAAGTCAAACGTACTTTGGGCACGAAATCTCTCCTTCTTTGGGAATTGTGTCACGAGCCGTTTCTTCCTCGCATTTCCGGGCGGAGAAAGCCACGGCCCCGATAGCAGCAACGCAATGCTAACCTGCCCACAAGGCCACCGGCACTTCTCCATGGCTCAGAGCATTGAATGCGGAAAACAGGAGCGCCTCAGTTGCACCACATTTCCACCTACGCCCAAGCAGGGCAAAATATAGTAAGAGTCACGCCTGCGCAAGGCGTGTGTCGTGTTTAGACCGCAGCTGCACACGAGTCTATGTATACGCTCCAGCAGGCGCCGGCTGTCAGAATGACAGGTATTAAACGAAGAACCACATGTGGTTTTTCGCTCGTTGGTGTTTTTTTTCTTTTTGGACGTCTTTCACTCAAGCGGCGCGTATACGCGTCACCAACGTACTCGGGCCTTCTTTCCCTTCGTGCGCTGAAAGCTAACGCGTCACGCCGAATCGGCTCCCCCCTGCTTCCATCGGTGATTTATGCACGGCTTTGAATCTGCGTTGCATGGAGCCGCAGGTTTATGGCCGCTCCATTACTTTACGCACTGCCTTGGCCGGCGTTCGGCCGCCCGGTCGGCTCGTTCTGATAAGCGGGCCCCGTCTGCCCACCGCGCGTTTTTCTTTTTTCTTTTTCCACGAATGCAATGTTGTCTTTGTCTCTATATCGCACCACTGCTGTTGGAGGTGTATACATTAAGGCCGTCTTTATAAAGGCGGTCGTGGTATATACGCATGTACGTCAGCAATTTAACGTGACGGTTTGTGTACGTTGCAACTTGTTGCGGAGGGGATGTTCTTGGAACTGGAGAAACTGTGTTCAACAACGAAGCTGTATGCGCATCGAACAGGCGCAATTTTTCGTGTCGTCCGTCACGCTGAAACTAAGCCCTGCACGTGCCTGGCCTGTTGCATGCGTTCGGTGTTGGTTATAGCCGCACGATGCCGCTGTTGACGTTGCCGCTGCTGTTCTTTCTGCCGCTCCTTATGGCCAGGATCCACTTCGGTGAACATTCTTTGGCAATATGCACACAAAGGGATTAGCGCGTTCATTTATGTACAAATAGTACCGTGGAATAATATATGGGAACACATCTAAGGCCGATGCGATGCCAGCTCGTGTGATTCATTTGCGTACGCACAGTATAAAAGGTGCCGCCGAGCAGTGCGTTCCATTTGTATTTTGCGATCTCATCGAATGCGGGTATACCGATGGACGACGTTAGGCTTAAACCCCAAAGCGTAACGTTAGGCCTGACGTCAGGCAGACACCCTCACCCTACCCGCTTCCTGTCAAAGGTGACTCCGCTGCTAAGCTTACATCCGCAAAGCCCCGGGAGGAGGGTAGAAGTGCTTTCGAACCAGACAGTGCCCCCCCCCCCCCCCCCTCCGTTCATAACTGCTAAGTTTGAATACCAACCGAAGAATAGCTCTCATGTTCAACATTACACAGGAATTGCAGTCACTCGTAATACCTCATTCAGAACTCCCGTTCCATCTAAGCCATACCCCGATTACGTAATGTACTTTATATCATACCATCAGGTACGGCTTAACAAAGTAAGCCCACTTACATGCCTCTAGCTATACGAACGTGGCATTATGAACGATAATGGCGCCTTTAAAAGAAACGAGAGAAATGATAATCTTGAACTCATCAGACGGGATGGATCCATACAGCTCCGCTGGCCATCCACCATCACTGAGTGAAATGGTCCTTCAATTCCTTCGTAATAATCAGCCTTCGCGCGTGAATGAACGCATGCGCAATTGCGTGCTAGCGTATGCATGCGTGTGTGTGTGTACGCGAACGTTTGATGTGTGAGCTGCGTGGCGCTCTGCACGGGAGCGCCGATGTGGGCGTGCCGGGTGTAATTTGGGAATTTAGGGAGGGACTGGAAAGCGTTTCCACATTTATTCGATGCTTGCCTTCCCGCCGAAAGACAAATTGTCTTCCTTGTCGCAGTTATTCCGCAACGAAACGAAACTGCGCTGCTGGAGCAACGTTCGTGATGCAGGCGTGGCTGTCGATTCGAGCTGCTTCGTTCGTGCAGGAAGTTTTTCAATGCGGCCGGCCGGCAGCACCTCGAGCTATGACGATAGGGTTAGAAGATGGCATCGCGAGATGAAGCTGACCTAACGAACTACCTTTGTGTATTCGATGTTCGAGAATCGTTTTAATTAGTGTTTACCCGAGCCACAGCGTAGCACACTTACCGAGTGCCAAACGCACAATTCTCTTCAGAATTTACGTATATTTTCGTAAAAGTAACGGCCAACAGGAGGCAATAATTTCCCGCAAACGTCCCTGCGCTGCTATAGCTCGCGCTCTCTGTTTTTATCGTGTGGGCGAGAAGACCGACCGTCCGAAGTGCGGCAGCCACCAGCGCTTGTGCGCTCGGTACCGTGCCGGGGAGCAGGTATCTCCCGGGGGCTCCATAGTCAAACGAGACACGAGCTGTGGATCCGCCCACGTGTGCGCACATCACGCCGCCACTCGTGCCGCCCTTCCCGTTCTGCCCGCTGATGCATGTCGCCCAACAGGTGGACGCATATACCGCTGTTACGTAGCGCTGTGCACGCGGCAGTGCAGGGGCTCCTTATTTGCATAAGCAAATGCGCATCTGCACCCCAGCGAGCCCCACCTGAGGAGTCCCGCAACGCGCGACATGTCGTCGCTAACTCGGCTTGTCAGGTGGGCTGAAGGGGGCACAAAGAGCGCGCCGTGCCTCGGCTGCGGGAGTTGACAAGCCGCGCGCCTTGTCGGGGGTTTGCTCCGATAGCTCCGCCGTCCCGCAGTTCTGTGCAGCGAAGCCGACGGCTGAGCGCTGATCTGAGCTCCTCGTCCACTCTGCGCGGCCGGGCCGCAGGTGAGCAAGAGCCCAACGGATTCAATCCACGTTTTGGAACTTTCTTTCGGCTCTTGGTCTCCTCCCTTCTCGTGCTGATTTTTTTCAGCTGGTAGTTCTGCCAGTATAGCTGGTAAGCAGTGAGGTGAAATTCCGCCATAAAACAACCAAACTTGTCGTCGATCGCAATCCGGCGAAGTGAGCAAAATAAGAGTTATTAACGAAGGTTAAAGAGTTCATTACGTGCACGCGTGTTTAAGAATCATCCGTCTTTGAGCCCATCGAGTCGCTGTACGGAGGATAATCAATCTTCCAAGAATCGAGCTCACAAGAGCGCAACTGAAGCCGCAGCGCCTAAGCGTTACCAGCGCCCGCGAAATTATGCGCAGCGAACGCGCTGCTGACACTCGCTGTACGCATGTTCCTTGGAGTCCTGCGCAAGTTCACTCCCACCTAATGAGTGCGAGTGGAGCGGTCAGCAGAAGAATGGAAGCGGGGGTGGGAGGGAGGCGTAGGTCTCAGCTCAACGCCTTTGCACCGCTTGAAAACCGCGCGTGTACTCGGTGGCCTTCGCGGTAGGAATGTCATGATGTCGTCACATCTGCGACAGATTTCTGTTTTTTCTGCTACGTTTCAGGAACAAACCCGTGGCTGACATGCTCTCGACCTGTGAGATACACGTTCTCGCATGAAACGCTGACGCGCCGACGCACAGTTTTCACCGGGGCGTATTTGACCCTTCGAGCGCGGTGAGGCCATTCATTGGCACCAGAGTACGAAGCATTGCGCAGTGCTGATGTGGATGTTGAGCGCACAAGTGTTAGCTGCCCTTCTCCTGCACGCAAGTACGCGGCGGGGTGGCTTGTTGTCCGAGCGCAGTGTTCCGTCCGGGGCGTTGTCGCCACCGGGGCTGTCATCATCGTGGCCGCTGCTGCGCAAGCCACGCGGCCGGCCTGAATACCTCACCGCTCCCGACAGTGCAGCAGCCGGCGGCCGCAGCTCGTGACGAATGCCTGTCATCCCTGACGCGGCGCGCAAGTGCTGTCGTAAGCGCCCGCTGCTCCCACTCTCGCTTCCTGCCGTGCTCGCTTTTCTTGCCCTTGTATGCTTCGGTCCGTCGCAGTGCTACGCTACTCCTCCACGGAGGTTCGGTTGTACGAAAAGAGCCGTGCGGACGAGATTTAGGCGCACATTTGGCAAGAAGAGCGTCCTGTATACAGAGAGGCTAAGTTAACGCTGAGTACCTTAGACCTCTCTCTTCGCTTTTTTCCCCTGAATTAACAATTCGCTGTTTCTGCGTACGTTTAAAGGACGTGGAATATCCTTGCTAACACGTAGCTCTCCTGCACTAAGGATTAACATTGACAAATAAAACGGATATGCTCCGCCTCATTACCAAGCATTCTTCCTAACGTCCAACTTGATCTTTGTTCCTTTTATTTTTTCGCTGTAATTTTGTGATGCACGATAGATGTTCCCCGTGTTTATGTTTGCCAATTCTTTTCGCTGCTATGCTGAAGTGCCTGTGGTGTAAGCATACAGTTCCGCAAATCATAGTGCTCAGCATCATGGTAGGTGCATACAGTCGTGGTTTTTATGGCCGGAAATCTTCCACGGCTCCGCGAACACAGCTGCAGTTGGTATTCAGCGGTTCTTTCGGGCAGGGTGGCTTGTGTGCTGCAACGAATGGAGCAGCAGGAAGAATTGCGAATGGTTGCGGCAAATTCAAATTCAAATTTGTTCCGGAGAAGGTCCCAAGGTTTCCGAACCGCAGGCGTTCACCTCCTATGCTAGTTGTTCTGGAGATAACAAGTTGTGAGCACAATATACAGCCACGAAGTGTTGCAGACGTTATAGAAATCTTATCGAACATCGTTTAACAATAGGATATTGTAGAACATACAACATTATCGTCGAAAAAATTGGAAAGTTGGAATCAATTGACAACAGAACAAGCAGGGGAGAGTTCATTTAGGCCGATTGCAAACTGATAAGGAAGAAATTCGTTGAGCGTGACGTACGGCCAGGCGAGATACTTCGCTTCAGAGGCTGAAATACCTTCCTGATTTAACTTAAACGGTTTGCTGAGGCACCGTTGCTCGCTACTGGCGCCGACGATTAAGGAGCCCCGGTTCAGTTTGGGACGAGTGCTCCGAAGACACACATGCGAACGCTCCCTCGACCTATACTTGTCAACGCCAGAAGTTTGTAGTCCTCAGATGAATTCAAAACCCACGATGAACTCTCTAGTGCATCCAAATCATTTTCGTCGGTAAAGCTAGGGAGATCATTCTCGAGCACTATTTTCATAAACTATTTTGTTTCTGCTTCTAATTTGCCCCCGAAATAAGCAGGATCCCCCTCCTCATCGCGTACGCGTCGTACAGCCGAACGAGGCCGTCATTCCTCTCCTCAAAAGGGGCAGTGGCATGTCACATCTGCTCCCTCGCGCGAGCAGCGCCAGTAGTGAATGCGACCCTGTGCTCATTCGACTTGCAAATGCACACCTGAAACTCTTTGCGGCTGTTTTAAGTCACATCCCACACTCAGCCTTGCCACTCGCGTCGTCTGCTCCACTGGTCGCGGCCATTGGTAAATTAGCTGCATGGAGGCGAAGTAGACCGCTCTGTACGATCCTGGGGAGAATATATGCCTAGTTTCGAAATGCGCGCATCCGTGAAGAAACCGACGAATTTCCCCCGTTATCTCTCCGCGGTAAATCATCCGCTTCTAATAGCGGTGGGGGGGGCATAAGTTATACGTCACTCTGTGAGCGCGCGTTTATCGGGCTCGTATGCGACCGAATACTCGAATACGCCGAGCGCAGTCGGCGGAGACGTGTAGCACGCCACCTTAAATATTTACGATCGTAATAATATCCTGCGAATATTTATTGCAGACAGCTATTTAGCGTCGCTCGCGTGGCAGGTGCTAGCCTTTCTCCGGATGTTTCGTGGACAAAGTTCGATGGGGACCATCCGTGCGTGCGTCTATTTAAGCGCGGCTGCCGGTCGCTCGTCAACGTTTCCGTGCTTTATCGTGGGAGCGCTTGTTCCGACGGAGAAGTTTGCCAGACTGAAAGGTTTGATTTCTCGATTGTTCTTTCGTTGCGTACGCCTGGAAAGGGATACGAAGCAGCTTCCTTTACTGCGTGAGCAATTGATAGGGCATAGGTCGGCAAAAATGTTCGCCGTCGATCCGTAGACGGAGCGAAAGAAGAGCAGATGACGAGAGAGCGCGTGGGGTGGGTGGTGCTGCCTTCGCACCGCTGCAGTCGTTGCTAGAAAGAAATCAAGTCGAAGTGCGGCTCGCCAGCTGCCTCCTCTGCCGACGTGCCGGTCGCACGCCGCCTCGACCGGTCCCGTGACCTTCGCCACCGCTAGTACGCTTTGTAAAACGGAGTCTGCAGCCACTCCAGGGCGGCAAAAGAGGAGCGAGTGGAGCGACGGCGACGAAATGCCGATGCTTGTGGCAAACAAAAGGAGCGACAGGCAGCCAATGCGGCTGCGAAAGCGAGAATACGGGACTACTGAGGCAGTTAGAGGAAAAAGCATAGTTGGCGCTGTGTGTGAGGGACGTGCGACAAACGCTGTGTTTAGGGCTTTCAAAGCCGGGGCAAGGTTTGCGCGTCGGGCCGATCCTCGCGAAGGAGAGAGACGAAATCATTCTTAAAGATCTACCAATGGATATTTCGTTATTCTTCTTGCTCAAAAAATGCTAAAATTACGGACAAGTATACTCGGAAGCTGCATACACGTTATCCAGAGAAAGTTCTCCCAGGATCGTGATCTCGCTACTCGGTATAGACAACGGCCTATACTAACCCTCCACTTTCTCCCATCAAGCGCAACAGGCAATCCCGCTCCCACAGCGGGAGATTGCCGGTCGCTGCCTGTTACGAGTGACACAATGGCGGTAGGAGCGGCCATAAAAGTATGGCGGTAGGAGCAGCCATAATTTAACGATGTGTCGTGAGGCAAGCACGTACGTAGGTGAGTACACACGCCATGGCCCGTCTCCATCGTCGTTCTCACTTCTCGTCAATGATGACGATGATGGTAACAAGTCCGGCACGCTGTAAGTTGCGTACGTTCGGGCGAAAATTTTCTTCGATCCGCGCCTACATAACGTGTCGTGATAGAAACAATAAGAACAAAGAAACCGGCGAACTCTCTCCTTTCAGGTTTGTCTGCGCTTGGGTTATTTTCGGGGACGGACAGACGAGCTGAATTCCCGCAGAGCCGATGTGTACTACGGCGCATTCTGTCGTAAGATCAATCGCTTCTTTATGCTGCTCCGCAACAGGAACTACGCAGAATGCTTGTACCGTGTAGCGATGTATCTGAAAGAAACATTAGCGAGGCTACATTGTATGCGTCGCACAATGGGTGATTTCATTACTGCCGCATGACAGCGCTCGTATAGCGCGCCAGTGAGTCGCAATGTCAGCGCAAATGTATACCGCACATTTATCGCTCCTACGCACCAAAATGATTGAGAGGGCCATCATTAGCGCACCTCGTGCGTAATTCACATTCAAGAGTACCGCCTCCCCGTCGGACTCGACGATTTTGACGGCTAAGGTATCATTCACGCAGCCAGCCGTTTTTCGTCCCGTCCCGTCACCGTAACGTCACCGTCTCCCGTCATGGGCCGCTGTTTTTCGGGCGATTTCTCCTCGAAAATGGTGGCCGGTGACGCCGCCCATGACGGAAGATGGTTACGTGACGGTGACGGGACGGGGAGAAAAACGGCTGCGTGGATGATACCTAACCCGCAACGGAGTCTAAGTGGGGTGCGATTAAGGACTATGCTGGGGCAGGGTTTTTTCCTCATGAAGGCGAAAAACGTTAATGCAAATTCGTACGAGGTTTCGGTTGCGTTGAAGATCATCAAATGGGCTAAATTAATTCGCAATCCTCCATTGGGGTCTCATTCTGCGACCCCTGTGGCAGCGTCCCAGGCGTGAAACACGAATTTTAGGCTAAGTTTGCACTTTTGCCTTTCGGGCTATCAAACTCCGGATAGTCGCGCGAATGGACAGGTATGGCTATTGGGGCAGCAGTTCACTAGCAATAATAATAATAATAATAATAATCAATAATACACAATATACATAATATAAGAATAAAACAACTAAAATCAACACAAATAATAAGTATAAATGAAGAAATAAGCCAGGGGAGTCTGGGTACAGGATAGACAAAAACAAAAAATCAACAAAAAACATTGCAAGGAACAACCTAAGTCGTAGCAGGACACCACAAAACTTAAGTAAAAGAAAGTGAACAGAGTACAAGACGCAAAACTCTGAATGACAGAAAAAATAAAGCAAAAATACTTACAGAAATTCAAGAAACAAAAGCAAAAAAAAACAGTGTTGCAAGCTATGGCCCTCGGCCAGCGAAACGTGTCAGGCACTTGAGAAAAGGAAATATACAACAAATACACAGTGCATATGATAGAGACAGAGTGTACATATAAAACGAGAGTTTAGATTTCTGAAAAGTTACAGTGCAATAAAGTATTAGCGTAAAATGAGCGATGCCTTTGCAATGTCCCATCTTGTCGAGACACACAAAAAACATAGCAACACGTTTGACAGAAAAATAGCGAAAAAACAATGGCAGGAGTACAGACATAAATGATCAGACCAACAAATCGCAGAGATAATAAAAATGACGAATGAATCAACCAATTAATTGTTTAATAGTGTGTCCAGGAACTATGTGCTGGTGCGGAAAGAAAAGTGCATATCTCAGAAAAATATAGAAAATAGCATTGCTTAGTCTGAACGAGAATGAGACACTTTGAGATAGACACACGCCGACACACGCACATGACCCGTGCACATATGCAAACAAGGCAAGTGTAAGACATGATTAAAACTCTGTACACTGAAACATGTAAACCGGAAAAAGATATTAGCTAAAAATCACGTCACAATGAAGGCATAAAACTTACATACACAATGAATCATCGAAACAATTAGCATACATACATAGATAAACCTAACCCCGGTAGCATAAAGTGTGTGAGTTGAAGTTACATACTAGGGCAAGCAAACTACTCCTGGTTTGTCAAGCTACGCAGTTCCTTACAAAAAGCTGGAAAGGGACGATGGAATACGCCCAAACTTCCTGCGTGCATATTGTATAGGTGCTGAATGCGTCCCACGGGACTCTTGACACGGGCGGGGACATGAAACGGTCTAGGTGCCCTGGTGTTGCCTGTCGGGGTTCTCAAATTTATGGCACCCAACAACTCTGTACAATCAATGAGGCTGTGGACCAGTTTGTACAAGAATAAAAGGTCAGCCTTGGCCCTCCGGCTGTGTAGTGGGTCCATTACAAGCAAGCTGGCGGCATCAACACCAGGATAATCTTTAGCCTTCGCAGTAGCGTACCTATGTTTTAGTATTGAGAGAAATTTAGTTTGCACTCTCTCAATGGCCGCCGCGTTGGACCGACACGTTGCATTCCAGACGACGGATGCGTATTCCAATAGAGGGCGGCACATTGAGGCACAATAATGAGTAAGGTTTAGCACAAGTAAACCCAGTTGTCACGGGCGAAATGTCTGTTTGGCTCGGTATTGCGCTGAAGCGTACGCAAACACGGCCCAGCCGACGCGCCATTCCTGTCAAGACTGAGCGACCCAGCGCCGGCGAAGCAGCCATTCAACCTTCGCCTAGTCACGCGGTACCGTAGCGGCGAGGCTTCAAGCGGGCGCAGCTCCGGCGCCTCTCCGCAACGGATCACGTGGAATGGCGTCCCACCTGCTACACTTCGGCTGCGGCGGCTCAAGGTCATCGCGATGCGATGAATGACCTTGCGAGTGGGGACCGAACCCACGCCTTTCGATGGCGTGGGTTCGGTCCCCACTCTGGGCGCGTGTTTTTCTTTCTCTCTTTCCCTCTTTCTTTTCTTTCTTTCATGTCTTTCTTAAGTATATTTTTAAAGAAATGTTAACTTCACTAACCGTAGTAAAAAAAGAGCCTAACAACACCCATATGCTTCCTTTGGCGTTGTAGACTGCCGACTTATCCTTCTGTATATATATATATATATATAATATATATATATATATATATATATATATATATATATATATATATATATATATATATATATATATATAGCAGGTGCACAATGCTTCGACGGCGAAGCATATATACGCAAGACCGTTCCAAACTAATAAACCTGCTGTCAACAAAGTCCATACACGTCAACCTCATGGGGCAGGAGCGCTGGTGTCCTACCCATATACGCCTCACATTACCCCAATATCATGTTCGCAGTAGTAGGTTGAAAACTAAGGCTTCTAAAAGGTATAGTAGAGAGACCAGAGAAAGCCACCTCCTCAACGATTATTGGCGGTGTGCGACGTGTATGAGCCATTTAACCTCGACTCATCGCAACCTCCGCGGATGAGTGCTGAACTCGCGACGTCGCCCCTTCTCAGCGCCAGTGGTGCCATGTGGCCCTCCCAGGTCGCGACTGCAGCGCATATCGGGCGGGGACTGGGCGCTGATGGGGCCATTTCATGACGTATACGTGACTATGTTTGCTGGAGCCAGGCCACATTCTGTGATAGGGTCCCCTCACGCCCAGCAAACCAGATGACAAAGGTAAGGAGGGTACGGAGACAATCTTTCTGGCCTATTCTAGCTCTTGACTACGCCACTGCAAAGAGAGTTAAAAAAGGAACGGAACAGCACAAGAAGCAGGTTCGGCAATCCGGCCACGACGGGCATGAAGACATCACGAAAGCGCGCCGTCGTCATCATCTAGCGACATGCCTCGCGGACCTCGCGTTGCTTGAGGAGAAGAATAAAAGCTGTCATCACAGCAGCACTCGGGCGACCCGCTACGCCGCGTGCGCCCGCGCCCCGGCCTCCACCGGCATAATGGTCCGAGAGCCACGTATATATGCGTGTATATATATATTTATATCCCCGTGGGGTGCCATAGTGTGTGTCTTAGCGTGTGCGCGCGAGCGTGTGGGCATAATACTTTGCGCCGCATAGAGGCGAGGGTGCTACGTGCCACCGTGTGTGCCTGTGCCGCACGCAGGCAGCAAGTGGCCACGGCTTGACCGAGCGTGCCTTGCCGAGTGAAGAGGAGCCGCGCGAAGGACCATTGCGTGACCTTTGCATCAAGCGCGGTACGGCGGGGGTGCCTGGTTGCCTGCGTATAAAGCGCGTATACGATATGCGGACATTGCTACAACAAAGGCACGAAAAAAAATGTAGTCAGGACTTACGCCTTGCGTGCCATGTGCAAGTCGCGCTGCGGTGCCTTGAAGACAGCATCCGTGTTCGCCTTTGAGGGTGCGCCTCTGAGAATATATCCCGATACAAAGGCCGTTATTTATGCTCTCTCCGTTCTTTTCCCCAGGAGGAATGTAGTGCAACGAGTCCACGGTATACAGATGTCTGTGTGCTGTCAGACGAGTGCCTAAATACGTACAACATGGCTTCTGCCTCCCCGAAACTTACGCAGACGGATCTTGCCCTCGCCTTCGGGTGTTTCGCCAGCACACTGCCCGCGTTGATAACGTACGCGCGAAGGTAAATTTGGCTATTAGTGGCCATTAAGCCGGGAGCCGTAAATTTAGAGACTGGTCATTGTTTAGGTCAGGGAGCAGAAGAGGCAAGAACAGGACATTCGAAGGAAAGCGCCTCAAGTCCTTTCCGTGGACACTTGCAGAGACAAAAATAAGGCCGTCTCGGCTCATCGCAGTGATAAAATTGTGTTGCGTTTGGGTTCGTCTATAATTCTTTTTTTTTCACGTCACTTCAATATCATATTCACTTTATGTAGGAATTGATAATTAAGGTTCATTCTTCAGCTTTGATGAAAGGCACCATAACGTCTCTCGGGCTGTTCCGTCGTCCTGCACGCCCGCCTTCTGTCATTGCCTTCTATTGCTAAGGCCTGCTACGCCTAAATCGCGAGAAGATTTCCGTTCATCATGCGTGAACTGGAAATAGCGCCTACAGCCCTTCTTTTGAACTTTCCGCATAGATCATACCTTTTTTTACTAGGTTGTCATACTACGAGAACGGACTCGCCCAGCGAAAGACCGCTGATACGGTGACTGGTTGGTAAAAACTGAAGAATGTGGGAAGTGACTCCAGTTACAGTTACTCAGCTAAGCGCTTGCGACTTACTTTATGTGGCTGGTGTATTTTAAAGGTTGCATTAAAAGTTGAGAAGAGGAACTGGAAGGGCCTAATCCCCTGGTCATTTTAGCAAAGATGGCTAAGATTGACAAGTATTTTGTGAGAACGCTAGCAACTACTCCCGGGCCTTGCGCATACCACGAGGATACAGGATCAATTGGACTGCCTTTTAACAGGGTGCACAAAAATGTAGGAGGTTTGACTTGACGCTACACACGAAGTAGGGCGGATAAAATGTCCCATCAGTGGTCTTCAGCAGGCCATTGTACAGCCTCTCAGTACCAGATGAGCTAAGCGGCAAGAATCAGATTTGAAGTCCGAGAACCTTCTACACTGACTGTGGGACAGCAGGCGGACAGGAACAAAGCCAAGACTTTAGCGGGACACCGGCGCCACCATTCCCCGACACGCGTCGAACACAGAAGGCGTAAACATAATCAAGGAAAACGTTCTCTTATGCAAAACAAGACTCAAGAACGTCTCAATAAGAAAAAGATGGAAAAATATAGGAATCATGTTGACGTATACAGAAGCGCTAAGGAAACGATCAAATTCGTACGGAGGATGAAACGAGAGAAAAGCTAAACATGAAAGAACCAAAAGGGAAAGTACCCGAGTTAAAGATGCAGCAGATCAAGAATGGCATCCCTAATGAAGGTATCCTGAAAAAACATTGTCAAGCCAAAAAATCTTCTTTGCGAAACGACATATATCGTCACTAACCTGGCAACGTATAAACAACGAAAGGCAGTCATGACAGAAACATAAATGACCATTTATGTTTCTGTCATGACTGCCTTTCTGTCATGACTGTTCTTTCATGTTTAGCTTTTCTCTCGTTTCATCCTCCGTACGAATTTGATCGTTTCCTTAGCGCTTGTGTATACGTCAACATGATTCCTATATTTTTCCATCTTTTTCTTATTGAGACGTTCTTGAGTCTTGTTTTGCATAAGAGAACGTTTTCCTTGATTATGTTTACGCCTTCTGTGTTCGACGCGTGTCGGGGAATGGTGGCGCCGGTGTCCCGCTAAAGTCTTGGCTTTGTTCCTGTCCGCCTGCTGTCCCACAGTCAGTGTAGAAGGTTCTCGGACTTCAAATCTGATTCTTGCCAAATCTGATTCTTGGTATCGCTAATTCTTGGTATCGCTGATTCTTGGTATCGCTGATTCTTGGTATCTGATCTGAATCTGATTCTTGGTATCGCTGAAGTACCCGTAGGGTCGTTGAGTGTGTTGTGTCAGTCACTGCTCTCCCGTGATCCTCCTCAGCCCATAACCAACAGAAGTAAGTGTCTACGCTCCTCACAGACACAGCTTGCTTCATCAGTTTGAGAGCGATTATTCTGTGTGGCCGTACGCGCTGTACCTTCGAAATCTTGGAAACTGTAAGATATATGACTGCATGCCTGGGCATCGCGTTCGCTGGCGCGTCGAGTTCGGTTAAGAGTGCGGGGATTGATTGTTCGTACCTGACACAACACACTCAACGACCCGAACGGGTACTTCAGCGATAACCGTTCCAGTACTACACCAGAGTGGCGATCGTTTAGGGTATACCCTGCTTCAATGCCTCTGTAACGGGCGAACAACTTCGCCCACCAACAGGCTCGCGAACTGGCCCACCGAGCCCCAGAGGTCACCGCAGCTCCGACGCCACTTCTCGTCTATCAGGAAATTACTCAATTTTACCGGACCACCAGACAAAAATTCCCGTGCCCTCACCCATCCCCCAACAAAACTCAGCAAATAACACTCAGGAAATAACAACAAAACTCAGGAAATAACAACAAAACTCAGGAAATAACACTCCGACAATTACAAGCAGGGACGTACGTTCACCCGGTTCGAATGAATTTATTGTTTCCCACACAGTACGCCGCTCTGTGCAAATTTTGTTCACAGCTAGGTACCCTCCAGCATATAATTGTGGAATGCGCTCACAACCCAGCCCTACCACCCCTCTCGACCCGTTCCTTTCCTGAGCTGTGGGAGACACTGTTGACCAGCTGTCAACCGGAGGACCAGACTCTCCTGGTGACACGGGCAAAGACGGCGAGGGCAACGCATGGATTCCCGGA
Source organism: Haemaphysalis longicornis (assembly GCA_013339765.2). NCBI lineage: Eukaryota > Metazoa > Arthropoda > Arachnida > Ixodida > Ixodidae > Haemaphysalis > Haemaphysalis longicornis. The sequence goes on along the minus strand of CM023448.1, from coordinate 122,859,557 downwards.
CTAGGGTTCCACTCTCACATTTGAGTTCTATAAATGTTTTTTCTCTCTCTCTCCACGATGTTTGAAAATTGTCCGGCATATCTTCGGTAGAAGGGAAGGGAACTTTAAGGGAACTTCAAGGGAAGGGAACTTGAAGACACTCTGCCAGAGACCCAAGATGGGGACGTCGTACTATTCATGGCGATAAAGTACAAGCTTTTGTATCGCACCCAAATGGAACGAATGAACCAGGCTTATCAAAATTTTTATAGTATTTTACAGTTTAACCAGTTTGTCTTAACTACTCCTTCTTTTAATTTATATCAATTATTCACATCACATGGCTCAAGACAAAGCTTCGCCGGTCGTGAGAAGCAAGCAAGGCCTTAGCTAATTACGGTTCTAATAAACTCCACTCTAGTTCTTTATTACGAGGCCCCCATACTTTGAATGATAAGACTGAGGTTCTCCAATAAAGAACGAGGTTGTTTACAACCCGTACAAAGCAAAAACTGCCGGGCGCGAACGTATCAGTCTTGGTTTTAAAGTTGCGCAGTTGCTACCCTTACTCAAAATTGCTGGAGCGGAAATACCTATTAATATAAATGCTTCATAGACCCCCTTAAGAGGTTGTGTATATATTGCACCGTTTGTGCGATGTAAAACCTCTTAACTAACACACAACACGACGAAGTCCTTGATTTAAAGGCGAAAAATTCATTACAGGCCAAGGTTGATTCTGAAGGAGTCACAATACTTGAACTTGTTAACAGAGAAACTTGTTAACAGAGAGCCCGCAAGTATTACATTTAACATTTGTGCCAAGAACTAACTAAAAAAAAATTCACCATCTTCCCGTAGGGGAACCCTGAGTAGTATGCAAAGCAGCCATGGGGTCGACTCACGTTCCCATTAGTTTTCAGTTCTATCGCGGCGTTGCGGGGGGAGAATGAGGGGAGCGGAACGCGCGCGCGCGTCATTTATACCGCGGAGCTACAGTGGCGCCCCCAGCGGAGTATGCAGCGGCTACCGTCGCGTCTCTAACCCTAAGCTGCTTCGCATTATCGCGCGCGGAGCCGCTGGTGTTGCCATTCGTTGCGCAATCCCGGAGAGGAGAGGAGCGTCGGAGAGGAGAGGAGGAATGCCTCGCATACTACTCAGGGTTCCCTTACGGGAAGCTGACGACGGTGGTTGAACGCGAAGCTATATCGTGATGGATTCTTTGGTTGGCCAATCCCTTGGGGGCATCCTGCCACAATCATCAGCAGCGGTGCCTGGCCAGGCATGCGCAGTGGGGGTGTGGACGCTGCACAACGGCGCCCACACAACGGCGGAGGGAACAGGCCCGACCATAAGCTGCTTCGCATCTAAAAAACGCTAATGGATTTGATCGTTATCAACTCTTGATTATTAAACGAATTACAGAGTTGGTAAGTTTTAAAGGGACCCTGCAACACTTTTTTCAATGTTTTTTTTTTTCGAAATCGTAAATGCTTGCAGAATGTAGTCAACCAACACATCCAGTACTCAAATTAGGGGGTCGCAAAGTACCTCAGCCAAAAGTTACTGCCCTATACCCACCGGATAACTTTGAAACTTGCTCAAAAGGTTTTTCTCTCTTTCTCGGTATTGGCGTTCTTGGACTGCTGGAATTACGTCATTAAAGCGGCGTAGAGGCTATTGGCTGGCTTTCCTTCGGTTGCGGCAAAGAAAGAATTCGATAGCCACTTTAAAAAGAAATCCACAAAAGCAAAGCGGAAACGGAAGGCGTATCTACTGCGACGAGCAAATCACGCAGTGCCGCTAGGTGCTGGCGATAACTATAGCTTTCGCAGTGCTTCTAGACTCGAAGGAAAGAGTGAAAGCGTTTATCGAAAGTGTTGCAGAGTCTCTTTTAAGGATTCGAAACGAGGAAGAACATCACTCGTCTTACCAAAATGAGCCAAAAGAAAAAATTGAGAAAAACCGGTACTTCAAAAATATTACGAAAACAATAAGTGATTTAAGATACAACCAACTAGAAACTCTACGCGCAAAGTACGAAAAAATGATAACAGTGATAGAAGTACTGAAATTCATGATAAAATTCCGATCTGGAAATAGAAAGAGAGAAGAGACAAGCGAAGATATAAAAATTAAAAAAAAATCTCATTAGTAAAGAGTTTGGAAAACTTATTTAAGAAGTACAACAAGAACATTGAAGAAAGCAAATAGAAATCTTAAAAAGCTCGCGAAGCTAATAAAAATAGCTCTATGTTTGCGTCTTATAGTATCTTGAAGCCAATACTAATTAGCATACCAAACCTGGGCAAAATCGATGGAGGAAAAAAAAAAGAAAGCCCACGATAAGGCAATTCGATATGTCCTTTGCCGACCAGGCCTCAAAGAACGTGCACTGGCCTACCCTCTGGTGGCATACCAAGAAATAGCGCAACATTACAAGCTCAGTTGGCGGACGCTCCAGCGACCTCACGCAAACCTCACGAAGGCCCAAGAAACAACGCTCAGGCTCCTGCAAACCGACACCTTATCTTATCCAATCGAGCTGCAATCCCCCAGCCAATATCAAGCGGAATGCAAGTCCTGCCAAGAGCCAGGTACACTCAGACATAATGCCATAGAGTGCTGGCTACAGGCACACCCACCACCCCTTCCTCCCACCCTCTACCTTCAAGAGCAGCAGAAGACCCAGCTAAAGCTAACCGCGACAGCGGTCGATGCTGAGGCAGCTCGTGGATTCCTGTGAAGAGAGCACCACTCCTACAAGAGCATCCTGAATGCTCTTAATAAACACGTTTAATTCCCCTCTCCCTTCTACCCTGACCCGCCACTGGCCTCACTTTCGAGGTGATTATGCGAGTGCCGGGTGTCTGGTCAGCCATCGCAGCGCTACCGACGCCGACATCCACCACTTACCCGTGCCGCCTTGCCTCCCACGAGGATACGGCATCTTGCGGCGGCGGACCTCCGTTTGGACCACACGTCCTCCTACGCCGCGTGTGGCCGCATCGCCGTTCGCTCTCGGATTTCATCCTAAAAGCAAAACCTTTTCATATTTGTCCCGTCGCTTTTGTCCCCTGTCATACGCATCCGATTATCCTCCTCTCTTTCTTCCCGGTGGAAAAATGAAAGCTGAAAATTTTAAGAAAAACATGGCGAGTCAATGAAATCTTGCAATTGAATCTATCATTTCAATCTTTGCCGGAATTCTATTTTAACGTGGTTATCAGGTTCATCTATACTGCATCGGCCAAGGCCCGTTACATTTCTGTCATGGACAGGGCACGGGTGCTTTTCGACTTTTAAAAGCCCGTAGTAATGTATGTCCCCCCCCCCTCGAACTTGCATGTAACCTAAGCGCACGCTTCACTTCTGTGGCTTAGACACTGCAACAAGAAACCTTGCTCCTTGTAGGGCGCTGCAGGCTACTACCCGTACACAGCGCATCGCAGTTACCGTACCTCAATGCGTCCAATGCCCCCAATCGTGTAACAAGGGCAGTCCCGTGATGCGACTGCACGTACAGGGCAGAGAATGACAATGGGTGCAGCGACCGTTTATTTCGGGGAAAACTCGAGACCAGAAAGGGGTTCAATAACAGGAAGACAGCTCCGCGCTCATTTTCTTTTTCCTCGCTGCCAAGCGGGCAGCCAAGCGTTTTCTAAAATTAGCCTCTCCTTCTCATCAGAGCGCAATCATGTCGTGCATATACGCGTGCTATCATCAGACACGGCCTTGGCACCTCTGCCGACACCTCCGAAGTGAGCAGAAAGCCCACTCGTACAACCGTCGTTAGAAGGCGACCTTGATGCTGCGAGGGCCCGTCAGGATTAAGAAGCGTAAAAAAGAATTGCCATGCGCAGTCTCGAATAAATCAAGCCAATCGCATGGTGGGCTTCACACGGTGGGCGTCAGACGTGGGGCTTTCTTACCGAGGCGGTGTTGACTCTCTCCGCTTTATCAATTTTTCCGCTGTACATCATTCCGTTCCTCGCCGCGCACAATCTGCGGCACTCAATTATATTCCCCGAGACGGTAGCACTTGGGTGCACGAACCCTTAAAACAGTTTCAGTCAAAGGCTTGTGTTCGCTTGCGTTCGCCGTGTCGCACTAGTTGGGTGCAACGTGTAAACGTCGGTCCACCCTTCCAGGCGTTAAAGCCAGTGATGTGAGCAGATGGAAGGGTGATGGGGAGGAAGGTCGGGCCTGATTCCGAATTTCGGACTGCGGAAGAGTGGGTCCCACCTTCGCCGAGATAATAAACGCCCCCTGCCGAAATGAACTCCTAGCTACGCCACTTTCAAGGCAACCCTACATTTGGCAAGGCAAAAAGGGGCAGCTAATGAATGGCGGTGCAGTGTAAGATAGCCCGTGATCAGCTGAGTATTTCCTTGGTTGGGAATACATATTACTAATCACTTCTTTCGATTGTACTAACTGCTTCTGGATTCCCTTTGGTATTGCGGCCACTTACGGTAGGGGTGCAGCCGGGGGGGGGGGGGGGGGGGGGGGGGGGTATTCGGGTATTCGGTGTCAGAACACCCTCCAGAAATTTTAGGGGGGTGCATTTCCCCCTCTGTCCCCTCCTCATTTCGCCGTTTCTTCGTCCACGCTGTTCACACTCCGCATCGGCAGTGTATTCATTTATGTAAAAACAAAGTAATGAAATTATATAAGAAAATGAAAATTAAATATGTTTGCGCGCAGGCTATCTTTCCTTTCATGTTTTCGCCGGCAGCGTATAACACTCCCCGAACTGGCTAACTGGCTACGCCACTGACTTACAGGCACATGACGTGCGTAGGTTGGTGCTCCAAAAGGAAATAGGCGGGAGAGAGCGTACTGACAAGCCATGATAGCCAAATGTGGTTCTCACCCCTCTTAATGGGACTGCCAAAGCGTGGCCTCCGACGTCACTGCATGTAACTGCTCAGGCAGTAAATACAGAAGCCGTGCGCCGATCTATGAGGTGTTCAAAAAGGCCGGCTGATGTAGCCCTACACAACAAGGTGGCTGTACGGCAAGACACCCGCAGAGCTTGTTTCCTGCAAGACTCTTCGTCCTGACTTCCTTGTACTGTGTTCATGTTGTGACATGGCTCCACAGAGGAACATATATATATATATATATATATATATATATATATATATATATATATATATATATATAAACTTTAGTTTCTTTCTACCCAAAGACCAGGGTGTTGATTGATTTGATTGGATATTTGATTTGATTGATTGTAGGGTTTAACGCGCCGACGCAACGCAGGCGATGAGGCGCACCGTAGTGGAAGGCTCCGGATTAGTTTTGACCATCTGGGGATCCTTAACGTGAGCCGAAATCTCGTACACACGGGCGTTTTTGCTTTTCGCCTCCATCAGAAAAGCGGCCGCCGCGGCCGGGAAACGCAGGGTGTTGATTGAGCAACCAATAATGGTGCTTCGGAAGCGGAAACACTTCTCTAATATCGCGGCTTAGGTGCAAACAGCATAGTGATACCGTGTACCGGAGTCAGGGCAGGAATTTTCGAACAGTTTACCTGCCCTGTGTCGGGATTTGAACGTTCATCCTCTAAGGTGCCTGAACAAATAGGAGGCAGCTTCCACCTGTGGAACGAAATAAATAAATAAATAAATAAATAAATAAATAAATAAATAAATAAAGCGAGACAACCGCACTCTTACACAGACAAATGTTGCTGAGGACTAATTCGAAGAAAAAGCAAACTCGAAAGCGCGTCATCCCTATTTCATATTTGCCGCGCTTTCGAGGCGCTTTTTCAAAGAAAGTGCTACGAGTTCTGCCGCGCCTCCGCCAGATGGCGCCACGGGTCCCGCGACCGAGAGAAGGCGCAGTGAAACATCCCCCTCGCGAGGGGCACGATCAAATGCAGAGCATTTCCGGGGGCGCACGACGTTAAGTAGTTTGCGTTACGTTAATGTTGTTGCACTTGTGGCAACTGCTGACGAGAGAGCGCTCGTCAGCAGTAATTTGAATGAGTCAACGATATAAGGCGCGTTCGTAGCGTCCCATTCTGTGTCGGCTTTGTGGCGCAGTGGGTAGAGCACCATGTACATTGCGTTCCTCCCGCAGGGTCGAGGGATCGAAACCGGGCGCCGGATAGTATTTTTTTTCTATATAGTAGGGAGGGGTGCGGTGCGGACTACAGACGTCAACGCGGGTGACATCGTGAGTTACTGAAATGCTCTGCATTTAAAAAACCCGAGCCATATCCACTGACGTGAAGCCTGGGGAGGGGCGAAGCATGCAGTGTATAAGTGTATTCTTGGCGCCTTGGCGTTTTTGCCCACAGAGGTGAAACCGTTGGTGGGTAAAGGTATACAACTTTGCCGTAAAAGTCCCGTGCCTTTGAAGCACGAAGCGTTCTAGCGCGAGACGTTGGAAAACGAGTGTCCTGGTGTGCTCTTTCAGTTTGCATTATTGCCCACGGAGATGAAACGTTCCACCGCGAGGCGTTGGAAAACGATGGTGGCGGTGCGTTCTTTTAGTACGCGTTACGTTCTAGGGCGAGGCGTTGGAAAACGAGTATCTGGTGTTTAGCACAGTGACTACATGAAACGACGACAGCGACAGGAGACGCCAACAGCCCGAGCCCATAGGGGGCTTCGCCCCTAAAAGAATTCACCGATGATTACGGTACCCGCGAAGCTTGAGCGCCACTCTTTAGGTGTTTTTGTTTCGCGATATTATATTGGGACAGAGAATTTGACAGAGACGTGCATGCACTCTAGCTCTGACTCTTATCCACCGCAGACAGTCCTCGGCTCGTGCATGCCTGTGTTTCCAATTGTGCTGTTGGCGGACGCGTTCTGCAGTCATCGGCGGATGGACTACGACGCGCCACTCTGACGTCATCTCTTAGCGTGTCGCCGCCTTGAGAAGCACGTCTTGTGTGGCACTCCGATTTCCTCCTCACTTTTATCGCCGTACTCCCCTCTTCAGCTTCCTTTTTTGCACTCCATTCGCTGTCACCGTCATTCATTCTCTGCTGCGCTCCGCCTTCTCTCTCCATCGTTCGCTCGGGTTACGACGCCACTCAACGCACGAATGGGTGCCCAAGAAAGGGGCCATGAAGACGAAATACAACTTTCTTCAGTTGGAAATAACTAGCCTTTGGTAACTCACTGAGCCTAATTCCAGCGCCTAAAGACGTTTTCTTTTACCGCAAAACAGCGAGAAATGTTGAAAAACTTTCATACTTCGCGCTGCAATGAGGGCGGGAATGACGTAATATGGGCCAGCACAAAAAACTAATTCATCACTGCGTTATCTCCACTTTAGCATTCAAGTGATACGATCAAATAAAACCAGAGGCCCCGGTCACTACAATCGCCGAGTCATGTTTTCGGAGGTGCCTTTGGTTGGCAGCCACCAATCGCACAACCAAGATGGGAAAGCTGGTTCATACTGTAAAACACTTAGCCTTTCTTCGTTCTGGGTAAACCTTCCTTTGACGTTGTGTTCTTCGCGCTCTAAGCTTTGACAACTCAGAGCGCGAAGCATTTTACAAGACTCTGTGGCGTCACAGATACGTCTCCGGAAAGTTGCCGAGGAGTCACCTCTGCTTCATCTGTTTTCCTTACCATCTCCATTATTATTGTGAAGTTTGGGATAAATATGGCACAATTGCTATTGTGGCAATGCATTCTTTTCAATAAACTACTCTTGTATTTTGTCTTCGTTGCTCCCTTAAAGGGACTCTGCAACACTTCCGATAGACGCTTTCACTCTTTCCTTTAGGTCTAGAAGCACTGCGAAAGCTATAGTTATCGCCAGCACTGAGCGGCACTGTGTGATTTGCTCGTCGCTGCAGATACACCTCCCGTTTCTCCTTTGCTTTTGTGGGGTTTGTTTTTAAAGTGGCTATCGAATTCGTCCTTTGCCGCAACCGAAGGAAAGCCGGCCAATAGCCGCTACACCGCTTTAATGACGTAATTCCAGCAGTCCAAGAACGCCAAGCCCGGGAAAGAGAGAAAAACCTTTTGAGCAAGTTTCGAAGTTATCAGGTGGGTATAGAGCAGTAATTTTTGGCTGAGGTACTTTGCGACCCCCTAATCTAAGTACTGGATGTGTTGGTTGACTACATTATGCAAGCATTTAATATTTCGAAAAAAAAGCTGAAAGAAGAGTTGAAGGGTCCCTTTAAGAGCTTTGCTCGAAAAAACGGCCTTTGCTTCAAGTAAAGATGTTTTCATTTGCGGCTACAACTGCAAAATGTTCATCTTGATGTCCGAAAGCGATGTTTGTTCTGGACATTTGATTTTGAACATGTTTATGCTGTCCCAAAGAAATGGAATCTACGGTTATCTGCCTCGGTAATCTCAAAAAGAATATTTCCTGCTATACACATCTTGAGTATATTTATTTACGTTCTGTGTGGCTGCAACGCGCATGTTGTCAAATTATTTCTAGCTCAAGGCCAAAGCTCATTCCCTGAGGCCAGAAGCGGGCACAGCGGCTAAGCATATAGGGGCCATCGGGAAAAAATATTTCGGCAGACCCAGCCGAGGACATTTTCCGGGCGCTACAATTTACTCATCTCTTACGTTTGTATGCATACACACGTAAAATCTAAAATCTGAAGTCTATAATCACAACAGAAATACCGCAAAAACCTAACAAGAATTCCTGTCGTACGACAAAAGTCTTGTTATGACAGAAGTCCTGTTGTTACGGCAGAGCTATCTGTTACGACAAGACGACAGTACGACATCTATACGACAAGACGACAGTACGACACGCGAAAATACGACAAACTACAGAAATTTTTCTTGTCGTCTTTTTCGACAGGGTGATTGGAAGTCGTACCTGTTCCCCCAACTTCCGCTTCGCCTTCCGTAATTTTTAAATCTCATTTAACGCCGCAATGTAGCCTTTAAAAGTGAACTCGGCCCTCTGAGGCCGCTGTAGGGAGGAAGCGCCTCCTGTACTTATTTTGCACCTAAGGTCCCGGTCTCCGCACCCCGTTTCAGTTTCGCGGAAGGCGCCTCCCTATCTAGGCTAATACCTGTGACACACGGCAACGCTAGATCTCCTTTAAACTAAACCCCTTTCGCCACATCAAAAGACATTTTGGGGAAAGGAGTGGCGCTCCTGACACACAGCAACCCCCGATCTCCTTTATGTAGTTGCTGTAACTGACACGCCAATAAAGTGGTGCTAGCAGTTCTGTGGAAAAAGCATGCACAATAACAAAAATAAAGTGCGGCTAATAGACCTTCTTTATTATTTTGGATAGGAACTGTGCGTTTTATTTGTTGTTTAGAAAGAATAAATGGGTAAATTTCACATATTTGTATTAAACAGCAACGACAGAGTGCTTTTTTTAGCCTATGTTCCGTGCCTAATCTGGCAACAGTGGGCAGATGTTTACAAAAATACATTACGATTGGGCTTGTTTGGTGCAATTTATTTCATTGCAGTTTTAACAATTTATGAAAGTATTATGAAATCGCATTTGGTCTCACTAAGTTCTGGGAAGCTTATGATTTGCATGCGCCTGCTTACGAGGCTGCGCCGCTAGCTGCTCCTTTTCGTGCGGGAAAGGAGATAGGCGAACACCCCTTACGGGAAATGCCCGTTTCGGTGAAGGAGATTCTCCTTTGTCGTGTGTCACCGAGGCGAACGCCGTTTCAGTAGCAGTCCTTCTCTGCAAAGGTCTTTTAGGCGCCCGTGTGTCAGGGGTATAAGGCCGCCCGGGCTAATGTTGCGTTTCGGAGCGTGCGCATCGTTGCGGTGCGGGAGAACCGCGCACGGTGAGAGGGGGGGGGGGGGGGGGGGGGGGGGGGGGGGGGGGGGGGTGGGGGGGGGGGGGATGATGATGTGCAAGGTTTGCGAGCGAGGGTGTTTCTGTCAACCTACGCAGGGCTTATGTGTGTCTTCTTTCGATGTGTACCATTCTTTGGCTACTACAGGGGGTTTGGAGGTTTGTGACCGAATTTTTATCAATGCCTTCCGTGCTTCATGGTTTTTCCTGGTCTGTACACTGGCGTCATCAATGTGAGTTTCATAATAGCGATCTTCATAATAGTGAGTTTCATAATAGACTTTCATAAAAGCAAATAACGGCAACACCTTTCCAAGCAATACTCATGGCACGGTTCGTACATGTCAACAATGCTTAGCGTACAGGTAGCCTTGGGTAGATTTTGGGCAAAACACAAATGCATTAACAAGAATTGCAGCGTTCATTTCATTACACATGTGTGCCAGATTAGCTTTTGCGAAAGTAAATTTAAGAAAACCGAGGTGCAAAACGGCTGTCAGTTTAAGAGGTGTAAAAGTAGAAGATAAAATGGCTGCGGCATAGCTCATCGAACCCTGGATATGCAAACCCAAAGCTTGGATTAGCCTTGTTATATCTTGGTTTCATTTGGTTAAACTTTGATTTAGCTGCAATTATTATACTATTTGTCCAAAGCCTGCCTTTGTCGATGGTTGTGGTCCTCCCGGCGTTTTCCGAGCCAAACGGCTCGCGGGGCGATATCTGCGGGGAGGGGAGGTCAGACGCCGCTTGCCGACGATGGCTCAAAGCCTCCAGCTCCCGCGCGACGTTCAGAGAAGACGGCCCGGCCTCGCCCTCACCCATGGCCAAGCTCACACACGCGCGGCGAGTCACGTGTTCAGGCGGCCACCCAGCTGCGGAGAGCGCATGCGCCAAGCCGGCGGCGGCGGCGGAGCTCGGCGCGGTGAGTCACGCGATGCGTTTTCAAGGCTACGGTGCTGCCGTGGTCAAATGAAGGCGAAATTGCTGCTGCATTTTGTCTATAGTTTTGCATTGCCGGCCAAGAATTACGCGCTTTCAGTAGAGATAAATAAGGCAAACCCCAAAACTGGGGCTAGTAAACGTCAAAAGCACACTCAGCCGCTTTGTCAGCCGGAAGCACATGACCAAAACTGTACGCCTATCAGACAAGGCTTCCGGCGAATTAACAGTTCACGGCGAATTCACGGAGCCGGGAATAGGGCCCCTTCTGTCTGAACTGTGCACGCATTGTTAGGAGAAGAATTCGTGCTCCATGTTGCCGTTTTCGTCGCACCATTCGCCATCCGATTTACTGGCGTCGCACATGACGACACACGTATAAGTCCCCGGGTATAAATTTAAACAATTGCTGGCACGTTTAACCAACCTGCGCGTGAACGAATAACAAGTCGATATTTATCATGAAATGACGGAAAAGACGGCACGAAAACGCAATGCAAGCCTGTGTGACGTCATTATTGTAGTTGTTTTCTATTCTGCGTTCATTAAAGATCAAGTAAGACGCGAAGTTTCCGTTAAATCTTTTTCCCAGCACAATTCATTACTGGAACAATACACCCGAACATTTTCTTAACTCTCTCGGTATATTACAAGAAAATATTTAGTTGTGCCTGGCGACCTGTGTTTTATACTTCATTTCGTTGTTTCTGCTTTTGCTCTTTGTATTTTGTATCATTGATATTGTAACCACCTTATGCCCCCCCTGCTTGGGCCTCCATGGCCCGCAGTATGTTATTAAATAAATAAATAAATAAATAAATAAATAAATAAATAAATAAATAAATAAATAGTCACATGATAGGCTGCATTGGTTGAGCTGCACAATGCGGTCACAAATGAGACTTTGGCCAATTCCCTTCAGTGCCGGTTTAACTGTCATTTGTTCTGAATATACTGTTTCTTCATGCGACCTCCTCCCTGTGTTGCAACGTCGTCCCATCACGTTCCTCAGGGAAGCCCACTAGAGCACTGCACGGGCCTGATTTTAAGGCGCGAGCCCGGCCCGTGCCCGCTTCGCGAAGCCCGAGCCCGACCCGGGCCCGTAACACCTAGCCCGAGCCCGGTCCGGCCCCGGGCATTCATAAGTGAGCTTGGCCCGAGCCCGGCCCGGGCCCACCATCTCAAGCCCAGGCCCGGCCCGGCCCGGCCCGGTAATTTATTTTTTGGCCTAGGGAGGGCCCGCGCGTGTGTGACCAGGCCCGGTCTTTGACGCTGAAGAAAGTTTGTTTATTAAATTCCGGGCGATCAGACGGAACATCTAGTCTGTACAAGCACGTCATGAACTGAAACGCAAAAAATAAGGGTTTAAAAGTGCACGTAGTTTAGCTTTCACCGGCTGCAGTTCACGCCACATCGGCGTAATAATAGCTCGTATTCTTACACGAGAGACACCGTCACCTTTGATGACCAGACTCTTGGCAACTTCACGTGTTCGTCTAGGCCACAAGTTGGTATTGCTGAAATTTTTTGATCCGAATTTGAATCAGCGAGTATATACGCGCGTTGGAATACTTCCCCTGCAGTGGTTGTTAAGCGGTGGTGTTTCTCTGGCACGCGAGTTTGATTCCGGCCACAGCAGCCGCATTTTGATTGGTGCGACATCTAAAACACACGTGTACATACATAGACATAGGTGCAAAGCTCCAGGATCTCTGAATTAATTCCTTCCCCCCTTGGGCATTCCTTGTAATCGTATCTTTGGTATGTTATACACCAAAATATAAAATATTGATGCAGTACAAGAAATGTCATTAAGATTGCAGTATAGTGACCATCAGACCTAGCAAAACACGTTTTTAAAACAATGCGTACAACTAACAGCAAGAAGCACGCAAAAATAGACCAAGACTATTCATTTTGATGCTCGTTTCTACACTTCACGTCGGACCTATTAACGGCCGTCCCTATGAATTCAAGCCCGAGCCCGGCCCGGGCCCACGGCGTCGAGCCCGAGCCCGAGCCCGGCCCGGGCCCGTGGCATTGAGCCAGGGTCCGGCCCGGGCCCGCCGATAATCGACTTCGGGCCCGGGCTTTCGGGCCGGCCCGGGCCCGTGCAGTGCTCTAAAGCCCACCGCTCGACGAAAAGGGTGAACCGAACATTACAACAAAGCAAGGCGCGCTGTCTTCACGCTCTAGCCTTTTAATTTGGCGGCGAATGACCTACCTTCTCCGAAAAGAAGATAGGGGCGTAAAACCACCTCTTTCAGACTTTGCAATTACCGTCGTCCCGCCTTTAAGTGCCCGTCTGACTTTCGCCAATTCGGAGTCCTATGCAGCCTAACCGAGTGGAAGCCATTAAAACCCGGCCAATAACGGGCGCAGCAATAATTAAGGTTATCGTCTCTGCGACGAGGGCGTAATTTTCCAGTCGGGTGCTCTCATTTACGCTACTTCATCGCCGCTGGTTAACCACACTCAAGCCCATTTCACTAATAGAGCGCGGAGTAAAATTGCTCGCAGCAACAGTACTGACAGTGCGCGCTGGAAGCGGGAATCCTTGGTTGCCTCGACGCTTAAGTGCACGATTGCGGAGTTCAGCTTAAGAAGCGCTGTTTGGGAAGACCGTAACCGATGAAAGAGGAGTGAGCGTTCGCAATTATAAACGATACTTACGTTCATGCCTAGCAGGGGTTGATATTTTCGTCATCACCATTCGTTTACACCTGGTGTCGGGGAGAATAGCAGGGACATGCCGGGAAACGCTTATGCCATTTGTTGGCGTCTAAAACAAGTTATAATTGAATCAGCGTTCGTGTAAAACAGGCGCAATTGTAATCGCCTACGGGGAGAATTGTCACGGACGCGCAAAGGTCTGGCTCAGTTTTGAAGCGTCAACCAACTTTTAAAAAGGCGTCATTGCGGCTTTCGTGCATTGTCAATGCACTCACTCACTCACTTTGTGCAGTTGAGCCTAGGGACGCCGGTTCGATTCCCGGCCGCGGCGGCCACCTTTCTGATGGAGACAAAAAGCGAAAACGCCTGTGTGTTCGAGATTTCGGCGCACGTTAAACATACCCAGGTGGTCAGAATGAATCCGGAGCCCTCCACAACGGCGCGCCTCATCGCCTGTGTAGCGTCGGTGCGTTAAACCTCATAATCACTCACTCACTCACTCACTCACTCACTCACTCACTCACTCACTCACTCACTCACTCACTCACTCACTCACTCACTCACTCACTCACTCACTCACTCACTCACTCACTCACTCACCTGTTTGTTTATTTGTTTGTAGAAAAATTGCCCATACTGTTTATTCGAGGGTACCTTGACCTATGTCACTCCGTGGCGGTGGTGAACGGGCCAGAATGAAGTATGTAGCGGGCGAACTTGCCCGCCCTTATGTAATGTATGTTCTTGTGATCCTTGTGAATGCGGTTCGGCGACGAAGGAGGATGGGTGATCCGGCAGGCAGATAAGGCGGGCATGATGAATGTGATAGCCTTTGGAGTGCTCGTCCACAATGTGGTGAAGCAGCACATCTGCTTAGGGTGGTGGGTGAGTGAGTGGTGACTGTGAGAGGGAAAGAGGTTCCCAGCCGGCACCACATATGTATCGCAGGGAAAGAAAAGGAAGGGGAGGGGGTAGAAATATGGGTTGAGGTAGTGGTACAAAGGTGGTTGTGGCAGGAAAAGGATGGGGTAATGGGGTAGAGAAGATAGATCTACTATCAGCGACCACCGCCCAGGAACGGGCAAAACTATCAGCGGGCTTTTTTTTTTTTTTTTTCAGGAAAATTTTCATTGCGTGAAACGAAAAATCAGAAAGCTCTATAAGTATTAAAAGAAAAATAACAAACACTAAACGTTAAACGTTAAGAACACTTTGTTCTAAAAATTGATCTTCACTGTCGACTTGGATCCTTAGTAGACGTCTTGTCTTGTTTGTTCTTGTTCTTGAACTTTACTTGATTCTTTGATCTTGGCTTGTTGATCTTGTTCTTCAAGATTTTTTCGTGACCTGACTTGACCGGTGATGTTGATCTGTTACGCCTGATGGTTTGTGATTATGTGTTGTTGGTGTTCTGCTTGGCTTCCTTGTGTTGTTATGGTGTAAGAAGGGAATGACTGGAGATGTGGGCGGAGGAAGCCTCACCAACATGGCGTTTCTGCTCCATCCCCGTATCATATCCCATCTTTTATATTGTCGTGATTGATTATGTTGGTGTTCTGTTATGTTTGGTCAATTCTTATGCTTGTAGAATGAATTCGTTAATTTTTAAAACCATCTCTTCTAAAATTAATCTTGTTTCCTCTTTCTTAATTATTTCCGGTTTTGGGTATATCGTCCTGCGGGTTCTGTTCTGTTTGTGTTTATCCTCCTTATCCGAGATGAGACGAATGCGATGACGGGCTTCTGGGCTCCCGCCGTGCCTGCCTCACTTGAGTGACTTTTCAAGGAGCAGTTTTTTCTAGAAGCCTGAACGAACGTTGTTGGTGCTTGTGTTGCTTATTTGCGCAAGGGCAGCTTGGCCAAAGAGCGCCAAATAGCAGCGTTAATGGTGTTCAAATTGCCGAGTTAGAGGTATGTGCGTCTCTAAGTTTAGTTGTTAAAAAAACTGTGTAAAGGTCTATTTTTATAAAAGAAGGTGGTTCTTGTAGAGGGTCACACTGCTAAAAACCAGATGGGGGGAGTGGGAATGCAGTACAGAGGTCCTTCATTATTACCCGCAGCAGGGCCCTCGTCAGAGAGGATCGAGGGAGTTACTATGCGCGATATGAAATGGTTCGTAAAAATCCGACACTGAACAAGTATTCTAACACACGATTACAGGCAAACATGGGTTCATCTGCAAGGAAGTGTTCTGGGTGTAGTGGGACGTGGGTTGTGTAGAGTTCTGGGAAACGTTCGTGCCTGTCAGCGTCTTGTCCTGTGCATTCAGCAAGGATGTGGAGGACGGTGAGCCCCTGTCCCCATCTTACACAACCTGATCGCCGAAGCAAAGGAATACCTACTCCATCTTCTGCACAAAACCGTCGAACGGCGCATCCGGCACATCTTGTAAAAATGTGTGCTTGCGAGTTGTCGGGACCGTGGGCGCACGATCCGGCGCTACACGCTGATGATTCCAGCTGTCGTAGCAGCCTCGTCGCCGCCACTAAGTGGTCTCACTTAAGCCGTAACAGCTCATGACGCATTCCCCTTCCTCAGCAATGACTTTCACGCTCCCCCTTTTCTCGCGACATTCTTTTGTCTTGCCGTCTGCTTAACGTCAACGTCCGCGGCAGCGACGTCCGCAAATCGGCGCCCGCCGCGAAGCGCCGATTTACCTGGCCCCGCGTTTTGCGAAACGTTTCTCCGTCTCTCCCGCGCGTGCTTGTTCCGCTGGAGTAGAACAATGCGCCCCGAGCGCGCGCACCGTTCGCTTTCCCGCCGGGCCTGGTGAACTGATGCGCGAGGAAGGTTGCCGCACAGCCGGCGGCTCTCTTAGCTCTAGTTACGCCTTCTCCGTTCGACCGCGCCAGCCCCCCCGCTTCTCTCGGCGTGATCCTTTTCGCTATCTCTTCTCGCCCTGCAGCCGCGCCACCAGTGCGCCGCGCACCAGCGACGTTTCCCGGGCACGCACGCATTGTCTCGCCGGCCCGCGCACCCCTCGCGTTTTTCTGGCCCGCTTTCTTTCTGGCCGTTCCTTTCGGCGTAGCAAAGCGCGCACTCGGGTCGGCGCGCCTGCATTAGTCTTCGAATTAGCCCCAGCGAGCGCCCACACGCGCCGCCGTAATGACACGCTCCAAGAAGCTGCGCGCCATTCGTCGTTGCCGGCCGTGCGCGACCACCATCGCTGCGCCGCTGGAGCAGCTTTGGCTGCGCGTGGGAGGCTTACGCGCAAGAGGAGGGCTCGTGCAGCTCGCGCCAGGGAGCGAAGCGAGGCTCATCGCCGCGAAACTGGATTAGGCGCCCGCCTTTTGTCGGGAGTAAACAGGCCAGCGTGGTCAGCCGACAAAATCCCTCCCAGCTTTTACTCGCTGTTCCCCATTCGCTGGCAATCAAACAGCTCCGGGAGGAGCAGTTAGTAGAGTCACGGGATCGCTCGGGTTGCGGTGATTTCCCCTCGCAGTAATTCCATCGTCCGAAAAGAATGGGCCCTTACCACACACCGTGCGGGAAGAGAGTTTGGAGACCGAAAGCACTAGGGGAACGCAATGTCACCCTTAAAAGCGATTGCATAGATAGCGCTCGTTAATCTCGGAAAACGGAAAAATGAAACTGCGGCGTACAAGCGGTAAATTACGCCGGGTGCTTTACTCCGTCAACATTTTCTAGCCTTTCTTGATGTCAATTCGTCGCGACAGCGTGAGATGTGTCGGCTGGTCCCGGATACACATCTAAATGTAAATTACTATTCTGCACAGTTTTGACGAGGCGCCTAGGTTCTTTGGAGTAACCAGGCCTCCGTAGCCGGTGCGTAACGCAGTCCTCAGACTATGCCACCTACGCTCAGAACGTTTAAAGCGAAAACATGAAATAACACATTTAGCAAAAAAAAGAAGAAGAAGACGAAGAAGAAATCGGCGTTATCCCGCGTATCTAGCAGAGAAAGGGGGCCATAATTTCTCCCATTCGTACTTTGGCATAGCCTTAAAAAATACCTTGGCAGGGATGGGAACGGGGCCCAGTGACGCGCGGTGGCAGGCAAGTTACCTAACCACTAATTTTCGCCGGCGCCGTGCCGAACACAGCTTTCGTGGTAACTTAGATATGAATGAAAGTACCAAGGAGAGAACTAGTGGTTGCGACTGCGGGTATGCGCCGGCCTAACGGCCCTAACGGCCCAACGGCCTAACGGCACATCCCGGCCTAACGGCTGGGATGTGCCATATGACTCCACAGAAACGGCATCATCGTCGCTAAGGGGCCAGCCGAAGTGGTGGCAGCGCAGAAGCAGGCGACACACGGGACTCACCCAGCGGCGCAACACTCACTAGCGAGCCAGGGCGCTCTGCGCGCACACGGCCGCACTCACTGCCGGCGCAGCGGCCAATTCCGCTCTCTCGGCGCCCAGGAACAATACCAGGCTCACAATACCGGCTTACCCCTTTGGCGCCACGCCATCCCCTGACCGTTCGAGTGAACATTATTGCTTCACACTTCCAACCCATAAAAAGGAACAGGGGTCTTCGCAGTTTTTTCGCCATGCATACCCCGATGCGGCTATGTAGCAACTTCGATAGTTCGAACATACCGCAGTCATATGTGTGGTCTTGCAGAACTTCTTCACCGATGTTTAGAGCTATAGTAAGTTTGCTGTGCTGATAGCGACTGCCAATTAAAGTTAATCGGGCGTCGACCGACGATCCGTCGTTAAACACTGTAGTTAAGTAAAAAAATAGACTAAAGCATCCCGGGACGTTTTATTGATATGCAATAAAATTTATGTTAACGATCTTGAAATATTGCCCAAGGTACGCCTCTTAAAGTTATACGATTCTAAATATGTGCTGTAACAATGGGAAAACCAATTTTTCGCTGATATTTTTCACATGTATGATCATCAGCCGTTTTTAGAGACTTATCATCTATATCAAATGCGCTACACGTCTCAGGTAGCCACACCGTCTTCTGTGCACAAACTTCTGTTCCCGGAGTGTTTAAAGTGCCGTACAGCCCCATTTTCAGCCTGCATAGCACCGTAGAGCAGTTATAAATATCGTTGGCGACACCATGAACAACTGTAGCGGCTGTGGCTCAAGGCACGAAAGGAATCTCGCACTCCTCCGTCAAACGATCTCCATGGTTGAACGCGAAGCTTTCTCGTGACAGATTCTTTGGTTCTCGTCTAAGTTTTCCAAACCGCTTCGACCAAACTTGCGGTATTCGATGTAGAAGCATTCAAACAAACATACATGTTGCTCGTTCAATATTGGAGTGTGTGTCTGATTCGGCAGAGCAGGTGGCCCTTATCTAAATTGACCTTTCAAAAGCATTTGATCGCGTTTATCATGACTTTCTATTCGCACTATTGGCAGCGGCAAAAGGCATTCAGCTTTGTTACAAACAGTGCACCACACAACTGGTCGTCAACCGCGTTCTGTCTAAGCCAGTTTCGATTAAGTCGTCTGTTAGACAGGGCTGCCCCCTTTCACCCTTGTTGTTTGCCTTATACCTCGAACCTCTGTGCCTTAGTATTCAGCAGAGTCAAAGAGTACGGGGTTTTTCCTCACTATCCTGCGAGGTTAAGGTCCTTGCTTACGCGGATGACATTGCCTATTTTTGTGTTGATAAAAAAAGCGTTCAAGAAGCCCTTAATCTGACCAGGCAGTTTTGTGACGCGTCTGGAGCGGCTGTGAATATGGAAAAAAGGGATTTTGGTTTGGTGAGTGGGGTGCGAAGCCCTCCTTATTTGCTGCCATTACTTGGGATAAGGACGCACTTCAATACCTAGGAGTACCTTTGCACCAAATACGAAACACCGGGCCGCATTGGTCATTGGCACTCCAAAAAGTCAAGCGAGCCTCTCAGGCATGGATGGGGCGAGAACTTTCTGTGTTTGCGCGTGCGCACGTTTGTAATGTCTTCCTTGTCGCAAAGCTTGTTTATGTGCTGCAAGTACTCCACTGTGCGCGTTCTAAAGTACACGCTCTACATGGAGTTTTTGCGACATTTGTGTGGGGGTCTGAATGGGAACCTGTGTGTAGGGGCAATTCGTTTCTTCCATTAGTGTTTGGGGGTGCTGGGCTGACACATTTGTTTGTACACCAGCTCGTATTTCGGCTTTTCTTCTATAAGGTGACGCATCATCCACTTCTGCTAAACGTTATTCAACAGCACATACGTTTTCATTTACCGTTTTTGCTTGTCTCCACTGGTGAAGTTAGTACGAAGCCGCCATGGGGCTTTTTAAAGGAGGTGGTCGACACCTTCAATTTCCTTACTGCGAGGTTTCCCCTGCAATATCTGTTTACCCTTTCCAGGAAGGCTTTGACGAACACTTTATTAGAGAGCCTGTTCCCAGTGCCGGTTTATCGCCAGCCTTACATTGGCCACCATAAGGACAGTGTTTTGAAGCGTGTCACACGTATGTGTCTTCCTCCAAATGCAAAGACGTTTTTCTTTAAGCTGCATGCATCAACACTCCCAGTGAAAACATGGTTGCGCGAGAAAGGAATGTCTATTCCTTGGTCTGACAATTTCCGTTTATGCAATCAACCTGAAACCATAGATCATTGTTTTGTTTTGTGCCGGGATGCGGTGTTTTTCTGGGATGTGTTGCAACGAACTCTTAAAAAGGACATGGACATTACCCCCTATACAATTCGGTTCTTGCCTTTTCGAGATGTTACTGGAGGGCCCTATGTTGTGATGGGATTGTACAGCTTGTGGAAGTGCCGCATGACGGACAGGCACGCGGAACCCCCTCGCCCAACGAAGTCCATTTTTCGGGAGCAAGTGGTGCGGAGCATTTATGCCGCGCAAAGTGACCCACCAGAATGGCTGCATCTGTCGGACGCGTGCGTCTGCTTGCCGGAGTTTTGACGAACGGCTTATTTTAGCTGCAGTGGAGTGCATCTTCTTGGATGACTCATAACTTTTGTAGGCTGTAATAAGTGCAGTTTTCCATGTAGTCAAGAAAAAAAAATGCAGAAATAGAGCAATCGCATAGACGACGGCTTCATAACGCGAGGTACCGAGGTTCGAGTCCGGCTACGGAAAGCTTTTTTTTTTCTTTCACTTCTGCGTTTTCGCGTTTAGTGAGAACACTAAATCTTCGCTTTGGAAGTTGCTGTGCTTGCATGCTACAGCTCGATATGAAATAAAAGAACCTCTATGGTCCAATTAGCACTTTTGACGCTAAATATATACTACGACATTTGTTAGCCCAGCTCCGAATTCCCGAGCCAGAAGCGACAAGTCCCGCATTTCGGTGTTGGAGCTGGGGTGGTGTTATAGTTGCGCGCTTGTCTCGCGTTCCGGAGGCCTCTGGTTCGAATCCCACACTCTTAGACAAAAAGGACTAAAAGTTCGTCCTTTCGGGGACTAACGGCCTCTGCCACAATCATTAGTCCCTTTGGAGACTAACTGCGAGGGGACGAACGGATAGTCCCCCACCCGGATGGTCCGTTCCGATACTCCCCAAGTACAAACTGCGTAGAGTGCAGAAAAAAGAGAAAAACTCCGACACGGGCAGGGATCGAACCCCTGACGCCCGGAAATATACACAAGGAACCCGACGCGCTATCCGCTGGACCACGCCGCCGGATGGTAGCTGCGGTAGATAATATTCAAGTGTACAGCGTGTAGTTCTGTGCATAACGCAACAGATCCATTGCAACCGAATTTCTATCTGTGCAAGCGAACGTGACCGCGTTGTGCGCCTTGCGCTTAGCGCTTTGTTAGGTTTAGGGACTATTGCTCAGTTCGATTGGAAGTAGAGCCTCACAACCATAGTTTTTTCGTTAATAACAATGAACTCGTCGTTGCCTAGTAAAGATAGGTAGCTGGGCGATCGGACGACTCATTTGTTTCCGCACAAATTAGCGCAAGCTAAGTGCTTTCTTAGTGTTCGATACATATGTTAAGTGCTCTATGTAACGTATGTGAAAGGTGTCGTCTGTGTGAGTGTCAGAATAAGGAAACATGCCATATTTTCCTGCATCGGCGAAAGCGAATTCGGTGTTGCTTAGCCTGAATTCTTCAAATTCGCGTCGCTAGACGATTGCGACTGTGAAATGCAAGCGGGTTTTACAGCAGTTGCAGCATTGTCATAGCTTTGGTGCCCAAGGCAATTATGTACCGAGGGTAAAAGATAACTTCAAAACGCTTACCTGTAGCGAGCATTTTTGTTTTGCAGTTGTCATCAGCAACATGCGTTTTTTCCCGTCTGTTAAACATATACATATTCATTACGCTCAGGAATCCACTTTTGCTATTGTCACTAATTTTGCGTTACTGTTAAGGCGCTTGAAAGCTTTCATTGGCCGTTATTACCCCGCACGAATCGTATGCAACACAGCGTATCAACATAACCTCGCCGAGAAGCATATGACAATCGCGCTTCGCCGCTCCTTGCCATTACCCGCCGCTCTACTAACCCTAGGCGATTTTCTTATAACTAACATCAATATTTTCTCCCGTGGCACCATCTAAAGCACCCAGTGACTGCAATGGCTTGTGTTTTGGAAATATAAAACTGTTCGCAGACATATGCGCGAAAGGGCAACGACGACGCCATTAGGGGATTAACGACGCATCAAAGAGACTAACTGCATGCCTTTCGTCTTCCCGTTACTCCTTATAGATCGGCGGGGACGAACAGTTAGTCCGAATTTATGCACACGGCACGTACTCTGCCGCAGATACTCCCCTTGAAGATGAACGGTCGCCCGCGAAGACTAACGGCTGTATTTTAGTCCCTATTTTAGTCCTTTTTGCCTAAGAGTGCACCCGGACCCGAACGTACTTGGGGCTATTTGGACGCAGATGACCATGAGCCATAAACATTCGCATAAACATTCACTGAGGCTCCGTTGCATTGATTTGACAGACTTCTGTCAAACCTGCAGCCACACGCCTCTTAGCCTTCGTTTCGACGGGGGTGTCCACGTCCCCCCCAGGCTGAGTTGGGGCATTTAGGGCCAAGCACGTCACGTGCTGCATGGAGCGACATGACGAAATATCAAGATGTCGCCGCTCGTAATAAGAACACCGCGTCGGCCGTCTAAACTAGACACCGTGGACAACTCGTGACGGCGGTCACGGAGCACAGCAGCAGGCCTCAAGGGCAACAAGCCCCCACAGACTACGGGTCCAGCACCCTAGACTCACGAGTGACGTGATGCAATTGCACTTCGCGTTTCTCCGGCGAACGAGAAACGCCGAGAAGGCCGTGTTCCGCTGGCCCGGCGGGGCAGCCAGCCGGCCGTCAGCGGTCGTCGTGCTCCAGTTCCCGTGGCCGACGTTGTGTGCGGCGCAATAATGCGCGCGTGCAGTGTTGCGGCCCCTCTTCTGACGCTTCTTCGCGTCTTCCTCCCCGGCCCCTCTCCCTTGAAAACGTTCAAGGTCTGCCCACGTGGCCCCCTTTGTGAGAGAGTCCTTCGCCGTACGAACGAACTGGAACGGAGTGATGCGTGCCCGGAGGACGGGTTGCCGAGCCGTTGCATCGCAGCCAGGGAATCGCCCTTAATTTTCGCGCTAACGCACTGCTCGCAATGCCTGACCCATTCCGGGCAGTGCACGGGTTAGCTCGGCGAGTTTCTCCAGTCGAGGTTCGTGACTCCCGCAAGCTAATGTAATGTGAGCGGCTGTTGTACATGGATCTCCCGTCTAGTGAGTCAAAAGTGAGTCTTCATCCGCCGCGGTGGCTCAGTGGCTGAGGCATTCGGCTGCTGAGCCCGAGGACGCGTGTTCGATCCCGGCGGTCGGTTTTCTTGTGAAGACGAAAAACGCCCGAGTGTCCAGCTCACTGCGCACGTTAGAGATCCCCAGATGGTCTAAACTGAACCGGGGCCCTCCACTACGGAGCGTCATCTCTCATGTGTACTTCGCTGCATAGAACCCTCAAAACGTGTGAAATTGAAACAAGAGTGTATTCGCGTATGCAAGCAGGGCCCGCATTAGCAATGGCTGAGCCCCGCTCTGGCACCGGGGCTAAGCAATTGCGAAAGGCGCCCAGCTATGCACCGTTATGTTGACACCGCTTGCAAGTTTTTGCACGCGACAAAAAAAAAAAAAAAAATCGCAGAAGCAGCCGGCATGCCAGACAGTGTCGTCGAGACACCTGCATTGTTTGTTTGTTGAAACATATTTTAAACCATAATTAACAACTTCCTTCACTCGAGAAGGAAAACAATAGATTCTACTCCACGAGCTTCTATTTAATGTCGACAAAAGCGGCCTTGTTCACATGTTCAGCTCTAGGAAAAGCGCTGAGGTTCGTAGTCCAGGTGTGTGCAAGTAACAGATGTACCCCGCAGTTCCAGGAATCAAGCGTGGCGAATAAGAACGTTGAGGAAACTTGATTTCAATGAAGCAAAATTGGCGCGGTATTTATAAACATGGCCTATAGATATTAAGTCGCTTTTTTTCTTTCTTTACACGGGTCTCGCATGACCTAAAACCTCCCATAAATTCACAAATTATGGCTCAAAGAGCGATATGATATTGTATTGTTTATAGCTCTGTAAACTTGTTCTGTTGCGTTAATTGCTTCAAAAATTAGAATTGAGAAACCCCCGCCAAGCGATCGATGTGCTTTCCTGACAAACACTCCCACTGCCCACCTACATCCACGTGACACATACTTCTAAGCATATTTTTTTTTAACGGAGTCAATATAAAATTTCATTGTGTGCACACGTTCTGAACCCACCAGCGCTTGCCATGTTGCCAGCAGTCCCGGCCGGCTGATCGCTGACTTGCTTGTTAGCCTGCCTGCTGTTGGGCTCGCTCGGTCTCTCACTCACCTGCACCGACTGCCTTGTTCGCCAGCCGCCTGTTTGTTTGAACGGCTCTTTTAATGAAACAAGTTTGGTTTTCTCGAAAGATACCAGAATCCCATCATGCCAGCCTTAACGCGGACTTCAAACAATGCATCTGCACAATGACTCGCTATCCACTTCCCCGCACTGCCCTTGTGACCTCACAGTAACTAGCTAGTTTTTGTGATTGGCGGCGACCGACAACAGCTACCGCCAGTAAATGCTTGCTCGTGTGATTGTAGAAGTACCTCTAGTTCAGTTTGATCGCACCGCTCGAATGCTAGCTAACTCATGATCACTGTCTTTTTGTTACTGCACCAGTCACATGAGTTCTGACGCCAACTGTCAGGCGAGAAATTTGAAATTTTGTAAATATCCCTGATCGTGTGTGCGTATGTGTGTGTGTGTGGTTCTATGTTTGTGCGTACGTGTGAGTGAGTGAGTGAGTGAGTGAGTGAGTGAGTGAGTGAGTGAGTGAGTGAGTGAGTGAGTGAGTGAGTGAGTGAGTGAGTGAGTGAGTGAGTGAGTGAGTGAGTGAGTGAGTGAGTGAGTGAGTGAGTGAGTGAGTGAGTTATATAGTTACTAATAACCAAGGATAGGTGACACGAGAAGTGGCGCTGAAAACTGAGCGCCACAAGAAGGAAGTCCGCTATCACCTAAAATCTCGCGCAAAACGCGACACAAGCACGAGTTCGGCGTTGTGTAGCGTCCAGGAGCCAAAATTTCCAGCAACTGTGAATCGAGGAGGCAAATCCTGGGGTGACATTAAGTCCGCGACGATCACGGCTGCTTGCAGTTTGCAGAACCAAGACCTCCTGCAGTAGTAGGCGGATACCGCATGGCGAGCGCGAGATCTAGCTCTACGGCCCCATGTAGCAGAGCGCCCACCGCGACCGACCGAGATCAATTAAAGGCAGAGACCCGCGTGGACGACGGATGCACGGGAACACGAAACCCCCGCTGAATGCACCAGCGCAAAAAAACACACGACAAAATTTCAGCCTCTTCAGTCCGTCTCGCATGAGGAGTGGGATCCCGAACGTCCTATGCACAAAAAGCCTCTTCGAATTCCAAACTACGACCCTGAAGTTGTCAGTAGGGCGTAAGCACAGAGCTCAGAAGGTTGCGAAGCCCATGTCACTTTTACTGTCGTCCTGTGTACTGCAGCGGTTTTCGCATATTCACGCATATATGTGTGTTCCATTGCTAGGTGTTGTGTTATTGGATGACGTGAGCTGAATACGTGAAGTGCAACTGCTGGTTGTAATTATTATTTAGAACTTGAAGTCGGTAGCGGAACGAGGAACGAAGCATGCGAACACCAATGCGAATAAAATGAAGAGAGAGAGAAGGAATAGTCTTTAATGATACTGGTGAGGTTAGCCTGGCCATGGCGCCTAGCTTTCTACACCACGATGTATGAAAAAATGAAATAGATGAAGAGATGATGATAACGACTGTGATGAAGATGATTCGCTCGTTAAGAATAAAATGAAATACTCTCATGTTCGCAAGGCCGCAGTACGTGGGATGGCTGACCCAACATGCATTTTCAAACGTATACTGTCAGTAAAGCCATAGCCAACCCCAGGGAGCTCCGGTATCTGCATGCGTAGGTTCGGTGCTGCGGAAAGGGCATTTTAAGTTCTTTGAAAGATATACCAGACCGAATCGAGGCTCGCGTTGACCTGAGCCTGTGCGTGAATGATGTCAGTGGCTGTTACAGCAGTGCGTCCTCACATTTACTAACATGTAGCAACAAGTACTCTTTTTGTTTACTTTGATCGTTTTTTGATTTGCTTTGATCGTTCCAACGTTCCCTGGAGCGGTGTGAGCCCATGACGCCAAGCTCTATGCCACGATCGTGGTCTTGGCTGCTGTGTGCCGTTAAAATTGTGCGGTCCCCATAACTGTCTCTGGTCGACCGCCTCTCTCGGCGTTACCCCGGCCTGACTCGTGCCCCCCGATGTTAAATTTGATCAAGAGCATTGCAACTTACCTTAATTGTGAAGCGCTTCCTGTGGTCGATAAGAAGCGCTGGGCCCCTCCGATTGTAAGCGCTGACAACCGAGAGCAGGACAAGACAAGGCCGGGACACCACCACCCAACTTCAGCGGTCGTTGTCTTCATAAGACTCAGTACGCTCAGGAATATTGGAGCGTTTTGCTCGCGTCTGGCGGCCGTCGGCGTCTCCTGGTGGCGACGCGAAAAACGTTGGAGAGCACAATTTACTCCACCAACCAGACCGCTTTGTTAGCCTGAACTGTCTGATTGGTCATATTGGCTTTTCCTTTTTTTAAATTTGGTCCTCTCCAACGTCTGTTTCACGTCGCCGCTAGGAAACTCCGACGGACGCCAGATGCGAGAAAAATTAACGCTCCATGTGGTTGCCGCGCGTGCATTTCCTTGCATTCACTTTGAGCGTGACGTCGGAGCAAAGAGCAATAACCGCCGAGCGGTCGCTGTGCCGTTGCGGAAACATTGTTCGTCTGGCGCATCCCGAACGGCGGTCGCGCGTTATCCCAACACGTTTTTCTCGATGTTACGAGCCTGGGCAATCGACGGCGAGCACGAGTGAACCGTCACGCGCGCTCAACTTCAGAATGCGGTGGTGAAAGGAGCGCGGTGCCGTTTAGCAACGTTAACAATCCTTCGTAGCCGCTCTCACGGGTTAAGGAAGCCGGCGAGCTATACGGCGGTTACGCCTCGAGTGTGTTAGTATGCGGCACCCTTCTGGCGCCGTCTAACCGCCTAAACGCTAAAACGAGCAAATAACGGTCCAAACATTACCAAATGCGTCCACTGATGAGCATTCATTGACACCTTTCTGTGGAGGAGTGAGACATAATAGTGATTAATGTTCCTAACTCAACCAAAGCTTCTCATTTAGAGGAAACATCGAATGTAAACTCGTCCTGTAATTTTTACGCGTAGTGTTTTTCGGCTATGAACACTGTTTTTTTTTTGGGGGGGGGGATACTAAGCTCAAATATGGAAATGTTTATACGTGCTTTTTCGTCATGCGAAAAACCACTACCGTCATTATGTGCCTTCCGTAATAGCGAGCCTAAAGACGACGTATATATGGCCAAGACCTTCCCACATTACTGCCACATGGCGACACGAATCACACATGCCATCGTTGCTTAGCACACAGTAGAATCGACACCTTAAGGCCACCGGTGCATAACGAGTTTTGAGGTGTTCTTATTAATTCAACGCAGAGTCCAGAGTGCCGTAAAATGGCACTCTAGCTGATCGCTGCAAGCATAGCGCCATCCGACGACATTCGAATATTTAACACTAGGCTGTCACCGACCAAGGCGTTTGTCGTTGTAGTGTAGGGGATCCATCTTAACTTCTTGATCCCACGGTAAATTGCGCTGTAATTTTTATGGCTTGGGTTAGTTTCGGTGTTTAACTGATTTCTTAGTGTGCGTTAGGTCATTTTATGCTATGTTTATGTTAGGTTGCCTAGCTTTACGTTATCCAGAGCGATGTCGTGCCAGACGCGGCAGTTCTGTTACAAAACGCCGGTAGACGTCGATATAGTGGACTGCTTATAATACCGTCGGACGGCACTCTAGACACGGCCTTAATTCAAAACGCGCATTGAAGTGCTTGTTACGAAAACAGGCTGAAAAGAACGGCGCTGGGGAGAGACAAACTAAGAAAAAACACAAAAATTGATCTCCGCCACACGCTGCCGAGTCGTTGGCGTGTTGGTAGAATAAAAAAGGTCCACCACGGGTTGTGCGTAAAAAATAGTTACTGTATATTTTTTTCGCTTGACTCATTTTTTAGCTTGACTCATTTTCGCATATTTTTTAGCTTGACTCATTAGCTGGAGCCCTGCATAGAACATGGAAAGAAGATCCCCAGAAAGACGCCGCAACTATGCTTCAAAGATTATTCAACTGTGAATGCTACTCAGTATAAGACAATTCCTCAATAGGAATTGTCTTATAGCGAGTAGCCCCCTTTTCTTTCTTTACAGAAGTTCTTGAGGATCTCTAGCACCAGCCTGTGTCCATAGAACCACTAAAGTTACCCAGTTCGGGCAATTATTTTTAATTAGCTAAAAGATTTCACGGAAATTCTGCAATGCGAAGGTCGATGACTTTAAAAATACTCTGAGGGAGCATTGTGGGCCATGCAAAAATGAGCTCCAATTTTTACTGGCGAAATCCGTGATGCTCGACAATACAGCTGGGACGAATGGCATGGAATGACCCTACTGCGAAGGGTACAGATTGTACTGGTGTCGATTTCGCTAGCTTGCTTGTAATGGACTCATTACACAGCCGGAGGGCCAAGGCTGACCTACTATTCCTGTATAAACTGGCTTACAGACTTATCGACTGTACAGAGTTGTTGGTGCCATCAGTTTGAGAACTCCGACAGGCAAAACCATGACGTGTAGGCCGTTCCATGCCCCGCACGCGCCGTTAACAAGACGCCCCTGGCACACATTTAGCACGCTCACACAAAAGTTTGACGTATTCCATCGTCCCTTTCCAGTGTTTGTAAGTAACTGCGTAGCTTGACAAACCATGAGTAGTTTGCTTGTCCTAGTACGAGACTTCTATTTACAAACTATATGCTGACTGGGTTAGATTTCTCTATATATGTAAGCTTATTTTTTCTATGTTTCTTTCGTGCATTCATGTAAGCTTGTTGCCTTCATTGTGGCATGATTGTTAGCTATAACTTTTTATACTTTATATGTTCTCAGTGTATCAGTGTTTTAACTGATTCCGCGTTGTCTTTCGGTTTGTAGTCTTCAGAATTTTGCTCCAGCTAATTTCCTGACGTTTGTCAACTTTATTGTGTTACACCGTTTAATCTCTCTCGCGGGTTTGTTTGTTGCTTGCGACCCTTTAATCTGTGAAAAAGTGCGTTAGTACCAAGACCGTCTGGTTGTTCCCGGGCACTATAATAAACATTATTATTATTATTATTATTATTATTATTATTATATTATTATTATTATTATTATTATTATTATTATTATTATTATACTTTGTAATATACATTCTAAAGTTATTTTTTTCTACTCTTTTATTTATGCTGTCCAAAGTGGTCTTCCTTTCAATTTTTTGGCCGGTCACCTCTTCCGTGACAGTGCCATGATTGCAACAAAAGTGAGAATGCATCATCCGAGCAATCAAGCCGACGAGCAAGTGAGCGAGCGAGTAAGGATGAAAACCAACAAGCACACACATGAATCCGCAAGCAAGTTCAGGAGCTAGCGGCTGATTTAAGGTTGAATCCATGCATCGCCATAACACAACCGTCCCTGCGCGACCCATATAATTTTCAACCAGCCGTAAGAACGCCGACATCCGTCCGCTGATATACATGCAAGGCAAGGCCTTCGCTGGGCGTCTCTTCTTTCATCCCATTGACCAATAGTACGTCGGAGCCAAGGCGCGCTGTTTCGCTTTTTTCACTTCCGATTGATCGAACACCGCTGTCTCCTGTTAATCGAGTGTACGAAGCAGGGTGAATTAGTGCAAAATATCCTAGATGGTTGAACAGCCCACCAAAGTTAAATAAAAAACCCGCACTGAACCCCGAAATCCGGACGTTTTGGTCATGATTCCCGCTTCAAAACATGAGGCGCGGTTTCAAATCACAGCACGGGTTCCCTGCAAACTTGTTTTGTTTTGTTTTAGTTCCTGCGCGCACTCGCACACGCAAACAAAATTTTGAAGCTACGCTTTTCTTCGCCAAATGCATTTTATGTCCGAAATTACATAGACGACAAGATCGCTTTGAATGGCGCTATAGCTGTCGAAGCGCCGCGTGTACCTCACAATTGACCACACGCCTAACGCACGACCTTTGTATTGGCCCTTAGATTCCGTGGACAATAGGACACCTCACCCTTCACCTTTGCCCGATGACTTCGCAATGTATAAAAAAAGGAATTCCAGCCAAGGACGCAGGGCAGGCATGGCACAGTAGGGCGAAACAAAAATGTACTCGTAGCGCGCGTTGGACGACGCTACCAAGTTCTTACTGTTGTCACTAGATAAGATGCAGAGTACCGTTACTGAGACACGCAAGTGAGCAACAGCGGCCATTTTGGTGTTTATCAGTGTTGCCAGATTACCGCTTCTGCGTCTTCACCGCTAACTTTGACGAGGTCGTTTGTAAACAACACGGCCGAAGGCGCAGCAAAACGGCATTTCGGACACACTTTTGCAGCTGAAATGCTGCGAAGCGCGGTATCTTTGATTCGCGTTCGGAACGACGTCGTCGCGCACAGCCGCGGAGCAGGCAGGGCAAGATACGACTATCACAGTTGGCCGACCAAAAGCGCATAAACAACAAAATGGCGGTGCCCATGAACCGTCGCAGTGTAAACAAATGTCACGTGATGCGAACTGTCCAATTATCACGGCGGCGGCACGGAACAAAAAGAGAAAAGAGTGCCGATACTCCGAAACCTTATCTAGTCACACTAGTTCTAACCATTCCCGTCCCCAATAGGAACCTATATATAAGAGCAGGTTTCATTCCGGTGGACGCATTGACCGCAGTGAAGCGAGATATAATCACGTGTATACTACCAGAGGAGAAAATGGTTTCCCGGCCGGCAGCAGGAGCACTCAAAGCCGAACAAACTTGCAGTCCGTACGTAGAGCATGCACACGCACGCCTCGCCAAGGGAATCTCGAGTGAACTCGGAATATAAACTCTCGCTCTGCTACGCTTCGATCGTATTTCCGGCAGTTGTGTAAGCGCGCGAACCCTTCCTCTTGCTCCTCCGGCGGCGCAGAGCCAAGCTGCACGATACACGATCGTGCTCTAGTTTTATGCCGCATATGCAGCAACCAGAGCGGCGGGAGGCCTATTGTAGTAATTTCGACGAGTGCTCCTCCGAGTGTGCGGCCAGCCTTCTCTTCTCTCTCTAACTCTCCGCGTGCACAAGGCACGCGTGGGCACGGAGGAACGCAGCGCGCTCGTTTCTCCACGCAACAGGACGCGATAAACATCTCCAGATTGCTTGCTGCTCCCGCGGTGGCTGCTACCGTGCAGTGCAGACAGACACACACGCGCGCGCGCGTGCAGGAACACGCCGAGAGGCGCGGTTCTTCTCGCCTCACCTTTTATTAGCGCCGCGAATCGGGCCTGAAGCAAACAGAAAGGGGAAAAGGGATCACGAAAATCGGTTCCTCCTACTCGCGGGCAGCTCGTTGAGTTCGATATCTCGCAGGATTATGTACGAGAGCGTGCTGACACACACACACACACACACACACACACACATATCTGACACACACAGTGTGTGTGTGTGTGTGTGTGTGTGTGTGTGTGTGTGTGTGTGTGTATTGGGGGTGGGTGTGTGTGTATTGGGGTGGGTGTTCGCGGGTATCTACGCGTACTGTCGAGATCCGCATCGCAGTCACGTTTTCAGTTCGCGCGGGCAATTCCGCTGCATTTTGCGAGTACTTACACTAACTGGTACCGCCTCGTTTCTTGACCCTATATACTAGTGGATCGTCTTCTCCCGGCTGCAGAAGGTTGTCGACTGTTGTATACTCCTCTACCTATACAACGCTCGCTCCGTGTAGACGTGCGGATTCCGGCGCCGCTCTTAGCGACCTATGATAACGGCTTCCGCGGTGATTTGGGTGGTGCCGCAATTAATGTTTTTTTTTTAAATTTCACTCAAGCAACAATGTGTCCGGATTAGCAACTGTTTGCGAGATCAATTACGAGATTTTCGCCTGCGAAACCGTCTCCTTTGAGTTCCGATGTCTGCACTCTATATACATAGAATATCTATTGCCCTCTACTTGCCGCCTGTAATAACTCCACGTGTAACATTTGCGTTCACTTTGGAGGCGCCTGCCTCCACCTTTTTCTCTCCCTTTTTTCCGGAGGTGGGGGGGTGCTGATTTGCGTCTTTTCGTATACGAGTCGATCTGACAATGTAAGATTATTTCTAAATTGTGAGTAAAAAGTCCTCCTCCATTGTTCACCTATCTACTTCAGAGTTTCCTAGCTCAGATTAGACACACACACGCACGCACATACATACATACATACATACATACATACATACATACATACATACATACATACACAACGCATACATACATACATACCTACATACATACAAATACTAAAAATACATACATACACGCATACATACATACATACATACATACACACACGCATACATACATACATACCTACATACATACATACATATATACATACATGCACACGCATACATACATACATACATACATACATACATACATGCATGCATACATACATACATACATACATCACAGCATAACATACAAAACATACATACATACATACATACCATACATACATACATCATCATACATACATACATACATACATACATACATACATCATCATACATCATCATACTACATACATACATACATACATACTACATACATACATACATCAACATACATCATACATACATACTATACATACATACATACATGCATCATACATACATAACATACATACATCATGCATACATACATACATACATACATACATACATACAGTACATACATACATACATACATACATACATACATACATACATACGTACATACATACATACATACATACATACATACATGCATGCATACATGCATACATACATCACATACATACATACATACACGCATATATACGTACATACATACATACAACACATACGTACATACATACATACATACATGCAGCATGCATACATAACATACATGCATGCACACATACATACATGCATGCATACATACATAAAGACGTACATACATACATACATGCATGCATGGGTGCATACATACATACATACAAATACACCTACATACATACATACATACATACATACATACATACATACGTACGTACATACATACGTACAGACAGACAGACAGACAGACAGACAGGCAGACAGGCAGACAGAACTTGGCAATGACTGACTTGTCTGCCCTGTGTCATTTATTCGGTGTTATCCGATCTAATCGAGAGCGCCAATTGATTGCTTCCCCTCGCCCTCGCGAGGAAACAATGGTATTTTTTCTGTCAGCAGTAGCATAGAAAAACATGCGCATTTCTTTCTCAGCTGTTTCAGATGTGCTTTGATAAATTTTGTATCTTTATTTACCCCAGTAACTTTATTTCTGGCACAAAGGATCAGGGAAGAGAGTGGGGGACGCGCACAAATGCCTGCGGGCATTGCCACCGGTTTCCAGGTGCCCGGTACGATTATCGTCGGCGGGGAAGTATATAAACGAAACTTTTTGAGAACTTGTAAGCGAACACACACGCAAAGCAACCGTTCGGCAGGGAGTTTAAGCAAAGGGTAAAACAGGTTAAGACAGTTATGATCGACGCAGGAAGGCAGAGGTAAGTGATGAGGACTGTTTGTGAAGAGAGCGAATTTCATGTGTGGGGCTAACACGTTCGCTCAGCGCCGAATCGGGCATTCATGATTTCTTGAGTCGTTATAGAGACGCAAGCAGCCACCGCTGGCTGAGCGCCGGCGCGAAGACCTCCCATGACAGTCACGATTTTCGAATCACGGACTGAACATGAATCGGCGTCGTCTTCACGACCGACGCATTATACGCAGAACCACTGAAGCGAAGGGCCGTACGTTTCAAGCGCTAAAATCAATTTGAAATTGCGGGTTCACGTGAAAGCTTCGTTCTTTTTTGCTGTGGTCTTGTTTTTGCATGCCTGTGCGCTCGTTCATTCAAGACTGAAGTCACGGTCGCACGCACGTACGCATGCACGCACAAACAAGCACGTACTACACAAAACTGAAACAATTATATCAAGATCAATGGGCATGGCAGAAATGTATACGGCCGGTGTCTGCATTGCTTCAAGTGCTGTTACATGCTTACTTTTTCTTTTAAAATGTGTTCAGTTGCTTGAAGATACTTTTGAGCTTTGGGGAGTTCCGGGTATAAGAATCCAACACCTTTTTTAACGTGCATCCGATGCCTCAGATATTTTTTTCCATCAGAAAAGCAGGCATTGCTCCCGTAAATAGAATTCGAGATCCCGTGTTCTTGATCCAGCATTAAGCAAGGTGTCGCTGGTCAGGTTGTGACTGTGTGTGTACCGCGGCCTTTGTCCCCACAGTTTTCCAGGTGGATTCACGCGAGAGGCTTGGTACCACACCGTATAAGTACGCAGTAGGAACCTTATATAGCTGTAAGAAACAATAACAAAAACCGATTACAAAATTCATGTTTAATCGATTTAAGCAAATTCATGTTTAAGCAAATCCTACCGCCCGGGGCGCCAGCTTCGTTCGACTTCCCTCTTCAGAGGGTTTGCTGAAAGGGCTTTGCCATCAGGACCATTCTTGTCGTCACAGCTACTGTACTTATGCATAATGCACTGGACACGAAATGGCGTACCTGCTTTGACAACCAATTTGATCTGAACAGCGAATCGCGCCTCATTGGCACGCGAAAATTGCTGCGAGAATGCGCGCAGTGCTGACACTGTTTGGCACGGCGCCGCTCAGAAGACGCTGCGGCCAACGAAACGAATTGTGCGAATGTCGAGTGCCATGCAGGGATTGTCAGACATGCCATGTATGACTACTGTTATGTGTCAGTGTCAAAACGCAGGCTAAATTTTTTTAGTTTAGTTACACTCTATTCTGACCCCGCTATTGACCGCATTTGCTCAGTTGGTGGTATGACGCTTTGGCTTCGTTCTTAGATTTCGTCGCGGACTTCTGATTAAGCTGTTAGAGAAATAGTGCAGCCAGTGTCTTTCTGAGCTTCAAGTCATAGGCGCATTCACGAAAATGAGTTCTTAAATATCTTTATGACGATCGCTCCCTCTCATAATCGTGATGGTACGTTCAATAATAGCCCCGTCTGGCCGATACCTTATAAATATGCACAAATGAAAACGATGTTTGGTATACCCGATTGCACTTGCATTATACTTTCGTTCCTGCATTCATCTATCATATTTGCATGCTTTTACAGTTGCTTTCATACCAACAGCAGGACAGTTTTTCTTTGAGCTCATCGAGGGGAGTGTGCTTTCACATCGCATTCCGCATTCTCCACATTTCGCATGGTGTTACGCATTCCTCACTCTCCGCAGACGAGTGATGACGCCTTTGTAGGAGCGCAGCATCATTCGGCGACAGACTGAAGCCTTAGTGTCAATAATGCCAACGCTTGGATTCCCCACTCGGCGGCCCCGCGGCGAGTTCATACTCCTCCCTGTCGTTCTCCGGCGCAGGTAGCCACGCGTTCGCTTAAATACTGCCTGTGGAGTTCACAAAGGGACTCAATGTGGCTCACATTCGTCGTGTCACTGTCGACTAATCTGGATTTTCACGTCACAGCGCCACTAACCCCGGCTTTTCTGCGACACGAGTTCAATAACGATGTCGCGTTAAAATAATGGCCTTGAGAGTGTCGTGGTTCGCTGCAGGTTCAATCCTCATGCGACTGTCAAGTTTTTCTCTTCTTTTCCAATCTCTCACAATACGCGCCTCCTTCTGCCGCGCAACTGAGCCGGCATTGAGGCCGCGCTCAACTGCGACGCGCAGTGCGCTACGGCGGCAACTGTTACGTAGTACGTGTACGCGTTCGTGTAAGAAGAATCCCTGTGCGCTCACCTCGCGCTAATTGCACCGCGGCATTTGCGCGAGGACACGTCGGGCGGCCAGGTTCAATAGAGCGAGGCCGCGCCTTTGTGCGACGCCGCCCCGAGGCGGCGAAAACGAAGCGCGCGCTTTCTCACGGGAAGCGGCCGCTGCCGGCCGTCAGCGCCTTAGTATTCACGCGATTAATGTCCGCTCTCCACGCCGCCCGAGGACCACGTCGCCTGGTGATGATGGTCGGAAATTGCTCGCTGCTCGTCTTTCCGCCCCCCTGCCTCGCACACCAGGGTCAGTACAGCAGCGTTGTTTGTTTCGCAGCCAACGAAAAGGGCACGAGAAGCACGCTCTTCCAAGACTCCCGCGAAGCGAAAGCGGGTCGTCGGAGGCTGCGAGGAGGACAGCCCGATCCCTTCCCTCCTGTCGTAACCTTCCGTGTGCGGGAATGGGCGGTCGGCTATCGGGCACGCTCTCACCCGCAACGCCAGGCAGGCGGTCAGGTCTGCACCCTACAGTGACGTGAAGGGCTGGCCGGGCTTCAGCGCCCCCCCCCCCCTTCCCCCCACCCTTCCGATATTTTTCAGGCTGGCGCTGTGCTGCCTGTTATGACTTGTACCTCGCCTGTGAACAAAGGCGCATATCCTTTAAAAGTCCCGCTATTAGACACATTCTCCTCCGCGATTAGGCAGATTTGTTCGGCGGTATTTTTCCCTAACCTACGAAACTGGGGAACAGCGGGTCGAAAAAAAAAGTACGCTGTGGCTCGCCGAGCCAGTTCCAGTCTTTATGCTAAACGTGGAGGCACGACGGTCACCAGCCCTGCCACAGGCGGGTGGCGGTCACGACAGTAACAAAGATCCGATGGACATCTTCGATGTCGGTCACAACTAAAGTCCTTCCATTGCGTCCACGGCCGCTACAAACCTGGGCGGCGGCTGCCCAGATCAGTGCATATTAAGGGGCGTGAGTCAAAACAACGGCAATATGCCACAAGGACAGAAGCGCCCCTGGCTATGGGAAGCTCACGCTCGAAGTGCCAACACACAATACAGGCCTCTAGTTGTAAGTCATTTTCTTCTATTATTGATCCTTACACGATTACTGATGTCTTTTGACGATGAAGGTTGCATTGTACCTTAAGCTGTGTGGTGTATAGATATCAATTATGAACTTTGATATTTAAATAATCACTTCATAATATTCAACGATGTCACAGTACCTTTGTGTCTGCGAGCCAAAAATTTTGTATTTCGTTTATTTCGAATGCAATATTTGCGTTTGAATTGGTTGTTGAAAGAAGCGCCCACGATGAAGCGGATAGGTAACTTTGAATGAGAGAAAACGTAACTTATACTGATATAAACGCCTAAATATTGTATGATACACGAAGTTGGGGAGGGTTACTCAGGGTGTATGGCGACAGCGTTAGTATCACTACACGAAGAGTTAATATATTTGTACTGTCAAATTTTTTAGCTTTCTTATTTTCGCATTACTCAGGTAGCCTTTAGGAGCATAGCTAGCACGAGTTCTTTCATTATTGTCGGATGCCTTATTTCTCACTCCCCCACACCCGCAGTATATTCCTCCTTTCGTACCGTGATAAACATAAATGACAGCAAGCAAACAAAAGAAGTTCAGGATTTGCTCCCAAATTTTATGTATCATGTACAAATGACCATAAATTACTTTTGGAGAATAACCATAATAGCCGAATAACCATAAATTACTTTAGGAGAGAAGAGCTACCCTGTTCCTTTACAGGTGGCGTTGCGAACAGATGAAAACCTGAACCCAAACTCAAACCGTCCGGGCCTGAAGTGAAGCACGTCACTGTTGCTCCCGCAGCGTTTTGACCTTGTCCCAGATCTTGACAGCGGGGCCCAGTCTGATGTCCATGGTTGTAAGGATGTCATCCCTCGTGAGCAGAAAGAGGGCTGCACCGTCGATCTGGCGCCTGCTAAATTTCTCTCCACAGTCTTTGCAGCCTGGAATACTCCGAACGCAGTCCGCAACCTCTTGTACTGTCCACGTCCTTGGATTTTTGTTTCGAGATGCTTCCGCCAGCTCCGATGGTCTTGTTTCCGTCTCGACGATAAATTCGATAAATTCGCGCTCGATGATTTCACGCAGGAAGTGACCACAACGGCGCAGACGCCGTTCGTCGATGCCAAGCTCGCACACATGTGGGCGGCGCGACACTCCCTCACGCGGAGGTGGAAACGCCAGAGACGCCATACGAAGCTGGTCAAACGCATAGCGCTGCTCAACAAGCAAATCTCCGAATACGCCGCCAAGCTGTGCCGCGAAAATTGGATGAGCACCTGCGACGGGCTGCAGGGCAAGCTGTCGGCGCGAAGGGCCTGGTGCCTGCTCAGACACCTGATCGACCCGCTGAGCAGCAAGTCTGCAACCAATTGCAACCTCACCAAGGTGTTGAACGTCTACAGAGGAGACGGCCAGAGACTCATCGCGGACCTCAAAGCAAAGTATCGGGGGACAGGAAAATCCGGAGATGGACGAGCCCTTCATCATCACGGAGCTGATAACGGTAATTGACGAAAGCAACAAGAACAACGCGCCCGGCACGGACGCTATAACATACAAATTACTGAACAAGAGCGATGCGGCGGCTCACGAACTCCTAGGGCACATCAACAGAATCTGGGAACGCTCGGAGCTGCCCGCAGAGTGGAAAGAAGCCGAGGTGAGGTTCATACCCAAACCGGGCAAGCCTCTCACGTTCGAGAACATGCGACCGATCTCGCTAACGTCCTGCGTGGGCAAGGTCATGGAGCGCATGGTCCTTAGAAGACTCGAAGGATTCCTGTACGAGACGGGCCAGATGCCGGCGACCATGTACGGGTTCCGTCAGCGCCTGAGCACGCAAGACGTCCTCGTCCAGCTGCACGAACTGGTGATCAAGAAGGCATCGAGACACGCACCGCGCGAAATACTGGCACTGGACCTCAAGGGGGCCTTCGACAACGTGTCCCACTGCAGCGTGCTTGAGAACCTGCGCAAGATGGGCTGCGGCAGCAGAACGTACGGTTACGCCAAAGACTTCCTGACAAAGAACGGCGACCATCCGGATAGGAGAGGAACGGTCGGAGCCAATTAGCTCGGAGATAGGGCACCCCTCAGGGGTCGGTCTTGTCGCCTCTGCTCTTCCATCTGGCCCTCCTGCCCCTGCCCGAGTTACTAAACGAACTCGAAGGCGTCGACCACGCGTTCTACGCCGACGACATAACGCTGTGGACGAACCGCGTGGAGTTCGATGCCTGGGTGGAGGAAGCCTTGCAGAGAGCGGCAACTACCGTCCACGAGCACGCAAAAACATGCGGCCTGAGCTGCACCCCGCAGAAGTCGGAGCTACTCATGGTGCAACCCGGCAGACCGAAGAAAGAACCGCCGCCGAACGTGGTAGTCACCATCGAAGGCACAGAAATCAAGCCCACGCAGCAGATCCGGATCCTAGGACTCCTTCTGAGAGACGACGGCAAGGCGTACGCGGCTGTCAACAAGATCAAGA
This sequence comes from Haemaphysalis longicornis, assembly GCA_013339765.2. NCBI lineage: Eukaryota > Metazoa > Arthropoda > Arachnida > Ixodida > Ixodidae > Haemaphysalis > Haemaphysalis longicornis. Next base: position 122,820,198 of record CM023448.1, on the reverse strand, counting down.
CAACGTCCGAGCAAATCCTGAGCATGACCCGCAGGGTCACCAACAAGAACCGTGGCATCAAAAAAGACGACGCCCTGCGCCTGGTCCAGGCGTTCGTCGTGTCGCGCATCACGTACTCCGCCCCGTACCTCCAGCTAACGAAGGCGGACCGAGAAACGCTGAACACGACGATCAGAAAAGCGGTCAAGCTCGCCATGGGCTTGCCCGTCCACTCGTCTACGCAAAAGTTGCTAGGGCATGGGCAAGCATAACACGGTGGAAGAACTGGTGGAAGCCCACCTTTCCAACCAAAGAATACGGCTGAGCCGAACCGAGCACGGCCGGGCCGTCCTGCGCCAGGTGGGATGGAAGATCCAACCGCAACCGACGACGGAAACGCTACCCCAGGAATGGAGGGATGCAATAAAGACCTAAACCGCTCCCCAGGAACATGCAGCCGGGGAAGAAACGACGAGAGACGCTCCGCGAGGGCCAGAACACTAGCCCGGACAGCTGGAAGAGGACCCGGAAGATTTCTATACGCGGACGCCTTGCTCCCCAAACATGGAACCAGAACGACGGCGGTCGTCACCACCATCGACAGACTGGTCACCGGCGCGTCGATCAGAACGACGAACCCGTCTGAAGCCGAAGAACTGGCCGTGGCCCTCGCCCTCGCACAGCCGGGAGCGAAGACCGTGGTCACGGACTCCAATATGGCCTACGCAAGCTACCGCAAGGGAAGGGTCTCTCCTGCCACACTAGCGCTTCTGTCCAAACGCAGGCCACCGGGACGAGCCATAGAGCTCGTGTGGGTGCCGACTCACTCGCAGGTGGAAGGCAACGAACTCGCCGACCACTACGCCCGAGAACTGACTAACCGGGCCAAGGACGAGCTGGGACTACCGCGCCCCGTCACGAGCTACAGAGATCACCGAGCTATACAGGGAAGGAAAGTGTAGGTTCCGCGGACCTCACCGGCACCTCAACAGGAACCAACAGGCGATCGTACGCAGACTACAGGCGGGGTCGCTGGCGCTTCCCGTCCTCTTACACAGAATGTACCCGGAGGAGCACGATATCAAGTGCCCGTTCTGCAAGAGCGAGGAAGGCACCCTGGCACACGTCATAGCCGAGTGCACTCACCTCAAGAACCCCCCCCCCCCCTTCCCCCCAACTTCCCCAACCCCAACCCCCGAGAGCGACGGGAGACCTTGTTGTCCAGCCCCGACCTGACGACCCCGCTCGCGCTGGCAGTCAGGGGCCAGGAGCTGCTGGACGCATATGCGACCGGCGAAGAAGGTTCCACCCCGTCTGGTGCCTGCGTGCAATAACCATTTAATGGGCTCGATAAACGTTGATTCTCTATCTCTGCTGAGTGACTCGAGAGTGAATTTAGAAAGCTGTCGGCGTTCCCATGCATTCCCAAGCAAAAGACAGGGAAGTATATAGGGGTAGGACGCACACGCGCACACTGGTATCTCGACACCAGTAGTGCAACGTAAAATTTCGCGGCAACGCCTCTTGTTACGCGCTCGCGTGCCCCGGCTTATTTTGCCGCCGGGTGTGCGTCATAATAAAACGGACGTGAAACGGACGTTTTCAAAACGGGCAAACTCCAGAATACCGCCTCTGGGGAAACCACGCAAACAAACAGGTGGTGGTATGTACTAACGCCGGCGTCGCGAAGTGGACACTGGGAAAACAACCAACGATATTAAGACGCTCAAAAAAGTTCCACCCAAAAACGAAACTGGTCGTACTTGCGAAAATTGAAACAAACGTAATGACAGACTGCAAAACATTCACTGAACCACTATAAAATTCATAATTTGTGCGTATATGGGGGAACATTTATCGCGATTAAATGATGACCGTTTACCGTTCGTCCACACATCCGGGTTCCCAGTATTATCGTCATCACTCGCATTGAGCCACGCGCGATTCCACGGTGCGTTCTTCCCGACATCTCGGCATTCAACACAGCTGTCAGTGCCTCAACCATCGTGAATTGTTAGCTAAAACTTCCGGCCATGGAGAAGAGGCCGCACAAAGGTAATTTAGGGGAACACAACGAGGATCCAACGGCCGAACTGAATCACAGAATGCCACAGAACGTGGTCGTGCTGCACGGCAGAAGCCAAGTCTCGAGCCACCGTCCCCGAACCGCCATCAAACAGTATGGCGCTTCAGCCTGTCTGGTCCCGCCGATCCACGCAGTGGGCATTCGTTCAACTAGAAACCCCGAGGCAGCGGCACAAGCCTTTCATGGACCTCAACTGGCCATCGAAAAATCGGTCGGTTGTGCATCGGCAGCACCCTGCCGTTCCGCTTCAGGTCCCTCCCACGTGGCCAAGTTTGCGCCGGACGCCGCCAATATCTGCTTGGAACATTACGACTCCACGGCAAGGGATGCGGCGTTTACCTCGGAGCTTGCGATGCGCATGTCGGGAAACGGCGAAAGCAGATGCACACATTCATCTATGGTGCACGTCCCAAAAGTGAGCGAGGCTGCTCCTCTTCACTTCGTAGGAGCGCCCACAACACCGACCGTTGGGAGTCCTGTGAGCATAACTCCGCGTCGGAAGGCAACGACGAGCGTGGTGTTCCCTGGATTCGCTGCTCCGCCGGTGACAGGTACCTGCACAGAGCCTGCATCAACTCGGGAGCCTGCTCCCCGTCAGGCATCCTCCTCTCGCGATGCTTTAGGCGACAACGACTGGGGACTGAGCTCCGGGAGCACCAACGCTGCTGCGGTCGTGCCTCAAATGTCAATAGTAAGTGCTCCAGACCACGACAGCCCCGTTTGTCAGCCGAATACCCCCCCTCCCAATGTGCTGACCCATATCGTCGGAGAGTACATCATCCAAGAGTCATCCGAACCATTTCCCGTCGACTACAAATCTCCACTCGTGGGACTTGTTTCCCGAATTCTTTTTCTGGACACGGACGACAATCTTGACACTGACATAGTAGCCGACAACATGGGCGTGAGGGCTAGCAGCTCAGCACATTACGAGCTTCCGCAATACGAAATCCCGTCCTCGTCACCGGCCCGCACTACGCCCGTCGAGACGGAAACAAGACCATCGGAGCTGGCGGAAGCATCTCGAAACAAAAATCCAAGGACGTGGACAGTACAAGAGGTTGCGGACTGCGTTCGGAGTATTCCAGGCTGCGAAGACTGTGGAGAGAAATTTAGCTGGCACCAGATCGACGGTGCAGCCCTCTTTCTGCTCACGAGGGATGACATCCTTACAACCATGGACATCAGACTGGGCCCCGCTGTCAAGATCTGGGACAAGGTCAAAACGCTGCGGGAGCAACAGTGACGTGCTTCACTTCAGGCCCGTACGGTTTGAGTTTGGGTTCAGGTTTTCATCTGTTCGCAACGCCACCTGTAAAGGAACAGGGTAGCTCTTCTCTCCAAAAGTAATTTATGGTTATTCGGCTGTTATGGTTATTCTCCAAAAGTAATTTATGGTCATTTGTACATGATACATAAAATTTGGGAGCAAATCCTGAACTTCTTTTGTTTGCTTGCTGTCATTTATGTTTATCACGGTACGAAAGGAGGAATATACTGCGGGTGTGGGGGAGTGAGAAATAAGGCATCCGACAATAATGAAAGAACTCGTGCTAGCTATGCTCCTAAAGGCTACCTGAGTAATGCGAAAATAACAAAGCCAAAAATTTCTGACAGTTATGAAACTCCGTAATCAAAGACATGCCACCATTGTTGACACTGCAAGTATTCAATGGACAGGTGTTACGAGAAAAATTTTGAAGTAAGTTCAATGGTACTTCTTGGGATCTATTTCGAGTTAACCAGCAAGCGCTATTATAGGAAAACACACACGGAGGTGATGTGCCATGACCGCGAAATCGAACTGGTGCTTCGAAACGGTAAATATTCAAAAAGGAGCGCAAAAACCAGGACAGAAACAATAATGTTGCCACATTCGAATCCCGTAAGCAGAGTTAAGTGCCTGTTCTAATTTTAAAGCGAAGCTTTAGTGTTCTCAGTGATGGCGTCTGTAAGGCGACAACACCCTGCAGGAAAGAATGGTGATGAATGATCGTGGGTGAAGTAGAAAAAAAAAAACGCTTTCCGTAGCCGGCTTCGAACCTGGGTCCTTCACAGTTATGAAGCCGGTGTCTATCCGTTTGCTGCTTTTTTTATTATTTCATAGAAGACTAGCCCGAAAATGTTTAAAATCACACCCTAACTACAATGACAGTACGTTCACCGACATATATTTTAAAAGTCAGGCAGGTACACCTGTGCGGTCCTCTCCAGGAAGGGATTGGCGGGGGTTTTAATTGAGAGTTTATTTCCGGCGCCCATTTACCGCCAACCATATCTGATAATTTTATACAATAGTGTGTTGAAGCGAGTCAAGAAAATGTTCATCCAGTCTGCTCAAAAATTTCTTTTTTTAAGTTGCACACATCTTCAACAAATGTTTGTTACACACATGCAACAAAAATCAAAAAGGGCCCATCTCCCCGCGAGGGGGACTCGAGTAAATGCGTCGCATAGGGGGTGGGTGTATTGCGTTAACGTTTAGTGTTTGGGGAGTTGGTGGTAGTGAATTCGTTGTATCAGCAGCTTCTTGACGTAGTTTGAATGAGTCAAGGATATAAGGCGCGTTCGTAGCCTTTCATTCTGTGTCGGTTTTGTGGCGCAGTGGGAAGAGCACCATGTACCTCGCGTTCCGCCCACAAGGTAGTGAATGCGTTGTATCAGCAGCTTCTTGACGTAGTTTGAATGAGTCAAGGATATAAGGCGCGTTCGTAGCCTTCCATTCTGTGTCGGCTTTGTGGCGCAGTGGGTACCTTGCGCCATGTACCTTGCGTTCCGCCCGCAGGGTCGTGGGATCGAAACCAGGCGCCGGTAAGTATTATTTTTTTATATAGTTGTAGTGGAGGCGTTGCGGACCTGTTGTTCGAGATCGAGGAGGGGTTAGCGTGATGCGGGAGAAGAGAGTGGGGAGAGGGCGCGCCTTGAATGGCCTGTTGCGGACGGCCGAGGCCACGCCAACGACGACAACCGCCGGGTGGGTGACCATCGTGAGTTAAAGAAATGCTCTGCCATTTTTTAAACGTTTTCAGCTTCGTGACTGCAGGATGAGAGAGAGAGAGGAAACATCTTTTATTTGCCCTTCTATAAGGCTTCTGCGTTTGCTGGGGAAGGCGGCTGCTGTTACCAGTCGCCCCCACAAGAACTCGCCTCCAATGTGTTGGAGGAGGGCCTCCCAGTGCTCCTCTTATTCTGTCAGTCGTTAATGAGGAAGGTGGTCAATTGTCGGACTGAGGCGCGTACCGCGCCGGCGCGTCAGGCGGCGCTTCGGTAATAGCGGAAGGAGAGTGATGTACTTTAGGCCAAGCACTAAAACGTAGTTGTGGATTGTGTTAGGCTGGCACGTTTACAATTCAAATGAGAGGTTCGATGGAACTAGAGGCCCCTCTACAACCGCGCAATCATGTTCATTGGCGGTGTCTTAGGTCGTTGGGCGCCAAGTATACAAACAAGGTCCTGTGATGTCATAGAGAAATCTCCGTAAAGTGGGTGGGGAGTCGCGACTGCTTCGTATGTTTTATTTGATATCTCGATTATTGCTTTGAAGTTTGCGATAAAGTTGGTGTCATCGTTATCGGGGCAATGCAGTCTTTTTAATGAACCAGACATGTATTTTGTCTTCATAGCCTTTAAGGGCGCTTGAAAACTACCATGCTTTTTTTTTTCTGTCTTGGGGGGGGGGGGGGAGGGTAAGTACAACCTTAGCCACCCCCCCCCCCCCCCCACTTCCCCCGAAAAACAATCCTGGCTGCGCGTCTGGCACTCTACAGGTTTTTCCTCGGTCATGCATAAGCTGCACTCGGCGACAGACAGGCATCTTCTGCCTCAAAAATTACGGGGGTGCATGCTTAGAAATCTGTACGAATGTGAAGGAGGTGCCTAGTTGGACTTCCTGGCGGTGGCCTAGTGGCTAAGGCGCTGTGCTGCTGAGCACGAGGACGCGGGTTCGATTCCCGGCCGCGGCGGCCGCTTTTCTGATGGAGAAGAAAAGCAAAAACGCCCGTGTGTACGAGATTTCGGCGCACGTTAAAGATCCCCAGGTGGTCGAAATCAATCCGGAGCCCTCCACTAGGGCGCGCCTCATCGCCTGCGTTGCGTCGGCGCGTTAAACCCCCACAATCAATCATCAATTCCTTCCCTGCCTTTTTTCTTATTTCGATGCACTGCTGTACTTAAGTGCACACACGCACGCATTAACAGTGATTGGTTTTAGGAGCAACGTCTACGCAAAACAGAACAGATTACAATAACGGCAGGAGTTGCAAATGATTACACGAGCCGCGAATGACCTTCCTCTTCCACAAGCCGCCTGTCCTCTGCTCTAGCTCCGGCAGAGTAGAGCGTTGGTTTCCCGTTCGAACACGTGCCCACGCACGGCTCGTCGCGTCCCATTGTCCGTGCCGTCGTCAGACGATTGTCCAGCATCGCTGTTCGACTTTGTCTCACACCGCTCCTTTGTTACATGATGTCGGTGTTAGGTGGCCGCTTCTTCTTCCGCGTCGGTTTCGGTTTCGAACCCCTCCGTTCCCGCGGCAGCCGAACAGTGAACGCTCCTTTGACTTCATCGTGAGCGTCTCGTTGCGTGGCATATGGCGCTGGCGCGGGTTTCACTGTCTTTTGTGAGCGCGCTCGGGCACTCGTTCGCCGGGTCCGCGAAATGAATGCGCTGTCCTTCTTCGCTCACAACGTGCCTTTGGGACGCGCATCCGTCACCAGAGTTGCGTGGCTCGATGAGGCCGCTTTGTCGGAGTTTGGGGGAGGGGCCAGTTTCGCTGTTCTTTCGTGGCTCACTGGCGTGACCCCGCATGGCGCAACGAACTCTGTCTAAAAGTCCCGTATTGCGGGTAAGCGGAACGAATGTTCTAGAAAGAAATTTCAAAAGTATGAACACGGTCCTTAACTCTTCCGGGGTTCAGGTAGCGTGCCGGAATATTTTTTTCGTTTGCTGTTGTTCCTGATGGCAAAAGAATGATAGAAACAAATCAAGTATTGAAACAACGAAGAAATATTAAAATTTTGCTTTTCTTTTGCAGAAAAACTGAGCCTGCAGAGGCGTGACAACGTACACATTCGCTCATTTTGTGTTCGTAATCAGCGCTCTGCTAAATGCGATGTAATGCAAGCTAGGTATTTTAGATGCGAACGCATCTCATTCACTCGACTTGTCCCTGTATCCATCCGGCGTTGTCGGCGTCCACCCCTCCCCCATTCTCCTCGCCGCGCCAGCTGCGCTCTCCGCCGCTCACCCCCTCTCCTCTCCGATAGCGAACACTCTCTCGCGAGGAGCATTGGATTGAATTCGATTGGATTAGCTTGGCTTGGATTCAATTGGATTGGATGGATTGGATTGGCTTGGCTGGGCTGGGCTTGGCTTGGCTTGGCTTGGCTTGTATTGGATTGGATTTGGATTGGATTAAAGTGGATTGTGTTGGATTGTGTTGCGTCATAGCCGCGGCAGACGCACTGGCGCCGGCGTGTCCCCTCACCGTTATGCGCGCTATAAAACGCGGTGCCTGCGCCGCTCCGCTCCATCGTTCCAGCGCCGTTCCTCCGCTGTCCAACGCTGCAACGTGAACCCCCTATGCGTCGCATCTACACAGGGGTTCCCGCGAAAGGAGGTGGGAGTTTTTTTCACTTTGCACACCAACTTTTCGAGTGCGAATGTTGTGAAATAACTTCAGCTGATTTTTTTACGTCCCATCGCTTCATGCTGCTGACCCATCGCCATTGCTAGATCTCTTCTCTAGTTTCGAGTTTTTATGACAGCCAATTGCAATTCTCGTCCCCCCACCGCCACGGTCAAATACATGGACACGTGGGAGGGGGTGTATGACGCCTCGGGAAAAGGGGCCATAAGTAGCATCTAATGCGCGTATCCTAGAAAAATTACGCTTCCTTTCACACCTAAAAATACTCTGAAACCGTGCCGAGTTTCATAGTACTCATTGCCATCAATAATTAGCACTTGAAGCTCTGAAATAAATCTCACGATGAAGCCGCTTCTGAAGCCGTTCGCGCGGCAGCATTGAGCTCGAAAATAAAAAAGAACGACTGTAGAACCATTTGTCATGACGTTTTTGTGATATAAATGAAAGCATACGATCAAACATAATCATACATCACATTTTCACAATAATTAACTCACAAGTATGCTAAATCGCAGTTTTAGAAGAGCCAATAATTTAGTATCCCGAACTATTTTGATCACGGTTACCACATTGATTGACAGCTCCCGATCCTCTGGCTCTCATTGCGCGAACGCGACGACTAGAACGCACGTTGGGAACTTGTCCGAACACCGAAGGGAAAAGGGAGCAACTTCTTCTCATTGTCAGGAAGACAATGAGAAGAAGACGCCGCAACCTTTTCAGGTGGTCGCGGCGTCTCTGTTGTTCTGCGCGAAATGAAAATGGCTGTCGCCTATGGACTTGCAGGTTGTCGACTGTCTGGTTGGTTCGTCCTAGAGCGCGTCTTCGTTTTCTGTAACTCTTCCTTTTCCCAAAGAGCACGCTGCGACTTTAAACGCACGCCTGTGTCAGAAAACTCTCTCATAGGAGTCGCTTAAGGCTTATGAAGTATGTTGCTAGAAAACCTCCGCAGTTTTGCACCAAACACATGGTTGGTGTGTTCGAGCGCTTTCCCAGGCGTCAATTCTGTGGCACCCTGACAGGCAAAATTTCTCTCTTTGTCCATTGCGGATTCATGGCAGATACACTATAATGCGCATCACCCCACCACTCGCCTTACATATGTATATAACGCAGTGCAGGTTGATGGCCTCTAACCGAAGGGTCTGCCTAACATAACTGCGTGCTAACACACGTAAACCTAATTTTATAGTGCATCTAAGACTGCATGCTCCTCAAACCTACGTAGCAATTACCGCTTGCGGGCCATCTCTTCGGCCAAAACCAGAGGACGCAATGTGCGAATCAGTTCGACATCAAACTGTCTCCAGCGCTGCCAATGAGACAAACTCCTGATCCCCTTTCATACTATTTCAGGGGTGACCTAAACGAAGCCGATGATAATGTGTTCATACTGGCTCTAACAAAGCAGGAAAGGACCATCGTCGGCACGCAGCTCATCGGATGTCACCTATCTTTCTTTTTTCGTAGAACCAGCGTGGCAGGTCACGCGCCAGTCTCAATAACACAGTGGAAGCTTCACAGCTTACCTATCGCGGCTTGGAAGTTTGCCATACCCAATCGGTGACGGCGAAAAGCAAAACCGCCTGCGCGATATGCACCTGTAAGAACAATGGTTCTCACGACAAAACGCACTCAGTCGCAATAACAACAACGAAAGGAAATGTTTGTCGAGGCGGGTGTGGCACCGCCTGCCGCTTCTCTCTCTGTCTTTTCAGCTCTCTCGATCTGGCGTGAACACAAACATCCACTACAGTCATGACAGTTTTTTCACAAATTCATTCAGTTGTTGCAGCAACTAGGTGATTAATGCATCCTACGCTTGTGTTCCCGGAGGCGAAGATTAGATTCCTGGCTGCGACGACATTTCCATTTCGTCCATTGAAGACCCCCCCCCCCCCCCCCCCAAAAAAAAAAAAAACACATACCGAAACGCGCGTCTTTTGAATTGCCGTTAAAACAACTAATAAACACTGCGTCTATTCGTGGCGTCAAACATCAATAGTTAACGCTACGCTTGAAAGATGAAAAAAAAAAAAACCATGTCTCGTGACATTCACAGGAATGCTGTAGTATTAATGGCCCAACAATCAACAAGCGCTTCTTGTGCTTGCTTAATTTTCTTTTTTTTTTCGAGAAACTATTAGTATTCCTTGCGCCCATATAGGTCGAAAACAAGAGCGACCTGACGGACAGCTGTAATCAGCCAGTTGAAGGCGCCATGAACCAGAGCGACTGCAGAGGGCGGAGTAACGAGTGAGAAACATTATCGAAGCGATCAATCAACGCATAAAATGACGTGGAGTGACGTCTTCCGCGGTGTGCTAGTCGCCGGCGCCCTCCTAATTGGGGCAAACGAGCTGCCCTCGTCCGTCCGACGCGCTCTAACCGCTACGTGCGCACTCTCAGGCATGCGCGGACGCACTGGATGATCGTGTAATGGAGGTGCACGCCGCTCGTTTCCGGTCTGCGCTAATAGTCGGCGTCAGCTGACGAGCCCGGGCGTGCCCAACTTTCGTCAATGTTTGCCATTATCTTATCTGTACGCATCGGGACTGTCTTTCGGTTACTTATCCGCCCAGGGGCGAAGGGGGATGGCGTGTCAACGGTCACCATCCACCGGCGAGGCGGCCTGTAACGGCTCGTTTTACGTGGCCACTGTGATAAAGGTGTCGTTTCCGGTGGAGAAATAGCATTGAGTAAATGAAATATACACGCCCTGGTCTGTCACGCGCATTTTGAGCTTGTGTCCGAATCAGCCGATCTTGCGCATGCGTGTGTTAGTATGCGCGCATTTATAGAGGCACAAACTTTCATTGTGTTGGGAAAATTGCTAGCGCAGTGGCAGACACGGCTGGCCCTTTTGGCTGCCAGAGTTAAAATGGAACTCACCTGCTACGTAGTGGCAGACTTATAGTTCTGATCGTGTTGCGTCAGGTCGAGCGCGATCGACACGAGACACCGTAATTTCTTCCTCTGCGAGAAGTCTATAAACGCTGCTCATATACCGGACGAACTGTGGACGGTGGCTCTTGTTAAAGAGGCCATGAAGCAAAATACAGTGGAATTTCGTTAAACCGTACCCGCATAAGCCTTAGTTTCTTTTTATATGTAGTTAAGCCTAATTCCCGACTCGGTTTCTCTTTAGCCTAATGCATTCGGATAAACCGTAGTGCCGGTTAGTACGTACTTTCTTCGCGTCCTCGTTAGGTACGGTTTAACGAGGTTTCGCTGCAAACGTTTGGTTCACTGAAAGGACTGCTTTTTCCAGACAGCAATTGTACCAATTCTATCCCAAACTTCAACGAAAAATTGAGTTTTTTAGGAAGAACAGATGCAGCAGTGGCGACTCCCTAGCCACTTTCCGGCAACTTCTCCATGACGTCACAGAATGTTGTTTGTGCGATTGGCGGCCGGCTCCCTAAAGCCATGGCCAAGATACATGAAAGGGCGATGGCAGCGATGGGTGACTGTGGGGCCTCTAGTTTCGTTCGATCGCATCACTGTAATGCTAAGGTACGGGTAACACGCGGACAACTCTGCTTTAGTGCTGGCCCATATTACGACACTCCTGCCCATAACACGTCACGGTAGCGCGAAATTTGAAAAATGTTCAATAATTGTTGCGTTTTCTCGATTAAAAAAACGTATTTCGTGGCTGCATAACATGGAGCTGAGCGAGTCACCTAAAGCTAGTTCTTTCAAGCTGAACAAAGTTACATTTTGTCTTCATGCACTGATGCGATTCTTGCCGGGTTTTTCCTGGACTCGATTGCTTTTGAGCCGCGCAGGTGAGGCTGCTGTAGGGCGTTGTGCTTTCTCCTGTTCCTTTTCTTTCAACACGTGCTGTATCTCGTTCTAGCTTAAAACCTGGTTTGGGCGCAGATTGCCACCGGTGAATTCGAATGTCGTTTCAGCTATTTGTTTTGTTTTTTCAACAACGGCAAAAGCACCTGTCATGTTGGCAACAATACCGAGTTAAAGGGGCACTGACACAAAAATTTTGCATCTTGATTTTTTGTTGCGATAAGTAGCTAATGACCTGCTTATCACGTGTGCAAACCCCATTTGCTTCAGCGTGCGACGGTTGTTTAATTAGAGGCGCTTTCACTGCGGGCAGTCGCAGTTTCGGTTTGAGCGGGTGCCGCGAAGTGCCGCGAAACAAAGCTGACCACGTGACCGTCGGACGGATATCACAGAGCAGAGCTGCCGTAGCACTGTCGAACCCGCGTCGCCGGCAGTTTCTGCGAATGCCCCCACTACTGATCTCGTGAGCCGCTTAATTAAAAAGCGACCGTGGACGTGACGCAGGCGCTGCGAGTGCAAATTGCTGCCGCGGCTAGAGAACGACGCGCGACGCTCGAGACAGTGGGTGGGAAGACGCGCGTTGGGAGCAGCCGGCCGGTCTGCCTACACGGTCTGTTTACAGATGTGTTCGGCTTAGCACTGCGGCAGGTATTCGATTGCTGCTCTCGTAAGCGGTGAGAACGATTTTTAATGCAACCCGCCATTGCATCATTAACTCCTTCCTCATATGCGCCGCCATGTTTGGGACTTCCGTCCCATTTCGTGCAGCCGTAACAAGCTATCGCTCGAGCTACCTGCGCCGGTCTGCGCCACCTCGCGGCCGTGGCCGCCGCCGGTGCAGCGACCGCGCGGCTCGCTCAGTGCGCTTTTCGTGCCCCCGGAGCGTTTTCGCGAACAGTGTAATAAAAAGCAATAAAAATAGGGTGCCAGGAATCGCTGTAGAACCTAGATCGCGGCCAGCTGCCCGATGAGCCGACGAAATCACGGCGCCTCCGCCGCCAACGATCGGGTCGTTCGTTGGATCGAGAGCAGAAGACCCGACCTCCGATTCTCCGGAGCGGCGAGCCGGCGGAAAACACCGGCAGTGCGGAATCGGCCAACACAAACTCGTGACGTGTTTGGATGTTGTTTATTTACAAAATATCCAGCGAATTTCGATTGCGCGAGGTCCTCTTCTGGCTGCTCGGTTGCGTTTCGCGCACTTTAAAAATTGAATTTAAATATGTTCTAGGCTGTATTTGCCGCTGATACCCCTTTAAGGTAAGTGATCGCAGAATACAGCTGGATTATATTTCGCTTCGCTTTTACTTGCACCACATCCCCTCAATAACATTGCGGAAGGGTAAGAAATATAGTCGAACCTCGTTATAACAAACACTGATATAACGAATTATCGGCTACAGCAAACTAAATGCGAAATTTAATATGTCACGCTTCACTTTCACTTATTCTTTTTATAACGGAACCGAAACCGCGAGAGCCGAACGCGATATCGGCTGTAACGAAGAGATATTTGGTTCGCGCGAGGCTGTAAACTCGAAAGGTAGCATTATAAAAGCAAAATAAAAAAATGGAACATAACCATTTTTTAACAGCTTGAAAAACTGCAGGAGTAGAGAAGGCCCTTTCGTGCGTGGGCACTGTGAAAATCTTCATCTTGCTCAATGCTGTGAAAAGCCACCAGACAAGGATCACATCCTTCTTTAAATAAGAACGCAGACCTGTTTTGTCAAACGAACTGTAATTTCACATTCTCATGTTCCGGTCGATTTAGTTTGAAACGGGACAATGAGACAGACTAGTATTATCTAATTTATAATGGGCTTGAACACAAAAATAATGCTTTTTTGTATCTAGGATTTTTGCGCGAGCCAGATTGTAGATTTGATACAGCCGATTTTTACCTCTATTGTTACAACAAATATCAGGTATAACGAACTAATTTACTGCCCTGATTCTAATTCAATATAACGAGGTTTGCGGTTGTACACGCCAAGTTGTAGCTTATAGTTTATATACGGCCTTTCCTTGCCTTTGCTTAATCCTTCTTATCGTGTAAGACTGCAAAAACGGAAACCCCTGGCGCATTCAACGTACGCTCACTGCTTTTACGGTGCTGCCAAATGCGTGCACTGCTGCAGCCTGTTTCTTGATCACACCCCAGTTTCGCAGCCTTAACTCCGCACAGAAATTGCCGCAGCTGGAGCTGCGGAAATTTCGGCGGCAACCCCACCACCGCACATACACACTTTTATCCTCATACAGGCGACCGGAGCGTGAAGAACGAAGATGCACAAATCAGTGGCCACGAGCGAATGGGCCCGTTTGAATTTCGCGCCAAATCAAGTGTGACACGGTGCTGTTGAAAACGTGCCCTGGCATGTAAATCGGGCTTATCGATGCATTTCGACTATTCTACTCTTAGGATAAGTTTCTTTCCGTTGGAGACGTGCATGCATGCGTTTCAATTACGAGAATGAACCAAGCTGCACGTTAGCGCTATACCGAAAGAAAAAAAAAACTAAATAATGCTGTTTCTGTAATGTCTCGTGAGCAAGCACTGCTTTATGGGGGCAGCCGGCAGTAATTGAGCTATCAAGTGAGTGAAAAACTTTATTAAAACGAGAGGCCATTGTTTAATAAAGTTTTTAACTCACTCGATAGCTGAATTACTGCCGGCTGTAATTCAGCTATCGAGCGCCACCGCATATTCGACAGTTCGTGTGGTAAGTTTAACTATAGTAGAATAGCAGAACAATTGGTTATTCCGAAAGCTGTGCTGTGGAAAGTTCTTTCGAATGAAATATATGCGTTATCCTTTTTGTATGCGTTAATGCATTACTTTTGAAAGATGCAACCAACTGAAGACATGGTGGATTCCAAGCATTTGCGACATGTTGATATTCAGCAAGAATACGGCATTTGCAAGAGTTCAAACAGATGTACAAACGGAGTATCAACGTTAATAACGGTGATATCGCATTAGCTACTCTCCGTCTTTAGTGGTCAGGTACTTGAAAATATTATACCCATAAACAAGGCCCCACACAACTTGGTGAACTTTAACGTTAGTATTAATACCTTACGGTTTCACTCCCCGTTACTTGCGCTTCGCTGTTTGTTACCTGAATACTTTTCGTTATATCTTTGCACTGTGTAATGGTCGTACTTAACTGCCCATCAGCGAAACTTACGAATTGTGCTTTCAGAGAGCACATTTATATAATGTCAGGGAAGGGGGCCAAGAACTTGGGGGTGTTGCGCAGGGTCCTTTCTCCAACGTTAAATTTTTTTCATTTTGGGGTTCTTACTTACCGAAGCTACACCTGGGCTATGAGGCGCGCCGTAGTGGAGAGCTCCTGAGTAATATCGGCCACCTGGGATCTTTAACCTGCTCCGAAATCTTGGCGCACGGGTCATTTCGTTTTCTACCTCGACCAGAAAAAATGGCCGCCGCGGCCTTTCTAAAACGTAATTTCCGGTAAACCATCATGAGCTTGTGCTTACAGTATCCCCCCATTTCGTGTAATAAGATTCAGCGGTAGGAAAAATGGTATACTTTGAAAAATAAGGCATATTACTATCATCATCGCCAACATCGTAATTACCAACCTTGACACTGATGAACCCCCCCCCCCCTCCTCTGGAGAAATCCTGGATCCATCTCTGCTTGCAGCTAGTGGAAAACTGTTGGTTCATTCATGATACCAACAGGTCCCCTCTTTTCTGCGGGCGTGAATTCGCGAGATTAAAGAAACGGGAACCACAGTGCGCCTTATAAATTCGTGAAAAGATCGCATGGAAATAATTTTCCGCGGTATCGGCGGCAGATTTCTGCAATTCGCACAAAAGAGTAGTTCGGATACCTTTGTATTTTCTTTCTTTTTTCCTTCGTTCAGATCCACGGTAGAATGGCGCGTTCTAGCAGGTGGAATGCACTCCCTGGGATCGTTGCGAGTACCTGCAGTTAACCAACATATAAACTACTGAACCATATTCTTGAAACTGTACAGAAGTAGTCTTGAAACACATAAATCGCTAAATCTCCACGTATATCGAAAATTTCTCGAAGAACGCTGCATTAGCACGCTTTCAATGCCGACGCCACTTCTTCCAGACCCCAGAGTGGCTCGCGTAGCTCCGGACGTGTGATTTCCCGCATCAAACAAGTCCAGACCGCCACCACGCATGTTACTCTCCTCGCTCATGTAGTCTTCTCAGCGGCTAGACGCGCTGGTCAAGTTACGCTTGAAGCGCGGAACGAGTCTATTGACACTTTAATTACATTCCCATTTCCATCCCATTTACACCATCATGCTAGCGGGAGTGGCTGCCTTCCGAATTCATTGAAGCGAAGTTAGAGGATAGCAATTTGCTAAACAGACGCCACAAACTAACTCGATGGACTTCCGTCCACCAGCACTGCGTAACATCTGCTGACCCCATGAAGAGCGCACTCGAGTTTTGAGAACAGGGATGCCTTCGTTCCTATCTGTCCTATAAACAAGCTCAGCCCACGTGTA
Organism: Haemaphysalis longicornis; assembly: GCA_013339765.2. Taxonomy (NCBI): domain Eukaryota; kingdom Metazoa; phylum Arthropoda; class Arachnida; order Ixodida; family Ixodidae; genus Haemaphysalis; species Haemaphysalis longicornis. Next base: position 122,804,158 of record CM023448.1, on the reverse strand, counting down.
CAAACGTGGACTTCTTACACGCGTGGTATGCCTGCCAAGAAAATTAGCGCACGCGCCGCAATCGAAAGCAATCCTGGGGTTCAGCTTCTCCCCAATGCACTCGATTGAAGATGTCAAGCATACGATTCGAATCAAGAGTTCGTTCTGCGCTGTGGCATCACGCAGTGCAAGCGGGATGTGTTCTTCGTTGCGCAGTGCAACAGCGAAGATCGCATTTTAAAGATCTTCCTTGGGCTACTCAAACGCTGAAACTTTGGCCTGTTCGTGTGTATATGTATGTATGTACACGCCGCGGTGGCTCAGTGGCTAAGGCGTTGTGCTCCTGAGCATGAGGACGCGGGTTAGATTCCCTGCCGCGGCTGCCGCTTTTCTGATGGATGCGAAAAGCAAAAACGGTCGTGTGTTCGAGATTTCGGCGCCCGTTAAAGATCCCAGGTGGTCAGAATTTAATCCGGAGCCCTCCACTACGGCGCGCCTCATCGCCTGTGAAGCGTCGGCGCGTCAAACCCCACAATCAATCAATGAATCAATCAATCAGTGAATCAATGAATCAATCAATCAATCAACAATCAATCAATCAATCACTCAATCAATCAATGTATGTATGTATGTATGTATGTATGTATGTATGTATGTATGTATGTATGTATGTTGTATGTATGTATGTATGTATGTATGTATGTATGTATGCCTGTCTGTCCCTCGATTCAGCTGGCCGGACAAAAGTTAAAGGATTTGTTAAACGAGATGTTTATACAACCAAAACATTTTTAATCTACTAAATCTAGAAATATGCTCCATATTTGTCAACGTTGCTCAGCAAAAAGACAACATTAGGCATATTTAAGTAAAACAGCAGTACAAAACTGGTACTTGTAGTGTTCTTTTATATAAATATGTATGCATGCTGGATTTGCCATACGCCTTGAAAACAATGTTTTAACCACAAAATACAGAAAAGGTTCGCGACGAAGCCTCGCACTCGTGGTTCGAGCGCCAAGACAGTCCCAACGCGGGAAATTCAGAGAACATCCGATGGGCGGACCGAGACAGGAGGGGAACTGGGTGAGAAGTGGGCGGATGAGACAGGAGAGGCAGTTACTGGGCAGGGATGGAAGAAGACTATCGTCTTTCGACGACAGTTGCAGGGACGCGAGCAGATACGAGGCCAACATTTTTTTTAGTGAAGTATGATCGCCGCTGTCGTTCGCCGAATTAACTTTGTTGGTGACATGCATTGATCAATAATAGTGCTTTGTGGTGAGGTTGAATCACGGGATTGCCATCAGGTGAATGGGGACGTTTTCTAAAATAGCCACTGACCCGCAACGATATAACGACTCGCAGTTCCGTGAAAGGCGTAAGCATTACCAGAGTCCTTCAATGTAAAGTCCTTCAATGCTTTACATTGAAGGACTCTGGCATTACTGTGGTTGGATTGCTGTTGTTAAGATCGCTTCGTTGGATTGTCATTCGTTATTAAATTCTTAGGACGTACACGCGGTACACATTCCAGGCGTACGCCGCCTTGAATGCACTCTTCAGGTACCTGTTTTTCGCCGATGATGTGCCGTCACTGGATAACAAATGGCAATAAGCTCATTCGCGCGACGCACGGTAATGAAAATTCGTCAATTATGTGTTGATGACGGCCGTTCCGCGGATGTTAATTTTTGTGCGGCATATAGCGGCTTCGGAACATTTTCGTTGTGGCCCATCGTAATGCTGCGATGGAGCTCCGATGCAATGACATTATTTCGCGTTAAAAAAAAAAAAAAGGCTGCGGATGTTACATTCGGGTCAGTGTTGTTCAAGCGCGTGAACGCGAGCGTGTAGTGTGTTTCCGATCAATTTATAGAAATATCTCAGCTCTAAGGGGGACAGGAAGCATAAGTAGAAAGACCCCTCCCCCCCCCTCCCCCCCCCCCCCCCCCCAAAAAAAAAAGGCGGCTCCGTTTGTGGCATACGCTAGTCGTACATCCTAACGCGGCCGTGACGTCGCAACCTCATGAAACGCTTTCGCATTCGAAACGCGCGAGACAAAGTTAACTGTACACGCTCGTGTGGCCGTATCCTTGGCCGCGACAATTTGTCACGCTCCCCGGGGATGGTAATTGAGCAGAAACGTTTCCCGGCTTGTAAGGCAGTCAGTCAGGCGGGCAGGAAGGCAGGCGCCAACAAAGCCGATGATGTATAGGCAATCGGCGGCGTCACCGCGGCGTGCTCGACGTTGAAGACTTCCTCGAACCCGGCCGGCGCCGTTCACTTTCCGCTAGCTGCCGTTTCTGTAGCAACAACCCGGTAGCGTGAAGGCGGCTATTTCGGTATCCGCCGTTCGCGTATACTACAACCCCGCGGGCGACACGCTTGCCCGCTGCGGGGCCTACTGCGTAACACCCCGCGCGCAACTTCTTCTCCTTCTTGTGTAGTTTTGTGCCACTCGCGCGGCCAATTTTCTCTTTGTGGCATTTTTTTCGCGTGCCCAACAATCGGCGTGACAAGCAGGCCACGGCGCTGTTGTTCCGCGGCTTTTGCTGTGAAGGCAGGCCTTCGCTACCGACGACTGGCAGACTAATGGGCGCTTCACGTCAGCCACGTGCTAGCGTCTCCATCAATGCGTCAGCTGGCGGGGGACGAAGCGGCTGGTCAAAACCGCGCTGCGAGTTTCCCGCGACCCCGCTTTGTGAGAGGCCCGAAGGGTATGAAAAATGACTCCCGCAATGAAGTCTCGGGAAAAGAGACACCGGTCCGCCGGCGGACTGATGCAATGGAGTGACAGGTCGTTTTGTGCGCGTGTTCAAATGCTGCGGTGACCCGCTTCCGATGTCTCGGTCATTTTTGGAAGCGCAGTATGGCGGCATTGCAGAAATTAGAGCATAATGGCGAAGAGTGTTTTTGGGGCATCGACGATAAGCTTGCTGCTGCTGGTGGAAGGTTCGTGACACGAACAACAGTTTAAAGACGCTTGGTTCTGGATATTGGAGGCAGCCACCGTTTCGCTGACTGCGTTGCTGTAACCATTGTAGTTGATTTGATTCCAGCTGTCGTCTCACAGCAATGATATTGTCGCGAACGTGTGTTGTTTATGTTCTGTTACCAGCGGCTCCAGCCACGCCCTGCTATCTTTTCCTTCGAGTTGAACGCGCGTTTGCTCTTTGTGTCATGTGCCGCGCCGGGCAATCTTGTTTGACAGGGAAAAGGTTTCACCCTGTCGTCTCTAACCCAGACTTTTCTTCTTTGATCGACAATGTTCTCCATCTAATTCGATGGTTCCGGAAAGAAGAGTGCTAAGGGATAAATGCTCGCGGGAAAACGGCGCGGAATTGGATTTAACGGCGCTCGACTGTGCATGCCTCTTATTTGTTGCAGGATGGCCGCTTGCGTTTTCTTCTTGTTTATTGCAGAGCGCCAAGTGCGCTTCAATAAACGTTAATTTTCAGCGATCGCCTCGCTTTGTTCTTACTCCGTGACGATATTGTTCTTCCCCATCATAGCAACCTTAGCAATTTGTTATTTATTTTGGAAGATTTGAACCACAACTCGTTTGGCAGTTGTATTCCCGAATGCCTTGCGTCACGGCAGTTGCTTTAAAATTGCGTGGCCAGAATAAGTGGGGCGAAACCCGGTACGATGGTGGAATCGTCTTAGCTGTCAAATGCGGCCTAATCTTATTTAAGACAAGTGTACTAGCACGCTAGGGAGAGCCATCTCCGGGCCTTTATTCCCTATATTTGGGGCCATATACCTGAGTGAACGAAAACTTACAAATGTTTATTACAACTGCTTTTGTAAACTATCTAACAATAAACGAAAAAAAAAAACGCATGCGCTCTTCTACCGGGAAAATTTTGTATAATTTGTTTTGAGAAACGCATCTAGCAACTGGGTATAATAAGTATATTCTAATAAAGTAGTTGTAGCCATTTCCGAAGACTGCTAGCTTCACCTGACATCGACGGCATCTCCATCTCGTGTGCGCCTAACGGATGGCGTATAACATTCAACGTCGAAAGTATAAAACGTTCAAATGAGAGTTTCACGCACCTGACCTACCTTTAGCCTATGAGCGCACAGTAGTGTTGGGGTATACGCAAACATTTAAACCAGTCACGTACGCCGGAATCTCTCACACACTGAAATTTTTGTATTGGAAAAAATTGGCGAAGCTTGCACGAAGTCGCGTAAGGCTTGAACCATAGCGAAACTGGAGGGTTTATTTGTATGTAAGCACTGAAGGACACACCACCACGCACTGAATTAGGTTTGAAATCGTTGTTTATTTACATGTTCCGTCGTCGCTTTACACTGTGGTAGTAGTAGTCACCATCATATTCATCTATATCGTCGTCTTCCTCATGTATGACTGGCGGGCCCGGATCGTTTTGCACGCAGGCTTTCGCATTTCTCCCAAAGTGAAACGCGTCAGCATGCGCTAGAACCGGCAACAACCGGCTTCGCGAACTGGGAATCTGTAGCGCGAGCTGTCTTGTGCTCCCCCTTGAGGCGCGGGACGCACGTGAACAATGTTTGGTATCTTTTCACGAGCGCCACGCCACGCTCAAGCCTGGACGACACGGGAAGTTCCTCGTGAGGCACGTTCTGACGTGTACACGGCGGGAGTAAGTATGCCCCGGGATTTTCTTAATGACGCCGCACACCGCACACATTACGGCCAGCAACAAAAGCTCAGCTGAAAAAAACCGCCAGTGTGACCGGGAGTCCAAACCGCTACCACCTAGATGAAACTAACGGTAGTGGTACAGTGACAAAGAAGACCTGGCCCTACGGAGTACCAAGTCGTGGATTCTATTTACGCCCACAATTACTGTTCTTCTAGTGGTGGAGTGAAACAAAAACTCTAGTTTGTCGACGACATTTTGGAACACGGTAAAGATTCTCGCGTACTCTAAACTAGTGTAGCTCTCCACTACGATGCGCCTCATAACGCACAGGTAGTTTCGGTGTGCTAAACCCGCACCATTCGTTTTGAACCTCACAATCAGTAGCGCAGGGTCTGGACCTCTGAGCCATAGCGGTGGGAAACACTGTGGGTTATCGCTGTAAAATGCAGTGTGTTCCCAGTCTGACAGCATGCGGGGTTATATGTCGCGCTTTGTTCACTGTTAGGAAATACTATATGTATGTATGTGAGCATCATTGGAGTTGTTGTCGAATTAGGCTGTAAACATATAAAAAATTTCCAAGCGGGCATGCAGTGCCCAGCACTAGTGCAGAAATGGGAGAACGGAAATGCTAACAAATCGCTGTTGAACGGGGGCACATACCAACGCGTCTCGTCGTCACACTTACCCTCCGTATATCTCTTTACTCCAAGAAATTATATTTGGTTTCAAATTATACACAAGCGTGCACACACCACTCACACGCTCACTTCCCCTCCTCCCTCCGCCCCCCGCCCCCCTCCTCGCCCACACAGGCACCCACCACTTTCCATCTTGCGCGTCTTCATGAAGTTGGCTTCCCCTCACCATGGGCACGCGTGCAGTGAACCATCCTTTACAGGAACTTTTCGGGCCAGACTGCGGACGACATTTAAACCGTGGTAGCATCCTCCCTCCCAAACACGTCGATATCGCTAGTCCAGAAAGTTTCCGCAGATTTACAACCTCATATCGACCAATTGTATTGCTGCTTCAATACACAGTGGAAGCGCTGCTGCCTTGGGCGCCGCCGTCTGGTTCCGGCTTATCGGTACTTTTCGCTGCCCACTGTAGCCTGTCTCAACCTTGGGTCATCTCTATTAGAATATTCCACATTTAAACGCGAAAGCCCTGAATAGACCTCTGGCTGAGAAATCCGGCATCGGCATCTATACGTGGCTCCGAAGTCCCATTGGCTGCGATGCTTTCCAAATCGCCTGCACGAAGAAATAAAAACACAAGCAAAAGGATCACGCGGGCATGCTCAGAGCGACGTGTAAATGCGGAGCAGAGCGCCCTGCAGCACACAATGGAGCATTAAATCTTTCGCATTCACAACTCATAAGAAGGGCTCAGATGCCCTTGTAGTCTGTCTGTCTGTCTGTCTGTCTGTCTGTCTGTCTGTGTGCTGTGCGTGCGTGCGTGGTGCGTGTGTGTGCGTAAGTGCGTGCGTGCGGTGCGCGTGCGGTGTGAGGGTGCGGGTGGTGTCGATGTGCGTGTGCGTGCTGGTTTTGTGTGTGTGTGTGTGTGACCCCCTCTTTTCAGTAGAACACTCTATACCCGCTGGTTTGCTTCGCAACAACGCACCAGAGTTACCCATCTTTGCAGTCAAATAAACCTGGTCAAGTGTCGATGCGCAGCATGCAATCGGACTCAAAAATGTGTGCGTGCGTGCGTGCATGCGTGCGTTCGTGCGTGCGTGTGTGTGGTCATGTCGTGTCGTGTGTGTGTGCGTGTGTGTGTGTGAGAGAGAGAGAGAGAGAGAGAGGAGGCGGATGTGAAGGAGGAGGAGGAGGAGGAGGAGGAGGAGGAGGAGGAGGAGGAGGAGGAGGAGGGCTGTTTGGGAATTCATGGAGCGGGCGTTTCCGCGCGTTTTCAAACACCACCTCACTCATTCTTGGTATGCATCCCCTTTTTTCTCTTTCGGATTTCTCCGAGCACTTGCACCTTCCTTCCTCGAAGCTGGTTTGTACTCATCTCCACCCGCCGCGGTGGCTCAGTGGCTAAGGCGTTGCGCTGCTGAGCACGAGGTCGCGGGTTCGATTCCCGGCCGCGGCGGCCGCTTTTCTGATGGAGGCGAAAAGCAAAAACGCTCGTGTGTACGAGATTTCGGCGCACGGTAAAGATCCCCAGGTGGTCAAAATTAATCCGGAGCCCTCCACTACGGCGCGCCTCATCGCCTGCGTTGCGTCGGCGCGTTAAACCCCACAATCAACCAATCAATGTACTCATCTCCGTTTAGTGAACTGCGTTAGAACGTCCGTTTAGTGTTCATGGAACTCCAGCCAGAGATTTGTTTATACGCTCATTTGATCTGTAAACGCCGGGCACGGCACCGTCTGCGTCTCGTCGCTCCTTAAAGTCGTCGTTTTGGACGCATAGTGGCGAACGATCCACACTTTGAAGCTTCCTATTCACACCATCCCAGGCGCCTCTTTACAATTTATACCGTTACAAAGAGGAGTAATCAGAAGGGATCTCTCCCAGGGCTGTGCTCCAGCGATGGAAGCATTTTGAGCGTCTCACGTCATGGGTTAACAGAGGGCATCGATAGGGCCAAGAAATGTGGGATACGGTGCCCCGCCTTCTACGAAGGACCGCGGAACACCTCCTTCTCTGAATACGCATACTAACGTCGCGGCTCAGACTTGGGTCGCTAAATAGCGTGTATTCTCTCTCTCTCTGACAAGAGCTATAGTTCTCGCTTACCAATCCCACTGAGTGGATATGAGAAAACTTTTGTTGGTTGTGTTGACGTCGCAGCCTAATGGGGATTAGTGAACCGGCCGTGCGCTTCTGACGACAGCTGTCATCGTCCCTGGCCAGTCTTCTTGAGTGGTTACGTGGGAATTGTGGGTGGGTTTGTGCACGCCCCATCAAAAGGGGAATATGAGGAATGGCCGTGAGCTTCTGGCTGTAGCTGTCATCGTCACTGGTGAATCCAAAATAATGAGTATGTTGTAGTGCCCACTGGTTGAGTTCGTAGCAGCATCCGCAACAGCACCATCGTCATCGGTAGGATGTTGTGTGGTCTGAGGAAGAAGGGAACGAAGTGGGTCTCCAGGCTCGAACGCCAGCACTGCGTCTGCGTCTCCTTTCTCCACGGCCCTGGCCGGTCAGCCACATGTGGCGTACAACATTTCTGGGTGCGGGTGGCCAGCATCTGCACGCGACGGCCGGCCCTGCCCTAAAAAAGTTTGAACGTGTGGATACCGTAATGATGAGCCTAATCCAATGACGGGCCAAGCAACGTCAAATTCATTGTACGCCGAGCTGCGTGCATACCGGTTATGGACGTTTTCAAAGTCGAAGGCCAGAAAAGATTGGCAGTGGGCTGGTTGGTGGGCCACTGTGCATTCACTGAGTCCGCCTTTAGTAGTCACAGATCGAGCTGTAGTGATGTCGGAGATGCATGCTCTACTAGCATTGCGGAGGCCCTGTGATCGATTCCCAACCAGTGCCCAGTTTTAAAAATTTTCTTTTCAACTCAATCACTTTACGCTTGTCCTCTTTGCGTCGTCGGCCATTTTAGGAGCCGTTTCGCTGCTACAGACGCCTGGCGCCGGCTGGTATGTTCAATGGGCCATTTAACGCTTTCGCAATAACAAATAAGTAAATGACTACTAGCGCTAAGACGACCCGGCCAATTACCGCTAATACATCAGCACACCGTAAGCAGCCGGCAAGTGACGCTGGCAGGATTCCTGTACGAAAAGCCAACGGTACACACCGTTCTGTTCTGCAGCCAAAAAACCCTTCTCTATTCCCAGCCGACCGTCTCCCCCTCTCCCTTTATCAGAAGCTGACAATAACAAAACCTACAAGCGAGGCTACATACGCGACAGTTTGTGCGTACCTCGAGTCCCCTGTCAGGGCGTAATTGAGGCTTTCGCCATAATAGTCGTGCGCGGGATAGCAGCCCTAAATAGCCGTTCTCGTGCCACATTTAGCCCGTTTTTTTACGCCTGGCGAGCGCTTCTGCGTCCGCATTATGCTCGGCGTTGCCACCGCAGCCAGCAAAACTGTTGTGTAACTGTTTTCCGCGATGCCGTCGGCACGCACGCATACCTGCTATACATAAATACGGGAGCCGTGCGAACTCCCGCTTCCGTTACGTGGCCGGTGGCCAGCTTGCGCAAGTGACGGTAAGAACGCAGTCAGGCTTTCCTCATTTCCTGAAGCATGCCTGGCATGCGCACTGGGGCGAGACTGTATGTGAGCTGGGGCGATGGTGTCCTTACCTAAAAGACCCCTTGGCAGGGAGGCAAACGGACAGCTTGATACCGCCTACCTGTGGGTGTACATGGGCATATTCGTATGGCTAAGCAGGAGGGGGCGGAAGTGCAGGAGGAGTGAGCATTTGGGTTAGCCACCTCATCGATATCTTTTCTATGACAACAGTTCGTACTCTTCTGTTAAAACCGATGAGAGTGCGCCGAAGTGATTCTGCAGAATTTATTTATGAGCAGAAAAGGTGGTTATTTGGGCCCAACACAGCTTGAGGATGGTTTGGGTTGTCTGGAGCCGGGTAACGCCACGAACCTCATCACTGAAGCCGCGCAAGGGCAGAGTTGTCGATATTCGCTGCATGTCCACAGAACTAAAACGATGAAATCAGAGAGAGAAGGTTGCCTCATGAGCGAAGTTTTCTTTAAGTGGAAGTAAGTGGCCTGCACTAAATACAGGTAGGTGATATTAAGTGAAGGAATGTACCATTTAGCATCGATGAAATGTACTTCTGTTTCTCGCTTCTGCGAATGACGAAGAAAGCATGCCCATCCTGAACCCTAACGGCTGAGCCCAGAACTGCACCAAAAGCAATCCCAAGCTTGAAAATAGGTAAACCTTGGCTGTACCTGGTAAACTAGCCGCGCTCAGCAATTTGTGCGCAGACAATTTACTGTGGCATGCTTCATTAGCTTCGCGCAATGCAACGGCAGATTTGTGAAGGCGTAGCCGAGAGCACGACCCCTGCACCAGGCATCTCATGTAAACCTGGCGACGGTAAGTGTCGACGCTGTAGAGCTCTAGCTGTCATACCTAAATTGTTACCTGTGGTGTGACAATCACGTTTAAGAGGAAGGATAGGAACTGTAGATGGTGGCTGTGCAGTGGTCAACCGTTCTACCTAGTGTCACTAAATAAAGGCTTTTTATTTTAGTGGCTCTCGTTCTACTCGTCTGAGAGTCTGGAAGTTTCTGGAAGTTTCCGGGGGCTGAACTTGGCCGACGTTTGAAAATGTCTTTTTTTTTTCTTTGTCGCATGGATTTATCTAAACTAATTTCCCCAAACATGATCAGGCTCCAAACAGGGTCCGCACCGTAGCTGTATTCCCACCCTTACCTGCCCTATTATTACGAAACTTGAGACCTTGTCTCGTAGAACTTCATAGCCCATAAAAACAAGGACGAAAAGGAGAAAGAAGGGACGTCACAGAACGCTGTCGTCACAAGCTTCTTGATCGTTGGAACTCTAGACGAAACTACCCCAGTGGCAAAGTCAGTTTTTCTCATTGGATATTTTATTGAAAGCGTTGGAGGTAGAAATTAGAAAACAAGGAATTTACTTCGCAGTAAAGAAACAAAAACCTGCTGAACCAGAACAAGGATGGTGATCTACAAATTAGTCGATCCTCGCGAAAGTTTGGATGCATCACAAGGCGTTATCTCTGCATTCGATGTGCGACACGAAACGGAGTCTGGCCAGCTCTAAGGCCTGCGTGATCAGGGCGTAACAGCTACGGTGAGACGAATCAATATCCGAAATGGGAACATAGAACATAAAATTTAGACACCACTAACGCTTGGTGGAAATATCCAGACTTTTAGCAATGAATTAAACTTGGTTGTGATTGAAAACTGGTATTAAGCTGCGCAAACGTAGCGCTCGTCTTTCGTTCAATTCCCGGCCGTGGCTGCTCCTTTTCTGATGGAGGCGAAAAGCAAAAACGCCCGTGTGTACGAGATTTCGGCGCGCGTTGAAGATCCCCATGGTCAAAATTAATCCGGAGCCCTCCGCTACGGCTGCGCCTCATCGCCTGCGTTGCGTCGGCGCGTTAAACCCTACAATCAATCAATCAATCAATCAATCAATCAATCAATCAATCAATCAATCAATCAATCAATCAATCAATCAATCAATCAAATCAGCGCTCGTCTTTCGGGAAAAGGAGCAAGATAAGTGACAGACTTCACTGCTAAAGGCTGTTTATGACCTTCAAAGGGAGCACCGTCTTCGGTTTTATACGCGTATAGGTGCCACGTCTTTATTTATTAAGCAGATTACGTTATGGGACTTGTAAGGATCATTAGTACCAATGACAAAGCGTACAGCCCGTTAAGAACCCTGCGACCTCGTGACGGGTTCATGTATTGAGCTCGTTGTGTGAAGAACGCCCACCGATGAAATGAGTGTTCCTTACGGAGACCCACAGCTGAAATAATTGTGACCAGCTCGCTACTTGTTCGCTTCCAGTTCGTACCCGTGAACGACCAAATTTCCATCGTACGCCTTATTTAATCTAATCTACAGAATTAGTAAAAACGCATGACATCTAGCAGTCCTAATTAATCGCCCTAATTGAATGGTCCCTCTCAGAATCCTGTAGGCAGGCATCGATTGTTCGCTTGCTGTTTCATCGACATTCACACCGCGAAGGCTACTGCTTTTACGCCTTCGCCATCAGTCCCCCCCGTGCTGCGATAGGCGAAGACTGCTCGTCTACAGGAGACTGCCAGCTCCAGCTGCGAGAAATGTCTTGCCGCGCAGGTATGCATATCCGTGTTACGGCTGTGTGCCTACATGTATGCATACCGACACGCCCCCTGTGTTTGTTCTTGGCTGCGGCCGACGTGCCGCGGGGCTCAACGGAGGTGCGGCGCGCTTTCTTCTCCACCTAGCCTTCATCTGGCCAACGATGCGGCCTTGCCCCGCACAGAGGAGCGAGAAAGCTGCTTCTGCGCCGCTCCTCGCTCACACGCGCCCCGTGCCGCCACTGGGGCTGCGGGCCGCGGTGCGTGCGTGTCGCGGGCGTGCTGCTGCGAGAGCGCGTCGCGCCCACCTCGTGCGTCGCGAACGCTACACGGAAGCGTGCACTGGCATTAGGTGGCGAAAATGAGGTCGGCCGCTGTGCTGGCATCGGCCACTCTGTCACCCCCACCCATTTCCGCCTGCTCTACCGCGCAACCTTGCTCTCGGTGGCGTACGGACTTGACAATACGAAATTCTAAATACGAGATTCCAGCCTTTTCGCCCTCGCTTCTCGATGGAGTTTTCATCCTCGGGCTATGCCAGGTTGGACGGTGGGGTATTCCTGATCGCGTTGACCCGTGAACAATTGGGCGCGATACTGAATTGCTGCCGTTGTCAAATTTAGATTCAGCATCCTGCTGGGCTAACTAACGTAGTAAAATTTGGTACCGTTTGTACTTTAATTTTAGCGTACAGACGCATGCTGTAACTTTGTTGCAAGAAACTCGCGTTACGACTCCTTTTGCAGCTGTTCTCGCGGACGCCGTGTGGCTGCCGAAGTGGCACCAAGTAGCGGGGTCTGGTCATTCGTTTTAAACTGCGATGGGCACTTATGAACAGCATTTATGTAGCATGAGTTATGTACAGCAGTTATGTACTGCATTAAATCATGTTAAATTCGGAACATTTATAAAGTTGCTGTTACCCGCCGCGGTGGCTCAGTGGCTAAGGCGTTGCGCTGCTGAGCACGAGGTCGCGGGTTCGATTACCGGCCGCGGCAGCCGCTTTTATGATGGAGGCGAAAAGCAAAAACGCCTTTGTGTACGAGATTTCGGTACACGTTAAATATTCCCGGGTGGTCAAAATTAATCCGGAGCCCTCCACTACGGCGCGCCTCATCGCCTGCGTTGCGTCGGCGCGCTAAACCCTACAATAAATCAATACAGTTGCTGTTATCAGTGAAACATGATATTCATTATTTATAGTGACGCATGTAATAACCGATTTTATGCCCGTCTACCAGGGCTATGAATGCTGTAACAGAAGCCCATGCATTCGACAACGCACGAAAGTACGGCTAGACTTTCCAACGTTCTCACAGCCATTGCGTGAACAAACCATTTGCTAACAATTAGCAAGAATCCACGTGGTTGTCTAACGGGTGTAGCGCGCTGTGGTCTCCTGCTGTTAGAGAACTGCAGTTTTTTTGTTGTTGTGGTTGTTTTTCAGAAACCACGCCCGTCACATAAACAGGTCCGTGCACACTTGAAAGTTCGGATCCAAAGAGTGTTAAAACTTCGTTGTACGCTAGGCATTCTAAAGATAAGATAAAGGGCACAGTTGTATAGAGTTCTGAGTAAATAAGCGCTGTTGACTCTTCTGGAGTCGTGTGGCGGACCGTTATACGGGTGCACCATTCTAATTAAGAAAACTGTCGATGCACATAGATGTATGTCCACAATGAATTTGACACACAAAAAGTACAATGAAATAAATCAAACATGAAAGAGCGCGGTCTAGTTTCAGCTGATGTATAACGAAACACCGGATCATGTGTGAGAGTTACCCGCCGCGGTGGCTCAGTGGCTAAGGCGTTGCGCTGCTGAGCACGAGGTCGCGGGTTCGATTCCCGGCCGCGGCGGCCGCTTTTCTGATGGAGGCGAAAAGCAAAAACGCCCGTGTGTTCGAGATTTCGGCGCACGTTAAAGATCCCCAGGTGGTCAAAATTAATCCGGAGCCCTCCACTTCGGCGCGCCTCATCGCCTGCGTTGCGTCGGCGCGTTAAACACCACAATCAATCAACGTGTGAGTTTCGACAATACTGGATTGAGGCGATTTCCTGTGATTACGCATACTCGCAAGGATTATTTGAGGCCGATATCTTCGCCGAAATGGTTATTCCACAGTGAAAGCTGCTTAGAAGTGTTTCAGACAAGAAATTGAAGTTCCAACCACCCTGTGCTCTATACGTAACTCCCTGTTTTGTGCCGGCCTTCTCTCAGCTCTTCTGCTTGTATCCGTCTTCGCATTGAGCGACGTATCGCTTCAAAGCAGTTATAAAGAGTGTTCTTTCTATGCGGTTTCCATCCCCCATCATCGAACAAAATAAGAACGGGAGGCCAAGGTCTGAATAATAAAACCGCAGAAGGCTGTCCCCTTCTAAACACGTGCTGATTGTAGCACAGTTTGCGAAAGACAGAGGTGCATGGGCAGCATAGTGTTTGCATGCGTCATAAAAAAAAAAAAAAAAACCTGCAGACTGGGGTATACGCCGATGAATCTCAAACTGGGTTACGGTAGCGCGTAAGAAGGGGAGGGGGGGGGGGGTAAGTCTACGAGTATTTGGGTCGGTGTGTACATACTTTTTTAGAGAAAAATAAGTAACAAGATCCCCATTCCCTCCCAAGAACAGAAATCTGTTAGAGGGCTCCTGTCAAATTAAAATGCTGGAATTTGCGCCCACAGTATGGCTATGTGGGGGGAGCCAGTCGTGATGGGAAGCTGCCGAATGATGTTCGCTGCATGGGGCTCTTTACCGTTTTAAACCTTCTCATTCTTTCTGATGATCGCTTGTCCTTTGCATTCGTTACAAGCGACAGTAGGTGTAGTTTAAAGTCCGGCTCATTATTTGTGGCAGATGGAAAAATGCCTAAACATAGGTATTATGAAGGAAGGGCTGCAATGCTTGTCTTTGGCATTAGTATCTCTCTCTCTCTCTCTCTCTCTCTCTCTCTCTCTCTCTCTCTCTCTCTCTCTCTCTCTCTCTCTCTCTCTGTGGTCGCCACAACGCACTAACCTTAATCTTTCTGCGGCACAGGGCGAATTATCCGAGGAGTCGCAAACGTTTCCGCGTTTGATGTTTACAAACCCTCGTTAACTGGTTCTGCTTTCTCTGCTGCCAGCGGACATAGCCTTTCATTTCATTATTTCGCGTATTATTCAACATTACTAACAAGCAAGCCGCATTTTCGCATGGCGCAATTTCTGTACCACAAGACGCTCACGGTTTTACAGAAGACGCACTTGAAAGCGCAAGGAAAGAACAGCCGGAACACTCCTTTGCTCCCTTTAACGTATGACTCAGGGTCAGCCCACATCTTAGGACCGTGGTACCTTTTTATTGTTGTATTGATTTTCTACCACTGGAGCTAAAGCTCGTACTGAAGTTCCCAATTAACTGCTCAGGGTGGCGCTGGCGTCTGTCTGCAGAGCGGCGGCTGTTTTGCTCGCAATCGTGAAGCGGGTGACCCGTTTATTAACTTTCGTGCCGCCGCGGTTGTTCCTCGAAAGACGGGCCGCCACCCATCGTCGTTGACCCTATTTCGGTGCTCGTTAACGGCTGCTCCCTCTCCCGCATCGGCGCAGGTGAGCGGCCAAGCGACGCCTCATCTCCGCGGGAGAAGCCGGAAGGCTGCTGCGACAAGGCCGCCTCGGCGTCAGCGACGTCACCGGGTGACAGCGCGCGTGCCTCCTGTCCACCGGCCGGCCGAGCGCCTGTGCGCGCACTGACTGGCGCCAGGCCACGTGAGGACGGTGCACGCGGAGCAGCAGCATCCCTGCAACGGGGTCTAGGACGACACGACGCCCCGAGAGGCAGCTTTCCGGCCGCCGTCACCGCTGTCGTCAGCGCCTATAACTTCCCGCCGTCCGGCTCTTCTTCGTCTTCAGCAGTGAGTCTGGGTCACGTTCTGTGTCGCCGCTCTTCTTCCTTTTACGCTACTCGGGGCTCATACGACCAGCCCAGTTTCGCTGGCGTTCTCCCCGAAGACGTCCGAGCCAAAAAAGAGAAATGGAGAACTTCAAAAGTCTGCTTACAGTGGACGCAAAAACGAAAGGCAAATAACAAACGCGTCTTTTGTGCCGGCCCACCATTTTTTTTTTTTTTTGCAAAACCGCATGACGTAAGCGCGCCGTGTTTTTCTTTGTTGTTGTGGTATGGAAGAAAGCATGATGTAACTTCTACAACCTCGTGGGAACGACTGGTTGCGACGCCTAAGCGACATTGAGCGATTGGGCGCCGCAAAATGTGTGTCGCAAGTGTGGATTCACGGGAACACGCTTACGCCGCGCAAGAACGAGTGTACAGCGGGCACAGCAGCCCACTTGATCGCTCAAACAGGCCACACCGCAGACGTTCCTGTGTCTGCTTTCTTGCAGCGATGGCCAGCAGACAATATTCTGTGCTGCACGGGATTGCAACTTAATTGCGATGAAAGAAGCAGCAAGTGCGCAGACGGTAGCATGTGACCGAATTTTCTTGCCAGAAAGCACGCTGATGCAGGTCCATTTTGGTGCGACGTCGCTACATATCGTTAGTTTACATTCGTCTTTGCAGCTTTCAACGTTTCGGGCTTTAAAAAAACAGGTCCCCTCCAAGCACCTGTCGTTTCACCGAACGACAGGTCGGTGAAACATACTCACACTACCAGTGTGAACACTGGTAGTGTGAGTATAAGTCTGTCTACACATCCGTGCGCACCACGCATGACACTCGGCATAGGTAGACACCATATGTCTACCGATGCCGATGTGGCTATTCATACATCTCATTTTTCCAGTTTTATATTTTCTTCAAACTAAATCGAAACTACAGAACACCGTCGTAATTAAAAGTCTCACCTCGAGAACGACGGCAATGCCATACCGGTCACATCAAAAACATTGCCCCGTTGTGCGACCCTCGCTGTCTCCCCCTCGGACGAACGGCCTTTTTCAAGCAAAGTAAATCTGCACTGCAAAACGAAACTTGAGATATTATAGGCTGAGGGCTGTCCGTGAGACAATGCAAATCCTTAGCACCCATAGCTGCGAGTGAATTTCTTGCGCTGTACAGAAAAAGAGGGCTCACGAAGTGTGTTGCTGAACGCGTGCAGTACTTCTTCCCTTGACTAATATTGTTCACTTTCTGTACACAACGGTAGTTATTTTCGGAAGAAGGGGAAGGTGGGACGGGGGCATGGACGTGGGTGGGGGGGGGGGGGGGGGGGGGCTATTCGAAAGGGCCCTCAACGTGAAGCACTCGCCAGTTCACAACGCCACCTAATAATTCAAATACCACGTAGCTGCTAAAACCGGAGCTTTTCAGGCAACTCTGAATTCGCAACGAGCAAAAACATTGCGGTTGTTTTTCAAGTCATTATGGACTTAAACCACGTATCGTATACGTCAGCTTACTAAGTTTACATTATTGGAGTACATTTTAACACGGCCCATTCATAAACTACCCCTCAGCTTACATAATGGCGTTACGCAAAATAGCGCCATGGTTTTAAGTCTCAAAGTCCACTCTTAACAAAAACATTAAAGCCATTCCACTCAATGTGAAATCTATCGGAAGTGCAGAGCAGTGATTCGCCATAATGGTCTGTACCGCCGTTATCCGTTTACTGCTACCACCCCATGCAATTCAAACTTCCCGCCTTCGCAGTGCTCACGCGCCCCCTGCCTGAAACTGAGCCAGCGGGAGTTCTGTTCTCTTTGTGCTTTTCTTCCCGCACGTGCCGGCGTTGCACTGCCACATTTTGCATTTTTAACTAAAGGAACGCGGGCGCTGCCGGTTAATTACGCATATTTTTCCTCAAATGTACCTATAGTTTTCTTTGCGCTAAACAACGGGAAGATGTATAACAAGCGCCAGCGTTTCACGAGTTTAGAACGCTTATTAACCGCTTGGCTTTCGAAGCCTCAAGGGTACGCCGCGACCAACAGCGTTACCCCGGGACGCCTCCTCGAGCGAGCTAGGACGACAAGGCGAGCGCCGAAAGCGATCTGCACTTTAAAAAAAATGGCGTTTGCCTCACTGCAGTGCAGATGAATGACCAGCCACTGGGTTCAGGTGGGCATATTTAACGAATAACCGGACCTGACATGCAGAGGTTTGGTTCAGCGCCGTGACGGCACGCGAGGCAAAATATCATAATTGCGTTGCATGATAGCACACAGCGCAGACCGCTTTTTTTATTTTTTATTTTTCGTGCGAGATCGTTTGGCGGAGCTCGCCACCGGTCTGTTCGTCACAGTAATTGGTTTTTTAGCATGCAGAAATAGACCCACCGCTGCTTCTATTGATGCAGCGCTAGTATCATGGGGTAGTGATGTAGCAGACGCGTAACACACAAAAAAAATGCGTTAGGCGAAATTACGTATGTATATAATACATGGAATTATGTGTGTTTACAGGCGTTCGGAATATATCTACTTAGGCCAAGTTGAGACCCCAGATCCCAACCATGAGGCAGAGATAATTAGAAGGATCAGAATGGGGTGGGGTGCATATGGCAGACATTCTCAGATAATGAATAGCAGCCTACCATTGTCACTGAAGAAGAAAGTGTAGGACAGCTGCATCGTACCGGTACTCACCTACGGGGCAGAAACTTGGAGGCTCACTAAGAGGGTTCAACTTAAATTGAGAACGACTCAGCGCGCAATGGAGCGTAAAATGATAGGTGTAACATTAAGGGACAAGAAGAGAGCGGAGTGGGTCAGGGAACGAACACGTGTTAAGGACATATTAGTAGGGATTAAGAAGAAGAAATGGACGTGGGCAGGGCATGTAATGCGAAGGCAAGATAACCGCTGGTCATTAAGGGTAACAGAGTGGATCCCTAGTGAAGGCAAGCGTTGCAGGGGGCGGCAGAAAGTTACATGGGCAGATGAGATCAAGAAGTTTGCGGGGATAAATTGGTCACAGTTGGCACAGGACCGAGGTAATTGGAGAATAATGGGAGAGGCCTTTGCCCTGCAGTGGGCGTAGATAGGCTGATGATGATGATGATGATGATGATGATGATGATGATGATGATGATGGTGGTGGTGGTGATGGTGATGATTATGATGATGATGACAGGCGTTCGTGTTCGCGCTTCCCTGCTCGTGCTCTTTTCAGGTTGGTCGCTGAACTACCGTTAAGGCTGTTCCGTTTGGGGAATGCTATGAACGCCGCTTTTGCTTGTTTCACGGCCACACGTGGCACCCCCGTCCGCTCATTGCTGCTTGTGTACGGGTGTGTGCTGTGGTTGAACGAAGCTCCCTCACAGCTGTTTTGTTAACCTTCCTTCTTTGTGAGCGGGAGAAAGATTTGACAACTGTTCCCATTCTGCAGTAAGCCTCTGCAGGAATGTTTGCTGACAAGGCCCTCTTTCGATGGTTACTCCGCTGTCCGAGGGTCGTTTTTCCCGCTGTTAGCCCACAGTGACGTCGAACTGCATGGTGCAGGGGTGTCCAGGCCACCAAAGGGCTTTTAACATCTATCTTATTGCATTGAAGCGCGCCAGAAAAAATGTACGCCTCACTCGCCGCCTGTTTATTAGCCTCGCAACGAATAAGCGAACGCGGTAATAAGGCTAGTTTTCTTAGTGCCTGTTTGACAAGAATTAATAGCTTTTCTGTATGTTCCACCGTCCCCTTCCTAGACTTCAGGAATAATGGTCTGTTGAGACCTCGCCAGACTATTGTTCCCCCAACACAGTTTAGATCACCTCTGGTGCAAATCTTCAATTTCTATAGCGATAGGTATAAAGAGGCCCTTCGCAGTGTTCAGCCAAATGGGGGATGTCAAACATTATATATAAGCGCATTGCACGAAAAAAGGTCAATTTCATTCAAGGCGCCGTGAGATTTCAATGTGGCCACCGGGTCATATGCGGATTCGCACACATATCCTATAAACGGAGAGAGCAAACGAAAGTACCAAGTACAGTTCGTAACCGATATCGCCATGGCCATCGCGTGTGGTCGTACGGGCGTAGTGTCAGCTTGAAACGGCTGCAACCTGCGTTCTAATACGCGTATAGTAAAACAAGCGCTGTAAGCTAAGCGTGAGTTCGGATTCGCGGAGGCCAATCAATCCGTCTCCTGCGCCTGTTTTTGTGTTACAAGCGCGTGCATGTAATTGCGGGTTCAACTTTCCGATAATGGCGGTACCCCCTCAGTGCGAAATGTATAAAAACTCTCAAATTTGTCCACCTCACTTGGCGAAGAAGTGACAGCTAGAGCTGAATCATGCTCACGCGATGCGGGAGAAATGGTGAGGGTGGCGTCGCAATCGTCATCGTAACCACGCAGCTACTAAAGATTATGTTACCATCGTGTTCAAATTGCGACGTAGCATGCTACTCGGTTCATTCGCCGAATAAAACTTGGTATGGTTGTACGTCGATCTGAGCGGACACATGCGTTGTGGTTTGTCTTTGCAAATATCATTTACAATACGGTTTAAAGACGATTTCCCGAACCTCGGCCGTGTTGTCGGCTGCGGAAATGGCGGCATGTCACTCGCTCTAAAACCACCGCCTGAGGTAACAGCTGAGATGGCATTCTGCGCGATAGTAGAGTTATTTCAGCTGCCATGCATGATACAATTTGTTTTGAGACGCGTCCGTGAAAGCGCGTGTTACAGCAGTTTTTCAGTATACATATACTTCCCCGTACTGAAGCACTCTGCATCTATGAAAGTGGGCAGCGCAACAAGAATTTCCAAACGATCTTGGAAACCTCGAGAGGCGTGAAACAGGGTCTCTAAGGTCTCGGGATCTATGGGGCTATAGAGCTTTTTTAGCAGACAAATGCGGCATGGTTTAATGCTGCAGGGGAAGATATCTTCCTCTGCTCCCGCTGTATAAGGGTAACGCTGCCTCCCGCAACTTGGATTATCAGAAATATGCGACGCTCCATAATGTTGAAGTACATAATAAAGAAGACGCCGACCACAAGAGAAAATAAAACAATGACGTTTTGGCACCCCGAACGGGGGCCTTGTTCTGAACAAGGCTCCCGTTCGGGGTGCCGAAACGTCATTGTTTTATTTTCTCTTGTAGTCGGCGTCTTCTTTATTATGTACTTCAATGTCATTCCCGACCAGACGGGCGTCCGTGGAAGCCTCGATTTGCTCCATAATGTTCGTCAATGCACATTACTGTGTCTTATGCCTGCATTGTCTTTTAGAGTGAAAGCTGTACTACCCTACATTCATCGCGTCGCAAGTGACAATCGGCCGCCGGCGAGTAATTTCGCTCGCTCGGAGCCTCGCTCCTGCGGTACCACGTGACTTGGCGAGATGAAACGGCAGCTTCAGCAGCGCTCGATCGCTCGGCGTCAGCTGGACGGTCTGTGCGTGCGCCTCAGTGCAAGCGAGCCACGTGATTAGGTGAGGGTTTACCGGCTGCTTCGCCGGCGCTTGGTCCCTCAGTCTCGCCATCGATGGCGCGCCTGCTGGGCTGTCTGTCCGTGCCCTTCAGCGCAATCGAAAGGCTGCATCCAATTATCCAATACATATAGCTAGATGGAAGGCTGCGAAATATGAAACAGAGGGCGAACTTTCACGAAACAACGTGGGTATAGTTTTCGCATTCGCCTGTGATAACTAGGTTTCGAATTGTTAAACTTGAGCCATTTTTTTTTTCTTAAAGACGATGAAGCGTTACCAACAATCCGAAATGTCAATCCGGTGGCAAACAACTTTTTCTTTGGTAATTTTACTTACGTAACAATAAAATCACAGTGATTTGAGTCATATATGTCCAGCAAATACTGACTGAAATGTTCGAAATTAGAAAATTTATAACATCTTGTAGTAATACTTGCTGCAAAAAAGTATCCCAGTTATTCGTAGGATCGTAATTTCTGACGCCGTTTTTGAGATTCTCGCGCCAGAACCGAGCAAGAACGTACGTCGAGCGTTTCTTCTGCTGTGTTCGTGCGCGAAGAGAAAACGGTAGCCGCGCGCCACGCCCTGTGAAGCCGGCAGTCAATCGCAAGAGCTGTTTCGGAAACGACGAGGGAAAAGAAGGCGTAATAAATATTAGAGGAAAAGGGTATTTGCCTGGAAATGGGCGGATGTGGTGGCGAACGCCGACAAAAGTGCGGACGTTCGGTGGGGCTTAAAGCGACGCGAGCATTATACGTATGCGCCAAAGCACGCCCATGCCGTTTTGGCTCAAGGCGAGGTGCTTGCGTCACGGCATCGGCCGTACCGTGCAATAAAGGCCGGCTGCAGCAAACAAACACCTCTTCCACTTTCGGTCTTGCGCGCGCGTCGCGTGAAATGAGGCCCCCCGTAATGCCCCCGTGGTGTCCATCAAGTTAACGACCACGTCCTTATAAGGACACAACTGAAGGGGAAAATGTAAATATGCAGATTATTTCTTTGTTGCTTGGTTACCCAGCGCTGAGGGCCGTCCGAGCTACTGAGTCAGACTCCTCTGTTGCGGCGTGTGCAGTGGCGTATAAGCAAGGCAGGAACGGTCAACGGGGAGGTAAGGAGGTTAATCCTCCTCCCCCCACTTGCACCGTGGCTCCCAAGTCCAGTGGGTGCTCAAGTAAATTTCGCATGTCCATTGGCTGTGGCTGGTAGACCCCGCCTAAGTTTGAATTTCCGCGCTCATTTGTAACAAAGCGGTTGTAACTGATTGCCGTCCTTATTTCGACTTGCGGATACTGTAGCAGATACGTGGTTATAACAAAATGATGTTCCTACAAACGTCGGATAGCCACTTGATCAACCAGCTCGCTTCTCTGCCGCGACGCTTGCGTACCGGTTGGCGCGGCAGTTACAACTATCAATATAGACAGACAGAATGAAAAATTGTTCTGCCACTGTATAAAATTGATCCCGCCTGCGCTTTCCGAATGTTGTGTGGCCTTAGAAAGTGTGACCAAAAATTACTCCCACCTCCCCTCGCGGGAACCCCTGTGTAGATGCGACGCATAGGGGGTTCCGTTGTTGTTTCCGTTAGGTTGATTCTCCCATCGCGTGAAACGTGCCGTGAACCCCCTGCCGCGGCTATGACACAACGTTGCGCGGCTATGACGCAACACAATCCAACATAATCCACTTTAATCCAATCCAATCCAAGCCAAGCCAATTCCAATCCAATGCCCCTCGCGAGAGAGTGTTCGGTATCGGAGAGGAGAGGGGGTGAGCGGCGGAGAGCGCAGCTCGCGCGGCGAGGAGAATGGGGGAGGGGTGTGGACGGACAACGACAACGCCGTATGGAGGGACAAGGCGAGTGAATGAGATGCCGTCGCATCTAAAAAATTTCACCATCTTCCCGTAGGGGAACCCTGAGTAGTATGCGAAGCAGCCATGGGGTCGACTCAAGTTCCCATTAGTTTTCAGTTCGATCGCGGCGTTGCGGGAGGAGAATGAGGGTAGCGGAGCGCATGCGCGCGTCCTTTATACCGTGGAGCTACAGTGGCGCCCCCAGCGGAGTATGCAGCGGCTACCGCCGCGTCTCTAACCCTAAGCTGCTTCACATTATCGCGCGTGGAGCCGCAGGTGTTGCCATTCGTTTCGCAATCCCGGAGAGGAGAGGAGGAATGCTGGAGAGGAGAGGAGCGTCGGAGAGGAGAGGAGGAATGCCTCGCATACTACTCGCTTTCACCAACCACTACCTGCACAAGACGCATCAAGTTACCTCCCCTCACTGCAACGCTTGCAGCGTTCGTGAGGACATCGAACATGTACTATGCGTGTGTCCCCGTTTTGATACCCTACGGCTAACTATGGAGGCAACTTCGGTACTGCGTGCTGATGCACGCGCCTGAAACTTAGCGACGTCATCGGTCCATGACACTCCACAGCCGCTGGTGGCGCGCACTATTTAAATCAAGGGACTTGGTGTCACTCCTCCGTGACTCCGGCCTGAACACGCTTCGCACGTGTGCGAAGCTCTTCGCACGTCTGCCTTAACCTTCCACATGTGCGTGTGCTGTGAATGCGTTCCTGTGTCTGTCAGTTTTCGTGTGCTTGTCTGCGTTTGTTAGCGTTTGTGTGCATTTTAGATGCGAAGCATCTCTTGCTCGGGGGGATGTCCCGCGTCCGTGCCCCGTCCTCAGCGCCTCTGATGATGATTGTGGTCAGGATGCCACTAGGGATTGGCCAACCAAAGAATCCACCACGAGGTAGCTTCGCCTTCAACCACCGTCGTCATCTTCCCGTAGGGGAGCCGCTGAAGAAGAAGGAGAAGATTAGATGCGAAGCATCTCTTGCTCGGGGGGATGTCCCGCGTCCGTGCCCCGTCCGCAGCACCTCTGATGATGATTGTGGCAGGATGCCCCTAGGGATTGGCCAACCAAAGAATCCATCACGAGATAGTTTCGCGTTCAACCACCGTCGTCATCTTCCCGTAGGGGAACCGCTGAAGAAGAAGAAGGAGAAGAAGACAAAGCTGCGAAGAGGAGGGCGTGTACGTTGCTCTCAGCCGGTGCACCAACGTCAACAACCTTTACCTCACCAACGCTGACGGAGACTACCGATTCTACCGCAGAGACGACAACATCGACAAGAACATGATGGACGAGTTTCGGCGCCTCGAGAACCACCGCCTACTCACCGTAACACAACACTTGCGTGCCTTTGCCACCGGTGTGGACCCGGACGCGGAATTCCCTCTGGCGCTACTAAACACCAGATCACTCAACATAACGGCAACACGATGGAACCACACGGAACCCCCATGATGTTTCGCGTCCTCATCAGGGTTCCCCACGGGAAGATGGTGTAATTTTTTTGTGTCTTCGCTTGTTTCGCCCATTTTCGGCTCTCTCATGTCCATATGGATCTGAGAGCCAAGCTTGCTGCCAGGCTGACTTCTTTTTATCATTGAAGGTATCCCTCCTCCTCCTCCTTCTCCTCCTCCTCCTCCTCGCCGCCGAAAGACGCGTCGTGCAATCACCACTGCGGGATTTATTCTCTGAATTAAAGAGAGTGGGTATACCTGAAAGTGACTGCGAAGAAAAGGGCCAAGCGATCTCCATATGCGACGTTTAGTTCTGCGCATACGATGGTATCTGGCAAGCGCCGCGAGCTTCATCCCACCCAGCTGAATGAGCGAATCTGGTTCCGAGCCAGTCCAGATATCGCGATAGCAACCTCGTAGAGCCGTTTAAACCAGCAACAATAAAATCTAACGACAATTGCGAAGTATCAGCTCTATTACCGATGATAGGAAACTGAGCAAAATAGTTCCAAAACCGAAAGGTGTCAAAGTTAACTCTCCCTCTAACTGTGGACCAGAAACCCTAACGTCTACGGCCTGTAAAATATTAGAACGCATTGTTAGTATGCCTGTTCGGCAATGTTTGCTCACATACGTTTTTTTTTTTTTTTTACCAATATCAACATGGATTTAGTTCGGGTCTCTCGACAGGGATGCGGCTTGTGGATACGATGCACTATTTCTTCGAAGCAGCCTACCAAAGCGGCAGGCTAGTACAATTTTTTAGTCTTTATGAAGGCGTTTGACAAAGTAGGCCATAATAAACTTCTGATTAAATTGCAAGCCACATTAGGGAGCACTCCTGTTTCTTTACTACGAAGATCCATTCCTTAGTATGAGACAGTTTGTTAGTGTAGGGGACAAAACGTCATACATCTCTCATGCTATGTGGCTTGCATATTGCGTGGTTACATAGCACGGTTATAATGCATTATATATCGTGGTTATATATTGCAGACAAGTGCCCCTTCGGTTGCAGCGCTCGTCATTTCACTCTCAGCGCAGTGGCGACCATTTTTCCCCGGCCACAGGATGGGTACACGTGGCCTTGTTGAGGAAGTGCTTCCAATTGCGGACTCTCTTCCTTTCCGTACCCCAGAACAGTGTTTCGGTCCTTGCGCCCGACTTATCAACCGCGCATTATGTAAGTATGCTGCGCTCTCAAAAAAATAAAACTGATCTAATTTGTGCGCGGCACGCCAAGATGCACCTGGGGTATGGGGCTATGGATTAAGTAAGATTGTTTGACGTGCTGAAAACGTCGTTTGCATGAAAGACTCCCGTTCTTTTACATTCGGTATACATTCGGTATACATTCCGAAAGCACGTGACATTTGGCTAGCACCACCGAATCTGCGCGTCAAGTCTATCCCAAGCGTAAAACTGCGTGAAACTATGGCGCTGTGTGCGTCCCTTCTCTCCCAATTTCGCTTCGTTTCGCGTAATCGTACTCAAGTAGTGCGTTACCAACATGCCCAGAAATTGCTACCCTTGGTAAACTCATCGAGTTTGTGTACGACGGAGGAGTTCCGGATCAGAGACTTCTAAAGCATCGCCCACGCAGGAACGCATGGCCAATTCGCACGCAAGTCACCAGTCACACAAGCATTTGACGCGTATAGCAAGTGGGGCATTTTAGTGTATGCGACTAAGGGTGTCACAAACCTCAAATTTTTGGTTGCTAAAACTACTGAAAGCTTTTTTTTGGGGGGGGGGGGGGTGGGAACAGTCTCGACCTAAGGACTTGTGCGAAGCACGTAAAAAGCCGGCGCCTGCATAAATCATGATTTCAAGCTTTCTAACAGAACATTGGAGGCGAAATTGCTGGCTCACATGAGAAACGTACACACTACCTACTAGCAAACGAAAACAAGGCTAGCGCGAAAGGATATATGAAACATAACGATCGAGTCCGGGGCGCCGTAGAGCGAAGGTCGCGGCCGGGGCACAGCGCGCAGCTCAAGGCTCTTCGCAAGGGGCGAGAAAAACAATGATGTGCCCCTAAAGAGCGTGGGCCGATTGTTTCGCAGCGCGAACGTCGACTCGTCTGCCGCAACAATAACGCCAACTCAAGGTCGCCTACGCCAATGGCGCCACAATGCGTCAGCCTGGGGAGGATGTGCGCGCAATGCAACATCGGTTGTTCCCCCGGCGCCGACAGAAGCGTTCGGCCCTTATTATGAGCGCGAGGCATTGACATAAATTGAGGCGCACTGTCGGAAACTGTGTCACCGCCAGACAGGCGAAAGAAAGTGCATACAACGGGCGAAAATTTAAATCAAAGGACTCAGGAAGGCAGATAATGGGTGAATGAAAGCACAAAGGCTGTCAAAAAGAGAAAAGGCTGCTCGCGTCCGTCAGAGCGCACCATCAACTTCGGACGGCACGCGCTTTCGCAGCAGCATGAATAGATACACTTTTCTCTTCTCTCTCTCTCTCTCTCTCTCTCTCTCTCTCTCTCTCTCTCTCTCTCTCTCTCTCTCTCTCTCTCTCTCTCTCTCTCTCTCTCTCTCTCCAACGAGCTCCTCACACCCAGTCATAGTTAGCTGCATGCATAGCGAGGGCCTCGAATCTGGCCCCCTTGGTGACACAGGTAGCATAACAGGGTTACCCGAGAGTCGGCTGCTCCTGATGAGTGGTGGACGCTCGAGTCACGACACAAAAGGTAAAAAGGTCTCCTTCACCCCTATTGCCGGTGCGGCGTTGGCTACCACCTCCACGCCTGGGACAATTACATAAACAAAAGTACACCATGGAGTGAGTGAGTGAGTGAGTGAGTGAGTGAGTGAGTGAGTGAGTGAGTGAGTGAGTGAGTGAGTGAGTGAGTGAGTGAGTGAGTGAGTGAGTGAGTGAGTGAGTGGGCGTGTATGTGTGTGCGGGGAGGAGGAGGGACACAGCTGCTCTGGTAGCTGAATTGCTAATCCATCGGTCGCGTAATCTGAAGGTTGCGGGTCTGGTCCCCGCCCTGGGCGCAAGCTGCTATACAATTTATTTTTGTTTTTAGAACATTTCAAAGGTTTTATTTTCACACGAAAGAGTGGTTCAACGACGTAAAACAGCCGCGCAGTGAATTGCATGGTAAAGCATCAGACGTGCAATACGAAAGATGTGGACTCCGTCCGGGACCAGCTGGGTGCAATTTTTTTTAAAGCAATAGTCTTTTTTGGGCTACTTGAACGCAGAAATTTAGGTCTGCCTGTCTGTATGTCTGTCTCCATTTCCTTCGATTCAGCCGCCCGGCAAAAATTAACGCACATGTTGAATGATACGTTTATATACCAACAGCCATTTGTAAACATCTAAGTCCGGTGGCAATGTTCATACGTGTCAACATTGTTGAGCCAAAACAAAACATTACTCATATCTGCGGCAATACATCAATACATAAGTGATATTTGCAGTATATATAGTCTGGAATAAAAGAACTCACGAAGAGCGTGAGAAAATAAGGTATGTAAAGACGGACACACGAGAAAACATTCA
This sequence comes from Haemaphysalis longicornis, assembly GCA_013339765.2. Taxonomy (NCBI): domain Eukaryota; kingdom Metazoa; phylum Arthropoda; class Arachnida; order Ixodida; family Ixodidae; genus Haemaphysalis; species Haemaphysalis longicornis. The sequence goes on along the minus strand of CM023448.1, from coordinate 122,776,545 downwards.
AAACCTCAAGTTTACTGACGTTTCTGGAAGAGGACTTCTTTCTTCAAAGTACGTGATAAGCTTCCTGTACTCTGAAGAAAGGAAGTCTCGTCTTCCTGAAACGTCAGTAAACTTCATTTTTTAATGTATTTTCGTGTGTCTCTGTCGTTACTTACCTTATATATATATATATATATATATATATATATATATATATATATATAATAATATATATATATATTATATATATATATATATATATATAATAGAAGAGAGAGAGAGAGAGAGAGAGAGAGAGAGAGAATAAGAAATGGGAAATGAAATGAGGGGCTCGGTGAATTAATACAGAATAAGGGTTGGCAGTCAAGAAAACCTCGGAAAGCAAAGGGGGGAATGCGGTATGTCTTTTCACCACTTTCTTTCTGACTCAAAAAATTCTTCATCTGTTTCTAGAAGAAGAGAGAGAGAGAGAGAGCTTTATTACGTTCATTGGGTATTGCGACGTGGTAGGTGCCCCTAGTCCAGGGCTCCAGCCTCCAGGGCGCCAGTGGCTGCTCTGGCGATCATTCGGCACTGCTCGTCGCATTCGGCGCTAGACAGTGCCTCACTCCACTGCTCCTTTGTTAGAGGCCGAAGCTACACCTGGGCTATGAGGCGCGGGTAGTGGAGGGCTCCGGATTAATTTTGACCACCTGGAGATCTTCAACGTGCGCTGAAATCCCGACGCACGGGTGTTTTCGTTTCTCGTTTCTATCACAAAAGCGGCCACCACGGCCGCGAAAACGAACCCGCGTCCTTGGGCTCAGCAGCCCGACGCCTTAGCCACTCAGCCACCGTACCGTGCGATGCTGAATGAAAACATTTCACCCCAGGGGGTAGCGCCCGTTTTATGTCCGACCGTGCGAGCGCGACGACAACAGCACATGCGAGTATACATATGCTCGCTTCTCTTTTAAATCTAGTAATTAAATCTGCGTGCCGTTGTGCACTCAGGTGTGCTTAGCCTAGCGATTTCAATCTGCACCAGTCATCAGGTGCGCGGCCTCGTTTAGAAGATAACGGTTGTGAAAGGAGAAACGTATAGCGTGGCTGTGGTAAGTCGCTGATGAGTGCTGCTTGCGCTTTTTCTGTGTATCTGAGCGAAGTTTTAGACTTCACGCGAAGCGGCATGCTTGATACGCGGGACTATGACAGCACATCGAAAAAATGCATATCAGTGTCTCGATATATCTTACCCTCCGAATTAACACGGGTGCACTAAAGAATTGTGGAAACTTATGAGAAACGAAGAATTTGGATTGTAGGGTTTAACGCGCCGACGCAACGCTGGCGATGAGGCACGCCGTAGTGGAGGGCTCCGGAATAATTTCGACCACCTGGGGATCTTTAACGTGCGCCGAAATCTCGCACACATGGGCGTTTTTGCTTTTCGCCTCCATCAGAAAAGCTGCCGCCGCGGCCGGGAATCGAACCCGCGACCTGGAAACGAAGAATTTAAACGTTGTTCCGTTGAAATGATGTTCTGCCGCAAACGCATGGCGTATATACCGACCGAATCGTCCGACACTGTGATCGCAGCGGAGATGACTCATCCTTGTAAAGCGCACGTCCTTTGCGAATGGCGCCGTTGCAGAAATAATTATTTTCAGCGTGCAACCAAGCGTCGAAAACTGTCAGTGCAGGGATGGGAACGTGTTCGGGACGACGCGTGCCTTCTTTTAGAACGGCTCCCTGCAGGCCTATAGGGCTCCCGGCCTGCAGAGGTTGCCACACAGCTTCTCGACTTCTCAACTTGGGGTGCCTCGATTCTCGCGCGTCTCCGCCATATCTCAACTCGAGAAGGCGCTAGGTGATACATGACGGCTGAAGTCTAATTGCACATGTTTCCAGTGAATGAAATGCGTGACGTTTCTTGGCCGTCAACTGGATTATTTTCTAGGTTTTAACAGCTTGAGATTGATCTGTTGGCGTTAGCAAGGAAATTCCAAGAAAAAACTCCTCCAGCGCAAGGCGCCCGGGACGACCTTCTGCGTGGCTTTATCAAAAAAAAAAAAAAATACCGAGCGCACGTGAGTGGGCGCCTCGTGAGGAGCGCCCGCCATCTTCTTCGTCGTCTTTGGCGTGGCGGACTCGCGGCGCAGCGGTCGCTACAGGGCTATAGGTGCGAGCTATAGCTCTTGCCTAAGGCGCACCTGAGTGCAGCTTCATAATTTAAATTGTGCACGAGGTCGCGGGTTCGATTCCCGGCCTCGGCGGCCGCTTTTTTGATGGAGGCGAAAAGCAAAAACGCCCGTGTGTGCGAGATTTCGGCGCACGTTAAAGATCCCCAAGTGGTCAAAATTAATCCGAAGCCCTCCACTACGGCGCACCTCATCTCCTGCGTTGCGTCGGCGCGTTAAGCCCTACAATCAATCAATCAATCAGTCAACAATTGTAATGGTCATGTCAGGCCTCCAATGCTTGATAAAATGCATCACTGACCCTAGCTATTATTGACACTCTTTATAACGGAAAATACAAACAACATTTTAAACTACTCCCCCCAGCAATTTTGCGCGCCATAGGGGAGAGCATTGTTATGAGGACACTACTGAACGCGAAGTGCTTCGGATGTATGCACTCGTCTTACAGCAGATACTACGAACTGAAAGATTATGAAAAAACCTTGGATTCAATAGAAATCAATAAAGACCCCTGTTGCAATTGTAGAAACACTGAGATATCAGGGAGTGTAAGTCTCAATAGTATATAGGGTTCATGGAGAGCATATATGCAAGGAATGTACCGGCGAAATAGCGCTTCATAAGAAGGATAAGAAGGATGTGGGGTCTTTAAGGAAATAAAATATGATGATGATGATGATGATGATGATAAGAGGTTCAGTGTTAGAAAGAACGTAAAGCAAGAAGGCACCACCTCACCGAAATCATTTACGGCATGTCTAAATGATATACTATGGCGATTAATTTGGAGAAGTCGGGGATACTAGTAACTGGAGAATATTTAAGCAACTTAAGATTTCCGGTGACGTCCTCTCGTTCAGTGATTTGTAAGACCTGCAAAAGATGCTTCACGAACTGCCCTCGGAACGCTTGGTCGTACGGTTAAAGATGAATCTGGGTAATCCGAAGGTACTGTTCAATATACACGCCGGAAGCGCTCCATCCAGCTAGGGCAATAAAATGCTAGAAGAGGTGGAAGAATATTACTATCCTGGGAAAGTTGTGAGTGGCGATCCAAAGCACGAAAAGGAAATCAGGCGTACAATAGCTATGGCCTGGAGTGGAGAGCATTCGGCAGACTCTCCGAAGTGATGAACGAACTATTAAGCCACGTCTGCTACTAGAAATAGAGGTATATGACCAAAGCGTACTCCGGGGACGACTGATAGTGAGTGAGTGAGTGAGTGAGTGAGTGAGTGAGGTGAGTGAGTGAGTGAGTGAGTGAGTGAGTGAGTGAGTGAGTGAGTGAGTGAGTGAGTGAGTGAGGGAGGGAGGGAGGGAGTGCATTTATCTACTGCATTGACCCTAATGCGACGACCATGTGTGCGTGTGTCTGTGTGTGTCTGTGTGTGTGGCATTCACACGTCGGTCTCGTTCGTTCGGCGCACCCACTCTGCAGAGACTGACTTTATCTCCGCGTCCTCCGCCACCGTTTCTATTCTCGCCGTTTTAATTGCCCGGACTGTGAAAGCGCATTTGTCTTCGTTCCTCGGAGGCGCAGCTACGGGGTGCCCAGCCAGGTCTCGTGCACCGCCGCCACACCCTCTGCCGAGTGCCGTGAGAAAGCGACGTGTCCGTTCGCTATGCTCCCTAATCTGTACTTGCAAGCACGGGACATACTCAAGTCATTCATTATTTTTAGTTCGTTAAATACGGCCACCTATCTGTAGCTTCTGATGCAGTAGCACTCAGTGGCTCTAATGTGCGCCCAATATTGCCAACAGCCGCCGCACCTTCGTCGCCATGAGGACGGCTATAGCCTGCCTCCAGGCCATGGCGCACCGCAGGGGCGCGCGCACGTTGGAACCGATTCGACGCCAGTGTGAGCCATCCGAAGCGGCATGCCCCAGTCTGTGCTTTTTCTGACAGGGTAGAAAGAAAAAGAAGCTGCACGTTCCATGCCGCCGCAACGCCTGCAGACACGCTTACAACTGCTGTTTTGGGGCAGCAGTTGTATCATATAGCTCATATGATATGATATGATATAGCTCATATGATACTCATCATATGAGCTATATGCTCACCACCAGAGAATGGGTTCCTTCCCCGACGCTTTGGTGGGTCTTTTAAGGGCAGATCTAGGTCCTCACGGGCTCGCCTTCTCGTCGTAGCTCGCTCGCTGGACCCACGTAGATCCACACGGCGTTCCGCTGTCGCGGCTGTCGTCGCGGCGTAACCCAGAGGCTTCGAAAGCCAAGCGGTTTATATGGTCACAAGCGTTCGAAACTCGTGAACCGCTGGCGCTTGTCATACATCTACCCATTGTTTAGCGCAAAGAAGAGAGAGTGAGAACAGACTTTATTCACATGCTTTTTAAGACGAATGCACCGTGCGGAAATGTCCGGTATATTCGCCCCATCAGACGGCGGTCAGGAACCCGTGGTCCCTGGCGGCGGCCTCTGCCAGTTGGATGACAGCAGCTTGTATCTCGGGAAGAGAGCTGTAGGTACATTTGAGGAAAAATATACGTAGTTAACCGGCAGCTCTCGCGTTCATTTAGTTAGGAACGCTCGTTTGGTTGGTTTTTACGATAGTAAGCGAAAAAAGTGGCACTGCAACGCCTGCACGTGCGGGAGGAAAAGCAAGCACAAAAAGAACAGAACTCCCTCTGGCGCAGTTTCAGGCAGGGGACGCGCGAGCATTACGAAGGCGGGAAATTTGAATCGCATTGGGTGGCAGCAGTGAGCGGATAACGACGCTACAGCCTATTATGGCGAATCACTGCTCTGCACTTGCGACAGCTTTCACATTGAGTGGAACGGCTTTAATTTTTTTTCCGGAGGTGACGACAGCCCACGTTCAGACAGACAATGTTCACGGGCTACCGGAAAACTATGGTCTTCTATTCAAACCCGCAAGGAGGTTGCTAAATCGAGCGGTAGCTTTCATGAAAGGTATCGTAATTCCCTTGCTAACGCATGTGCCCTAATTGTTAATTTTGTTTTCTGTACGCATGTGTAGTAACTGAGTGGGAAGTGAACATGGGGAAACGTTTGGAGTCACCAAGTAGTCTTGTGCGCTGGTTAAGATGCGGTAAAGCGGAAACATACGAGATCAGTTGATAAATGCCGCTTTTCTGAAATTGACTTTTGTGTGAATTTTGAAAGGTTTCCTGCGTAATGACAAGGAAAGTATAGGGAACCGGAGCTGGACTGGTGGCGCGACCACTCGGCGCTCCCCGTCGTCAGGGAATGAGCCGTAGCATCGGACGACGACAGCCTCTGTTGTGGTCGTGTTTGCTTCGTCGGTTTGTAGTTTCGGTGGCGTTGGAGCAGCATGTGAGATGAAACGAAGCTAGGACAGTGTGATGGGGTTCTTAGAGCATCGGAAAATACGTAAATGTGGACGGTTCTAAAGTGGGCCGACTCAATGCATGGCGCATTCTTGCAGCGATCACGCTAGCTCCACCCGTTCTGAGAACCGAAAGAAATACATTATAGTAGTGTTTCTGGACAAAGCACTAACGGCTACGCGAACTTATTGGAGCTTGTAAGGTGGACGGGCTACATTGGGACACGAGCGCTTTTTGCAGCTCGCACTAGCTCGGACGGCAAAAGCAGACTAAAACATGACAATATTCGGATGATTTCGTGGCATTATTTTATCTTCACTGATAGTGCCCACTACGTTTCACGCCAGCTTAGCGCGGGATACCTCGATACGTGTGCATGAAATAGAAGGCACCTGCGTACGAGCCTGGGTACCGTGTAGCCGTGCAATGTTGCGGAGTTTACATTCTGGTAACCGTGAGTTAAAACCCTTCGGTTCTGGCGAACTGTGACAGCATGGGAGCCTGAAAGCCGAAGTGGAAATCCCACGTTGTGGTGTATTTCAACCTTAGCCAAAGTTATTCACAACAACAGCCCAAGCTACAAACACGATCCCTCTCCCCTTCCGTTTTACCACTGGGCAGATATACCAGGCTGGCCGAAGTTAAAAATGTGGCAGTGTAAACGAAGCGGGTTTTTAAACTTAAGTATTCTTTACAGAGTACCAAATTCTTAATGCCTGGTGAAGACACAAAACCGCCGATAGAGCCTCAAATCCGGGTGCATGAGCCCGAGTCCCACCCAGACACATTTCGACAGCTGGAAAAAGTTTAGATTGTGGGAAGGGGCATGGAAGTTCAAAATTACAACCAGCAAAATCATTAGCCCTCGTCTAATGATTATGATGGTTGAACACAAAGTTCTTCGTGCGAAATCGAAGGGCAACTGGTCAAAGTCAAAGACGCTGCGATCAAAGACCAAACTAGCGCAAGGTCAATTCGACGCTATTTAATTAGTCAAGTTAAAAGCCAGAAGGAAAAACCAAAAACATACGATAATAGCGTGGGTAACCATCCTCGTAGTTCCACATCTCTGTAGCAGGATTTAAAGCGTAGCTGGAACTTGAAAGCCGACCGAGCACTTCATTGTGCAACTGAGTAAAGGTTTCGGGCACCCTCCTGTTTGCGTCTTCAGCCACGCAGGAACTGGTTTTAAAAACCATTTACCAACAGCCAGCAACCATTGCAATTCTTGTAAAGCAAGATTTCACACAAGAAAAGAATTCTGATCATGCGTTTTATTCTATCAACGATTCCCGATGACTGTAGTAAGAGCATTTCTGTGAAATTAAACACGTTTCAGCGTAGGTAATGAAGTACGGAAGCGTCGTCCGTCACAATTTCTGTTTGAGGTAAATCTTCGAAGACACCCTCCAACTTTGTCTTTCGCGTGCACGACGTCGAGCCGTTTCGTCATCAACTGCCAAAGCCAGCGCCGCAATTCTAATCGCACCGAACGACAGGAAGTGCCGCGGGTGCGGAATTCAAAACCCACCCGAAGATCATCCGTGCGAACCCAAGTGTTCCTTGTGCGGAAGGGGCACCTCACGGGGGACAAAAAGTGTCGCGAACGCTTCAAGACCCCGTACATCCTAAAACAACGTCAGTGGGAACGCCAACAGCAGGAAGAACAAAGGGCCAGCGACAGGAAGATGGGCAGCAATCTACCAGATTCAATTCAGAGAATCGGCAGGGAAGACTAAAAGAAAGACGAGGGCCATCAAAACCCAATGACGAAGACATCCGGAGCCGTTCCAACTCCTTTCCAAGACTCTCTTCAAGCGGAAAAGAACCGGGACACAGATCGAGATCCAAATCCAAGTCTCGACTGAACTCCGAGTCAAGATCCCAGACAAGATCAAAGTCTCGATCCCAGTCCAGATCTCGTTCGGGCTCAAGGAGAAGGAACATAACCACCCACAGCCAGCAGAAGGGCCTCGTTAGAGACGAAGACAACAGATCAAAGGTGAGCTGGGCAGACGCGGTCTCCAGCACTGCTACATCGAGCATACACGGGTCCGCCCTAGAACAGGAGTTATCCAAGATTAAGCAACTTTTAGAGCAAGCTATTCGTGAAAGTACCAAGCAAAAAGAGGAAAATAAGAAACTCAAAGAAGAAATCGTAAAACTTAAACAGGCTGGGTCGCAGTTGCCTCAGCAAGGTCTCGCTACAATTCCTCCTAAAGGTACGCAGGAAAACGCGGCGCCACCTAAAAAAAGAAAAGCCGGAGAAACACCTGACATAGCAAGCGTAATCTCGGAGCAAATAGAAAAAAAAGTCGAAGGAATGTTCGCAGCACTGACTCAAACAATGCAACAACAATTCGCTAGCATACAGGCGCAGCTAGCGGATATGAACACTAGAGTAACAATACTAGAGAATTCTCAAAGGGAAACGAGAAGTGCTGGAATCGGTCCAATCAAAACGACACCAAACCGTACGACAGACCCGTAATGACGGAAATTAACAAAGTGCAGGAGAGCCAAATCACCAAACATGGCTCCGCGTAACGAGTACAAAATTTGGCAATGGAATTGTCGAGGGTACCGCCGGAAACGGGGAAACCTACAGCAATTCGTAGACACAAAGGAGGCTCCAGACGTCATTGCCCTGCAAGAAAGGGGGGGACCTGCTAAAGTATCGGGGTACAAAACTTGCTGTAATGCCTCTGACGATAAAACGCCCGTCGTAACGCTTGTCAAAAGAAATCTAGCCGTCATCGAGCACAACACTGGCGTAAAGAACGTCGATCACGTCCTAATCGAAATAGTTCCAACTAGGAAAAACGAAGGCAGCATATATATTCTTAACGTATACAGTAGCCCCAAACAAAAATCTGGTTTCGAACCGCTCTTCCGCAAAACCTTAAGCATAGCCAACAAACAGGCGCTTATCGTGGTCGGGGACTTTAATGCTCCGCATCCCGCTTGGGGTTACAACAAGGAAACCATCAAAGGACGCAATCTATGGTTAAACGCCCAACAGGAAGGGCTAACCCTTGTAACGGACCCCGCTTTTCCCACCAGATTGGGCAACAGTGTGTGTAACGACACCACACCCGACCTCACTTTAATTAAAAATATTCCCGATCATACATGGTACAATACTCTAGAAAATTTGGGCAGCGATCATTATATCGTAGCTACGACTATCCGGGCGGGTCCTTCCAAAAAGAAGGGCAGAGAAATCAAGATAGTAGACTGGGACTCCTTTCGCAAAATCAGAGAGCAAGACACACACGAAGAGATAGACGACATAGAATCGTGGACCACAAAACTTCACAAAAGCGTAGAAAAGGCCACAAAAACCACCCCTGAGGAAGCGGAACTCAAAACAGCGGACAGCAGGCTCCTACACATGTGGGAAGCAAAATCCAGTATACAGAAACGCCTTCGTGGGCAAAAACACAACCGAAATTTGCGGAGAAGACTAGCCTTGCTCAATAGGGAAATAGAAGATTACGCAAATAAGCTAACCAGACAAAACTGGGAAAATACGTGCAACTGCATGGAGTTACAGATAGGGTCAGCTAAAACATGGAACCTCTTAAGATACCTACTCGATCCGGAAAGCAGTAAAACCATCCAAAAGCATAACCTAAGCAAAATCATTCATACCTATCCGGGTACCGAAAAAGAATTTCTGCAAGAAATACAAGCGATATATGTAGGCGACACCACACCCAACGAGCAACTACATCCATATACTGGGGAGGATAACCAATACTTAGATAGGCCCATAAGCGTAGCGGAAGTACGAGCGGTGCTAGACAAGCTCCGCACTAAATCCGCACCCGGTCCAGACGGCATCACTAATAAAATCTTAAGAAATCTAGATGACAAATCCATAGAGGCCCTCACCAAATACTTAAACGTATGTTGGGAGAGGGGCAGCATCCCACAACAGTGGAAGACTGCAAAAGTCGTAATGATACCGAAACCAGGTAAAAAGCTGCAATTGGAAAATCTAAGACCAATCTCACTAACGTCGTGCGTGGGTAAGCTCATGGAGCATGTAGTCCTAACCCGACTAAGCAACTTCATGGACGATAAAGGGTTATTCCCTCACACAATGATAGGGTTTAGACCTAAATTATCCACCCAGGACGTAATGTTACAATTAAAGCATCAAATAATTGACAAAGAATCCCAATCGACAGATATAAAAGCCATACTTGGCCTAGATCTCACAAAAGCTTTCGATAGCATCACGCACAAAGCCATATTGGACAATTTACAAAACGTAGGAGTCGGAAAACGAACGTATACATACATCAAAGACTTCCTCTCCGGCCGTTCATCGCAAATAACTATAGGCGGAGTCAAATCAGAGAGTATCAACCTCGGGAGCAGAGGCACGCCGCAAGGCTCAGTCCTCTCTCCATTTCTTTTCAATGTTGCAATGTTAGGATTACCCGCAGAACTCAACAAGATAGATGGGCTGTATCATAGTTTATACGCAGACGACGTCACTCTGTGGGTTACGGGAGGCAGCGATGGCCTAATTGAAGAAACGCTACAGACGGCCATTAATACAGTCGTACACTACGTGTCCGCCAGAGGTCTCAAATGTTCGCCACAAAAATCGGAACTGCTGCTCTATCAACCAACACGTAGAGGACGGAAAAGCCCCACCGAAACCCCAAACATTAAATTAGTTGCGGACGGGAATCCGATTCCCATCGTTAAAAGCATCAGAATCCTCGGGCTCCGACTGCAGTCGAACGGACACAATGGGGAAGCCATCAAGTTGCTAGAGCAGAGCGCCCATCAAACGATGAGACTCATCTCGAGGATCGCCAACAGGAATTACGGATTAAAGGAAGCAAACCTCATAAGATTAGTGCAGGCTTTCGTCGTCAGTCGTATTATATACGTTACTCCGTACCTCAACTTGCAAGTCGCCGAAAAGGCTAAAATCAGAGCGTATCATCAGAGGGGCATACAAGCAAGCCCTCGGGTTACCTACCTGTACGGCTAACGAACGATTACTAGCTCTAGGAATTCACAATACGCTGGAAGAGCTTATAGAAAGCCCACACAGTGGCACAATACGAAAGACTTACACACAGCCCAACGGGAAGACACATACTCTACTCCCTCGGAATTAACTACGCGGCACAACAAGGCACCAAGGTGGACATTCCTCAGGAAATACGCGAGTGTGCCAAAATACTTCCGTTGCCAAGGAACATGCACCCGGAACACAACGAGGGAAGGCGGCAAGAGCGAGCCAAAAGCCATTAAGAAAAGGTTTTCAAAATTCTAGGGACGTGATCTACGTCGATGCGGCAGAATATGCCACGTGTGATGCCATGTCAATGACTAGCAGTAGACTGTGAAGGTAAATTAACCTGCTGCGGAACGGTCGTAACCGCAAAATCCGAGACAGCCGAGGAGTGCGCCATCGCACTTGCGATAGCCTCCACGACAGCTAAATACATAATCAGTGACTCGAAAACGGCAGTTCGAAATTTATTAAAGGGCGCATATCGCCGGAGGCGCGACGCATTTTGCTAAATTTCCGAGACCAGAGGAAAGTCCAAATTTTATGGCACCTGCACACTCTTCCCTCCCGGGCACGAGGCAGCTCACAACACGGCTCGAGGACTCGCATGCCGAGCCACCGAGGAGCCTCCCCTGAGGTCGGGAAGAGACCGCATGGTCTCATACGGGAAAATTACTAATCATTACAGATTCGAACGGGCCCGTTATCCTCCCGCTCATCCATCCCTAAACAAAGGCAGTCGGTGGTCTGGCGTCTCCTCCAAACGAATAACCTACCCAAACCCCGTGGCAATACAGTCACTACTACCCTGGCCAATATTCAGGCATGTGCGCACTATGTAAGGACCGGGCGGACCTGTCACATATACTATGGGCTTGTCCTCCAGGCGACCCAAGAAGGCCGTAAAATCGCGAATGACGAGCAGTGGGAGACCGTGCTGCTCAGCTCTGACCCAGACGACCAACTCTGGGCCGTCCAGTTGGCTGAAAACGCCGCCAGGGCCCAAGGGCTGCTGGCCGCCGTTTAGGAAGGAGGACTCCTTACAAACAACTGGACAAAAATAAAGTTGTCTCTCTCTCTCTCTCTCTCTGTACGCATGTGTAGTAACTGAGTGGGAAGTGAACATTGCGGAAACGTTTGGCGTCACCAAGTAGTCTTTTCCGCTGGTTAAGATGCGGTAAAGCGGGAACATACGAGGTCCGTTGATAAATGCCGCTTTTCTGAAATTGACCTTCGTGTGAATTTTGAAAGGTTTCTGCGTAATGAAAAGGAAGTATAGAAGTGATGACATAAAAAATATCAATATCTGCGGCCAGCTAGACAATAAGGGCCGAACCGGGTCGAAAGACAAACACAAGACTAAGAGGAAAACGAGGGAAGATGAACAACTTTTTTTTTTCAATCACGGGCGCGGACGTAAACACATCTAAATATATATATATAACTTGAGAAAACACATACCTCTCCTGGGCCCAATTCAAATGAAGAAAATGTTTTGATGCCATCAAAAACATACTTTGCGCAATAAGCAATAACGATATTTAATCTCGTTGATACTTATTGTGCAAAGTATACAGCCATAGCCTGTGCCAGGACCAGAACTGCCATTTATATATCTCCAGGGTCATTCGTCGATCTCTACCAACTGTTGCTCAATCCCAGTACCACCAAAGAATGGAATTAATTACCTGTCACTGCCCTCTCATCTATAGAAAACTTGAAGCATATTTCAACCACTGTCCCGAACTGATGTTTTGCATTTGTTGAATACATTGTTGTCCTCAGCCTTGTTTGGCGTTTGTTTTCTCTCCTTTCGTGTTTTTTTTTTCGCCTTGATACTGCGTCAATACCTCGTGTTTCGAAATTCATGCTGTTCTCGTTGTCGTCATTCTACCCTGCATTTTTCGTTCCATTATTTTTGCGCAGTGACTTGCGCACAATTTTGCCACTCCTGCTTGTGCTTTCGAAAACCCTGCAGTATTGAATAAATAAAACAAATTGGCTATCGCCGAACCCGCGACAGGCGTTGGTTAATGAGGCCGCAGTTCTGTACTGCTATAAGTGTCAACCCTATCGTACACTTCGTTTGGCAATTTCTCGCGGGGTTTTCCTGCTCTCTGTCATAACTGTGATAATACGGAAGTTTTAAAAGAACGATTCCGATAGCGGTGGCATTCAAGCTGGGAAACAGCGGGGTCTGGATTCGATTTCAACTGGCCGATAACTCAGGAACGTTATCTTGAACAATGTTTTTTTTTTTTTTTCATATATACATATCAATTTCTGCAGGCGCACGTCCATGCAGAGAAATCAACGGTGTAATCATAGTGTAGTCGTATTATTCCCCCTTGGGAAACAGGGGTCTGGGCGTTATTCCTCAGAGGTGGTACCAGATTTTATTCGTCCCACAGCGGATGTTTTCGGCGCCGAAGCCGACAGCGCGAAACACTGGGAAGCCCCCCATAAGCGGACCTCGCTTGTTTTTCCCGGCGGAAGGGCTTCGACTGCTTGCAATGCAACAAGGAACCGTCGCTTTGCTCGCGGATAGAACTGGTGAAAGTGATGGCGCAGCAGCGGCAGGAAGCAGGGGCACATCGTGTTACTGATTACAGCAGCGCTGTATACGCGCGCATGAACTGTGCGGCGTGGTGAACTTGCCACTCGCTTCCTCTGTGGCCAAAGCGGGAAAGGGGACCGACCCCAGCATTTATTTTTTTATTTATTTAAACAATACTGGGGGCCACGAATTGGTCCAAGCAAGATTGGAGGTTTTACAGTGTATTTAGATCAATTATACAATTTCTAGTGGGTAAAAACAGTGTAACAAGGCAAAACAAAATTGTTATGGAACACATGTGAAAAAGAAGTTTTAGAAATCAAACATTTGATCAATACATCTCAACATACTATTGGATGAAAGAATTTCAGGTGGGAGGTTATTCCAGTCGGTTATAGTCCGGGGGGAAAAATGAATACTTAGAAGTTAGTGCGCTCTGAGATAGGGAGGTAATTAGCAGAATGATAATGCCTCGGGGGACGCAATGATAACGGAGTGAGTAACGGCGCTGAACAAAGTCGTATCTTATTGTTTCGCAGCCATTTTAAGGATACGGATATTAATGTTTTAATGCAAAAGTATTGATTTGATTGATTGCAGGGTTTAACGCGCCGACGCAACGCAGGTGATGAGGCGCGCCGTAGTGGAGGGCTCCGGATTAATTTTGACCACCTGGGGATCATTAACGTGCGCCAAAATCTCGTGCACACGGGCGTTTTTGCTTTTCGCCTCCATCAGAAAAGCGGCCACCGCGGCCGGGAATCGAACCCGCGACCTCGTGCTCAGCAGCGCAACGCCTTAGCCACTGAGCCACCGCGGCGGGTTTAATGCAGAAGTAGTGAATGGCTCAGTGAGTACTAAAGCCGGCGTCGGCGTTGGCCAGCGCCTGTAGCGGGCTTCTGAACGCCCATTGGTATTCGAAGTGCTCACTTTCACTGAATGACTTTCCTAGTGTTTCACAATTATTTTGCAATCAACTTGCATTGCGACAAAACATCAGAATTTGTACTTTGGGGGCGTCAAAAGTACTAACAATACCAGCAGGTCCGATTACCGCGAAACTGACTAAATTAAATGAAAGCGACGAAACAGTTTCGTTCAGAAGCTTGTGCAACGTGCGAGGGTTTTCCTAGTAACCTATCCACATCTTCATTTTCCGAATTCGCCATCGCGCTATCTGTTACCCACCCTATTGCGCGATTTAGGGCAGCGTCCGTGATAATGTTCCGGATTCAGTTATCCGTTTTAATAAGGAGACCAGTGTGGTTGCACATCGATGAACTCTATTTCATATCATTGATATGTCGCCAATGTTATAAACGCCCCTCCCCCCCCCTCCCACCACCACCACCACTGCCTCAAGTACACGCAATGTAAGGGCAAATTTTGTGTATGTGATCCACTTCTGAGATTATCTTTACAATCCTAATTGCACGCACCGTAATGTATCAGTGGACGTTCACGAAATGGGCAATGTAACTCGACACTGGCCATGCGCTGGAACCGACCAAAGATGCCGGACGCAGAGCACATCGTATAGTTCCGAATGCGCGGCTGAGGTATCAGCGTCCCGGCAATGTTGTCCTCGTGTATCATCGTCGCTAAATCGGAAACATAAACATTGATGTGTCCGCTTTCGCTTCAGTTGGCGGCCATCCGTGGTGGCTACCGAGCTCGGAGTCGCGGCTGCCGTTTTTCCGGTGGAGGGGGGAAACGCGCCTGTGGGGAGATCTCAGTGGACGTTAGAGATCGCCGAATAAAGTATATAATCCCACAAGCGCACGCCGTGGGGGAGACTCCAACTTGTTGCAACAGGCGTCACACGTATACGTTTGAGAAGTTTTCTCGATTTAGGCGTAAACCCCTTTCCGCGGTGCGTATGCAGAGAGATACAGACAGCAGTGGAACAAAAGCCCCGTGTAGTGATACATCGTTAAGAATGAACATCGCTCTCCGGTTCATAGATGAGCGAAGCTTTCACCGCGCTGTGCTCACGTGCATGGAGTATGCCTTGGGCTCCACGCTCAAGTAGAGCGTGTCGCGGCCCCGCCCGATGCATTTCTCAGCGCACGCACGCGCATCATTCATTTATCTCGGCATCACCAGCAGCAGCCGCGGAAGGGCTCCCTTGTCGCTAAACGGCCCCCTTCCCCGTCCATCGGAGGAGCCTCCCGCCGACGCTCGCCGTTCGCGCGATGATGGTCGCCGATACGGGCGAGCCCATATCCGCTCGGCGGATGCGCTGCGAACCTTCGATGAGGGAGAAGAAAAGAGCCCGTGCTTAGTAGGCCACCGGGAGGGCCTGGCCCCGAAGCATCGTTCTACCTTGAAGAACCGATGACGAGCCTGGCAAGCGAACTGCATGCGCAAGCTGAGTGGCAGACGTATGGGAAAGCAACAGGGGTTCGAAGTTATCATGGCATACCTATCGGGCCCCATCATGTACTGAATCACGCGCTTTGCCTGATGAGCTGCGCCCTAATTGCAGATTGAAAAGCCCCAGCTTCGTATCTTGAAACAGTTCCTTTATTGAATTCTTATACCTGCTGTCAGCACCCGCAACTCTTTTTTCTTTTCGGAATAATGGGGGCGATCACGCTCATGTTACGCGACGCGAAGCACCAGATGTAATTTCTACAACGTAAATTGCCGAACTCGTACCTACTTCATTATACCTATAAATGACCTTTGAACGATTTACACATTTTCCACCACAGGTATTGTACGTACGCGATGCAACGCGCAGTACATCCTTGATAAAGCATACGTGTCGAACCCATGACATACTGCACCTTTGAATCGCAAAGTCCAGAAATCGCAATTGAAATTTAAGACCCGCCGCGGTGGCTCAGTGGCTAAGGCATTGTGCTGCTGAGAGCGAGGTCGCGGGTTCGATGCACGACCGCGGCGGCCGCTTTTCTGATGGAGGCGAAAAGCGAAAATGCCCGTGTGTACGAGATTTCGGCGCACGTTAAAGATCCCTATCTGGTCAAAATTAATCCGGGGCCCTCCACTACGGCGCGCCTCATCGCCTGCGTCACGTCGGCACGTTAAATCCTACAATCAATCAATGGCCATTGAAATTTAATTGGGGGCGACTGCACACTCGTTTCTCCTTCGCTGATACTGCGCCCGTCCTCTCTCAAACTGACAGGCACCGATTACCGGATCTTGATGACGCACGTGTCTTCCGGCAGAGTCCCGGC
Source organism: Haemaphysalis longicornis (assembly GCA_013339765.2). NCBI lineage: Eukaryota > Metazoa > Arthropoda > Arachnida > Ixodida > Ixodidae > Haemaphysalis > Haemaphysalis longicornis. The sequence continues at coordinate 122,760,245 of CM023448.1, read as the reverse complement.
TATGTATGTGCTCTGTCAGCACCACGGAACTTTTAATGCATGGTCAAAAGGTGGCCCATTGCGCGAAAAAGGCAACGTCTGCGGCGATAGCCGCGAAAAGGCTCCTTGGGAATCGTCACATAGCACGAGCCTAAACACGGCAGTAGCGAGAGGTGGGGATCGACGCCAGTACACCGCAGTCAGAAGTAAGGGAGCGGAACAACGCAGCCGAATTCGAGGTAGGGAAATTCGCCATCGCCGTCTCATCTCCCAGTGTACACGGTAACAGGAACGAGCAGCGGCGCAACGCGTTGGAAACCGGTCGAAGCCATTCTGAAACGTTAAGACGGATCGCGCAGCAAAGCTCCTCAAGCGGCAAGATTACGAAGCCCTTCGACAACGCGAGGCGGAAGAAAAACGTCCCGGCCGTGCTTCCGCCTCACTTGCGTCGTTGGTCTTAGTGAGTGCTTAGGTGTCATCGTGTTTTTTTTTTCTCCGCGATAACGAGCACGCGTCCGCCCTCGTAAAGCCGTTGGTGCAATATCGTCATTATGCCGTAGCGGTTACGGCTGATGTTGAGCGTCGTACTACCTTCGCTTGATCGGCCTCATAATTTTCCAACACGCATAATTTTATCGGTGCAATAAAATTAAGAATACGGGGATGCCACGTTCATGCTTAGTGATAAAAAATTAGAGGATGCGCACCGATACACTGCGCGTTACTATGTTAACGCTCCTACATGTATCGTCGGTGTTGAGTTCGCCGGATCACGCACCAATGGCGTGCGCTGCGATTGGCCGTTGAACTTCTACCCCACAGCACGAAGTGAGCGCGGCGCCGTTGATATATGATAACGCCGACGGTCTGTCGCTGCTGCGTTTTCTCGTGCAGTGGTTTCTCATATAGCTTTAATTAACAACTCACGAATAGATAATAGCGACATGTAAGCGCAAGAAAGTACCAGTAACCAAGCCTTAATAACAAGAAAGATAGCAGCCACTTAAAAAATGCGCACATCCAGTCCGTACAGATGGAAGCTGTAACGCGCGACCGGGGTTTACCCGTAACGAGCGGTCCATGTTTGCCATTGCCACGTTGACGCTGCTCCATCCGCACCGGCGCCGGCCCGACCCGCCATTGTCGCTTGAGCCGTGTTTTACGAAGTAGCTCGCTGCGCGCACGCTCTGCTACGAGCTATACTCGATTTCGCTCCCTCGGATGAGCCGTTCCAACGTACCAGTGTCGGTAGATGCGAGTGTGTAGCTACGTCATCTGTAAACCCAGCCAATCTCTCTCCCCATACTGCTAACTCCCCTCCAACCTGGTATTTTCCCACATGCGCATGGAGCTGCGCCGAAGGTGTTTTCTGAGTACACAGCTCCGCCGGATTTTCCTTTCGCATAGCCACATAAAGTGTCGCTTTAAGATATTTATTCCAATCGGCGCTAATATGCGCACCCTCAATAGGTCGCAACTCTTTTTCGCTAGAGTTTTCTAAAAAGTAAACAATAAAAATATTTGAGAGCGTCTAAGGCTCGATTGTGTAGGCCTAATGTCGGTCACGAGCCGATGATTTTTCCCTGAAAACAGCGGTACCCGGTCGAAGTCCCTGAGCTTGTTGTCGAGGGTTTTTCGTGAATTGAAATATTTGATGATCTCTAAAACGAGAAGGTCCTCAGTTTTCTAATGAATGCAGGAGCACATTGGGGTGTCTCCTTGACGAATCCCGAAAGAAAAATATGAGGACACCTGAGCCCTCCTTATGGTGCAGCGAATGCGAAAGCATTGGTGCCCAATTGCTGAAGGTGTTCTCTCGCAATTATCGTCATCACCTTCTTCTTCCCTTCGATTACTTTTGCTCTTCTTTCCATTAACAGGAAAGAAGCCTAAACCGGGAGCCTAAACCATCGTTCTTGTTATGCCTATACTTAGGATACTGTCACATATCCGCAACACTGACCTTGATGACATCGCCTGACACACCTTAATTAGTCTTATTTAACCTGCGATAGCCATAGTAGTCACTCTTAGTGCTCGCACTCATAGGCAGTCTGAAGTAGATAGACAAAATTCGTAATCACACGTAGCCTTAAAGCGGCCTTAATTTGCCGAACTAGTCACCGTATCATGTCTCAGCAGTCAAGCGTGCGACATTGCTATTAATACCTACATAAGACCTCGCGTAGCTTAATTCCTTGCGTTATATGCGGACGGAAGCAGGACTTTCCGACTTCCGAAGCAGGACTTCCCTTAAGTATTAAAAGTGGGCACGGTGTAAAATTGTGTGGTTTACGGCGACGTACAACCTAACTCAAATTAGCCAGGTGGAATTTCACGCGCCTATGCTGCTAGAGCCGTAGGTATCCTAGGACATACCAACGAGGTAGATACAGAGTTGTACGTGCGCAGAAAACGTGCGGTTATCGTTCGCAGCGAAGTTCGCACGCGCATGCGCTCAGTCCACGGGTGGAGCGCTCCGCACGGGAGGAGGTCATCTCGGCGAACATCTCGCTTCTCGCGGCTGCAGGTCTCGAGATACGGCTTTGTCCGCGCTGGAAAACAAAACGTCGGCACCCCCACACTCTCTCGTGTTGCCGGCAGGGTCGCTTTATTGTCCAGCCCATCCTTGCTGCGCCATTTGGCTGTTTTCGACTTCTCACCCGTTCATCCGGAAGAAAGGCAAAAATAAGCAGCGCAAGCGCAAATAGACCAGTGGCTCCGTCGCCTTTGATGTCCTCCCAAAGCGCAGTCGTGTAAATAGACCAGCGCGCATATCTGCCGAGCCGTTCGCTTCCCGCCGCGCCCGCACAGGCCAAATTGTCGTGGGAAGTGGTCATGAGAAGAGTTTTCGTGCCCACGCCAATGTTGTGCCGAGCCTTTGCTGCTTTCACGGGTAAACCGAATTCGGCGCCGAGGGGACTTCTTTAAAAAGACTGCGAGACTGAGCCTGTTTTCGCCGTCCCGGTTACGAGACGGCTAGCGGGAAACAAAACACAAAAACACCAGCAACAAACGAGTGCGCGTGAGGTGGAGTCTCCGAGTCGCACTTGACAGTGCGTTGGGGAAACCACCACAGCATAGTTCCAACTTTTTATGGGATTACAGTGTTTTTAGGGGCGCTTCTAAAGTACACACAGGCTTTTAATAAAACGTGCTTTAGGTCATCCTATACTTATAGCCGTTTTTGTGGCGTAATAACTTCAAAGTAAACATGGATATGTTGGTTCACACACACTTAACTATGCTATTACGTTCATAATTGACATTATAAAGTGTGGGCAGTGATGAACATCATCGAAAGATCGTTTACTATCAGGTGCGACAAGCGCGTCGTCCTGACTGTTAAATCAATGACGCAATTTTCATCGCCGGGATAGGCGTGCGTGGAAGCAGCCAACGGCTCATCACTGTCGTAACCACTGATTCCTACACGACGAACAAAATGAACCAAATGTCTCAACAGCGATGTTTCTGCAAGAAACTGGGCTTTTTCGCTAGGGTGCACCTTGCTTTGTGGAAATGAAGAACCTGTGACTGCCTTCACTATTAGCGACGGATACTCTGTTAAAAACACCCGTACTGTAGGTCTGCTTCCCACAATGCAGCCACTGAGGGTGGCCAAACCGGCACAGAAGGCCAGTGACTGTGCCGAGATCCAATTGTACTCGAAAAATGTGAACCGCGGTTGGACATTACGATTTACGAGCATGAATTTTGGCACTGAGTGATGTCGCAATGCAGATCACATTTTTGATCCCTAGTAATAATCCCTAGACTCCGTGCCTTTGAACATAATGATAAGCAACACACTAGCAGGCAGCGGCGCACTTCCGTTTTTCTTAGACAGCGACCAACTGAAACACGCACTATATAGGCCTACTATCGTGATTTTTTGTCGGTAGGTGTGGGGTCCTGTAGGAGGTCTTGGCGAACACCAGGTCTGAAAAAAAAACTGCGAGGGAGGGCATTCACGTATTGGGATATGAATTTTCGTGTCAGCTCCACGGGCAAGGGGGCGGGGTGTTGTGGAAGAACCAGCGTGACAATATAATGTTTCAGCAGATTAAGTCTGCTGTGTTTGCAACCGTGTTTATATATTTGACGCGATTAAAATAAAAAGAACGAGTAAAGCACGCAAACGTCATGGACGAGTGGTACTTCCAACTGGCATTTATTCTGAGAAAGCCGCCTACACGACCACAATGCAACGCCACACATCAGCAGCTCCCCACCACATAGCCATGCGCTAACGTACACCCTCTAATGAAAAGGCTATAACTTAAAAATAATGCGGACAATGACGTCAAGATCACCCAGGGTCGCGGCTCTGGCTATAATAGCTGAAACCGCAAGTTCAGACTTTCTACGCTCCTGTAATCGCGCACAGATAACACACGTTGTGGCCGTGATTAACGATGTCACATTCTCGCCTCTACAGGCTTGCCATAACATGGGAATGTATATTGATGAGGAAATACGATCTGCCACTCTGCAGTCTTTCCAAATGTTTGGTAAAGCGCCGTCAGGGTCGGGGGTCATGCGACCTCCTATGTTATTTCATGCGAACGACACTCCATGCTTGGAGTGTCTGGTTACAACCACTGACGCGGTAAACAAGAATGGAATGTCCTGAGGCAAGCACTTTCTTTGTTGATCCGCTCGCCCCAGCCAACGTGTCTTTTAATCTTATTTCTGATTGCCGCTAAAGGGGACACCCTCCAATTTAGTCCTCAATACGTGTGCGGGGGTCATCTTTACTGAAACTTAAACCATCGAATTCCGAGAAAAACCTACTGAATGATCTATTATTGTAACCTGTAGCTCTGCCCCGTGATTGCAGATGTTTTGCGAATGTGAAGTTGAGCTACCCGAATATCTTTCCCTAGCTCGCCAAATTTAATACTCCGCTAACAAAAAACTCAATCAGCACTGCCACTTGCTTCTTTGTTCAGGCAGGGGAAAAAACGATTTCAGCGTTGATATCCGACCAACAGGGGGAGTATTCTCTGTTGACAGCTGTGCCGTGCATGTACACGGGAATGATCGATGAGTCTGTTCGAAAACTTTGCCTTGCCTCACGTGCCTTCCGCTGTCATTCTCTCTCTTTCTCTCTCTCTGACAGACGGTCGGTACGACGGTGTCTCATTTGAATCAGGGCGAAGGAACTGTGAGTGATGAATGAGCCTCAGCGCGAGTTGTGCCCGAAACAACGCGAACAGAAAGACGTTAGCAAGACGGGAATGTTTGTTTATCCTTACCGAAAACAGCTTCGAGGCTGAAGAGCTATGGAGGCGGCGGGCCAACAGTGCCACCCATTGGCGAACATCCCTGTATATGTTGCTTCTAGTGAAGAACCACAGGTTGTCCACGCTTGCGAAGAAGCCACAGCGTTCTAGGATCGTATAGAGCCCATGGCACCTGCTCAGCGGAGGGTCCTGACAGAAGGTTTCGCTGCCCCAACCACGGAATATCGGGTGAAAACAAGGGTTAAGGGCGCTGACCGCTACACCACTGCGGACATGAGCTACTCGGTGTGCGTGTAACACTTTGATAGGCTTCCAAGTACGCACACAGGGTTCAGAGCAGGGGCACAGATTTCTTGTAGTTGACCCTCTTAGTGATTGCGCTGTAAAGTCTGATTCATTCATTCACGCAAAGATTGATTCATTGATTGTGCCCCAGCAGCGTCCGTACGTGCTTCAGCAGCACACATCCCTGTTTGTATAGCGTTTTCCAATGCCCCACTGCGGTTATGGGCAACTCCGTGGGTGTTCGCGTCACTTCGCTGTATTAACCGCAGCAACCGACGAGTATGTTCCAGAGCGCCGCAGCATCGGCCTGCGCTTTGAGGCTTTACGACGCCAACCAGTACCCGTAGCTTGATGTACGTTGAGTGCAATCAGTACTTTTAACAGCGGAGCAGTTTAAGCTTGAGCTTGGTTCGGTGGCGTTAGCAAAAAAATACAAAGAAAAAAAAACTTCCACCGGCGCACGGCGCCCGGCGCGACCTTTCCGCAACTGCATAGGCGGAGTCAATCCTCGCCTAGCTATGACGTCACTGCTCCGACGCGGCAACGCGAACACAGGCGCTTCTCGGCGCAGTCGTCGGTCTAGGCTATAGATGTGAGCGGTGAAATAAATATAAAAAAATCTTTGGAAAAAAACGTCTTTTTTTTAAAACCAGGGCAACACTGAAAAAAAAAACACAACATATAGCTTCTCCGGGGAAATTTGTTGTCCTGCGACCAATCCACAGTGAATGAAATGCTATTTTAAATCAATGCGTTGACGTGAAATTGTGCACAGATTTTGAGAGTGGAAGCTCTGCTGAGACTTTTGTGATGCCGCATGTAACCAAATATATTCTTTCTCCACCATAAGGCTTCACCGCTAAATCGACCGAGATAGACTTGTATTGCTTTCGCGCTAAAATAAATATCCCCGCATTAACCCGCGTCATTGGAATTTGTGTGCATGCACAGTTAACTTCGGGCACTCAATCACATATCGCGCAAAGATAAGCATCAATTCCTGCCGAGGGTGCAGTTTCCCGTAAAACGAGTTACACCAATACCCTCTGGCGTTTCACTGCCATGGTAGTGGAATGCGGGTTAATTAAGTGTGTGCCGGCTGTTGAGAATAATAGACTGGCGTTTCTAAATCTTTCCGAGGCACTGCAATCTGACTCTTCATGTGTGAGCAAAGCTCACATGTAAGGTAAAATTGCGTGTCAGGGACGATTGGGCGATAGCAAGGGACGGGCGTGTAACAGAGGCATTATCACGCTCTGCCTGTCAATATCACTAGCTAGATAGGTCGATATGTTCAACACATTGACATATTGAAAACTCAGGAAAATCCGCTCGCTCGCTCGCTATCAAGGATGCTTGTAATAGATTTAAGTACAGACTGTTGTCGCAACTGTTGTAGCATTACTAAACAATAATGCCATCTGATGTCTGGGCCAACCAGCGTAATGCGTCGTTTCTTACGCCTGTATCTTGCGATACATACCTGTGTCGTTACCAGTCTGAACATGGAGCAGCACTTCTATCACACGGATAGGTTCGACTGAATACAATTTTGCATAAATAAGTGTAATTTGAATGGTGGCGATTTCTGAAATAAATGACTATGACAAATCGCTCTTGAAGATCTTAAAGGGGCATGGACAAATTACACGTTTGTTTTATTGGAAAGATAAGGCGTTTTATAGTGCACCCAGGGCTTGTTCGGCAGCAAACGAGGCTTTATTCACTGAGAAATTACAAAATTTAAGCAAAATTTCAATTCTCCCGCTAAATCAGTGTGTTTTGTGACGTCAGCGATTACGTATCCAGGGCAGGATATTCGAAACGAATTTTAAGTACATTGACTACGGCTGCATCGGACGACGAAATGTCTTTCGTTGCTTCGTTTACCGTCTGCCCTTTAGATGGCGCCACAATACCACTCAGGGCCGCTGTCGGCACTTGCTTTGTTTTTGACGGGCTTCGCACCTTGCTTATTTTTGTTGCGGTTGGTAGTAATCGTTTCGTGAAACATTTGGTATGCTCGACAAACAGGGTCACGTAAGACAATGTCGCTTGTAGCAATTGGCCAGTGTCGTGTGAAACAACCCCAAAGCGCCGAACTGCTGTGCAGCTATAACAAGCATAGTTCGCGCAGTACGCACTGGTGCTTCTATTTGTACGCGTGCGTTCGTAACTTCAATTGTTTCCCCCACAATTCTTACTGCTATAAAAAGAACATTCACTAAATTCAAGCGCAAATAGCTCGTTCTGCAAGCTTATAAGCCCTGCCTAACTTGCATTTGCTTTTTCCGGCCTCACCCAGTCGCACAGCTGCCCATAATACGTCATAGGTTCTAGTGTGGGAAATGAGCTAGTGTGTCGCATGGTCATTCTCTGTTTTCCTAATTATATACCTAATTTTAGCGAAGTTTCCGTTAAAAGTGGTGTCAGTGTTATTCTAACGAAGCAATCTTTCAAATGAACCAAGCTTGCATTTTTTCATGTCCCCTAGACATCATTAAACTCTGGAACTGCACAGCGGATCCTGTATTTCGCCTAATGTTCCACGGTACCAGAAACTTCTTCAGTGGCCACCGACTACGCCAGGTTTCCGAGTTTAGCTTCATTTTACTGGCGCGTCACTTGACTGCGTCGTGGCTAAGGCCTTGTGCTGTTGAGTGCGAGGACGCGGGTTTGATCCCGGCCGCGACGGCTGTTTTTCTGGTGAAGGCGAAAAGTGAAAACGCCCATGTGTCGAGATTTCAGTGCACGTTAAAGATCACAACTTGGTGTACATTAATCCGCACCACTCCACTACGGCGCGCCTTATTTCCTTGGCGTACAGTCGAGGCGTAAAGCACTAATTTTCACTGCACTGTGCGAGGGAGGTATTGTAGTAACACGATCGACTGCGTAACCTAAGCAAACGGCTACGGGAGCAGAAACTGCGAGTGCCAGGAAGAACTTTTCATAGCGAAAGGAGCGGCGACGCAGCTTTCGCAAAGACCCGCAAAGACGCAGGGTGGTTGCTATGGCAACTGATATGGTTGCTGTGGCAATAGGGCCTGGTGCTACCGTATGATAATTCTAATCTTCGGTAGCCGTCTGAGACGGTGCTACGGTAACGGGCGTGAAGCATCATAGCCTGGAAACCTGGGAACCACCATAGGTTGGTGCTCTAGGCCCCCACTTATGGTGGTTCCCAGGGCAACAGAGATGTTTGCAAGAGAGGGCGCGCACCTTGAAGAAGACCTGCGCTGTGGCGCAACGCGAATATGGCATCAGATGTGAAATCACGTAATGTCACAGCGCAAACAATTCGTAGAATCCCGGGTCTGGTCACCGGCTTACTTTTCCTGCTGGCCCAAATGAGCGGCCATTGAGGAGCGTTTCGGTGAGGCAGGCCCTCTGGCATTTTCAGGGCGCAAGCAGGTGCTAAGCCGGACATCGAGCAGGGGCCAGAGCTCTCGCTCTGGGAACTTCTACCCGGTACACCGTAGATGCGCCTGCTTTGTTGCGGTTGTTTTGTCCTGTTTTGTTTTTGGACACGATGCGCTTTACACGCTAGCGATATCCTTCACGCGCATTTATTTCTTTCACCACGTGGTCCGTGTCCGTGGTCTTCCGTCCGAGCCCAAATCAAACCGCTGCGATGCCGACGAAAACCCCCGAAAGAGGGAGATATACCGACTCCTTAGGCCGAAGACTGCCCTGCGACTAGAAAGAGTTCCGAGCATGCTCACACGTTCTAACCAAGTACCACTATAGGCCTCACACGGAAGGTGGCGCCAAATTTGTGTTCTTCGGTTTCTCCATCTCATGAGTCTGTGCTAGACCATTGACTGTAAAGCATGAATTTAGACTACAGCCAACCTGTTATCAACAATAAATTTTCCGCCTTCTGTTCTCTTCGCTACGATAAAGACGTCTCACCGATAAACAAACCATTGTTACGCAGAAGGTGTGCGCTGCTTGCGCGTGCGTGCACGTCCGCTACAATGGGCATGCATGTGCCCTTATTTGTCGCTTAAGCTCACTCGCGCGGGCGCGCGTTATTCCCGGTGTCCGGAAGGAAAAAAGCACACATGCGTGTCGTCTTGCTTGCGGTTTTCCTTTTCAGCGGCTGAATTGGCGGCAACACGTGATGCGCGTGCCAGGTACGGGGCGTGCTTCTGAGTCTGCCTGGTCATGTGAGAAAGGCGAACTGTGTATGGGCCCGTCACGCGCGGACACTCGCTGGCGAGCTGCTGCTGACTTGCGGCCGTTTGGACCTCTTCCAGCCGCCGCACGCGTGCTTCCAGCTCGGTATTCGGTGTACGTCACGCGATTTATTGACCAGACTCGCCCCCTGCACAACACGTGCTGGGGGTTCAGGTGTGCCTGTCGGTACGCAGAGAGATTGAATGGCGGCGCTGTCTCACTTTCACTGGCCGCGAAATTCCGGTGGTCGGCTCGGCCTCCAACAGCGCGTGTTTACCACTACCCAGATAACGAACGACGCCCTGTGGCGATCGAGGCTGCCAATCTGCCTTTAAGTGCTGATGCTGCCAGGACATTGTAAGCATTGCTTCGCTGGACACGCATTGATTAGAAAGCTGGGGACGTCTAGTCTGAAGAGGCGTGAAACGCTTTGCTTCGCGAACGCGGTCGCCAAATGCATCCCGTGGCCAGAATACGTTGCCATGAGGCATCAGCTGACGCGAGTATGATACGGCTCTGCACACACATCAAAAAGCTCACAAACGTTTTTGAAATCTGGTTCTTAATTTGATGAGCTTTTCAAGTTCCGCGTATATGTTATTACCCGTGTGCCGGCACAGGTGGGAGTGTCGCTTCTACTGGCTCGTTTACGTTCAGTTGCAACTTACAGCACTGAAAATATTGGGTAACGCCTTTAAAGAAGAGCGTAACATAAGGGCCGCCGATAATTTGACGGTTCGGAAAAATGTCCGCTACGCTGAGCCCATCACGGAGGGAAGTCCAGTGCTGGAGACCCCCATTGATTTCTCAAAAAAAAAAAAAATTCAAGTTTGGTTGATCTTAAAAAAAATTGCTTCTACCAATACCTATGATACCAATTTAAACGGAAAATACAAACGCTTAATCTGAATTAAAAAAAGAAAACCATCTCCCCGCGAGGGGGACTCGAGTAAATGCGTCGCATAGGGGGTGGGTGTATTGCGTTAACGTTTAGTGTTTGGGGAGTTGATGGTGGTGAATGCGTTGTATCAGCAGCTTCTTGACGTAGTTTGAATGAGTTAAGGATGTAAGGCGCGTTCGTAGCCTTCCATTCTGTGTCGGCTTTGTGGCGCAGTGGGTAGAGCACCATGTACCTAGCGTTCCGCCCGCAGGGTCGTGGGATCGAAACCAGGCGCCGGTAAGTATAATTTTTTTATATAGTGTAGGGGGAGGGGTGCGGACCTGTTGTTGAGAGCGAGGAGGGTAGCGTGATGCGGGAGAGGAGGAGTGGGGGAGAGGGCGCACCTGGAACGGCTGTTGCGGACGCCGAGGCACGCCGACAACGCCGGGTGACATCGTGAGTTAAAGAAATGCTCTGCATTTAAAAAAAAAACAGAAGAAACAGTAGCGACTCATCAGCCACTTTCTCGCCGAGCCCTTATGACGTCACAAACACTTGTTTTTGTATGAGTAATAGCCTTCGACCAGTGCCACCGAAAAGGAACATGACTGTGATTGGAGCTGTGCCTCGAGTTTTGTTTGATCATACCACTTGAATGCTACCATGGAGTTGACAAACCGTTTTAGTGTTTACCCTATTATCCACTTCTGGCATTGTATAGCGTGAATTTGGAAGTTCTTTTTTAATATTTTTAGAGCAAAAAACGACGCAAAACAAGAAGGAGAGAACGAACAGACACAGCGCTGTGTCTGTTCGTTCTTAGGACTTAGAGACGCTAAACTGAAGCCCCGTCCTCCAGAAGTCTCTTTTTTCAAGTAATGGGTAATTACACTGGGCCGCTTTAGGATCTCGGTCGTATTGTGGGGTTTCGCCTATTAGGCCTCCACAATATGCATGATTTAATTTCTGCGTTACTTAACCTTATTTCCCAAGCAGGCCAAGTGCTACATTACGTCAATATATTTTGTCCTCCTTCTCTAAGAGAGCTCATTTCCACTCCAACCGGTTCAGGCTTACTGAGAGCATCTTGACTCTAAGGCGTCCACGACGTGTTCTACTAATCCAATCGCATCTGCGAAAGGCAGTACAGGCTGCTTCGTAATTACTGTCGCTTTGTTGTCAACCTCACTGGAACAATTTGTCGCAACAGCCTTTCCGACCTTGAACTCGTACTTTATGCAGTGCGTTCTCTCTCTCACACGTTTGCTCTGAGTGATCGCTTCCCCTGACATGCCACTGGCGGCAGTTCCTCGCCTGTGACGCGCATTCATCGTCATGGCATCGCTTGTGGTGATTTAGCGAGGGAAGCGTTCTTCTGCTGATCAGGAAGGTCGTACGAGGTGGCATCGAACCTTTGCAAGGCAAGTATTGTAGCATGAAAAGGGGCATCCACGCGCACTAATGTCTCCAAAATGACTCATTTTATGGGCCTTTGCACTCACAGAAAGCACCGAACTTCATACGACAGAATGTCACAATAAGTGGTCTTGTGTACATCCGGAGCTGAGCAACTATTGCGGTTATGAACACGTGCGTTAATGCGTTTGCTATTTCATCGCGAACAGCAAGTTGGAACGAAGAGCGGACGCGAAATTCCGCGTAAAAGTGGTTAAAGTTGCCACAGTAATGTTTGGCATGGCTCGGAAAGTTTAAGGCAATGCTGCAATGAGTCTCCCAAGATACTTAGCGCGACAGGCACGGTTCGGGAGCGGCAGAGCACCACTGAAAAGTGGCGAGAGATTTGGCGGACCTTTATGCTCAACCCCGAGAAATGTTGAAACCATCGGGCAACTTGCGCGTGAGAAAAATCGGCGAAAAATCTACAACTTTGCTGCCATTGTTAGCGTGCCATACGGTGTAATCAAGGCACTCCTCACGAAGGATTTGAACGTACGCCGTGTTCCTGCCAAGTTCGTCCCCCGCCTTCTGATTAAGATGCAGAAGGCGCAGCACTTCCAAAGACTGCCAAGAGCTCCTTCAGTGTGCCCGTGATGACCCGTCATTCACGTCGACGATCCTTACTGGTGATGAAACTTGGTGTATGGGTGTGACCCTGATAGAAATAAACAGTCTTCACGATCTCCGCGACCGCGAAAGGAGCGAGGCAGGTCCACAGCTCGACCAAGTGCCTGCTCATTGTCTATCTCAACGTTGGCGCCATTGTGCATCAACAATTCGTCCCCCGGGGCCAGACTGTCAGTAGTGAGTTCTACTGGCAGGTTTTAAGGCGTCTGAGGGAGGACATTCGGTGAAAGCGACACCGGATCTGTGGCGGCCGAAAAACTGGAGGCTCCGCGACGACAATGCACCCTGACACAGAACTCTCCTCACGCGCGAGTTCACCGCCCAAAAGAAACATCATCTCACTTCCGCACGCGCCCCACTCGCCAGATTTGGCCCCTGCGGACTTTAGCCTCGTTCGAAAGATGATGATCCAGCAGCTTTAAGGTGTGACACTGCTGCGGAGATCCAGCGCGACGAGCAGAAGGTTCTTAACGCGCTTGGAAAACCACATTTTCGAGGACACATTCCAGCATGGCAAGAACGCTGGAAGCGCTGTATTGCTGTACAGGGGTATTATTAATGCGAAAGCCTGTACGGCTCATTGGAAGGTGACCTTAATGGCCCTGGCGTTGACAGGAACGGCACAAAAACCCAAGCAAGGCCAGAAGCGAACCAAAGCCTGCTAGCCGTATACAGACATCATTTATTATTGTCAGAGTTAATTAGTAATTGCTTGATGATTAATAGCAATGATTAGAAAGGTCGATTAAGATGTATTAAGGTAGATTCAGGTAGGCGTCGAGGTGGATTAAGATAAGAAAAGGCGGAATAATGCGAATTAAGGTGGGATTGGGATGGAATAAGATGGATTAAGGCGGGTTAAAATGGATTATGAATGCTACTAGAGCATTACTTCTGTGTTGACGGTTGACGTGTATATAAATGGTACCCGCAGCTATTGTGAAAAAAACGTAAACAGACTTCACAGCGTTCGCCCCCGATTGAAGTGCACAGTGGCTTTCCTGCACCGCTCCGGAGCCTATCATGTGCAATTTGTAGTCCAACCCAACTCTTAAAGTGTGTCAAGAACCCAGACCTGCCAGCCCATTTTCCTTCCCCTACCCCGGAGCAGTGGGAGATACTGCTGTCCAGCTCCCTCCCTCAAGATCAACTTCTGCTGGTCGAGAGGGCCAGTAGAGCAGGGACGGCACATGGTTACCTGAAATGAGAAACCACCTCACCTTAGTTCAATAAAAAAGTTTTGTCTCTCTCTCTCTCCAGTAACAATCCTGGGTCCTTCAAGTTGGAGCAGATTTAGAAACAGTCCTGGGGCGGTATTCTCGAGTTTTGTCCCTTTTGCGTCCCTTTCAAAACTGTCCCTTTTGGCGAGCCCTGATTGGCTAAAAGCAAACAACCGGAAGTGACGTAACGCAAGCGCAACAAACCTACTGCCAACACCCACTGCTTAACCGGAAGTACGTCACGATGAAAGGGACTCAAAAGGGACGTTTTCAGAAGGGGCAGTGACGAGAATACCGCCCCTGGACGGTGTTTCGGAGTTTGGCTCCACTGTCGGATAAAGGGTTGTTCGTTCTCGGGTCAAATCGGGTTCTTACACCCCGAACAAGTTTCAGGAGAGTCGGGTTAAACACGATTCCTCCTAGAAAGGAAATTTTCAAAGTAGGGATCTGCACATTCGTGCTCTGACGGTCTGCCGTTCTCAGCCAGTACTTCCTGGAAGCAAGCCCCACAAACACAGCTTCCGAACTCATCGAGTATCGGCATGAGTCTACCGCTCGCTACCTCAGGCTGGAAAATTCTGCACTGACATTTTTGTGCCTAGTTAATGGAAGCTGTGTTGTCGAGAGAACTTTCTCCCAGTTGAGATACGTTAAGTGATCAGACGGGTCTGGAATGAAGACTGACATGTTGCGCAAGCAGATGATAATGCATGTAAACAAAGATGAGTGAAAAATCGATGACCAGCTTTTCGTGAATAAAATGTTTCATTTCTTTCAAGTTATCGATTTTCTTTGTTGTCATCATTACTGATTCGTTTCTAAACAAATGTGCCAAATTTCGGAGAGCATTTTCCAGAAACCCCTGATGTCTCCCCCTCCCCCCGATTACCAACTTGAAATAAGCACCAATTTAATGCATTAGAAAAGCTTGTGACACCTTCCGACAAAATAAACTGCGTGTATTACATAGCACATCTGTAGATTTAACCCAAAAAATCCCGAATTTCGGAATGGTTTTACAAAAAAAAAAACGATTTCCCCCCAATGGTTTTACAAAAAACCCGATTTGTCTCCGATTATCAGTTCAGAAAATAACACCAGAGTGTTACCCCCGATTTTAAAAATATATAAAATCCAAAAACGAACAGCCCTACGGATAACTTGTGATGATAAACTGATAAACGAATCACTGAAGTAAAGCCCTGCAGTTTATATTTCCGGTCCACTGAACTGTATCCAAATTACCACGTCACTGACTGAAATGAACAGAATAACGGTTCAGCGCATAACTGTCCCCGAGTCTTCATGAGGCTTCCACCGCACAGAGTGAGCATTAACACGTGCGCTCAGCGTTAAAGGAACACGTGTTCGCATCCTATCCGCGTGGTTACGCAGGACTCCCGCCGCTGTGCACCAACAGCCGGTGCTCAGGGAAGTTGAAGCTGCAGCTCAGCGTTCGGTTGCTACCGGGACGCGATTGCCAGACCTCCCCGCGCTTGCCCCAGACCGGACTGGGAACGTCGCCGAAGTACGCGAACGCAGAGTGACGCCAACGGATACGCGATCCCCGCGGCCGAGACGGAAGCGACAACGAGGTCATGCCACGGCCACAACACGTGTCCCGCTCGCCGGGGGCGTGCACGCTGTTTTTGTGTGCCGTAACAGGCGGCTCGTGCGCCCGCACGCAGATGATGCATGCTGTTGCTGTATAGGGCGTGCGCGTTAGCTTCCCTGCCACCGTACAAACGCAGCCACAGCTGCGAGGCACACTCGCAAGAACAACATCCTTCTTGCGGCGTCATCGGCGCTCCTTTTTTGTTGTTTTGTTTTGCTTGGAACCTTTGTTAAGTAAAAACGAATCTGAATTCGATACGGCGCTAATAAACGGGACAATGAACAACAGCAAACGAACGTCAATGTGGCTGGCAGCATGCAAACAGTGTTCCATCTTAAAGCGCTTCCAAGACAGGTCGTGGAATGTTTCCATTTGGTTCAGCGAAGTTTCTATTTGAGGCGTTTTTTTTTTTTTTTTCAAACTGCGCCACATCCACCTAATGCGAATTTGAGAAATGGGCGGAAGTTTGCTACCGGACCTAAGTGCAACACCGTCAAAGCTGTTATATAATATTTTACATGTCAGCTAGGGGAAGTATATGGCTCCGAGTAATTAAAAATTATGCCGTGAGTTTTACCAATATTGGGGTGATAAGTTTGGATTTGGGTCATATTGAATTGAAACACTCAAGTTGATGCGACATTCTTACGAAAACTTTATTTAAATTCGCTGTCAAGCGTGGTTCGATTGAGTTTTGGTGGAAAAGGCATTAAACATATGCAACAGGGCTTCAAGAACAGTAGAACAACACATGGAGAGCAGGTGAGTTCTCTTGGCACGATTAGCAGCTCTTTTCAAATTCTTCCGTTTGATAACTATCTTGGGCACGCCTGAAGGCACTCACGAAGTAAGCAAGCTCATCATTGCTTTGCCACGAATTTCCAAAACGCTTCACAAGAAGGCTGTTCATATCTTCCCCTTAATGAAGGGGTGGGGGGGGGGGGGGGGGTCGGATTTGCCAGGGCTTGTAAGCGATGGCTATTTAGTTAAGTACTAAAATGGTAAATATGAGAGAGAAAACATAAATATAACCCGAGTTATTTTGTAGGGACGGGTGAGATAACCTCAAATCATTGTTTGACATTTCTCAGTTTCATTTCGTTGACCTCTTCCGTTCACTTCGTCATTGACATCTAAGGCCAGTTCTTTCGCCGATCTCCTAATTGCCGTCGGAATTCATAATAAGCCAGCTCCGAAAAGCAAAAAAAAACAAAAAAAAAAAAGAAACTTCCGAAAACTCCAACAAAACATTCTGAACAGTCAAGCCAAAAGCGAACCCCGATTGGGCGAATGGATTTGACTCCTTTTTGATCCGTGAAACAGCAGGATCTGGCTCATTTTCGATACGAACTACGATCTGCGTACACGTTTTCAGGGCGTTATCTCAACTATTTTCGGAAAGTTGCCGAGTTTTTCTTGTCACTGCAGTTCTATCCGACTTAGTTTCGGTTTCTGGATCTGGCTTATTTCGAAATAAAACCCCTCATTTGTAGGATCTGCCCGCTGTCCAGCATTTGTCCCAACCGCGCATAATCGCTCTATCGAGGTGTGAACACCCATTGAAGCCAATGCCAATCGCAGGTAACAGAACACAAGTAAGATTCAGTGAATACAGGCATAACATTGGGAAAATATACCTACTGTCGAAATATATTTAAAGGTATATTCGTTTCGCGCCTTGTACACGCCGCAGTGGTTCATAGGCGTTGTGCTCCTGAGCCCAAAGACGCCGGTTCGGTCTCGGAGGCGGTGGCCGATCATCTGATGGAGGCGAAAAACGAAAATATCCGTGTGTCGAGATTTTGGTGCACGTTAAGGTGGTGTACATCATAGCCCTCGGGTCCCGTGCGTTCCTTAGCCCAGGCGCAGCTTCGTCGCGTTAAGCTCCCGATTCGAATAATTTAGATTGTGCCGTTTGTGGTCCGTGTTGATTAGATTGACTTGGTTTAGACTCGCGTGAATTTTGTACAACGGAGCTGTTGATGGCTAGGGTTCAATGGATTGTTTCGTCTGTCAACAAGCCTGGAGTGGAGCGGCAAAGCCAACCTTATCGCGAATGCTCAGGAGAAAACAGCTGTAACTAGCCAAATTTGGCAATGCCCGACGTACGGCGGGAACGCGGCCTTCATTATCACTATTGCCCAATACAAAGCGTGATGCTCGCACAGCTCAGTGTCGGTCGCAGCCAACACCATTTTTCCGCTGAAATGGTGCGCGCTGTCCGCGTCATTGTCCCTCCTTCATCATGGGGGTCAGTCTTGTTGAGCAGGCGCAAGTTTTTCTTTTGTTTTAATGTTCAGCGCGTAGCAATGCTGACAAGTTGGCTTTGTTTTGATCTATAGCTGCTTATACAAATGCAGCCACGCGACAGGCTCCGCGTTATAGTATCATCGGCGTACCAAATCTCACCCACAGTCATTGTCACTGCATCGTCCTATGCTTTCTAAGCGAAAATATCAGAAATAGCTAATTAAGTAATTGTCAGTTTGCGTTTCGTATTCACAATCGACAGGATAAGAAGCGAAAGCCCGAATCCCAGCACGCTGAATTTGTTTCTTTTGAGTCCGAGCCTACTTTTAAAGGGGAAAGCAGCAGGAGGGACCTTCGTCTCTCCGCTCATCTTCCCGTCCCGTTTCTTGTGTTGCAAATTCCCCTTTCAAAATGTTTCACTCCGTTTATAATCCGCAGAAAAAAAAAAGTTAGTGCGTGAGCGCTGTAGACTTTCAGAAGCGGAGCCTTTTAACTATTATCTCCGTAGTATTCTTTTTCGCGTGAAGCCGCTGTCTTAAAGCAGCGTCGAAGTACGCGCGCTCGGAGGAGTCTACCGTCCTCCAAGCATCCAGGCAGCCAAATTATCGCCCGGGAGTTCCCCGCTTCACCGCTAGATGGCGGCAGCAGGACCTGCTCCGCGTGCTCCAGTTTTCTAGCCGAGGTTGGTGCCCATTTCCACGCGTCTAAATTGCGTCACGCTAGCTCGCGCGCAAGAGTTTTCCGTGACCTTGTAAAGATAGCCGTGTGTGGGATAATTATGCACCTCTATATAACCCAAAACCTCGCTACCCCCAGGGGCTGTGCCGTACGCCCGGGGCCAGTCTGAATCGCTTGAAACTCTAGTCTTCCCGATACGAGCACCGGCCAACATCTTTTAGTTGACTCACTCTCCGCTCGTAATGGGGCGAACTTCTGTGACTCCTCCCTCCTTTTCTCTCAATGCTGGCGAGGCGACACCTTCAAGCTCAAAACATATCGAGGTTCTCGGAGAAAAATAAGTGAGCCGATCAATTTAGACGGATAAATGACCGTGCACGAGTTCATCTCGAAAGAGACTCGTGCAATAAGCATGCTACAGTGTTTAAAGCATTCGTTCCGTACACATAGCCATGACGTAAAGCAAGAGTCTTTTCATCACTTTCGGTAAGGTATAGATCTCCTCTCGGCATGTTATTTTATGTAACAAACTCGCTTCATTTTTGTTTCTATTAGCGTGCCGCGAAGGCGTACGCGGGCATTGCAATAGCCGGGAGGAAACAACTCGGTAGTAGGGTGGCAACAATAAAACCAAAAACAACTGAAATGACGCGGGAATTTTCGCGGTGGACATTAAAAAGAAATTGCAGAAACTCTCCGGTGGGAATTGTCGGATGAATGATAAAGTCGCTCTGCTAAACAGAGCCCCTGTAAAGTCGGCGTCACTACTACGCACATCGCTGAGAAGACGTTTTTCAGGGGCGGTGAAGCTGTCTGATATGAAAGTATAGTCTGATATGAAAGTAAGTCTGATATGAAAGTATGATATGAAAGTATTAACATAAGGCCCCGGGGCCTTATGTTAAATCATTTCCTAAGACCCTGTGCAGTGCCCGGAGCCCATTTAAAGTTGGCGTCACCACTGTACACTAATGCAATGCTGGAACAACATTATTTGGTGCAATACAAGGAGTCTGATATCAAAGTATCATTGCCCCAGCCCCTTCTTATTAAATACCTCTTCAAGACCACATGCATCCCTACGGAGCGCTGTAAATCGGACCACTTCAAAGTCTGCTTAACTACTGTACACGAATGCATTGCTGAAAAGACCTCTTTTAAAAGCAGTCTCATGGCAACGTAGGAAAGCCCCAGGGCCTCTTATTGAGAGCGTTTTTAGGACGCGGTGAAAGTGGGACGTGCATCAAGAGTTAAAAGAGGTGGCTTTCCTCGTTGAGACCACGTAGAAATGCTTACGCAATTAAATAGTGCGCTGAGCACTAATGCTGAGGAGATATTTAAAATGAGAAAAAAAAGGCGTCTGCGTAGAAAAATATTGCTTAATTACGCTGGCCTGATAAAAAAAAATTGCTTGAAAGCTAATTTCACTTGTGCAGATTAAAAGAGAATCGCCACAATGTGAACACACTATAAAAAAAACATTTATACTTGCTTCGCAAAGTAGCGTCAGATTTTCAGCTAGAGGTTTTCATAATTCTGTAGTTGAAATTTTGACGCTGCTTTGCGAAGCAAGTATAAATGTTTCTTTTACCATTTGTTTACCATTCCATTTGTACCATTTTTTACCATTCCTTTGAATTTAGAAAATAAAAACTTTGCGCGCACGCATGCGCGCGCGTGCCCACACACACGCACACACACAAACACACGCGCGCGCACGCAGGCACGCACGCACACAGAGAGAGAGAGAGAGAGAGAGAGAGGAACCTTTGTTAGAAAAGGATGACCACTGGTCACGATGGGCGAAAGGAATGGGGAGGGAGGGTAAGAGAAAATAAACAAATGCTGGTCGTTCTCGGCAGAGTCAATAATTGGGCCAGTTCTTGGAACCTGCAATTAATGGGCCAGTTCGTGGTGATCGCAATAGGGATCGCAATAGAGTCAAGAGTTTGTGCAGGTTTGCCAGTTCGTTCGGGGGAGGACCCACTCAAACAACCCGTTCTAGACCGTTTTTAATTGAATAAACTGCTATTTCAGATAGTAGTTGTGCATCAGTTTGTTGTGGATCGAGATTTGGTTGGGGTGATTTGAATGCACGGTGCCTGGAGAAAGCTGGGCACCGCCCACCTGTTCCAACACAAGGTCCCCAGCAGAGGCCACTTTGGTCAAGTGCATCGCACTCTGTACTCACGAGCAAGAGATGGAAGGATAGAGTCACGGTTAGTTAAGCTAGCCTTAGCTAGCCTTCCCTTTTGCGAAAAAGGAAAAGTGCAAGTCAAGCTAACCAAGAATTATAAGATTGTAAATTAAGGAAGAGGAGAAAAGCGAATGAAAAATTAAAATAGCCATGAGGAATGTTTCCCCTGGATTTATTGAAGATTAATCGTTGAGATGTGAAACGCTGTAAAAGTGTGCGTACGATGAAACGATGCTACAATAGGGCCTTCGAAAATATGGTTGCTACAATATGAGCGCGACGTGGCCATAGCGTCGAACAACGCTGCTCGTTGCGTAACCAGCAGCTTATGAACCAGAAGCCAGGTAATGGCAGGGGTGAAAGTGATGAGCATGCATGACGTGCGCCCCCACGGCGCATTTATCGTGCCCGCATGCAAGCGCCTGGCAAGTGAACGCATAAACGCCTGCTTCGCATGAGCAAACAAAGTAACGAAAACCACTTGCCGAACGGAAGGCCCGCAGCTTAGGAGGAGCTGCCGGAAATGCAGCTGTCATCAGTTGTATTGCTTGGCGCGCAGCGTCGTCTTCGTTATGGTATCTTTGTTTCGTTGTTGTTGATATGGCACGTGCGTTTGTATTGTTCCGCACGGTTTTGTAACTTTGGCTGCAATCGCTGCCGACGTCAGGGCCATAGCATTTCTCTGACGTCGCGCTGTCAAGTATATATAAGAGCCAAGTGTTTCATCCTGCTTTTGTTTTCAAAAGTTCACGTTACTGCACCGCCGTGACATCGCCGCCTTGCCTCAGCAGTCGGAGTCGGATACCCGACGAAATAGGAATACTAGTAGGAGACTTTTTTACTCAAACACGCCTGCAGCTGTATATATAGAAGCCCCGAGTTCCTGGTGTTGAAAGGTGCCAGGTCAGAGGCATGTATTCAAAAACAGTGTGAAGCTATTTGTAGACTGTACTGTGTTGACCCAGCCTGAGCTTGCGTTGCACCAACGATGTAGCGAGGACAAAAGCAAAGAGCAGAGTTTACATACTTCGGAATGGCTCACTCGTGTGGCTGATTAGTGGACAAGAGTGCACGAAGAAGATGTGAGGCAGACGATCTGTTCGATTTACCCGTCCGGAAAAGTCTTGGTCTGGTGAGCTCTGTGCGGAATAGTTCTGGTAGTCGAAAAGCTTCCCCTCGCAATAGGAATAAATTGGCGAAAAACAAGTACTGATCTGCTCTCGGGAAATCCTTGGGCTGCCCAAAATGACAAATGGGGGAGACCTGTAGACAATACAAATTCTGACGTTTAAATAGTGAGAATAGCGCCCATTGGCGGCTTTCTCAGCCCTGCTAGAGATAAGAAGTGCAGGCAGATAAGTTCACAGCCTTGCGCTGCTCACCCGGTGCAACAACATGACAGCTGCAGGGACGTCAGTGCAAGCTATCTAGATAGTCTCCTCCTCGGTGCTGAGCTATGCGAGATGACGGCGGGCGCTTGCTATAGTGCCCAGCGATCCTCGCATTGGACACTCGTATTTCTTCCTACCTTGTATATAGATTGTGAAAACTATTAACCTCGACGCCGAATGATGCTCCTTGTGATGGCCACGTGTCTCAATCGTAGCGGTGTTAAAAACGCATTACGAATCGCCCATGCAAACAGCCACGGGACCCCGTGTTCTCCACTCAGTCCATCGAGTCAGCCAGCGGAAGGAACGAAGTGACATCGCGTCTGTGGATAATAATCAGCGTCCACAACTACATCGTTACACATTCGCGCCTAGTTCCACCCGCAGGCGTGTTCGTACAGGCATCGCTCGTGCTGCGGCATTAACGCGCCTCTGCCGCGGCCTTCTGGACTGGCGCAGCGCAGTGTCCTCGCGGATTGCGCAACGCTGCATGTGCACGCCTGCTGCGGAAGCGTCACTAATGAGGCCGTCGGCGGGCACGCCACGCTGCCAAGCGGCGGGCAAGGCGCCGAGCGTGTCTGCGCTCCGTTGCGCAAGGGCGGCACGGATTTGTTGTGATTTTACCGCTGTTCTTGTAGCTTCACAAGAATGACACAGGGGGAAAAATGACCGACTACTGTTGCAAAAGCACGGTATGAGTTAAGCGAAAGCCGTCAACGTGCGCGCCTTATTAGATGTCCATGCAATGTTAGCGCACCGTGTCCGTGGGGCTACTCCCATGGAGATAAGAAATTACTTAAACGGACAGACAATCGATTTTTGTGGAGCATGTCTCCTATACCATATGAAAGGGCATCACTTACAATAGCTTGAAGCGAAACGGTTTTCCTGATAGGAGGACCCTGGAGCTTTTGAAAGCGGAATTTTTAGACCTACCCGCCTTAAAAGTATGCTGCCAAAACAAATGCTGGCAACCATGACGGTAAG
Source organism: Haemaphysalis longicornis (assembly GCA_013339765.2). Lineage (NCBI taxonomy): Eukaryota > Metazoa > Arthropoda > Arachnida > Ixodida > Ixodidae > Haemaphysalis > Haemaphysalis longicornis. The sequence goes on along the minus strand of CM023448.1, from coordinate 122,737,247 downwards.
CCGCGTGACAACATACTTTTTTTACTGCACGACAGATGAAAAGAGGAACTACAAAACTTACCCGTAGCTAAAACCAGAATGAAGTGCAGCCTTTCATATTCCTTTGTGCGGTTTTTGAATCACGCGATGAAACCGAAGCGGAGCTGTTTGTTGAACGGTGCTGTCATGTTTAGACGCTACATGGTGTCACATTTGAGATTTGAGAAAGTTTATTGCCAAATTAATTCTTTCCGCCAAGTTACTTAGAAATGCCTCGTGGTTACCCCGCAATATAAAACGCTGGCTTTCGTATGACGTAGAGGACGTGCACTCCACAAAGGGCGGTTGGTTGACTGTTTAAGGATTGTTAGCACGGCTTTACGATCGCCTCCACCTCCAACACCAAGCACACTACGGGGCAACCGCCAGTTAACTATAGGCCTAGAGAACAAATGATTGCGTCGTTATCGCCGTTGTTATGAAGTACATGGTAGCTTGCGGGCGGGATTAGCCTCGCGGATTTCCCCGGCAGTTGCTCCACTTCGGTGTCCTCACAACTTGGGTGGCAAAGCGCTACCGGCCGCCTGCATATTCCATATGGCGTACATAATGTTCAGCAGTAGCCGTGACACTACCGTCACGGAGCCCTTGTTTTGTTTAGTTGTTTCTCCTTTGGCCCTTCGAGCGCTTCTGCCGCGCCAAGGCCTTTTTCTGAGAACCTGCAACTTGTACTTAGAGGCAGCGAGCATGGAGCACAAAACTTGCGCAGTGCGCGGTGATCGACCGTTTGTCGGCACTGCATGCAAGCAGGGAGGTCCGCTTTGCCACCTTGAGCTTCGGTTACGGGCGGCAGCGTCGTACATGCCACAGCCCCCGCGGCGCTCACCCGCGCGTTAAACCGCCTGGGCCCTTCTGACTCCCGCTAGGCTCCCCTTTCCGTTGCGAGAAGGATTTCCGCTCCTGACACTGTTTCACTTTTGACTTTTGTGTCAGCTACTTTGTGCACTGCAATCATTCTTTCAACGAAATGGGTACCTTCGAGTTTGAGCCGCATACCGTGCGTCCATGATTTTTCCGTTGGCTGATTGCACCTAAGAAGCATTCTCCGCATTGGTCGGAAGTTTGCTCGCCAAAGAATGCGCTTTCTTTATGGGGGTTCCGTGGGTGCGGTTGAACCGAATATAAGACCTTTCTACCGCCTGTGCGGAGGATTGATGGGCGCTTTCCCGTCGCCATCGTGGCCACGCATGCTAGAACATATTCGCGAGTCAGCCGTGTTCGGTTAAGTACCATCGATAACTTTACCCGTTTCCCGTGCGTTAATTGTGACGTTTGAGTTCTAAGCCCCCAATGTTTGTAACTGTCAGTAAAAGAAGACGCTACCACGAGCATCAAAAGCACTCAGCGGGAGCAACGGTACCGTATCATTTCGCTACACCGCCACCCTTGTTTCTTGCTGTTAGCGGGATCGGGTAGCTCGGCATGCACAGTGTCAGACGCAAAACCATCCTAACGCAGACTGTATGAAAGTGCTTGGCATCGAAGGCTGCATGCCACACAGTCAAGCAGAGCAACGTCCCTTAACGTATATAAGCTCAGCGGTCGTGGAGCCCGTCCGGCATTGTGGGAGCCAGGCTTGGTGGAGTGTGCGATCATCCCGTTCGCAGCCTGAAAAAGAGGGTGACATCCTCTCGGGAAAATTCTCTTAATGCGTGTGGCAAGTGGTGTCGAACGGGCAGGAAGTATGGATGGGGTGACGCCCTGGAGGGCGTGCTGTCGGATTACGGTGTTAGCAGTAGTTCTGTGGCGCCGCCACAGTTTGGCGGCGAGATAAGCAACCTCGTTCCCCTTGATTCCCAACGTGGGACGGATCCACTTAATAATGGCGGCAAATCCTAAAGAGCGCAACTGCTTAATTGCGCCGAGGGCCCTCGTCGTAGAAGTTATTAGTGGGAAAGCCTTGCTGGAGGATCTGGACGGGGCGAGCTTGGAATCACTGAAGGCCACCACAGCCCGATCCTGAAATGACGAAAGCATACTGCCATGTCTGCAGTCTCAGCTATATGGTATTAGCACCATGAAGTAGAAACGCCCACCTTCCGATCCGCTCACAGCCCTGGAGGCAAACGCGGCCGAGCATGCTGCTTTTGAGCCTGCGGAGGAATGAGGGAGCACTACTTCTGTAATCATTTACATGCGGTCGATAATTACTTTACTTTTTCAAAGAAACAGCCAAAAAAAATTATCACCCCCCTTCACGCGCGAACTAACGGTTCCAAATATAATTTTTGCTGAGAACCACTGAACGCTGGAATTCACTATATGGTTCCGCCGTTCGTTTATTATCATTACAGAATTTTGTGACGATTATTGAAACGTGTTAGCAGTGCGTGCACTGTCAATTTCAATTGAATGTTTGTTTCTCTATTTCTTTTAAACACTGTTTGTATCTTGCTGAAACAGTGCTGGGAAATATTAGCGATATCGATCTTTCTTGTTCTTTCGGCGTCTACTTCGCATGTTACTTCTGTTGCTTGGACGAGGTGGCATACATGATCCTTCGGGAGAGCGCAAACTTCCGACAGAGACAACAGCAAGGGGACGACGACGCAGAGAGATTCTTTGGTAGCAGGTACATAAGCTCGCTGATAGCTCGCTGCTGCAACGCAATCGCCCCACTATATACGCACCGCTTGCCCTCTCGTCAGGGTAACAACGAGCTCCTCTTTTCTTGCGGACTGGTGGGTGACCACTGCTACGCCACGCCGAACTCTGAAAGAAGTCCATCTTCAGGTAGGCGTATACAAGCTCAGTGGTCGAGGAGCCTGTCGAGGGGCAGCTTGGTGGAGTGTGCTAGTGCACTGCACGGGCCCGGGCCGGCCCGAAAGCCCGAGCCCGGCCCGGCCCGCGGGCCGGGCTCGGGCCGGGTAGCACACATTTTCTCGGGCCCGGGCCGGGCTCGGGCTTGAACGAAAAATGTTTCGGGCCTTGCCGGCCCGAGCCGGCCCGAGCAGTGCCTGAGGCACGGCAGTGTTGTGACGCTAATTCTAAATTGTTGATAGCAAGAAGTTTTCCCATTGATATTTGAGGTTAAGTGAAAAAAAAAAAAAAGCGAAGTGCAATGTCGCTATGCCACCGTTAAAAAAACATGATAAATAGACGATTCTGCTCAGAAAGCCTTCACATCAATTATAAAACAGACAGTCTGGGCAGCATATATAGTGGGAGAGAGCAGGCCAGACGAGGGCACTCCAGACACACAATACAACATGTTTTTTGAAATAAAACAAACAGAACAATGGGCGATATAGACTTCGCACTGTCTACTGTTGCCACCTCCGTGGGTAGCAAGCGCCTCCTCGGTCACGACGTGTGGCCCTGCATTCCAAGCGCCTGGGCCTCCACAAGAAGCGGGAGACTGAAGAATGGGAGTACAGCTCTTTATTTTGAGTGCACACGTCGATACACTGCTGTGTACAGGATGGGGGTTGGTGGAAATAGGCACGAGAGAGGAGACGCGGGGAGAAGCAGTCATTCACAAAACAACACAAACACATCCCCTGAGGCTGGGAAGCCGTAAGATTCCGTCGCCGGGGTCCGCCTCACAGAAGTTCCACCGGCCCGCGTCGTCGCTTGTCTCGAACGGTTGCCGGAACCCCCCCCCCCCCCCCCCCCCCCCCCCGGTGGTGGCGGGCTGGCTCGAAGTCGTCGTCGAACAAAATACAATGGATCAGTCACAGCGCACATGCGCGGGCCGCAGCGTCGTCGGGATGGTACGGGTCCGTGGAGGGCGAAACCAAACCCTACTGAAGCGGTTCCTCCACTTCGGAAAGCAAGTTGTCACCCAAAAATGTCGAGGCAAGGCAGACAAGATTTGTTGCCATCAGCTGCTGCCTTCAAGGTCCGCACATCCCCATTCTTTTGCTGAAAGTAGGAACGCCGGACGCCCACATGTTTTCGTATGGGCGGTAGTCACAACCGTGCATATATTTTTGGGGACCAATTTTCGAAGCAGAGCCAATGTTTCGGATAAAAAGTTTTAAAACCATGATTCAAGGCAGAAAAGAAAACAAACGCAGACAAAATAATGCTGCCTTCATCACTGAAGGAAAAAACAAATGAAGTCATGAAAGCGGACACGTCATCTGCTCAAATTTCAGGCGCGTTCGTGTATGAACCCGAATTGAACCCGTGGCGCAATCTCCGAGTTCCTTTAGCAACAGATAGTAAAAGCAAAATGCTGTCAAATATTCCAGCAGTAAATGTACGTAAACGTAGTCTGTTGAGTCAACACTAACAAAATCCTAATTATATTATTGTGATCACAGTATTTCCCATTCATTGCTTTATGTAGTCGCTTTATGCTTACGCTTTTAAGTTAAAAACAGCAAACGTTTTCGGGCTCATGTTTATAGCCTTTTGGACTCGGGCTGATACTTAGAAAGTCTGGCGGGCACGGCCTTATTTCATTTAAATTCTACCGGACTCGGGTCGGGCTCGGGCTGCTATTTTAAATTTTTGTCGGGCTCGGGCCGGGCTCGGGCTCACATTATAAAAATTTGTCGGGCTCGGGCCGGGCTCGGGCTCCCGTTTTAAAAACTTGTCGGGCCCGGGCCGGGCCCGGGCCGTGTCTCTACCGGGCCGGGTCGGGCCGGGCCTAGAAATTCCGGCCCGTGCAGTGCTCTAGAGTGTGCGACCATCCCGTTCGCAGCCTGAAAAAGAGGGTGACATCCTCTCGGGACAATTCTCTTAATGCGTGTGGCAGGTGGTGTCGAACGGGCAGGAAGTATGGATGGGGTGACGCCCTGGAGGACGTACTGACGGATTACGGTGTTAGCAGTAGTTCTGTGGCTCCACCACAGTTTGGCGACGAGATAAGCAACTTGTCTGCAACGTCGTTCCCCTTGATTCCCAACGTGGGACGGAATCCACTTAATAATGGCGGCAAATCCTAAAGAGCGCAACTGCTTAATTGCGCCGAGGGCCCTCGTCGTGAAGTTATTAGTGGGAAGGCCTCGCTGGAGGATCTGGAGGGGGCGAACTTGGAATCACTGAAGGCCACCACAGCCCGATCCTGAGATGACGAGAGCATACTGCCATGCCTGCAGTCTCAGCTGTATGGTATTAGCACCATGCATGAAGTAGAAAAGTCCACCCTCCGATCCGCTCACAGCCTGGAGGCAAACGCGACCGAGCATGCTGCTTTTGAGCCTGCGGAGGAATGAGGTAGCACTACTTCTGTAATCATTTACATGCTGTCGATAATTACTTTACTTTTTCAAATAAACAGCCAAAAAAATTATCACCCCCTTCACGCACGAACAAACGGTTCAAATTTAATTTTTACTGAGAACCACTGAACGCTGTAATTCACTATATGGTTCCGCTGTTCGTTTGTTATCATTACGGAATTTTGTGACGATGATTGAAACATCTTAGCAGCGCGTGCACTTTCAATTTCAATTGAATAGTTGTTTCTCCGTTTCTTTTAAACACTGTTTGTATCTTGCTGAAACAGTGCTGGGAAATATTAGCGATATCGATCTTTCTTGTTCTTTCGGCGTCTACTTCGCATGTTACTTCTGTTGCTTGGACGAGGTGGCATACATGATCCTTCGGGAGAGCGCAAACTTCCGACAGAGACAACAGCAAGGGGACGACGACGCAGAGAGATTCTTTGGTAGCAGGTACATAAGCTCGCTGATAGTTCGCTGCTGCAACGCAATCACCCCTCCGTATATACGCACCGCTTGCCCTCTCGTCAGGGTAACAACGAGCTCCTCTTTTCTTGCGGACTGGCGGGTGACCACTGCTACGCCACGCCGAACTCTGAAAGAAGTCCATCTTCAGGTAGGCAGCTTTCGCTGTAAAATATCCTTCTCCCGTAAAAAAATTCTCCATGCATTCTTAAGGAGTATAGCTGAAGTATATTTCTGAATGCACCGGAAAAAGAAAGAAATTGGGCGCGACCTTTTGTTTTACCGGTTGTTTTACCGGTTAAACCATTTAATTTTTCCTTGTTTCCTGTCACAAGTCTCACTTTTGTGCTATTCCTGACTTTGAAGACTCTGCGGATGCCTTCAGGAGAAACCACGTTCGATGAATATGCGCCCCACAAAGTGACAAGCGCACAACTGCCAAGGTTTCTTTGTAGGAACCCTAGCGTGGTGGTCGGCCGAATGATTATGCTCAGATACTACAAGCCTAAACAAGTTCCCCTGTCTGCGCACATCAACTATCGCAGGTGTACATCTCACCGTGCGCGGAGTTAATCAAGCGTACGAGGCATCTGCAGAGTAGTCTGCAAAAATGAGTTTCTGCAACAGACGGCATGATCTCCCCTTTTTGCCCCGCTGTTGCTTCGGAGTAGCGCTCCCACATAACACTGCAGAACGGCTCCCTTCCTCACCCCACGCTGCCTCTTCAACTCATCGGCTGCCTAAAACTTCCACTGCGTGCACCATTTGGTCTCGCCCAGTAAGGATGGCCAGCCTGGGCGCCGCTGATTTTGGTGTGAAACACTGGGCCTGCTGTATGAGCGTTGCTGTTTAAAGGGCTACTGAAAAAAATAACAAGAGCGTAAGCACATAATACTCTACGCCGGATGGGGGAGATAAACTAGAAGGAGCGGGAAGAGAATGGAAAAATTAAATGAAGCAAAGAGTGCGCACACACACACACACGCCATTAGCCGGCACGCAAGTGCGTGGGGGAACTCTTTTATACAGTAGCATTATACACCGAAAAGCTATGTTACACCACGAAACCTTGTGCTGGGCATTGGATGCGTGGAAAGAGGAGTATCAGGCGTGGAGGCTGAATTCGTTTGTCCCCACAGATGTTCCTTGCGGGATATATAGTTAATTTCGCTCATTTCATTTTGTATGCACGCCGTACAGTTCAAGGGCGCTGTTTGTTTTTATGTTTGAATGAAAGAAGAATAGTGTTTGGTGCATCAGCGCGTGCCGAATGCATTACACGAAACGAGCGCCGACAACGCGCTGTGAGCTATACCGCAGATGGCGCGGCGTAATTTGTCGCGGTTCGTTCGTCAACTTAGTGCTTTCGTGGTCAGGCCCGCCCCCATGGCTACTAAATTGAGACCCCGGCCGCCTGCTGTGTCGAATTTTGCGCGTCATTTAACCCATGGAGAGGCGGCGTACGCTGTCCTCTCACATGCGTGGATATATGGAATCGCGCGAGCGTCACCAGTGCACGGCCACGACCGGAGAGAAACTATTCTCGAGCAAATGTGGCTTGGAAGCAGATGATCGCGTCGCTAATTTTCGCGGTGACGCGTGCGTCGTCCTCCGCCATCTCTCCCTCGCGTTCTGTGCAGTTTCTCTTTTGGTCGACCAGCTCCATGGCTGGTCGACCAAACCTGGTGACGCTTCGCTGTAACCTTAACAGAAGAGGTCTAGTACGTGAAAGAACGAAGCTAACGGGGATGTCATTTACTTATGTCTGTTTTGGGAAAGGAGTGTTTGAGAAGGATATAGAACCATAGTACGCCATGGATGTATTGACGGAAAAACAATTGAAATGGGATAATTGAGCGAGAGCTAAATAGATCACCCAGAAAAACACTGTCAAGGGGGATTCCCAAGACAGTTTTGTTCCTGCAGCGTGAGGGCGAAATAATTTGCTCAGTCAAACTCTTCCGGGACGAGTTGCTACTGCTAGAACTGTAAAATGGCATACGAATGGGAATATGGGGAAAAAATATCACTCTCCCTACAAAGGCATGGGTGTCTTGGTGTGTCACCTGCTGCCATCTGATATGATACAATTCGGGGCTCGAAGCAGGTGATAACTATACGCTCTCTAGCCAAAACAAACAAAAAAAAAACCCTCCGCGTCTCTGCTTCACCACAACGTACCTGATTGGCAAAATGTGCACCAAAGAGAAAAAAAATAAACAAATAAAGAAAGCGACGTAAAATTTTGCGGCAAGAATGAGAGCGGCGCTATGTACATCACATAATGCAAAGAGTCATGCCCGCATTGCTTAATGTGACACACGAGGTGACTCAATGTCAACCGCAACCGGTCTCCCCGAAGTACTGAGAAGGGTCGAGGAGGTTTCATATGTGTGTGTCCCCCGAGCTCTTGATCGCAACAGTGGCCGCGGTGGCTCAGTGTCTGAAGGGTTGTGCTGATGGGACACAAAAACGCGGGTTCGATCCCGGTCCCAGAAGCCGATTTTCTGATGCATGTGAAGAACGAAATCGCCAGCGTGTAAAGATTTCGGGGCACATTGAAGCGCTAATTAACTTGTAGCCATCCACTCTGGCACGCCTTAAAGCCCAGCTGTCTATAGCTTGGAATCGCAAAACCCCAGTTTATTTGGATTCCCGCAACAGCTTGCCGCAGTTCTGTACAAATATTTTTTTTTTCTGCCTTGGCCAAGAAGTCCATCCGCTAACTATACGTGCCGTGCCGAGTATCGGAACACCAGAATAGGGAAGATTAAGGAAGTGGGCCCTGTGTCGAATGTGGTTCATGGAGGCGCTGTCGCGCTCTGCCTCATCGCGCGTTGTTTCCTAGTGCTTGTTCGCGTAAATAATGGTCAGGTAGTATTGCACCACTGAAGGAGGGATCAGAAGGTCCTGGACTGCCGTGTACTGCGACAGCTTGTAAGCTTCCTCTCAGCCCTTGGTGGCGAGGCACCCATTCACTCTGCGTCGGCGTGAATCTGTGTTTCGTTGCGACGCCCGACAGACGTCTTGACAGCTTGTCCGGATAGGAATGTTGTGTGTTAAATGATTAGGTGTCTCACGGATTGTAGACTAGTCAGTCGGTACATATCTGAGCATGAAATTGCGCGAAAGAACACAAGACGACCGAAAAGAAGAGAGGACACAAACACAGCGTGTTTGTGTCCTCTGTGTCCGTGGGGCCTCATCGGTCATCTCGTCTTTTTTCGCCCAATTTCACGCTCAGATTAAGTGTCGTTGTGGTGCGCGAAATGCATTAACCACGGTAGAGGTATAGGGCAGACGCATTTGGCACATGTAAGACAGATATTTCTTCACGAGACTGCGCCACCTTCTTCATATAGCATCTGAAGCACATACGGCGGTCTCTTCTTCAGCCAATCCCCTCAGATTGTAGATTCTGGGTCTTGGAGAACAGATCACATATTGTGATGGATTAAGTGCATGGGCATGGATTTCCTGGGTTCCCATAACAGGGCGCTCATTGCGCACAGATAATCTCAGGCTTTCATATGCTGTATAAGCGAGCCGTATTTGACCCGGTGCGTATGATTTTAGCGAGGTAGCGCGATGATATTGAGCTGCGTATGGAATAGGATAATTGATATATAAATAATGGAAAATATAAAGTGCATAACCAGTCTGCAAAGAAAAGCAAAATGTGCCCACCGCGTAAAAACCGAAATCATGGCATTACTCTATAGCCTATACTTCGTTTTTAGTATTAGTGCTTCTCTGCAAATAAGGCCGCTCAAATCCGCTCGCGCAGTTTACAAGTGTCACGGAAAGCGAACGGCGCATGTTTATCAGACGTCGGGGGAATTGAACTGTACCGCCACGCTTATGCCCCTGCAGTGGGCAGGCGATTCTTCAGTTCGCTGTGCATTAGCTCAAAACAGACAGGTGCACCGTGCTGCCAAGTAGCGCAGTGGTTCATTTCCGTTTGGCGATCTCATGACCCACTTTGCGGCCATGATCGATCTACATGTGGATCATTCAATTTTGTTAGCCAATTGGGAAGTCACTGTCTCTCGAAACAGCGGGATCAGTTCTGATTTTCGAGCGCAGCCGGAGGTCGCACAGAATTTTTCCCGCAGGGAAGGCCTCCTTTATTACGACACAATGCGGAAGGTAAACATACTGCCGGGGAATGAATGGATTACAAACGCGCCGGCAAGTTGCCTAACGCAGTTGCCTCCATCACAGCCGGTAAAGCCGTCGATAAAACTCGCCTTGAGAAAACGGTAGAGAAGCATAGTCGACAAGGGAAAGCGGGAAGAAAACAAGGCATGAAGGCAACGGCCAAGGTAAAACAACTAGAAAAAGTCAAGTCGCCAACCAGGCGCTTTTACCGCGGTCCATATATGTAAGTGGCGTTTACGTTCGCACTCCGTAGCTCCAAGGGCTGTAATTCATGAACGCAGCAGTTTTATGACCAGTCTATGCCCGGCATGCCGTCTTCAGTCGGGGCTTTTTCAAATAACAGTCATGGGTGTCGTTTCCCATATCCTGTTTTCGTCGGTGCACTCCGCTGCCTGTCGCATGTTATCCCCCCCGCGCTTGCTTGGGGCTGTTTATCAACTTACACGCAGCACACAGGTATCCGGGCTAGAGACTTGTAACTACACCTCCGGAGGCTCTTGGTAACAAAGAGAGATGTCAGTCCGTGTAGCTGGCGCTTTCGTTGTAAGCGTGACGCCCCACGGGTGTAACTCACCATGTTTCCGTCAGCCGCAAAAAGGACCATGACGGATCTCGACTTTCAGGCCGAGGGGCCGCGCGTGGCGACAATAAATATCTCTTGCTCCGCAGACATCCGTCGGGCCCGCCGCATCGGCGTCACTCTCGGCAGATCGTCAGACGCCCCACATTTTGATTCGCGTGGCTTCCGGGCGCCCACAAGGCGCCGATGCGGGCACGATACAACGTGCGAACGATGCGGGTGGTGCGCGCGACCCCAATGCAAGGCGCCAGCTAAGGCGGAAATACTCTCACCCGGGATTGTTTTCTTATGTTTCAGACATAGGAAATGTAGATAGTTTTATGTCTTTACTTTGCCATGAAGAGCTTGCTATACTGTAGTAGCAGAGCAGGAGGGGGCAGGCAATTTCTCACCCAACGTGCACCAAGCGTAAAGTGCACTCGTAGGGGGATATTTAAGAGAAAAACGGCGCGAACAGCGGAAGGCGTTGCGCCCCGTGGGTCAAGGTGACCGTCTCTGTGATACATTTGAATCACAAATACGTACCCTCAAAGCTCGCGTCTGTCTTGCGCCATCTTGCGCCGACAAGGCAATGCCCGGACTTTTCTTTTTTTTTTTGCGTTCAGATTGAGTTCAAAAAGGTGAGCTGAGGGCGTTCGTATGCTAATTTCCAATACGTGATCTGCGTAGAATGCCGTCACTTAGAACGCGTGCGCTATGCCAGATCTGAATGCATTTATCGGCTGATGCTGTGCCCTTTGCAGAGCAATAGCGAGCACTTAGGCCTTTTATGTTTCGTGCGTATCGGGCGGTGCATATAGTTTTATTTCTCTGGAAGCTCCATCAAAGTGCATAAATATCGCTGAAGTCTTTTTTATGCTTGTTCCGTTTATGTATTTTACGTAAATTGACGTGATACGACTGAAGTCCCTGACGAGCGAGGGGGGGGGGGGGGGGGGAGAGAGAGAAATCGATTGAGCATTTTCGTTTAATCCCATTCTTAAGCAAGGAGGGCTAGAGCGAAATAACTTAGGTGACAATAAAGGTGACAATCGACTACGTCTGGGCCTGTGAGTCGTGGGCTCTGCTGCACTGTCATTCGGGGTCTGCGCGAAACACAACAGGGCACAATGTGTCTGAAAAATATATAAAAAAAAAACGGATGTTTGAAGGCATTCGGATTCCTTCTCAGTAGTATATGCATCATGCTGGAAGCATTACGGGAGTTTCGACTAGGAGCGAATAACATTTATCCGCAAGTAAGGCGAAAATATCTAGTCGGACGTGATAAAGAATTCATTCTTACACCTTTTCGTGAGAGCTATAAGACATTCTCTTTTTCATTGGAGTGGTTCATTGCAAAGGAAATAAAATTGGTCCGTCCCCCATTTAGCAACATGCAAGCATAGAAATTAAGAATAAATGGGTGTGGGCGGGCCATGTAATGCGAAGGCAAGATAACCGTTGGTCATTTAGGGTAACAGATGGGATCCCTAGAGAACGCAAGCGTAGCAGGGGGCGGCAGAAAGTTAGATGGGCAGATGAGATGAAGAGGTTTGCGGGGATTAATTGGTCGCAATTAGCACAGGACCCGGGTAATTGGAGATCTATGGGAGAGGCCTTTGCCCTGCAGTGGGCGTAGATAGGCTGGTGATGATGATGATTATTATGAAGCATAAAGCCTTCACAAAAAAAAAATAACCAAGCTTTCCATCAATACTTGTTCAAGCTAGGTTCAATTTTTTTAGTATAGGCTTTTTTGTGTATGTGTTTAACCTCGATAGTCAAGCTAGCGCAGAGCAGTCTAGCGATCAGGGGCTTTTTTTTTTTTTTAAGAAACGAAGAAAGGGCAAGTTTGTCACGCGGAACTCTTCACACAAAAGAGTCTGTGAAGCAGATCGCTATGCCATAGATCGGTTCTAACACTTTGAAACCGTTATTTACCAGCAACAAAATAACAAAGCCGTCAGCCAGGGCGCGTCGCGAAAAGACCGGGCCGCGCTATCTCCACCGAGTGTCCCATTCAGAATTTCCTCCTTGGGTCGGGGGTGGGAGGGGCATGACGGAGGCATTGTCTGCGGCATTGTCGGAAGGGAGGGGTGGCACCACTGTTTGCTGGCACTGTGTGGTAGAGCTTATAGTAGCTACTATCATAATCGATTACTATTATTTCAAAAGGAAGAGGAGTAAAACGTTTTGTTGAGCCAAAAAATAAAAAATGTGGATGGCGTCCTCAGTTCAGGAAACTGCGCGCTTCCGCAGATGTAGGTTGTCCCGGTTATTCAGGCGTCGCTGGTCCTCCGGGTGCGAGCTGATCAGTGCGCAGTCCCACCGCTCAGGCGTTGATCGTGGAGGGGATGGGATCGGGATGTAGTGGACAGAGTCGTACGAGGTGGGCTGTTGTGGCTGTGAGGTGGCAAAAGTGGCAGAGAAAAAAATTCTGTTGACTGGCGCTGGTGCATCAGTTTTCCGCCGTCCTACTAAAGTAACTATACAGTTTTGAAATAGCCACAGCGCCAAAAGAGACATGGACACGCGAAAAACGACGGGACGAGCGCTCGTCCCGTCGCTTTTCTCGTGTCCTTGTTACTTTTCGCGCTATAGCTATTTTAAAAGGAACTACCAACTCGCCCAACGGTACACCTTGTTAACTATACAGGCAGTTCAAACAAATGTTACAAAAAAGGAGGGAGGTGGGCTGTAGTCGACGTTTAATGCCATGCCGTGCATTTTAATATATTTTTTTTTTATTCCAAGTGTTGTGTACTGGTTCCGAGAGTTGGTAAAACTAACGAGTTACAGCCCAGCTGTCGAGGTTTTTCTTTTCTTATCTTTTTCCATACGCTATTGTATGAAATAAAGATGTGTGGTAACTGCTAGATATCAAAATTATTTGCTCCCACTGAAAGAAACCAATAGTCAGGGTCGACATGAAACTAGACATACTTCTTGCGTATGCCCTGCTGTGAATACGATAATGCAGTCTGGTTTCATGCTAATAATGAACAGTAGCACGTCCGATGTATTGATTCGAAAAGTATCAAATCGTGCATTCCGCTTTCAGAGCCGCATGATCGCGAGAAGCTGAAGCAAGACAGGAGAGTAAGTGCGCACAATCTTACATAATGTGCTGGTATTTACATCGAGTTCCAGTGCTGAATCATATACCGCAAACAAAAAGAGTATTTGGTAAAAGATTATATTCTTAGAAGAAAATTACAGTTGCCTCGAAGCCCATGATGTAGAAAGAGCCGTTCATTTAATTGCACAAACACACACGCGTGCGCGCTTCTTCAGATTTGATCGGCCAGAAAATTTGCTGCGAGATCCGTTTGATGGATTTTCAAGACCGGCAACAGGTTAGCCTTCAAGAATCGTGTATCACGCGTTTGAACGTTAATTGTCCGACTTGAAGTTGAGCATCAAGAAATTCAGCTGCTGTTCCGTATTCCTGTCATTTGGTTGAGATATATGCTTCAAACGGTCTCAGTGAAAGGAGCGGCGCAAGCACGGACGGAGCATGATTCGGGCTTGTGTATAATTCATTTAACTTCGTGATCTAGGAGTTTTACTCAGTCCGCATATTAGAAGTCAGAGTTATGCATAACCTAAAGTGCAAGGTTAGGTCATCATCATCATCACCAGCCTATCTACGCCCACTGCAGGGCAAAGGCCTCTCCCATTATTCTCCAATTACCTCGGTCCTGTGCCAACAGTGACCAATTTATACCTGCAAACTTCTTGATCTCATCTGCCCATCTCACTTTCTGCCGCCCCCTGCAACGCTTGCCTTCTCTAGAGATCCACTCTGTTACCCTTAATGACCAGCGGTTATCTTGCCTTCGCATTACATGCCCTGCCCACGTCCATTTCTTCTTCTTAATTTCTACTAATATGTCCTTAACACGTGTTTGTTCCCTGACCCACTCCGCTCTCTTCTTGTCCCTTAATGTTACACCTATCATTTTGCGCTCCATTGCCCGCTGAGTCGTTCTCAATTTTAGTTGAACCCTCTTAGTGAGCCTCCAAGTATCTGCCCCGTAGGTGAGTACCGGTAAGATGCAGCTGTCATACACTTTCTTCTTCAGCGACAATGGTAGGCTGCCATTCATTATCTGAAATGCCTGCCGAATGCACTCCACCCCATTCTTATCCTTCTATATATCTCTGCCTCATGGTTGGGATCCGGGGTCACAACTTGGCCTAAGTAGATATATTCGCTTACCACTTCAACTGCATCGCTACCTATCTGAAACCGCTGTGCTGTCCCGAGGTTATTGATCATTACTTTGGTTTTCTGCATATTAATTTTCAGACCCACGGTTCTACTCTGTTTGTCCAGTGCGGAAAGCATGCTTTGCAATTCGTCCCCCGAGTTACTTAGCAAGGCAACGTCATCAGCAAATCTGAGGTTACTGAGGTATTCTCCATTAACCCTTACTCCCATCTGTTCCCAATCCAACGTTCTGAATACTTCTTGTAAACATGCTGTGAATAACATTGGAGATATCGTGTCTCCTTGTCTGACGCCCTTCCTTATAAGTATTTTACTGCTCTCCTTATGGAGGATGATGGTAGCTGTGAACCCATTGTAGATATTCTCTAGTATTTTTACATAATGCTCATCTACCCCCTGGTTCCGTAATGCCTGAATGACTGTTGAGGTTTCGACCGAGTCAAATGCTTTCTCATAATCTATGTAGGCTATATATAGGGGTTCAGTATATTCAGCGCACTTCTCTATCACCTGATTGATCGTGTGAATATGGTCCATTGTTGAATAGCCTTTACGAGACCCTGCTTGTTCTTTAGGTTGACTGAAATCTAAGGTTGCAGAAATTCTGTTAGCGATTACCTTGGTAAGTAACTTGTAGACGACTGACAGTAAGCTGATCGGCCTGTAATTTTTCAAGTCCTTCATGTCACCTTTCTTATGGGTTAGGATGATGTTCGCGTTCTTCCAAGATTCCGGTACCATTGCGGTCATTAGGCATTGCGTATACAGGTTTGCCAGTTTTTCAAGTACAATTTCTCCGCCATCCTTCAAGAGGTCTGCTGTTATCTGATCCTCACCAGGTGCTTTGCCCCCTTTCATTTCTTTCAAAGCCTGCCTTACTTCTTCGGTCGTTACTGGTGAGATGTGATCCTCTGAACTACTGTCTCGTTCGGCATTATCCTGGATGTCCCGGCTACTGTACAGATCCCTATAGAACTCCTCGGCCACTGTGACTATTTTATCCCTATTTGTGATGACATTGCCTTGCTTATCCTTAAGTGCATACATCTGAATTTTCCCCACGCAAAGACGTCTCTTCACTGCTTTCAGGCTACCTCCGTTCTTTACAGCGTATTCGATCCTCTCCGAGGTTAGGTCAGTATTCGAGGTTAGGTCAGTATTCCTCATATAGGCGCGGCCCACCGGCAGCCTGCGCGCAAGTGAGTGGGCCTGATGCAGTCTTCCGATTACGGGTTACGGGTAAGTCAGTCCCAAGCGAGTGGGCCTGATGCAGTCTTCCGATTACGGGCTGGTTATTGTTCGCTCTGAAAACATCCTGCAAAAAAATGTAATGAGGATGTAAAATGCAGTTTAACACGGGTTCTAAGCATATAGGAACGCAGTTCCCCATTCCACCGCTTTACGATCTTGTTTCTGTTCTTTAACTTCGCGCTGCTTTCGACGTTGCAGAGGCTGTGGCTGCAGTTGCCACTTCTCTTCTCACCACATCCTCTTCCCGTTCGCTCTTGCACGCTCTTCCGGTGTGTTTCCTCGCCGTCAAAGGCACTGTACTCTAATCATCTCTTCTCGGTGAGCTTGTAGGAGGCACGTTTATCACCGAGGAAGCGATCACTCCCACCAAGGAGGAAGACCAGACCGGCGAGAAGTGACGAGGCGGCGGACGGAGAGCCCCCCATTGATATGATACGAAGGCCATGGTTACGGAACCGAAAACCTCCGGTCGGAAGCCGCGATCGGACACTCTGAAACAGAAAGCAAGAACGCACCCATAGCGCGCCTGACGAAAGCGCGAACCAAGTGGGTCGTAAGTTGTGACATTGCTGCCGACGAGGAGCTTGTTAAGTCTGGTGACATGAAATTTCAGCGGCGAAAACTGCCGTCATTTGCTTTACGCACACGGCAATCAGGGCGAGAGTTGAGGTGCCATACTCTTCCCATATATGTGGGGAACCACCTTCAAGGGTGAGCGGTGAAATTCCCAGTACCTGCAAGAGTGCCGATGATGGCGACGCGCTCGAGTGGGGGGACAGCCGATCGACAGCTTTCCAGGAGCTTGGTATCACCGTAGAGGATTCCGCGGTATATATTCTTCCCTTGCACGGTGGACGAATATTCTTACACCGTGGCTCCGCGGAATCCTCTACGGTGATACCAAGCTCCTGGAAAGCCGTCGATCGGCTGTCCCCCCACTCGAGCGCGTCGCCATCATCGGCACTGTTGCAGGTACTGGGAATTTCACCGCTCACGCCTTGCAGGTGGTTCCCCACATATATGGGAAGAGTACCTTATTTTTTCGCGGTCTGTGTGAGTTTTTTGTTTCCAGGCTAATATATATATATATATATATATATATATATATATATAATATCGATTTGCTGTGTAAACGAGGCGTTGGCGACCGAGACACGTACGCCATCATGACTCGCTATGCCTGTGACGGGCGTGCAGAGAAGCCCTCCTTGTACGGTATCGATGCGGGTGCATGTAGTTCGCGCGTGTGAAGGCACCGACGCATCCACAAGCGCGGCGGAGGTGTGTGTGCGGAGCGTGGCGGGCTCCCATTGTCGTCGCCTGGCCCTTCATGCCGTGGTGGAGAAGTCCGTGTTGCGCCTTCACGCTACTGTGCCGCTGTCGGCGGCGCGCACAAAGCGGCTCGGCAGTGCAGGGAATGGAGACGGGTCCCTTCGTGCACGCAGCCGCACAATGCGCACTGGATGCCGCCGGGGAGGGGGGAGAATAGCGGGCGGAAGAAGGTGCAAGTGGAGCGAGCATTCGCTGGCCCCGGCGCGGCGACCCGGAAGCGGCGCTGGTCTGGCCGGTTTCCCCCCTTCTCTAATGTTCGATACGCTCTCGTGCGTCCCGTGGCCTGAAGGGCGACCGGCGACGACACACGGTCATCCCCTGTCCACTGCCGCTTTCGTGCCTTCGGCTCCCGCATTGTTCTCTTCCGCGCCGGTACAAACGGGCCCCGTCTGGCGATCTTCCTCTTACGCCATTAGCGCTCGCCGCTTGTAGTTAGTCGGCTAATGGGCTGCGATCAGCGGGCGTGCCGCAATTATACGGAACAGCTCTGCGACGCGCATGGTGCTCTCGTGATATACCCGCGAGCGGACTGGGAACAACGCCTGCGGTCGTCTGCGATTAGCACAAATCGATATTCTCGCGACGCCATGCTAGGCCAACTTCTGCGTGCTGTACCGCAGAACCTCTTCAAATGCCTTTTCTCTGCAAGTGAGGAGGCGCATTATAACCATCCTGCAAGTGATCAAGTTTCTGTATCTTTGCCACCATGTCTTCGGGGAATGTCCGTGCACTCTAACGGAATTCGTAGAGACCATGAATGGTTTTTTTGTACAGCTATGGACGCTAAACAGCAAATCGACATTATTGGCATCAATTATGCGAAAGCCTTTGACAAACGACGCATTCTAACGATTCTTTGAGTTAACAATGCAGGGCTTAGTCAAACTGTGCGCCTTGGCGATGGCGAATATGATTGATTTCAAGAAATATCTCAAGTACCTTAGCACTTAGTGTGTCTGTCCACAAATTCAACTAAATCTATTTACTGATGAGCAGTTAATTCGGCACCTACTCGCTTGAACGTCCAAATCAAATGCAAGGATTGCTTTCAGAAATTGATGATCCGAGATGAAATCAGCAACGCGAAAGCAACCTTAAATCGCATAAGAAATATTTCCACCCCATTTAGCACAATAGTAGTGGGCCCGACAGTTCTGTGAATGTGTTTAGTCTTACGCTCGTTGAAATCACAATTTCGCTTGGTTTGGACTGGCGCATTCATATGGAACATGCTCGTCGTATCGCGAATTGTGTTACATGCAAAATAAATTTGGCCACACTACGCAAGGCATCAAATTAACAACGTTCATGGATGGACAGTATCTAATATAACCTAAGATGTCTTGATAAATTTCCACAATGGGTTTGTAGGTTTGCAGTGAAATAATCTTACAATGTATCAGTTGTATCTGATACTCTGTCATAGGGACGTATATATCGTTACGTATATATCGTTACGTATATCGCGAGCTATGAGCTGTTGCATTTTTACCGCATAACCTCGAGCGGAGTTTTTGCGACAGAGCAGTGGCATAGACTTTTACTTTCACAGCCGCCAATATTATCCACGCTTCGATGGCCTTTCGTTAGCTTCATAATCCGATAAAAGATATCGTCACGATCCAGGGCTTTCGAACCATAAATGTTGTATTTGTTCGTTACAACGTGGCCTTATATTCTTTCACAGCGGTATAAAGACCTTTCGTTCGAGCGCATTGAGAGCTATGGACTAAGACCGAGCAAATGCTTTCGTAAGAATCGACAACCCTTCCAAGAAGCTGGTGTTGCTCAAGTGAAATGGTTGCACATTTAGCGCTACCAAATCTTGCTTATACAAGATCGGTCCGCATAATTGTTGATAATTCTATTGTCCTTGGTAATCGAGCCATGTTTTTGCCTTGCTATACATATCCCGTCGCCTACATTAAGGGGTGGATAAATATATTTCCTGAATGGCGAGTTGGGCTAGTTGGTGAAATTGCATTTTTGAAACCTTCAGAAACCGCAACAATTGAAAAAACGCTGAAACTGAAACACTGGAAAAAAAAAAGCGCTCGTCCTGTGTTTCCTTTCTTCGTCTCGCGTTTTTTCAGTGTTGCGCTTTCTGAAGGTTTCAAATATACTCCCTGAAGATGGCCTTGCCCAAAGTAATTTTGAAGATTCGGCCGCGTATCTGCTCGCTCCGCCGCAAATGTCGTCGAAAGACGGTAGTCGTCTGTCGCCCCTGCCACGCAAATACCTCTCTTCTTTCCACCGCCCACATCTCACGCTCTTCCCCTCCTGTCTCGGTCATTCCGTGATGAGCGCAGTCGAGGTTTTCTGAATTCAATTCAATTTTCCCGCGTTCGCAGTGCTGGCGCGCCATCTGGTGGAACTTTTTATTACTGCTGTGCTTAGCGCTCGAGCTTGAGGCTCAGCGCGAGCCCCTTTTGTATTTTGTAATTAAAACATTGTTTTTAATGCGTTTTTTTTCTTTTTTGTTCTCGCAAAAAATTACGCCCACGTCCATTTTTAATCAAAAGAGCACTGCTAGTATCACTTATGTATTTATGCTCTGCCTCAAGTATGCCTAATGTTTTCTTTTTTTGCTGAACAACGTTGACAAGTATGAAGCATCCTACCAGTGCTTTGTCTATTTAAAGTTTAGTCCAAAAATTTGGCCAAGCGGCTGTATCGAGAGACGGACGCATGGACGGACGGACGTGCGGAAAGACAGACAGAACAAGATGAACATTTCCGCGTTTAACTAGCCCAAAAAAGACTATAGTCTTTAAAAGTATTTCAACGTCCATGTTTTTGTATCTGTATTCTGGTATGCTTCTTCAAGCTCTTTACTCCGACGGAAGTGACCCTGAAAAAATCCATCTCTCAGTATCTGAATTTTACGTTTCCAGCTTTTGTATAGCGGTGTTTCTATTCCGGCATATACTGTTTTATTACATCTGCGAAGACCTGTTGCATATAAAACAATTATTAGACCATTCTTGCTTACGTTGTATGGAGACACAATGAAATGTCTGACTGGAATATTGATTCAAAAACCTGCAGCGCGTTTAAATTGTACTATATCGAAGAAAAGGCTATGCGACAGATATGACTGAAGAGCAGTTACGCAAACCTACTAATGTCTTTAGGACTGGGTGCCAACTTAAACTGTTTTATCAAATACTGAAAGGGCAGATAAGGATTAACAAGCCAATATATATAGTGCAGTCTCCTACTAAACCTGGTGATCGATTTAACAAGGGCTGTAATACGGCGGTACAGTATACTCGACTAAAACCTGTTTTTAAAGACGATAGTCTTTCTTGGGCTACTTACACCCAGAAATTTTGGTCTGTCTGTCTGTCTGTCTGTCTGTCTGTCTGTCTGTGACTCGATTCAGCCACCCGGCCAAAGTGAAACGAAATCTGCGCAATAGTCTTATATATTCACAACGAAATCTAAACGTCTAAGTCCAGTTTAATGTTCATACTTGTCAACATTGTTAAAAAAGAACAAGACATGACGCAAATTAAAGACAGAAAATTAATACATAAGGGATATTCACAGTGTTCCTTTATACCAAAAAATTCACAGATGCTTGATTTTTGCAAAATGAAATGCTACATCCACTGCAGAAAAAAAATTCACTGCGTCGCCTGCTGTCGCCCGCGCCACTATAGCTTCTGGCGCCATTTTAAGAAATCAACCGGCAACAGTGACGAAAGGTTCCACTAGATATATTCCACGTTCTGCTTGGAACGCACGTGGACTAGGGCAACGTGGTTCTATGAACGTTGAAGTAGGGCGCCTCGATTCACGCGCGTGTCCGCCGTACGGCAGCGCTGGCATTGAAGCACCCGGCCTGGAACAGTGGAACGCGGTAAATTTAAACTCACTTGTGCAAACATTTAGCATGTTTACCTTGGGAGGAGCGCGACGGAAGAGGAACAGCATGAGAGGTGAGCGGGAATGCGAAGGGAGGCATTTGCTTGGCAAATGTCGACAGACTATCGTCTTTTGTCGACATTTGGAACGAAAGGAGCAGATACGCGGCCTTCTTTTTTTTTTTTTTTTCATGACAATCAACTCCACCGAAACAGCTGAAGAGGTTGCCATTGCCCTTGCCGCCACAACAGGCCAAGAATTTTTAACCATTCTTACTGACTGCCAAACCGCTTGCAGGAACTACATAAAAGGACGCACATCGCAACCCGCCTTGAAAATTCTACAACAAGCGAACCACTCCCAGAACTGCAAATAGTTTGGACTCCAGGTCACGAATCCCTCGGGGGTAACGAAGCGGCACACGCCGCTGCCCGTGCTCATTCACACCGGGCCGTTTCCCGCGAGGGCCACGAACCCCCATCTGAAGCAACAGTTAAGCCCACCCCACTGCAAACATACGCCGAAATACTCAAATACTCGACCACTACAGGAGCGAGCGTCGCAAATACCCATTCCTCCACCCGAACCTCTCTCGTGATGCAGCTACTACCTTCCGGCGACTACAGACTAACTCCTACCCACATAACACCCTGCTACATGGCAGTAGGTGGAGCTGCTGACCAGCTCCGACCTACCACACCAGCGACGATTGGTGGAGAGGGCACGGATGGCCAGCATAGGCCAAGGCATCCCGGACCTCCCACCGAGCGGTGCCCTAACATCAGCACCTGGTCTGAAATAAAGTTTATTCATCATCATCATTTCATGACATGGACTGTTTAACAGACTTCCGGAATGCGGGGTTAAAAGAGCTGATTATGGGAAGGTTTTTTGTCATTCATCTTTTTCCTTTCTTTTTAATTTTTTTTTTCTAGTTTGTTTAACCACCACTTCGGGGCCAACAGATCCACGTTCAGCTTCGCGCCGTTTGCGCTGCTATTATGCTCGACGAGCGCGACGCTGACCACCGATATCGAAGTACTTGTCCCGTCTTTCCTCTGAAATTATTGCGAGACGACTAAGGTGACGGACGTTGCACAAACACCAGGAAATATTGCCACGTAAGACGGAACATTGGTTACATAAAGGCTTACCTCCTCTCCATCCTGTCGTCCTGTGCATCCTGTGCCGCTACCGCGCTGTCCACCACCACATGCAGCAGCCGCTGTGTCTAGCATGGTCACTGGTCCAGCCACTTTAGGCAGTCCTGAAAAAGTCGCAGTGCTAGGTAGAGGCGAGGCTGAGCGAAGCACGGCAGCGGACGATGCGCTTTGGACGTTGCCGCCTGCAGTGCCGCACACCGATGCTCCCACGTGTTGCCAAGAAACAAGTTTCTTGCTCACGCGGCATTCCTTCCTTCTGTGAACTTGACTGAAGGCTTCACGCTACGACAGAATGACGTTGCTTAGTAACTCTCTCAGTAGGGTGGTATTAATTTCTTTAGCTCGATCTGTGTCCCTGATGGACAGGCTTCACACACGACAGACGTAATTTTACGAGATGGGGCACCTAGCGCTCTCGGGCTAAAACACACACGGGCGTTTAGTTCACATACGGCAGTAATTAGTCAGTTTTTTGTGCCACTCTTTGTAACATCAGCTCCACGCATGTTGGGGAGTCCGGCTTTTTCCACGCGTCGCCCAACAATGAAGGTTAGCTGTAACTCAGGCCAGAGTTAATTAATAAAAGTTGTCTCGTTTACTCATAGTTTTAAGTACTACTGTTCAGCTTTATTGTCAGAGAAAAAAACGAGATACAAGAACGCTAAAACATAGTGACACAGTCGAATGTAATATATATCTAACTGTTTTCGTTAAATTCGTGCTTCGAGCTCTGCTTTGGGCTCATCACCTTTCTTTTCGCTACTTCTGTTCGTTCTTGCAGGAGAGCATCATGAGAAAATTTATTTATCATATGGTTAAAATAGGCGTCCACAAATATGTTCTGCAGCCAATACCAGCGTCCGGAAGTATAACTAATTGCAATTTACTCGTCGTACCCCTCTCTCTCTCTCTCTCTCTCTCTCTCTCTCTCTCTCTCTCTCTCTCTCTCTCTCTCTCTCTCTCTTAGGGTAGTTTTTTTTTGTAATCAGGTTCGTTTCTTTTTAAGTTTCACCTTCCATACACCATCTGTTTACTGCAAAAGATTTCAAGAATCATACATTCGGTTAATAATTCCGCAGCGCGAATGGTTAGGCGTTCAGCGCCACAGAATCACGCGATTTACTGCGTCAACGTTAGCGCCCAGGCTCCAGCCGCCATCTTACAGCAGCAGAGCATTTCTCAGCGCACAGCAACCAATTAAGTTGCGAAACTGCTACTGAACAAAGATTTACTAGCAGGCGCTTCAATCTGTCCTCCCGAGATTCAGTAGTGGCCTTGAAACTGCGTGAAACTGTGCACCGTACCAGAAACTTTAGGGCTCCGTTTGGGATGAAGGCTAGACGCCCTTGCTTCGACCGTGTTGATTCTTTTTTTATACTCTTATCACCGCTAACGATCCACGCAACCCGCGTCCTCTCCCCCGCCAACCCACTTCGAGCCGCCGTCACGGTCTTGGCCACGTCGGGGTTCATCTCCGAGATCGGAAGCAGCAGCGCGCCGTCGACTTCCTCGTGGACAAAAAGCGCGTCCTCTTCCGACCCTCTCGGCCGTGTCGCCTGTGCGCGCAAACGGCACTCGCCGCGGGGCCTCCGGGATGCGTCGTCGAGCGCGGAAAGGGGTGGCCGCGACCGCCGCATCCGAGCGTGCTGAGATATTCGGTTTGTTTTCTCTTCCTCCTTAACGCACACATCATCTCGTTCCGCTGATGGCGACCGGCGTGCGTGCGCTTCAAATGCACCTGCGGGACTGCGCGCCAGTGCGATAACACGTTCTGAAGAACGAGCACGCAAATGGCTCGCTGCGCATCGCCCCGAAAGTTGTTCTAGCGGTTGGCGTGGGCGTGGGCAAGTATACATGCATGGGTGTGCAAACACTGCTCCCGTATTCGAAATTGCGACAACAATTGAAAGAACAAAAACGAACGCTCCTCCTTCGTTTAACGACAGCGATGGTAGAGACGCTCAGCCTTCTCGTGAGGGATTCGTTCGCTGACGTTCCGTGGGGTTTTAGGGGTTCACAGAATTGTGGTGACGAGACCGTCGCCATCAGTGAGACCAAGAAAGCTTCGCTTTAAATCCACATTTTCGACCGTGTCGCAGCACGGTATGAAAGCTGAAAGCTTGACAGACGTCGGCTTCATAATGCCTGAGACCCAGGTTTGATTAAGACCACAGGAGGCGTTCTTGTGTGTGTGTGTGTGTGGGGGGGGGGGGGGGATTGATGCGCCTTCGTTCATCGTTGATCACCGTAATCATTTTGTGAAACCCATCGTGCAAAGTTGGCTTTCCTGCAGTGTGTTCTGGCGCGACATCGAACGCCATCATTGAGGAACGCATGGCCCACGGGTATCCATACAGTGATCGTGTCACGTACGGACGTGCAGACAAACGGACGAATGGACAGACGGCTTCTGGGTGGAGTCGCAAAAGGATGCTTACGCATTGAAAATGGCGCTCATTTGCCTTATGTTTTCCTGTGGGCGTTCTGCGCATTGCACCTACTGACGCTGCTATAATTAAATCTCATAGCAGCTGCAGCACAGCATCATAGATGGTGAGGGCAGAAATATGCTAAAAAGGGTAACGGGAAGAACCTCCCGAAAATCTTGAAACAACCTAAAGTTTAGCAATAATACCAACAAAGAGAAACGTAAAGGAAGCGTTCTTTCACAGCTCAAGCGCCATGCCTGTACCGAGGCACTTCAATCCACCTAACTCCAGCAATGTTTAAAAAGTAAAAAAAAAAAGTACGGATGACTCATGAGTACACCATACACGCCCGCTTATAGAGATACATTACACAGGAAATAGGCCAAGGTGACCCCCAAATTTCAAGGTCGACAGGCGTGTGCCACCGGCTGCCGAGGCGCAGGCAAATTTGCGTACGCTATAATTTCTTTCTTTTCCTCCTCTTTCTTTGCTTCCTCTTTTGCCCTTCTTTCACCCTCCTTAGCATAATGCTAACGGGGAGCTTTGTGAATAATCGCACGTACCCGTTTATCTCGCTTTCTCCGCCGCAAACCTTGATTTCCAATTTCTATAGTGAGGGAACCACAGCGTGACAAATGCGCCTGGGATGCACGTGCCGGACGACTAGTGCGTACGCCGTATCGACAGTTGCACGAAGCTTGATATGCTGGGCGTCCAGCCGGAACCCTTGAGAATGTCTTTGCTCGGAGAGAGATTGCAACAGTCTGAAGGTATTTCTCGGCCGCATGGAGATGCGCGGCGTTATCACCACGGCCGTTGCAGCTGCGTCGTCATGGGTGCAGCGCTCTGACTTTCGTGCCAGAGCGTTATTACTGCGCACTTCTCGGTAATTGCATAGCACAGAGAATGGCTCTGAGTCACGGGGCAATGCGGGGGCGTCATCAGTGTGTATACACACTGGACGGACGAGCAGAGAGCGAAAGAAAGAAACAAAACAAAAACAATGAATGGTCTGCGTCGGAAAACAACTCTGCGATTCAAGAAAAGCAGTGGGAGCAGTCACTCTGTTTATATATATATATATATATATATATATATATATATATATATATATATATATATATATATATATATATATATATATATACACGAGAGGATAGACACACGTATTAAATCGATGATTGAACTCACGTTTCGACCGGGGTCCGGTCTTCGTCAAGTCCGGTCTTCGTGTTTTTTTGTTTTTTTTTACTCTGACGAAGACCGGACCCCGTCGAAACGTTAGTTCAATCATCGTTTTCATACGTGTCTACCCTCTCGTGTATTTTTGAAACCGAATCCGGAACTTATTCATCGCTATATATATATATATATATATATATATAGATATATATATATATATATTATATATATATCTATATATATATATATATATATATATATATATATATATATAGATGTACCGTTACCTCTTTTTTTTCTGTTATGACTATCGCCTGTCTCTGTTTCGGTAGTCGCTTTAGTCGCCATATTCCCGCACATTGCTTGCTGTGGTGCCATCTGTCAGTTATTTTGCGCGAAGTCCTCGCTAATGCTGCTGCATTTTTTTGGGGGTGTAATTTAATCTTAATTATAAAACCAAAGTTAGTTAAGGTCGTGTTTACCACAGAATGTGAGATCAACCTGACTCCAGTGCATTGTTCCTATACGTACTACGTGATAGAGCACAAAATCTCTTCGCCACAGATTATTCACCGGGTTTTTTTTTCTTCTTAATTTTACCCGCGCATGATAAAAACTTTAGGTCGGTGCTCCCTCGATGCCCTCTATGCGCAACTTCAGCTTGAAAATGTGGCGTTATAAAGACGTTGTACATAATCGTCAGGGTATTCCGAGAAAGTCCGCTCTTGGGAGGCTTTGCTATAGCGGATTCAACATCGACCTGTATGTTCTTTTCTTTTGCGTGTGCCATGTCGCTATTTTTGTGTTGCCTAATGATTCATGATCGTAATTAGGTTCAAAGTTATTGTCATTTCACGCATATTAGCCGGATCAAAGCAACACCAGGAGGACACCACTGTCCCTACACTGGCCGTAAGCAGATCAACTTGCAGCATAGTATACACTGTGTGCGTGCGCGTGTGTTCAATGTATTACAGGGCACGCGTATACTAGTGCAGGCCTTCCTTCATGCCCTTTCGTGACCTTGATCCCGGATTCCTGCAGCGACCGGTTTCCTCCGCCATTCTAATGCCCTAATCCGGTCTCCACGCTTTTCGCTGAACTCGCGCATGTTGAAATACGAAAACCCGGGAAGCCGTTAGTTTTCTTGCTTCCGGGAGACCTATACGTGCCGAGCGGAATGGAGCTAAGTTACGGCCTGTTCGACTAGGTTATGTTTTAGGCTATTTTCTTTTTCGCTTTGAAACCGGTTGAGTCGTCGGAGTGGTAAGGAAAGAAAATCACTGCTTACGGGCACCTCTGATAGCACATGGGAGAAACTTGTGAATCATTATTTTGAGAGGTACCTCGATCAGGCATATCGTCAAACCCAAGATTTCTGGCTCGCCCCGAATTCAATGCGCAGGACAATTATACCAGGAACTTAAACGGTCCCGACTGTACAGTAGTACTCTTCAAAAATACGCTATACATGCTGCGGTGGATAACTGCGGCCCAAAATATGCCTAACAATGTAGTGGAATTAAAAACTTTTGGACTTGGCAACAAAATATTCGTTTAAGAGACTCCATGAGATGATCAGCACACGAATTGTATATATGTGAGAGCGCGTGCGTGTACATGTCGAGTTTTCGTCCTTGATTCCTGTTATACAATACTACAGCTATTGGTTTGGGTCCAATCAGTTAACATTAGGTTAGCACACTCCCAGACTCCAAGTACACTCCGTGGTCCGGCTGCCCCACAATGAACTCGATGGGCGAATTTATGCCGCCTACGAGGAAATTTTGGTGAATGGCGATGCCGAGTTGACTCCGGAGTTCGTTCGGCGCTGTGGCATCACGCAGTGCAGGCGTTTCGCAATGCCAATGGGCAGATCACATTTTCGACTCAAATGGTATGCACAGAGCTGTCATTTGCCGGGTATGGGGCGTTCTTGCTATGGACGTCAGGGATTTATTGATTGATTGCTAATAGTGATTGATTGCTAATTGCTTCGTATCAGGGTGGTGGCTGGTGGCTTGCTCCATTTCTTCACGGGTAATAATAGATTTACATCGGACACCACCCTCCTAATTTTAGCACGGCTAATAGCGACAGACTAGAAAGGAAACTCAATTTTGTTTTTTCAAGGTGGTTGGTGGTTTCGGCAATATTCTCCTCCCAGCTTTTACTCCGCCAGTACCTCCAATTTCCTGTTAGCCACCACCGTGGTTTTGCGGTTTACTTACTGTGCATCACCTTTATGCCCTAGTTCCTCAGGAAGATGGATGGACATTTCGCCCACATAGATTCGGATTGATACAATCACATTA
Organism: Haemaphysalis longicornis; assembly: GCA_013339765.2. Taxonomy (NCBI): domain Eukaryota; kingdom Metazoa; phylum Arthropoda; class Arachnida; order Ixodida; family Ixodidae; genus Haemaphysalis; species Haemaphysalis longicornis. The sequence goes on along the minus strand of CM023448.1, from coordinate 122,709,070 downwards.
CAACAAAATATATCGAATCGCTCCCCGCTCTCAAAGAACCTTTTTTGGTTTTTAAAAAGCAAAACTCTCACCACCCTTGGAGTTATTGCTGAGATTATATTTTCTGATAGCACACTTCCCGGTCTGGTACACCTCTAACAATGTTTTCGATTCAATTTCCATCCCTTCCAGTTATTCATTTGTGCCTTTGCATTTTCGTGTCATTTTGGCTCTCTCCCCCTGCTCCTTCAGTGTTGTTCACGTATTTTATAGTCAGCTTTCTAGTCTTTTTTAACAGCGAAGCTTTTTAGCAAATCGTTATTCTCCGTGCCCTCAGTTAAAAATAGCAAGATAATGCCGAGCGCACGCGAGCGCGTTCCTCGCGGCGACCGCCCAGAGTCCTCAGCGCACCTTTGTCATGCCAAGCATACCCACTTAGATTGCGGCGACCGCCCGCCAGTTAACAAAACCAAGAACAAGCCGAGCTCTCGTGTGTGCGTGCCTCGCGGCGACCGCCCAGCGTCCCCTGCGCACGTTTGTCAGGCCAAGCATACCCAGTTAGGGAGGTTAGCCAAGATTGTTCAGAAAAAAAAAAAAAAAAACTCTATAGTGTTCGCCGTAATCGGGGCAACACTTGCTGGTTCGGAAAGAGAATAGCGTACGCTCCTCAAAGGTGATGTCCAATGATTATCAATTCCAAAAAGGAAGCAATCTCACACTTTTAGCAAGCAAAAATGATAGAGCAAAGGTCGTTGCGTTGAAGCAAATCGGCTGCAATCGTGGAGTTGAACCGTCGTGATGGCCGTGAAGGTTGCGTACAGCTTGGCTATCTTCAGGTCTTACGCGTTAGTGCGAGTTTCCTTCATTTTTTTTTTTTTCTTTTTTGCCCCGCGTGCACACCTTTCTTATGCTTACGCCGACACTGTTGACCGAGCATGCGCCGGCGAGCACCTGGCGACCGCACCACTCTTCGCCGACTCCTTTGACAGCGTCGAGCGCGTAAGCACCCCGGCCACCCCACGCGCCTTCCTCTCTACAGAGAACGGTGCGCGTGCCAGGGCGACAGGTCACGGTTCATTGCGGAGGGCGAGCGTACACAGTTGCAGGATTTCTATCCGTACCGTTCTAACGGCGGCAGCCGCAGACACGGAAGGCACCGTCACGCCCGACGTCATAGCCGCTCGAGCCTGAGATTGCGCCCTACCCATGCATGGTGTCGCTCCTTTTATGCGTTACCCGTGTTCCTAGAAGCTGCTTCCACTGCCGGCTGAGGGCCACTGATGTCGGGACCGGCACTTCCTTCGCCGCGTTCCTCCGAGGACATTGGGCGACCTTCTCGTTTATTGTCGACGTCTGCTCTTGCAGTACAATCGCAGCCCGCGTAACAGAAATCGCACCGGCACCGAAAACGCGGCTCTTGAGCACAGACTTTGAGAATTCTGGCCATTTATTCATATACCTACCTGGGTTCGGGCACGAGCCGGAGATGGGGTTCTCCTGAAGACGCCGTGGGCATTACCGCTTCACGCGCTTCTGTCTGTTGTCGTGACGTAGTTCAACCCGATGCCGTCCTCGCAATAGACCCTTTGCAAAAAGGCGGGCCACACTGAACATTCAGCGGTAGCAACACTGGTGGTTGAGACGACGACGCCATGATAAAGGGAGCGTCGCGCAGGAACACCGTTGCGGTTACGCGTTTTGGCCCATCGCTTCACCAGTATGCAGCCTCATAGAGATATTTTTGGTTGTTTTGTATACGCTGCTAGTGCTCTTGTAGCATTATAAGGCACAATGCCCGCGCACTTCTGCGTAGCTCTTAGCAAGCGGTTTGTTTACGTGCAGTGAGGCTGGGCGAGAGGTACGCATACGACGCGCACCTTTAGCGTCCCCCGTTTTAATTTGTGAATCTCCAGCGCAATGCGTCTTTTTTGTACACTATCTTGAGAGCTACGTTTCACGTGCCGGTCACGACTGCCGCTGTTATTCACGCCGAACATTTGTTTCGGCACAGGCGAATTTGAGCTTGCATTCGTGCTTCGCTCTGCCCGCGCTGATGGATGTTTGGACATCTGTGAACCGCAAACGCGCTCGTCTTCCTTCTTTTAGAACTGTATTGTGCTACAGTTTCACGTGCGGATATTGACTGCCGAAGTTCTAATGCGAACATTCAGGCAGGACAGTTGTGTCGGTGCAGCCAAAAATTCGAGCCTTCAGGCGTGTTTCGCTCTGCTTGTTTTGACACTTCAACGGCAGTAGATCGGGAATGCCGCCTATGACTTTATTTTTTGCTCTTTACATTATGTGCATTTCGTTCTCTCGTGGTGTTAACGGCGCATACCGTGCAGCGACCACGCCGTACGCGAACTGAACTAGAATCCTGCTTTTCCATAAATCTCGATGCAAGTACGAACCCCCTGACGCTATTCACGAATTGTACTACTTATGTGATACCAGTGGAAGATGCATCACATGTTTACAACTTGCGTAACGTATTTGCATGTGTCCTTCCAACTGACATACAGACGAAAAAGGGTGAATCGCAGCAATCAAGAGAGATTAGGGACAACATTTTATTGTCTGCAAGGCAACGAAAGTTCGGAAAATTTCGTGGAGGCAAGAGCAGTGTCTTTATGTATGCTTTCGTCCTTTCCGAAAATGGTTTAGAAATTCAGTCGCAACATGAGCGGTCAGCAAAGAACGGGCCTCCCATAGTCTTTCATAGCGGCCATCCGCAGTATACGACGGGGCAAGGGCGCATCGAATCAGCACAACTAGAACTCGACGACTAAACGAGTAGGCAGCAGTAAGGCTATTCGAAGCGAATCCTGCATTCGTTTGCTGCGGTTCGTAATCCCAGACGGCGGTATTCCACGCTGAAATGGTATAATCTCGTAGGGTCTGTCAGTCGACTACCTCGTCGAATAAAAGCCCAGAATATACTGCTCTTCGAAGAAAGGAAGAGCAGCAAGAATATTTTCTTCCCAGTTATGGGAAAAACAACTTTACGAGAAGCGCATGCCATTATTGATTGATTGATTGTGGGGTTTTAACGCGCCGACGCAACGCAGGCGATGAGGGCGCGCCGTAGTGGAGGGGCTCCGGATTAATTTTGACCACCTGGGGATCTTTATCGTGCGCCGAAATCTCGTACACACGGGCGTTTTTGCTTTTCGCCTCCATCAGAAAAGCGGCCGCCGCGGCCGGGAATCGAACCCGCGACCTCGTGCTCAGCAGCGCAACGCCTTAGCCACTGAGCCACCGCGGCGGGTATGCCATTATTACGCCGCGGCGGACGTTAGCTTCTCTCCGTTTGCTGTCTTTTCGCTGTTTTCGCTTCCTTTATGATGGCGGTGTACAGTGTTGCCGGAATGGCTTACTGCTCCTCCGCCAGCGCTTGGGCCATTTTGCAAAGGGTTCTTTTCATAGCGGCCCATATTTCGCAGTTAACGTAGCCTCATTACCGCACAATGCGAAGAATGAAACAAGGGCCTCACACTTGAAAGGCCAAGTTAAGATCCAAATAATGATCCACAGGTGGTCAAAATTAATCCGGAGCCCTCCACTACGGCGCGCCTCATCGCCTGTGTTGCGTCGGCGCGTTAAACCCCACAAATCAAATCAATCAAGTTAAGATCCAAGGGCCAGGTTCGCTGTTGTAATGTGAATTGCTGCACTTACAAAAAGCCGCGATGCGGAGCCATACGCATATTTGCTTCTGCACGCTACCTCTGCGTTATAACCCGAAGTCTGGTTTCAGCGCTGTGCAAAATAGAATTGAAATCGACACTTTTGTTTTCACTTGCCTTGAAGCAAAGTGTCTTGTTTGCTGCAAGCGCCTCCGTTCTCCTCACATTTCCGATGACGCTGCGCTGAATCAGCAGGCAACGTTATAAGTTGTCGGCTTTTCTATGCCACCAGGACAGATACCTGGCCGTCTCGGGTTCCCATTCCTTCGCTCATTCCTTCGTTATATATATATATATATATATATATATATATATATATATATATATATATATATATATATATATATATATATATAGCAGTAAAGAAACTTCTCGAGGAGCCAAAAGAAAATAGTTGAGAAAATGATAGACGCATGATTAAAAACAAAAACAGGGATTTACTGACGTTTCGACTGGGGGACCAGTCTTCATACTGGTCCTCCAGTCGAAACGTCAGTAAACCACTGTTTTTGTTTTAATCGTGCGTCTACATTTTCTCAACTATATATATATATATATATATATATATTATATATATATATATATATATATATATATATATATACAAGCTGAATTCCTTTGTTTTTCGTCTATCCTCAGTGGGAGTGTAAGCAGTACTGCGCACTTCGCGCTATATACATCGCCAGCCTTTCGATGTATCGACGACGGTTCCGTGTGGCCAAACCCTCCTAAGTTAGGAGGCTTTGGCCACAGGGAACCGTCGCCGATCTTGTTGCTACACCGCCGGCTTAACTGTTCGCGCCTTAGCGAAGGGTTAGTGGCTGGGCGCTCTTCACGACAGCTGTTTTCAGTCGTCAAGTTAAAAAAGAAAATGACTTTCAACTATCTCCTTTACAGAGAGGAGAGAGAGAGAGAGGAGAGAGAGAGGAGAGAGAGAGAGAGAGAGAGAGAGAGAGAGAGAGAGAGAGAGAGATCTTTCATCATACTGGCGATGTCGGCCGAGCTAAAAGGCCTAGCTTGCTACGCCAGATGAATGCGGTGACGACGATGATAACGATAATACTGATGATGATGTGTCAGCCACACCGATATCAGTGCTGCTGTCACCGAAGAGTTGTCATCATTTCCAAGGGCTGCATCATTTTCGTACTCCGCCCATGACGTCTTCAATATGTACCACAGTTTCGAAACTCTGCCTCGGAACGGGATGCATCAGAATAAGACACGTTCGAAGTTCTGATCATTATCAGCCCTTCCGATATGCTCGTGAGCGCTGATGACGATCAAATCTTGCTTTGTAGCGAATGGCCGCGAATGGCCGCTGTCTATTTTGCAGCAATCGACAGCACAGACAGCCAGCAGGAGATGAAAAGCATCGACTCCGAAGGAGGTGTGAAGTACGAAGTAGAATCACAAAGCAGGCAACAGTGATAACGGGAAGGTTATACCGAAAAAAAAAATCCCCCGCACCTCCCCGAAGGGAATCGTGCAGAAATGCGAATGCATTGGGTGCACCGATGCGTGTGTTGCGAGTAATGGCGTAATTAATGACGAGAGTGTGAACGTAATCATTTATTCATCAGCACCTGTTTGTGTTATCGTTGTACCTGACGGCCACAATCACTGCCTTGTGATCGCTAAAGTGCACGGTCAAAGGGTCTTTGAGAAGCATGAGCGCGTCACAGTTTCGCGTAAAGACCAGATCAATGCAACTCCCGTGAATGGTAGTGGCGCACGTGTCGAAGCCGGCAGAGAGACAATGCATAGAGTGCCTGGTCTGCATGTACTCGACCAGCCACTCGCCACTCTTCTTGCGCACGTCAACGTTGAAGTCGCCAACCAAGACTATGGGGTCAGAGGGTTTGGAGCGCACGCGCACACTTTCCATAGCCGCGTCCAGCTGCGCGGCAACGGCGTCTCGAGCGAGGTTGGGCGCGAGGTACACGGTCACCACAAAGACTCCGTCTCCGGTGTAGGCAAGGGTGTACAAGTCCTTGTACGGATACGTGTCTCGGGACGGGAGACGTGGCAACGGCGTGCGATATCAAGTTCCCATACACGTTAGACACGAGACTAACACCGCAGTACTCGCCGTCCTTGCCGCTTCGAGCAAACTAGTACAGCTCGCTTCAAGTGCATGCGTTCGGCATTGAGCGCGGAGAGATAACACCTGCGGGCGCACGCCGACGGAGCACGACAACCCCCGACTAAGAAATGCATTCGCATTTACGACGACGACGACGACGAAGGCAGAACTACGAGGCGCGCGCTCACGTGCGCTCGCGCTGGAGGAATGCAGGTGCACGCCGGCCAACGGAGCAAGACAACCCCCGGCTAATAAATGCATTCGCATAAAAAAAAAAATGACGCGAGGGTCCGCGCAAAGCAGTGAGCCCGCACAGCGTACGGGACGCTATAGACCCGAAACATTCGGCTGATGGCGCATGGTGCGAGCTCACGAACGCCTTCCTCTTTTCCCACTCCTCCCCATGGTCATCTGCGCGTGGGACAGCTTATGGCAGGCCACGGGCTGAGATCAGTCGATACTATGCATATACTTTATTTTTCATTTTAAAGTATGCTCTGCTGCAGAATACGGTGGAGACGATACACTAGAACCGGCTGTTCTCAGTGACAAAGTCCAAGAGGCTAAGGTGATACGAACCAAAGTGCTTGAGTGTCAGCTCTTCGCCTTTCCTCGTCATCTTCCTGCTCTTTTCACCTCCCCCTCCCAAAAAGAAGCTCCGGCACACTCAACCCGAACGCGCGTACACGCCCTTTCTACGCTCACATTCAGCTGGCCTCCTAGAAACGGCGAGCAAATCGCACCACCCGTCGTTTACGTGCACCTCTTCAGTTTTCTTTCGCTCTCCGTGTGGGGGCCAAGTCGATGAGGGGCGCGTGGCTGGCAGAGGACCGGCACTGTGCCCGCGTTCTTCGCGATCAGCCCCGATGGGCGGACGTGGTAATTGAAGGCTTCCGTCGGGTTAGCGTGGCGGGTGCGCGAAAGCTCAGCCTGCGTGTGGCCCCGCGAAATTACGAGGTGCCAAAAGCAGACCAGCCGAGCAACCTTTTGGCGAAGACCGCACGTGGGTGTGCGTGCGCCATTGCGCACGTTTGGCTGTACGTTATTAGCCGTACGCTCTGCGGGGGCGAAGAGATTGCACAAAGCGCGCGACAGGCTCCGCAAGGTTTTCATCGGCAGCTTTTCACGGGACGGGCCAGCAAGTCTGCACCGACGTGCACGCTTGAAGGCACTGAAACCATCGAGCGTGCAGAAAGAACCTAAAGACAACAGTGCTCTCCCGATTCGTGATATCTTCGGGAGTTCAAACGAGCGATAGCCCCGCCATCCGGCAGTATGTCCAAAGCCGTTGCAGTCGGTGGCGACGACCAGGACCTATAGATGGGGCCATGTCAGTGTTTAAACATGTGCAATGTCCATAAAAAAACTGCCGAAATATTTATGCATTGACGCAGAGAATGTTTTACACAGGGTATGTATTGGTATACACCACGAGATCAAACAACGACGTAATCACGTGTCTGCCGTTGCTGTCAGAGATTTATATAGGTCGCACAATTAAAATGCGATCACTGATAAACGGCGTTAACAATCTTTCTAGTCTCTCTCTTCTCTCTCACTTCAGTAAAACAATTCACGTGTCAACAACTGCTTCCACGGCATGTATAAACGGACATAGCTCGCGAAATGTCATTTTGTTATTATTATCATATATTCGGTGCTCCAAGGGCCTATTCTGGGTGGTCCTCAGCTCTGGCGCGTATGGCACGCACCGTATACAGCTGGCCGTGCCTTTGGCCACGCGTGCTTTGGGCGGAGAGGCGTCGGATGTGATAATGGAAGGGCTTTTTTTTTTTCCCCTTTCCAGGGTCCCCGCGTCGGTGCGAAGTATCTGCGCCGAAGGATCACGTTTCGTGTCTACCGCCCCCTACTTTAGAGAGGCGGAAAGAACCTGTGTATAGGCGTCCATACATACGCGTTCATGGGCTAACCCTCTCGACGGGGAAAAAAGAAAGCACGGTGTGCACTACTTCCTGTGAGGTCAGCTGTGTGTTAGAGACTGGCATTGTGTTCTAGTAAGACGCCCCAGGCAAGGACTACACATGCCGTTTCTGTTGTCTTTGTATACTTTCGGAGAGAGTTTTTGTTTGTACCTGCAAATAGGGGTCTACGGCACAACGGGGTAACAGGTGGTCCCGAAGGGCGCGAAAGTGATCTTATGCACCGCCTGTAAGATTGCCGCGGGGGACGTAACGATTGGTTTCTCTCTGTTTGTTCGTTTCTTTAATTTAGAATGGCGCGCTTATGTATCACGAGTGCCGCGCTGGTAATTATTTGTGCCCGTCTTGCGGGTGGCCTACTTGGCGCGCTGAGTGGACGGTCTCCCGGAAAACGCGGTCTTTCTTTTCTCTTATGTATTACACATCGTCCTTTCTATTGGTTGAAAGTTCGACTGCTTCTGGCAAGGAGCGTTAAATGTAAGTCCACACGCCACTTCCTTATAACTCAAGCATGTCGTTTTTAGGCTGAGGTGGGGGGGGGGATTGCCAATGCTCCGCATCTTCACGTACTTGCATCTAATTTCGTCATCTCAGACTTCAAGGACGTGAGTGCCTTCTTTTCTCCTCGCGATTTCTTTCTGTGCGTTTTAGTTAAAAACGTGCAGCAGGATAGGATCGAGAAGGTTAGTGCGTTGCACTATTTATACCCGTACTGCAGATCATTAGCGGGGCAGGTTGTTTTTGCTGTCTGTCAGAATAAGGGGAATACATCACTGCGACGGCGCAGGACCACGCAACTATATTTTGAGGACGATAGTCTTTCTTGGGCTACTTAAACGCGGAACTATTATTCTGTCTGTCCGTCTGTCTGTCTGTCCCTCGATTCAGCCGGCCGCCCAAAAGTTAAAAGAGGAAAGAGCGAGACCTTTGTATAGGCAAAACATTTCTAAACTACCAAATCTGGTGACAATGTTCATACCTGTCAACATTATTGAGCAGAAAGGAAACATTGGGCATATTTGAGGCAAGACATGAATCCATAAGTGGCATGTGCAGTGTTCTTTGGTTATAAATACATGGCTGCTTGATTTTTGCGATAGAAAATAAAAAAAAATACGCACTGAAAAAAATGTTTCAACCCGGAAGTACAAAAAGCGTTCGCTCCGCGATACTGCCCTCCTGACGGCGTTCCAAGAAGTCCAACAGTAAAGAAAGGTTCCAGTACACGCATGCGCGAGCAGTTGTTGATTGCGGGAAAATTGAATGGACTTCAGTAAATTTCCTCCGCGTTCATCGTGGGAAGAGCGAGACAGGGGGGGGAAGGGCGTGGGAGCTAGGTGGCCGGGGGAGAGAAGAGAGGCACTGGCGGGGCAGATGCGGCAGAAGACTATCGTCTTTCGACGACATTTGCAGCGGAGTGAGCACATACGCGGCCAGTCTTCTCTTCCTTACTTGTCTCGACCACGATCAAACGTAACCTTGTTCCCCATTTCTTCAGACGAACTCGATACAATCGGCTGTCAGCTGTACGGGCATTCTCCTTTCTTTCTTTTTAAACCATGGCTGACACGTAACAGTAACGCAGGTGTAGTAATAACGCGAAAGTTAATAATAACGCAACCTGACAACTCTTCATCAAGTGTTGTCAGGCGTCGATGCTCTTCGCCGTATGCGCAAAAAGGTAAGTAGATTAGAAGGAAAGTGCGATCCTAGAATTTACGCCTAAACTTTTCAGGAGGGATTTTACTCATTTGTTGAGTCAGGTTTTCAAAATCTGCGTGGACTACAACACAAAGGTGTCATCATGGAACATAGAGCGCTGAACTTAACACGACGACGACAGCATAAAAGTAAAAAAGGACACGAAACGGAAGATGCGATCTTCCGTTTCGTGTCATTTTTTTTTTTTTTTCCTTTTATGCTGCGGTCGTCATGTTAAGTACAGCGCTCTATGTTCCATGATGCCTAGTTACCAACTAGCCCAACACCAGCTTTATTGAAAACAAAAGTATCGGCTTCCCGTTGTAGATGACCAGCCCGGTGCCTGGCGAACTTTTGCAGGCCGCGGCCGCCACGTAGGAGTGGCAGGGGGCAGTGCACGGGGCAACTTGCGTGGGGAACGGAGCGCGCCCAAGTCGGACGGCCGGCCGAAAGGGTGCCTCGCTCGGCCCCGAGAAAACAGAATGGGAGCGAGGGCGATTGTTCCCACAATAGCGCTCGTAATCGCCGAGGAAGGTGCATGCCCGGCGCGCTCACCCATCGGGGAGATTAGCCTGGCACGTAGAGCGGAGGGTGACGCTGCGCAAGCTCGCGAAGTTATCCCATTGTTTTCTTTGCGCTGAGTGATCGCCCGAAAGTGGATCGACGCGTCCGCCGCTTCCTCCTCTTGGTCGCAGCTTTGTTGTGAGCCGCGCTCGCATACGGGCATTGTTTCACGGCTAATTCAGTCGATGGGTCGCGGTGGAACGTTTCGTCGTCTCTCGTTTTTGTCCTCGCGCGCGACGGGTTTGCCGCGTCTTCTTTGCCTTACGTTTCTCTCTGCCGGCTCCCACCGAAGTTGTCAATGGCGCGAGGGAGCATGTCACTCGACAATCGATTGACGTGCCTGACCTTCTCCGTCCTCCTCCCAGCCTGTCTTATTGTGCTGTATGCATTGAGTAAACATACTGGTTAATATAAAAGGCACTACAACTCTTTCTTAACGGGACCTGTGTTGCCAGGTGGAATGAGTTATGAGAGAATGAATGTAAAAAACGATTAATTCAAAGAGTAATTTAGTCCGAAAGCGTGAGCGTAGAGCCCTTCTTCCACTGCATGAATGCGCTATAGCGGGGGCCACTTGTTGTTTCACACCTGTAGTAAAAAATAGTTATACGGTTTGGCGCTGAACTACTGCATGAAAGACCTTTGGAATCTCTACGGTACACCATGGTCGGCACGTGCTGTTATGTTCTCCTGCCGTTCCTTCGGAGGTCGCATGAAACAAAATGACTTTTTCTTCGGGCTTTGTTGTTTTCTCGCAGTTCTGGCATAGCCGCTCCGTAAATCTGGAAATGGACATCTCGGGAGATTCAAAGGAGCGACTGCTCGCAAAATACGTCTGGATTTCCAGCTCCGAACACTGTCACGCAGGCTTTGTTGCAACGGAGCTTCGAAGAACCTCGGCCACACGCACTGGCCGAGGCGGACCTGCTATACTGGCGAATACTAGCAGGGAGTAAAATACAATGGCGCTTAAAAATGCGCGTGTACTGAGGTTCGGTGAGTATAGCCTGTCAAGGGCGATGACAATTACGGCGACGATTATGACGGCAGTAAAATCTACAACGTATAAAGTCGCACTTTCCCTTCGGTGCAACCCTCGGTGACAGCACAGGCCTTGCGACCCTCTCGTTTTACTTGGTGTCGTAAAGTTCGAGTTTCAATCTCACCGCTCCAAAGTTGACCATGGCGACGAGACATTAAAGCTCGGGCAGGGCAATCTCATTGCTTGACGTGCGCAGTGACGAGATGATGAACTACTCCCCGCGTATTCACGCATAGCGCCTCACCCCGGACCTTTCCCCGTGCGCTCAACGGCTTGTCACGACGTCACCCACGCCGTGTCACGGAATCCACGGGTCCTTCGAACGCAAATAAAAGCGTGCGCGTTATTAAGCGCGAGCAATGGCCCATCGGGACAAGCAGCGCATCGGGCGTTGCAGGCCCCCGTGCTGCCGCATAAACGGAATCGCGAGCGTCGCCACGATGACGGTGACCCGAAGGGGTTGCACGCTTCCTCCTCCTTCCAGTCGAACAAAGGCGAAACAGTGCGATGAGCACGGGGCGAAGCAGCGCGAGCGGGGCTATTTTGAAACGCGAGCGTGCGTGCGCGACGTACTCTGCTGCATTGCGTGCTCGCATCAGCCCAGATATCCAGGCTAATTTTTGCGGGGGCTCTCTCGTCGCGTCTTCGCCTTTAACCTCGTGGGTGCGCCGCCCCGTTGTCCCCCCCCCCCCCCCCCTTCCCCCTCACTCTTTGTGGTCCGTGTGTCCACGTCGTTTGCCTCCCCCTCGGATGTACGTGGCTGAACTTGTGTCCCTACGCGTGCGGAGCAAAGCGCTCTTGCCGGCCGCCTGAAGAGAGAGGGAAGAAAGCTGGCCGTGGTCGTGAACGATTGCTTGGTGGCCATAACGATTGTTCTGCCCTCGAGGAAGCGTGCAATCCCCGGTCGTGCGTGTCTTCCACGCTTCTCGGCCGCGTTGAACCGGTGGTTGATTTCTTGACCCTTTCTTTTTTTTTTTCTCAGACCTACAGTTGCATCTTTCTGCCGTCAAGTTTTGTTTCGAGTTCGCAGAGATCTCTATAGCAAATTATGCCTGAGAATTTCGGAGACGTGTAGCCGAAGACTTGTAGCCGCGCGCGGTGCGTATTCTTTAAAATACCGCTTCTGTTACGCGCATTTAAGGGAAAACCTTTGTTCCGGTTGTAGGACGCATCACTCATTGGAAGTGCGGCGCAGCCTCTTGGTTTTTGATCAAAAATCGAGACATTCGTCAGCAACTAGCAACGACATTTGCAACGTACAAATGAAGTTTGTATAATAATTTGCTTGTATGTTTCCGTACAAGATAAGATGAATTTGAATTTGAAAAAGTTCCGCACGTACGTCACCGGCGGTTAGTGTAAGCCCGCTGCGAACGTCGTGCACTTTGCGTGAGCGAAGCTCGCCCTTCCAGTGCTTTCCTCACACTCCTCCATTACTCCCACCTTCTTTTTTTGCCTCAATTTGAAATAAACGAGTTTAGTGACTATATGGGCCACGCCAAGCGTGACTCCATGAATGCGAATGATTTGTGCACGTCCTGTTTTAAATAAAAAGCGCAAGTTTAGTTGTGAAAGGGCCCACTCCGTTAGGCGGCGGGTGCCGTTTTTCTGGAGGAAGCTAAAAATGGAAACGTCCGTGTGTCGAGATTTCGGTGCACGTTAAAAAGATCCGCAGATGGTATAAATTATTCCGAAGCCCTCCACTACGGCGCGCCAGGTGTAGCTTCGGCTCGTAAAGACGCAAAATTTGATTTCTTTCATCATTCCGTAGCCATCTTTCTCGCATAGAGGTGGAGCCGGCGCCGCGAAGTATGTAGACCGTCTGGTTTACCCTCAAGCCTTTCTGCGATTTCATAACTCCACGCGAGAAATAAGGCCTAATAAGCGCAAATCTGTGTCTCCCGTATCCACAGCTCCTTGGGGCCCGCCTTTATAGCCAGCAGTGTCAGGAAATTGTTGCATATTAGTTAATATTTCCTCTTCATTCGAACTGTAATCCGCGCTAGTCTGTTACCGTTGTATAAATAAAACTAGTGCTACCGACACTCAAATTGTGAGAGGGAGGAACAAATAGGAACACGCATTAGCAATTAGCAAGGTTATACGCAACGTGGCCTGTATACACAAGTATACAATGACGGACAGCCGCGAGATGCACCGCGCCCCTTCTTCCTGCGCGCTGTCCGACGCCTTCATTCGCCTAACGCGTGCCTTGTCGATAACGCTCGCGCGTGTTGACGGCGCAACGACTGATACCCATCTCAAGGTCGCGGCGCGCCTCGAAGCGCGCGTCGCTGCCGCCACTTCGACGCTCAACCGCTCGCCTTTATCGCCAAACGGCCGCTGCGCTGCCGCGTCCGTTCCGCCGTTGCGGCCGCTAGCCTTTTTTCATCCCACGCGGCTATTTTTTCCTCTTGTTCAGCTGTGTGGTCCCTGTTTCTCCATTGTATCTTTTTATGCTGACCCTCTTGATAGATAAGCGAATTGCTCTGCGCGCGCCGCCATCCTGTCTCGAAAAGGAAACTTATCCGAATGCGCGCGTTCGCGAAGATATCCGTCGAAGCGCAGCGGAGTGAGCGCGACAAGCGGGGTCCACCGATAAGCAAGGAGCATTCCAGTCTCGTTCGAGGGATCCTCCGGACGGGACGTCGCCGAATCCGTGGTCAGTGCTTCGGGCAGCAACTTGATACCTCCCTGCTTGCCACTCGCCCGCCGGGGAGCCCGCAATCCGTGCGGTGGACGCCCGTCTTTCCACTGCCGCCACTGTATTGGTGTCACGGAGGATTGGCGCCTTAATCGTCTCTCCCTCGAATCAGAACTCTAGGGGTTCGACCCTCGTCGATGCTTTCTTTGTGCGCGCGCGTATTCCTCCTTACGTGATACCTATTCCAGGAAGCGTTTCGTGGGGTAAATCGGCACGCAATTGCATGAACAAATCTTGCACCGTATCTCGCATCCTGCAAATACGGAAAGAAAGCGGGCTATAGATGCTCCCGACTACAAAAAAAAAAAAAAAAAAGTGGGAACAGGGCACCTCCATCTCGAAACCTCGGCTGAAGGGACCGCTTATAGTATTCGCTTTGTCACTACGTGAAAGCGTCATTCGGGCTACACCACACAGGAACATTTTGTGGACCTGACAAAGAACGCGCTCGGAGTAAAGCGCTTTCCGGGAGCTTTTAAACGATTTCAGCAAACTCATTGCCCAATATCGACGGCAAAGGCTTCAGGCCAGTAACGGAGCTGACAGTGCGCAAAAGATGCGTGGGAAGCTCTAGACTACGTGACAAAAACCGAACGAAACTCAACTTGTTTTCTCTCAGCGTTTCCGCGCATACTTTCATATTCGACGCAATGCGCGCACCCTTGCTGATGATGAAGGCTTTTATACACTTGTAGAGCGTGGCTGTGAGGTCTGCTACATCGTTCTAGTAGAGACCAGGCGCATGTGTGCTGCTTTACGTTAAGCGCTCCAGCACAAAGGAAAACTACTTGTTCACGTCTACTCTCCCTTCGCTCGAGCGCCATAAATAGCGAGTGATAGAGGGCAATCGTGCAACGCAACGCGGGCGGAGGCTTGGCTTTTCATATCTACGCCGCAGCTGCATCCGAATGGCTGTGGGCCTTGACACTAACCACGACACTTTCCGGAAGCTCCTCGAGTATCGAATGCGCCAAAGTAGATTAGACTCCGTCGTCGCAGAACCTTTCCTTCTCAATGCCGGCCGTCCGTTGAGGACTTTCGAGATCGCCGTTCGTATGAAACAGCACTGGGAGTGAACGTTAAGCAGCATTGCGAGGCGCTTTCTCTGCTATGCCTGGCTACAGCAAAACAAGAGAGAGAGAGAGGAGAGAGAGAGAGAGAGAGAGGGAGAGAGGGGGAGGAGAGAGAGGGGAGGGAGAGAAGGAGGGGAGGGGGGGAGGGCGAAGGAGGGAGTGTGATGTGGGTGGGTGGGTGTGGTGAGGGAGATGAGGAGAGAGAGAGAGAGAGAGAGAGAGGAGAGGAGAGGAGAGGAGAGGAGAGGAGAGAGGAGAGGAGGGAGAGGAGAGGAGGGAGGGAGGGAGGGAGGGAGGGAGGGGGGAGGCAGAGCAGGTTGCCTGCGAACTAAGAGTATTGTGGGGAGTATTCACAAAATGAGGGGTATGTGTGGTCTGCGGAAAAGAAACAGACTATGCGGCTAAGTGTTAGAATGGAGGGTATCCATCAAATCTACATGAAGGAATATTGGGCTTCAGAAGCCCTAGGATAAGGGTACGAGAGGGAGTTAGCTTCAGGCTGCGAGGGGACGAAGAAGATAGAATGCTGGTGACGAAAAGCGTGAGGGGATATGTAGGACAGTACATGTAAGAGGAAAGAAGTATTTCGGGCCTATAAGTTTGAGGCCTGCCTAAGCAGCGCTAGTATAAACCAAGAGTGTAAACATGGTATATTAGTCCTTTTTAGAGACATGTCATCGCCCCGCTTCAAAGGGGAAAACAATAGAATCATATCATCACATCAAGTATGTACAGTCATGGACAAATGAAATGCGAACACGATGATTGTTTTTTTCTCAAAGTTCTGGCGGCACTGCGATTTGGCTTGTTTTTGAATGGTTACAATAGTGCTTTCCTCCCCGTGTGTTTGCTCCGCAATGTGACAACGTTAAAAATACGTAATCATGATTGAACAAGCAAGGAAAAAAAGCTTGGTAAAGATGAGAACACAGCAAACTGCTGTTTCATACTTGTGCTCCAAATTGTCCCACGATGTACTTTCCCTAGATTTACTTTACGAAGGAAATAGGGGTTTTCCTTCCAACGTGTGAAGTCCCTTCCATTGTGCCCTAAGAGTGCGAACATGATTCCGTCTGCTGGTGGCCTTCTCTTTTTCACCTTTTATCAATAAATACCTACCTACCTTTTGACGAAGAACACTTACAGTGTACATTATCTTGAAGACGCAAGCCAAAAACTTGGAATGACGAAGGATATTTTTCTTGCGCTGTGTGGGATTTATAAATTTATGGTAATCATTTGCTAGGCTTTCTCTTCTCCGTGTTCCACACCTGCTTCAATTTCGCTCCTTTAAACTCTGAAGTAGCCGGCTCATTGCTTGGGGTTACTAGCCCCATGTCTACATTAAATTATTTTTCCCCTTTTGGTGCGCCAGTTAGTATCTGTCGTTATTTATCTAGATTCAATAGTGCTTGATTTCTCGTCACACTCGCGTCGCAAAGATTTGCCGATTTCATTCATTTCTTTCGCCCTTTCTCGAGTCTATGTTCTCGCGCGCGTACGGCGAGAAAAGTGGGAGCCTAGTTCGCGACTGCTCATTTCCATTTCCTTCCCTTGTCCGTCTTTGCTACGGGCCATATGTCACCGATTTACAACGGTCGCCGTACAAAGGCCCCGCTATCGTTTATTCAAAGTGGCTTCGCGGGGCCCTTTCAATCACCCGCTTGGCAAACGCCCCGACAAGCGAGCCAGAGCATCATGCACCTTCAGCGACCAAATCGTCCTTCGTGCTCGCCGTACTCACTCCGCGTATACTGCCTCTCTGGCAGCCGGGCACAGTCTTTTCCGGCCGCTCGTATAGCTTGGTTCTCACACGGAGCTTCCTGGCTTCCGCAATCGAGGGAGAGTGAGCGGCTGTTCATCCTGATTCCCGTTTAGAAGCGGTTCGCGCGCGTGTCGCGAAAGCGTAATGAGCGCCGATCGGAGCACGCGAACGCCCCTTTAGCACCGTTTCCACGCCACACACGCCGGGTGCGCTCCGCCGCTCGGCCATGTTTGGATGCGCGTGCGGGAACTTTTGAATTGGTAGCGAAGAGAAGAGGCTGTGCTATTTCCCGCTCGGTCTGGGAACGTAGCTTCTCAAATTGTTCGTATCAAAAAAAAAAAAAAAAAAAAAGAAGAAGGGCGTTTTCTTGAGCGTTCGCCCAAATGTTATTTCTTCTGTCCACGGAACAAGATTGTCCTGAGAGGAAGAGGTACGGTGTTATATGACAGGCGCAGATGGTTGCAAGTTTGAAGGCATCTTTTGGTTCTTTCTCCTGATCTTGTTTTTTTGGAAGGAAGATGCCTTATTTGTGATCGGCTTTTCGTCCGTGAATCTAAGGCGATTTCTTTATTTACGTTTCGTTTCCCTTAAATTTGCTCATTTCAGTCATAAAAGGAGCTGGAAGCGAAGCGGCAGTCGTGAATAACATGACAGGGAGCCTTGCTGAAAGCAAAGGACGCGAGTAGAATGGCATAATCACCGATTAGAAAGTACGGCAGGAAATACCCTAACTACTGCGTTCTCTTGGCAGGATGGCTGTACACACGGTAGTGAGAGGGTGTTCCTCGCTATGAAGGACGCATATCTTTAAATGTGAGGCCACCACTGGTGTCATCTGTTACCTTATTCATTGTTTCTGTGTGCTTTTTCGCCTGACTGTGTTCACCCCATCCGAAGTAGCTGGCCCCGCCATTCGTGGCGCTAACCTCTTCAGTATGTTCGTTATTCTCTCTCTCTCTCTCTCTCTCTCTCTCTCTCTCTCTCTCTCTCTCTCTCTCTCTCTCTCTCTCTCTCTCTCTCTCTCTCTCTCTCCGCATGGTACTGTGTGGTCATTAACCCAACTATTCAGTTCATAATTATTCTATCTGAGAATTTCGCTGAACCTAACGACGTAGTAGGACAATTTTGTGCATAACGTTATTCATGAATAACGTCACACGTTTAGAGCATTTCTGGCCCATGATTTTGTTAGGCCTACAATCAGGGGAGTAGCTTAAACTTTCGGATGTCGCGTAGCAAGTTTCGGCTGTGTGAACTCTTTTTTTTTTTTTTGCCTTAATTCGCGTTTTCAAACGACCCACGAGCAGTTAGTTTGATGCAGTTGCGACGTAACACGTCTTCTCTCGAAAGACTTCTCAGACCATATGTATTAATTGTACATCCACTATTGCACTTCTTGGTGTCGTTTATAAGTAGCAACCTGGCTCCTGACGTCAGCTTTGGGACTTGCGCCGCTGCCACACGCCGCCTGTGAGGGGCAGCAGTACAGTGTGCTAGAAATCGCCCGTTTTGATGCTTTAATGCATTACAAAGCGCATCTCCAGTGATTCAGTTAGTTTGTCAGCTTCTGACATTTCTGAATAATTTCAAGCTGTATACCGCACAAGCATGCAACACATGAGGCGAGAGAGAACAACTTTATTAAGTCCGTCCTTTCTAGCTTATTTACGAGGTTCAGTACTCATGGTTCCTCGATAGGTTTTCAGAATGCGTAGGCTTCCCTAAAGTATTTTTGAGGTGCTCTTTTGAAGACTTTTATGAAGACTCTTATGTAATGCTTCGCACCAAGCAGCGGGCCCCTACACGCGAATCGTTCAGCAGGAAATAAAACGGCTGTCTTCTATTTCTTTCGTTATTGTTGGCTTGCATCAGATGAATGCTTTTTCTGTGTCCAATGCTTTAATTTTTCTACACAGTCACAAATGTCTTATTAGGAGGTATGGGGATGTTTTGAAGACCCACAGTGTGGATATGTTCTTCGCTGTATGGCATGCATTTTCTCCTCCACAAATTGGCTTTAGTTATGGATGCGTGCAAGAAAGTGCATACCCGCTGCGGGCGTTGTTTATTCACATGCAAATACAATGACAAGGTTTGTGCCACGCCACCGCGAAACGGCACAGACAACGTTGTCCAGAGTACTCGAAGACGGCTTTTGTGCCCCGAATTTTTATCGTAACCATCGTTATCATAACGCACTGACTCTCAACTCGAACAGTTATGACATGATTACGATGTTGAACGCTTTGATACACTCGCTAACGAACGCAATATATAGCATACGTACCGTTTTCCAGCATACCAAGAATCGAAACTGATGAGTGTGTACAAGCAGCTCCTTTTTGTATCGTTTTCCAACCCCTTCTTTCGTAAAGAACAAATCCTGCCCTATTCCATAATGTTTCATGAACTGAAGAAAATTACTCAATTGCTCTCCTGAATGCAGGTCTACTAAAATGCATATCTCAATACGAGGCCAGCATGGCTCTGGGAAATGTACCGTAACTATCCTTCCAGGTCCGAACAAATATGGTCCAATAGGCGGGTTCGATTCCAGGCCGCGGCGGCCGCTTTTCTGATGGAGGCGAGAAGCAAAAACGCCCGTGTGCTCGACATTTCGGCGCACGTTAAAGATCCCCAGGTGGTCAAAACTAATCCAGAGCCCTCCGCTACGGCGCGCCTCATAATCTGTGTAGTTTCGGCGCGTTAAACCCCATTATCAATCAATCGAAAAAAATATAGTGTAACTGTATTCCTACCGTATACGCGATTATCGTGCGTGCACGCGCGCGTGCGTGCGTGTGTGTGCGCGCGGGCGGGCGCGTGTGTGCGTGCGCGTGCACGATCTTATTTAATGCGATGGGCTGGTACATGGCGATGGTCCTGCTGCGATGGCTCACACGGAGTTTGAAGGTACATTGAAGACAAAATACAAGCTGTACTAGATCGATAGATTAGCTCAACGAGAACACGAATACACCACACTTACGCGTAGCTTCTCTAAAATGGGGTAGAAAATAACGAGAACGGGAAGACATGTATCACCGCTGGCCATTCCCCGCCACTTACACCGGAAGTGGTTAAAATAGCGTGACAAATATTTTAACAATACGCCTTCATGACAAAACGTATAACTGGAAGTTTTTGTACTGTCATGTTTGAAAGCCGAAGAACAAAAATAAAGCTAGGAGCAATATAATGGGAGCCCAGCCGACAGATCACGCGGCGACCCCAACATGTTGGTTTCGGTTTCCGAGCAATACCTAGTGCAACACTCGGTAGGATAATTGTGCGACCCTTGTAGGCTACTGTGGGCGTAGCCGCTTTTATTGTGTCCCTGTATTTTCTGCGCTAAGAAACGCGGGAACGCTTTTTTTTTTTTTGGCAAAAGTGAGCATTTGCAAGTGTACGCAACGTATCGCGACGTCTGGCGTACGCAACATCTCCCCTGGATGCCGCTGCAGGGCGCTTCTCCGCCACACTTGCGGCGGTGCCGCTATGCGAGGAGGCGTCGACGCCAACTTTCACGCAGCCTGAAGAGGTCAATATGTTTTTCGTCAGCAAAGCGTCAATACTGGTCACGGGTCCAATGAGGAAACATTTTGCTTAGTGGTCCGTAGCAGCAAACGGCGTGGGAGTTCGGTAAAGCACGACTGATTCGACCCAAACTGACAAATCCACTTGGCACGTGGTAGCGTTGTATTCGGTTGCTTCTACACCACTATACATAACCGCTGCCTCGCATGCGTCCAGTTTATAGGGATGCAAACAGCGGCTGCAGCAGCCGCTGTTTGCGTCATGGAGTCGCTGCGAGGGAAATGAGAAAGGGAAATGAGTTGTTTGATTAGCAATTTCTCATCAATTAAGGGATCTTTCGGCACCGAATCAACCCTATAACGGACGTGGGCAGGTCATACTTTTGTTTGAAACCAACTTGCTCGTTGTCCTCAGTGTCCCTTGAAGGCGTTGTTGCACGTCTGATCCCGAGGGCGCGGGTTCGATTCCGGCCGAGGCGGCCGTTTCTCTGATGGAGGCCAGAAAAACGCCCGTGTATCGCCATTTCAGCGAACGTTAAAGATCCTTAGATGGTTGAAATTAATCCGACGCCCTCTACTACCGCGGGCTTCGTAGCCCGGGTGTAGTAGCTTAGGCGCGTTAAACGCCCCAGCTCTTCTTTTCCGTACGTGTAAGCAGTTCGTGGCATTCCGAAATGGCCTCTGGCTGCCGCAGTGTTTCGCTGCCGCCTCGCTGTGCGTTCTCGTGGCGGCTTGCAGCAGCGAATGACCGGCAAGAATGTTGTACCGACCGCGCGCTCAACCTCGAAGTCAGCACTCTCTTTCACACACTTACCAAACCCCGATCGCCTGCGGTGCGCCCAGGCGCTCCTCGGGCCAAGCCGGCTGGCAGTGTGTCTCAGTGCGCGGAGGTACTGCATGCCGGGTCGTCGCCTAGGTCGTTGCACCGTGCCAGTGGCGGCGGCAGAGCAGGCAAACAGCAGCGATTAACCTCGGCCATGCAGCCGTAACCAGGCGGACGCTGTTATTCGTGCCCTATCTGCTTCGGGTTTTTTTTTTTTTTTTAACTCCTGCGCGTGCCGACGCGGAGAGTGCATATAGTGCGCGAGAGGCCTTGAACCCGAACCCCACCGGGGTCATGAAAAAAAATGCAGGTACTGGCGGGGGCTTTCCACGACCCGTGCCCTCCAGTGTAGACGAGCAGTGTTATGCGACGCAGTTGCTGCTTCTTAAAACGCGCAGTGCGCAACAAGCTAAACAACGTCTACAGCGATGGCGATAAGTACCGTGATCGCAACCTCTGCCCCGCGGACATTTTGTCCCTAGCTGCCTCTCGCTTTTCTTTAAATAGCCCGCTGATCCCGAGACAAACTACTGCTCGCATTCGGCCCGTGTCCACTATGCGCAACTCTTTATTGTAATGGCTTCTGTTGCGAAACAGATTAAACTCTGTATTGTAATGGCTTCTGTTGCGAAACAGATTAAACTCTGTATTGTAATGGCTTCTGTTGCGAAACAGATTAAACCAGGGGGGAGAATACAACCATTTGGGGTATGGTCTTTTAACTTGGAAGCGTATCCCGCATCGAACTTCTCATTTTGATTGCTTTGTTCCGTTAGTATGTGTTTGTGGGGACTGCGACGAAATTAATTTACCAGCTCGCATTTTGTTTTCCTGACCTCAGCACTGCGTGGGTACGCATAATTTCCTGCCAGTAGAACCTTCATTGGTCGTCTTGAGCGTACCCGCCGCGGTGGCTCAGTGGCTATGGCGTCGCGCTGCTGAGCACGAGGCCGCGGTTTCAATTCCAGGCCGCGGCGGCCGCTTTTCTGATTGAGGCGAAAAGCAAAAACGCCCTTGTGTACGGGATTTCGGAGCACGTTAAAGATCCCCAGGTGGTCAAAATTAATCCGGGGCCCTCCACCACGGCGCGCCTCATCGTCTTCGTTGCGTCGGCGCGTTAAACCCTACAATCAATCAATCGTCTTGTGCGTGCTGGAGGAAGAAGCGGTTGCTTTATGCCTGTTTTGCGCATTCTGACGGAGTGCACTTTCGGAAGATATACCCACGCAGTGTTTGATGCTGCAGAATGCGAGTTCACCATAGGTTATATTAGGCGAACTCGGGCAAGGTGCCGTCGCCTCACCAGTGCCCGCTCTTAGGTCTGCGAATAAAAGTATCGGAAGCAATGGTGGTGAGATGAATGCTGCTTGCTCAGCTCACTGCTCCTCCTTCGTCATGCACCACTCACAAACTCGGAGATATTAACTGGCGCCAAATTCTGTTACATTACAGGGAACAGCCGCGCCCCTTTTAGTGTGGGGTCGGGAAGGAAAAAAAGGGGTCGGGGGTGGACATGCCAGAAGTGATCACATTTCTTGGCGGCATATTATGACACACCCGCTGAAATATTCACTGACAACCAATGACTCCATTATTTAGCAACGCTGCAGACGACACGTTGGTGCAATGCCGAGCTGATATTAGATGAGCAGCTAGGCGGGGGAGTACATTTTCCTAGGTGCTGAATGAGAAACTGCACTGCTTTTTGGGGTCCGCGCCAATTTTCTAAATTAAATTGAGTCCAGTATTATTAACTCCATGGATCAGACTCCTGATATTTTTTTTATAATTGCTTAAGTCGGGATACGAAGCTGTGTAACGGCCATATAGGAAAAAAAGAAGTACCTCCTGGTCAAAGATTGCCGTCTCTCAAATCATTCCCAATAACAATTTTGAAATCTTGGAGAACTAAGCGAGCGAAAATACTTTAGTGACGACGGGAAGTTAGGCTGGCAGCGCGCTTTTCTTGCTACTCCATACGTCAGTGAAAGAAAGGTGAGAAGCGCATGCAGGTGCTGGAACACCTGAACTGACACGTACAGGAGAACAGGTATACGCGGCACTGTCACAGAATTTTGTCCATGCACTCTCACAGAAAAAGGACACCAGAGCTTCGGCAGCCGGAGCCCCTGTGGCTGTAGAGGGACGGGGAAAATATTTCAGCGTGAGGCAGAGTGCAGACATTATTTCGCTTTCATGAAGCGCAAAGACAAGCAATAAACTAGCCTTATTTAAAAAAAAATTACCCGTTCAATTACAGCTTCTTGCAATGCACGATTCCGTACACCGGTTTTCAGAAACGTCTTGTTGTCCCGGAAGAAAAGTCTAGTCCTTCGTTCTGGAACAATGCATGCAGGGAAGGTTTTCATCGGTGAGAGAGAATTTGTATTCGTATTTATTGAGCTTCACTAGTGCGGATGTCTCTTGACAGGGAAGTACATGTGCGAACGCAACGACTTGCTAAGTGTCCCATGTCGTATGTGGGTATATTCGCTACATTAATAAAATGTGTCAGGCTGGATAGTAGATATTGCTTGGCGAAGAAAAATGTACCGAAGTATCGGTTTCAGTTAGTGTATCGTGTATGTAAAGATACCCGGTACTTAATGAAGTTCTCCGCAGATCTTGCAGGGGGGAGCAGGGAATTAGAGCAGGGAGTCCTTATCGGCAGACGGCACAGAACCTAGTGCCACGGTGGATCCGCTAGGCCAATTTTCTTTCTTTTTGTTGAGCCCGTACACAACGGATTGCGAACCATCGTTGCGGGGCGTGCCTTGTTTGGGGCAGCAATGGGCGTGGCTGGGCGTGCCCACCGCGGTTTCTGTATATACCCACGGTGCTATATGCGTCTATATATGCTATGAACTTTTGCTCTTATATCGACCATCTAAGTCGAGGATACTATTTTCGGGTATCGTACCCAGTTCCGCTTGAGCTAGGAATGCAAAAACAATGTTCCAGACGCTGTTCCCCCGCATTGACGTGCAGTGCTTTAATTCGGTAACTGAGGAGTTGAGCCTCTGAGCATGAGGTCGCCTGTTCCAATTCTTTGTCACGGTGGCTCGTTTTTTGTAATAGGCAAAAAAAAAAACGCACATGTGCGTGAAATTTAGGCGCCCGTCACTGATCCCTTGGCGGTCTCAATTAATTCCTAGCCCCCCACTACAACGCGCCTAACAGCCCAGTCGTATGCACGGCGCGTTAAGCCCGATGTCTATGAATGAGCCACATTCTCTCCGTATTTCCTCACCATCACGTGCACGTTATTGTGGCGTTTAATCTTGCGCAGCGTTTTTTTTTTATTTCCTTCTGCGAACGTGTGGCTCCTATCGCCTCGACCCACCAGGTGACACGCTTCCTTGTGCGACCTTGTGCCCGGAGACTGCGAAGTGACAACTGTTACAGGCGGCGCATCCTTGCAGCTGCTCTCGCTGCCCTCGACCGCGGTCCGCCTTATTCCCCGCGCTGTTTACACTGCCCCACGCCTGCTTCCACTGCCGCCGTCACTTTGTCATTTCCTGCACCAAGGCGGCGCGGAGGTGCGTTCGAAAATAGCCCGCGACTCCGGCGCCGGTGGCCGGTTATTTACCTTGGCCGTCGCCGGTGGCGCCTGGCCGATGGCCGTGGCCTTCGGCGGGCGACGACGAGCAGCGTAATAACAATGACAGGGTTTCTGCTGCCGGCTACGGCGCGCAGCAGCCCGCGGCGCCCGCCGGTGGACCAGAACTACAACAGACCCCATTCGTGTGTACCACAGCTGCCCGTTCGAAAATACTCGTCCGGACTCCATGGCTCGCGCGCGCATCTCTGCATTTTACTGCAGGCTAAAAAAGGCGGTCGCGATCCTTAGTTTTAGTGCTCCTTGTGCAAAACACGCACACAGAAACACACAAGCACTCGTTTGACGCGCGCAGACGTATTGCAAAATAAATTCAAAGAAACCTCTTAAGCAGCGTGAGAAGGTGCCCAGGAATAACACTTAACAAACCCTCTCCACTGCCTCAGCTATGTCTTGGTTAATATATATATATATATATATATATATATATATATATATATATATATATATATATATACACCCCAATTACCCCACTTGTACCTCCTACCGCGTAGGGCATGCGCCGCTGCGATGGCGGGAATTCGCTTAAAACGCATTACGGGGCACGTGTGCTTTAATGCTTCCATAGCAGGCTAAGTGGTATGATTTGCACGAATGAGCTCCTTTGTATCTGCATCTGCAAGTCACCACTTTTAGGTTGTCGACCAGGAAGAGTTCAGATACGGCTCTTTGAAAGCGTTGATTGTGCTAGAAATTAGTAAGCTGCGCCCAGGCGATGTGCTATCAGTGCGATAGCGCCAATATAACCTTCTGCAACCTCCTGGGGCCTCCAGAGCGAAAGGATGCGTAAGGGGAGAAACACCAGCGAGAAGAGGAGGGCTCGTCTTCGTTGCTAGGCGACACCCGCGGACACGTTGTCTAGCAGAAATTCAGAAATCATGAGCATTCACCTACCTCTTTCGCTGAAACGAATGCTATACACCCAATTTGGACTTTTGGTCATTACATACCGGGCGGAAGCCTGGGGTCCTGGGGTCCTAGCAGGCGCTCGAAAAAAGACACTTACGTCGGCCCAACGAGCCATGAAAAGACGGATGTTATAAGGTTAACACTCATGCATAAGAAAACTGCGTTATGAATTATGCAACAAATTCTGGTCGGAAACATTTCAGCTCGGATTAAGCGTAAGTAGATTGAGCAGGTCATGTGATGCGAATGTCCGGAAATTCCGTTGGACCATCCGCTTAATGGAGCGGATACGGAGAGTCTGCAAACGCATGAGGGGGATAACACAGACCTGAGGGAGGGGACGAAATGCAACGAATTGCGGGCATAGAATGGGCTCTTAAAGCAAGCGACAGGAGTGGTTTGACACCTCTGGGAGAGGCCTTCGTCTTGCAGTGGATGCGAATGGACCATGGATGACCACGACGATGACGACGACGATGATGAGGGGTCGCATTGATTCCGTGTGATATTTTTGTCCACATTTCTGCCGGCAATTTTATTTGAGATGCCATTTCGTGTGTAATTTTCCGGTTACAGATTCCAAAACTTGTAAGAAAGAAGCCGGAGCCCGCAGATGCGCAGGTGGACAGCTTAGGTTATCTGCGGCGGCTGATGTTCGGGTTACTTTACTATACCAGCGGTTTTCATATATCGTTTTTCCGACTAAGCCGGTGGCTGTCGTGAGCCGCCGTTCTGCCCATCCGACGACAGCCTATTATTATCGGTGGTTGTTAACAGTTTAAGGTAGTACAAATGCAGACGGCTGCGGCATAAATTATGTCTCCTGGTTCTGCTGTGGCTTTTCAAAGGGATCAATGATGTGGAGTATGGTCATGGGGGAGCAATGGAGTCACAATTACTACCAATCCGTACGGGCATATATATTAAAAATTACAATTATATGTAATATTTTTCTTCCTGTAGGACGAGAATATATATATATATATATATATATATATATATATATATATATATATATATATATATATAATGATGTGTGTGTGTGTGTGTGTATGCCTGTGTGTGTGCGTGCGTGTGTGTTTGGTGCAGCATACTTGAGAATGATTAAACGTAAAAAAACTACGTCATGGACGCCACAGCATAGCGAATTGATTGATTGATTGATTGATTGATTGATTGATTGATTGATTGATTGATTGATTGATTGATTGATTGATTGTGATGTTTAACGCGTCGACGCTATACACTAAACTTTTTCCCACCATTTTTGGCCAAAAAGAGCGTACAAATCTGTTCTATGGCACACACCTTTAGGGTGTAAGGTTGCTTAACACCCTAAAATAAGGGTGTGGGCAGCGCAGGTACGCGTGACGATGTGGATCGGCTGAGCGCGCAGCATGGCATGCCGACACCTTCAACACGCACAACTCACACTTGGACCACAAATGAATTGAGCAAGAAAACCAACGGGATGCATTGGGAGAGCGAGTTTCATACTTAATTACCTTAGCAATACATCTGCTCTTTTAGCTTTTATAGCCAGCGGAGGAAAGTCCTCTGATAGAGTCGGTGGGCTTGGCGAAAAAAAATCAATCAGATATTTTAGTTGTAATTTTTGAATTATGCATTTTAATGTGAGCATATACAAGTCAGCATGCGGATTGCAAAAACTTTTTAATCGTGAGGTGGTTATGTTCGATAAGTCATGAAATTTTATTAAATATGAAACACGTATTCCACACCCTCTCAACACCCACCAAAAAGGAAGTTCATTATTTCAACACCATTTTTACCACATGGGTGTAAAGCTACAAATTACAGTTTGAAACTAAGTAAAGGGTGCAAAAGACCTCCAACTAAGAAAAAAAGGGTGTAAGAGACATCCAACTTTAATTGGAGGTACATATTTTCTACCCGTTTACAGGGGTGGACTTGAACATTTTCTACGAGCGGGGGGATGTTATGGGCCTCACGGTGTTTAAACCAATATGAATTGACGTAATTAATTACCAGCGGAGCTGTTTAAGCTTGAGCTTGGTTAGGTGGCGTTAGCAAAACAGTACTAACAAAAATTACCCCACCTTCCCGCGAGGGGAAGCCTGTGGAGATGCGACGCATCTTGGGGGTTCACTTGGTGTTTTCGTTGGGTTGATTCTCTAATTGCGTGAAACGTGTGAGGAACGCGTAAGATGTATTCTTTATTTCTTTGGCTGGTGCTGGAACGACCGCGGCTATGATGCAACGTGGCGCGGCTATGACGCAACACAATCCAACACAATCCACTTTAATCCAATCCAATCCTAGCCAATCCAAGCCAAGCCAATCGAATCCAATCCAATGCCCCTCGCGAGAGTGTGTTCGCTATCGGAGAGGAGAGGGGGTGAGCGGCGGAGAGCGCAGCTCGCGCGGCGAGGAGAATTGGGGAGGGGTGTGGACGGACAACAACAACGCCGTATGGAGGAACAAGGCGAGGGAATGAGATGCAGTCGCATCTAAAAACTGCGCCGCCTGTAAAGGGTGCACAACCGGAGATAGGGTATTATAACAGTGAAGCCGGCTTTCGCGCGTGCTCGAATGTGAGCACAAGGGGCGCATGCGTATGCGCATGTCTCACTGTACCATTTTGAAGATGGTAATATTTTTGGGCTACTAAAACGCAAAAAAAAAATGGCGCAGCTTGCACTAGTGGTGCAAGGCTCTAGAAACAGTGAAGCTGGAGGTCGCCCTAACTTGTTTCCCCCTTGAATCCGTGGTCAGTATGGAGAAGGGGGGGGGGGGGGGGTGACATTAGAACAGCTTCGTAAAATCCGGCTATAACTTGGCCTCACCTTTCAGAACTTAGCCTAGCCTAGCAAGAACATCGCAAAACCAACCAAACTTAACAAAAACCTAGCAAAACTTAGTAACACTGGAAGAAGCTAGGTCGACCCCCTGCTGCGCCGTTTTTGTTGTTTGTTTTGCAATTGAACGCCTATTTCATACCCTTTCAACACCCTACAGAAAACAGAGGGTGTTGCAGTTGTCAACACCCTTCTTGCTACACAAAAAGGGCGGAAAGCCACAAATTAGGGTGTTGGAAACCTAAAAAAAGGGCGTAATGACTTCTCAACACCCTTATTCCACTTATACTACACCTTTTTTAGGCAATAGTTGTGTAAAAAAGTTAAGTATGTACACAGGCGATGAGGCGCGCCGTAGTGGAAGTCTCCGGGTTAATTTGTACAACCTGGGGATCTTTGGCGTGCGCCGAAATCTCGAACACACGAGTGTTTTAACTTTTCGCCTCCATGAGAAAAGTGGCCGTGGTGGCCGGGAATCGAACCCGCGTCCTTGGGCTCAGCAGCACAACGCCATAGCCACCGAGCCACCGCGGCGGGCAAACCATAGCGAAGATGGTTTGAATCTTCGTATTTTTGCTTTGGCCACCTTACCTAAATATCCTGCAAGGAGCACTCAGGGAAAATAAATTATGCTGATAATGGCGATGATGATGATGATGATGATGATGATAGTGATCCGAATACCTGGTGTGAAAGAAATACTGAATATCTTGCAGTTGCACTTTGAATTTCTGCTCTACATTTCTTACGAACAGCACACAAACCACTGCTAATAGTATGCTTGGGGGGGAAATGGGGGGGAGGAAGGGGTTCGTTCAAGACCGGTGGGTTTAGAAGTCAGTCTTTGCTGGCCGACGGGTGTCACCAAAGACTAAATATTATCGCTTGCGACGCGAAAGTAAGCGGGAAAGAAAATATTGTTCTTGCGTCTCCGCAAATTGAGGCAATCTATTTAAGGCCGGATTCTTACGTTCCACGCTCGGAGTGCTGGTGACTGACACGCCGCGCTAACGAGCTCCTCGGGTTTTCTTTTTTTTTTTTTTCGTTTGTTCCTTTTTTTAAAGGCTGAAGGGGGAAAAACAGAAGAAAATTGGGCGGAAATTGCGATTCTCGCGGCGGGGGTGCCGCCAACGAGGGCTTTTTTTATCCGCCATTCGATGCCGTCCCCGCAGGAAATGGGAGTTCCCGTCCGCGACGCGGGGAACGCCGAAAGTATAGACGTCGAGACCCGCCGAAAATAACAAACGCACGGGAGCAGCGTTTGATAGCCTCCCTTACTTAGCTCGTCGCGTTCTTCGGAAAAACGAGTGGGCGACGAAGCGGAACGAAAACTGAACACAGGGGTTGTGAAGAGACTGGCATAAACAAAGTAATTGTTCCCTTTCGTTCATTCGGGGTTGATTATTGGCCTAGCACTGGACTCTTCTTTTTTGGATTCCAACGGGCCATCTGTGTTTAGTTCTGTGAGTATATGGCGCTAGACGATACGTCAATCTCATCTGAACTAGACCAACTGTCACATGAACACGTGTTCGGCTTAAGTCGATGCTTGACAGTTTCGTTGGCGTACTCGCGTGTGCTACGTGTTGTTAGCAATGTGTGCCTTTTTGGTGCGCGTGTCTTTGGGCCAGCCGCTTTCCATGGGACTACAGCTGAAGGACATACTAGGCCTCTATCTGGTCGTTTACGAAAGCTTTCCGCGAGCCTGCGAAGAACAGGGCTGAACCAGTCCCCGTAATAAACTTTATGCATGCGTGTTCATCATCATCATCATCATCATCATCGCACCCATGAAATTCTTTCGTACATCTGGCGTAGCAAGCTAGTCATCGTGGCTGTTCGCCAGTCTCATTAAAGACCGTCTTTGTAATTTATTCCCCGGAATCGGCGCCCACGTGCAGAGCCATTCAGGCCAGCGCGTTGCCGTCCACTTTTCGCTAACTGTTTTTTATTACAGTGTTAACTATTTCGCGTAATTTTACGCGGCACGGCGTAGGGGAACGCAACGGATTCATTCACACCGCCTGGGGGTATTTAACGGGAGCCGAAATAGCGTCATTTTTCGCTTCCATCGGAAAAGCGGCCGCCGCAGTCGACACCAGTGGACCTGCACCCTTGGGCTCAACGGGGCGAATCCTTATATAAGCAACCGTTTTCTATTAGTAGTGGCTTAGCGGGAGCAGGACGTTGTGAAGGCTAATACATGAGTTTGTGCACCTCGCGTAGGTGCCTTTGCACTTCTATGCGGCGTTCGTGACAAGCGTCCTCGGCACGCAATATGCTGTTTCTGGCTCGGACTTCTTGTACTTTTGCACTACGGGCATGTAATCTCAGTCGGGCTCGGGAGGCCAACGGATGGCGGACACTGTAGATGAGGTAAACTACAAGTCAGCGTTGTTTACACTCACACTGGCACAAGTGGTCGAGGAAGAAGGGTCGAGGTGCCGGATGGCTCTCAGCATTCTTGGCACAAATCCGCTTGATGCGCCGGACACGGAATGGGAGAGGCGAGCCAAGCGGCAAATGCTGGAAATCACATACTTCTTCCAAACTGCCGTCTTATCTCGGCAACGAAGTTCGCAACGGCATAAATATTTACGCTCCACTGAGGAAACTCCGACGACATGGGAGAATAGAAGGTAGAATGGGAGAATAGAAGGGAGAATAGAATAGAAGTATTAAGGCGAATCGAAGCGGTGCTGCGGCATGGGCCATGTTGCCTGAGAGAGAGAGAGAGAGAGAGAGAGAGAGAGAGAGAGAGAGAGAGAGAGAGAGAGAGAGAGAGAGAGAGAGAGAGAGAGAGAGAGAGAGAGAGAGAGAGAGAGAGAGAGAGAGAGAGATTGGAACGGCGTAAGAAAGTGCAATAACATTACTTTTACGCTACTTGCATTTACTCGGTTGTCGACTGCGTTTTCTTGCGTCAGGCGCGCCTAGCTCTATACTTCGCTCTCCCTAAGTATACGAAAACAACAGTAATTTATAGCTCCGAAAGCTTGCAAAAAAAGACGAAGAAAAAATGCACCGAACTTGCCCTGCACATTTTCGATCAGGAAGCGAAGACGTTACACGCACACCTTTGTGCAACATAGAAGCGGTGTCAGTTCATCCTTTAAAAACAATTGACGTTAACCCAGGAATCAGGTGATCGGAAGCGGAGCTTTTGTGGCCACAACAATGAAAATCGACGCTTCGTAGCTGGGCTATTTTGGCTCGCACTTTGTGCTTGGCTCGACGCCGCTGTTGTGCGAGGCGGTGCTCTTTTTCTCGACGTTCTTTTTCATATTACCTTACCTCTGTTTGGGCAGATTGTGAGTGACGTACCCATCGATGAGGTGCATTCACAACAGACGTGGGAGTGGCGACGCGGGTCCCCCTACTGTGGCGTCACTGCTGCAGTTAGTGATTTGATTGTGGGGCTTAACGCGCCGACGCTTCACAGGCGATGAGGCGCGCCGTAATGGAGGCCTCCATATTAATTTTGACCACCTGGGGATATTTAACGTTAACGTGCTGCTGCAGTTAGTGTTTTCAGTGGCCCCTGCACTAAACTGAAATTTTGCTAGTAAACCCTATATGTGACCATACCTAGGACAAACATGGAGCTTGCGCAACGCTCTATGTTTCTATCTATGCCACCAAGACACGTAACAGCCAACTACAGCCAACTGGCAGACCAGCTGTTGCAACTACCAGCCACTGCAAGTGGAAACTGCGTGAAGTCGAAGCGGACGAATACTCGCGTCGTCAGGCTCACAACCCATGGGGTCGTCGGTGATTCCACCCTTACCTCATCCACGTTTCTTTCCTTATTAAATTTATTAAGCTGTGCGCAGATATGGACGCAACAATATTTTGAGAAAGAGACATTGTCGCCTACCGGTGCCACCTAAGTATACGCGGTGAAGAGGGAAAGAAAGAATAAAAAGAAAAAGAAGTAAAGAAAGAGGAAAAAAAGAAATGCGAAAAAAAGAAGACACACACAAACGTCGAGAAGACAAAAAAATAATAGAAACAAAAGAAGATAAATATTAAAATTAAAAATGAAGGGAAGAGTGTCTATATAAATTGTGTCAATATAAACAACAAGGGCTATCTGACATGCGCCAAAATATCGTCTACATGGGCGTTTTCAGTTATCGTCTCGGTGAAGAAGACGAAGAAGGAAAGAGACACCGCGGCTGGTCATCAAACTTGTTGCCTAATTCTCAAGCAAATGCCTTAGTCACTAGGCTACTGCTGAATGCAAGGTGGCAGAATGCGCGGGGTATATATTCGCCAGCGCGTAATTTAATGCAGGATGTCTCTTACTGCCCGTGCACGCGCTATCTTCTACCTGTCCCATCCGTGCCTCCGACGAGAGCAGGTTAAGCCACGTGTGTCATTAGAAGTTATTTTCGCAGCGTATTTTGTGCGGATAGTTTGCATGCGCCTATCCTAAACGTGCAAACTAACGCCCTGAATGCGTTCACTCCTTATTTTTGATCCCCACACCGTGGGAAGTCAGCCTCCCTCCACCCACAATTCTGTCTGAAACAACGAACGCTATTATTTGTGAAGAAGACTTCGCCACCCCTACATCTCTCTTTCTCTCGCGCGCGCTTTTCGTACCCTGGTCGACATCACCGGACAGCCACGCACGACCCTTGTTCCGATTGTGTTTCAAAGGCACGCCATTTGTTCACTGAAAGCAGAAAATTACCGATGAACAATTGCCAAGAGGGATCACGTTTAAAAAATGAATTGCACTATCCCGATGTACTTAGCTGTATATATTTCACGCTTCATGTCATGAGGACAGACGAAGGCTGGTATGGGCGCGAACTTTTAATAAATATTGGGTCGGCGACAGTACGCACGTACGTAATACAGTTAGCCCTCGTCACGACGAAGTACTTTTCATCGTGTGCGAAGCAGGCTCACAAAAGAAAGGAGCGCGTACTAGCGAAAGAAAGCCGTAAAGTGGTGTTTTTGTAATTCCTCTGTCAGTGAGCGATGTCTTGAAAGCCATTGCATGCTCGCCCCGAAGGGTGCTCCGCACAACACTCGGTCGCGTAGGCAGTGACGTGAACGCTCTCCCTGACGTGTGTGTGTGTATACGAGCAGCGCCAACGTCGCGCTATACGAGCGGGCGTAGGCGGCACTTGTTTTTCTTGAACCACGCGACGTTCAGGCGAAGCGGCATCTGGAGCGAGCGAGCGAACGAGCCAGCCATCCAAAAGCTGTCGCGAAGCCAACTAACTCGGAGGCGCCCGTTCGTTTATTGTCACTCTACAACGTCTGCGCTCCCCCTTTTTTCCCGCGCTGTCTTTCTGCTGAGTTTGAGCGATAAGATGGGAGAAAAAAGAAAGTTGGCACGCTCTGCCCTGTCCTCCGTATTCGCTCGTCATTGGTGGCGAAACAGCACCCGCGGGGAAAAATTGGGGCGCCGCGTCTCGCGTTGACGCGGAGCCTTAGGGCAGCGGGCTGTCTCGTGGTCTCTCGCATGCACCGGCCACTATCTCGAAACCAAAATTCTTGGGTGCGCTTTCTAGAGCTCACTTACAACACCGCTTCGACAGCGTAAACCAAAACTTCGAGGTGCCTCTCACCTACTGCGGGCGACGTCGACGGGGCAGTTGCGATGTTAGCTCCTTTCTCTGTGGTTAGCTCTGCCACTCTGAACATTCGGCTTTGTGTCGCCGAATTCCCTCCCGAGCATCCTCGTAGGCGTGGTGATTCCACTGGCCTCCGTGCTGGAGTTAATGTGTTTCCTATCTACGTATACGCATATACGTAGATGCGTATACACCGCGGCTGCTGCTTTGGGCAGAGCACATTGAAGGAAAAACAAAGAACGACTGGGGCAGGGAACAAAGAACCGCCACGGGGTTGATGTCCGCTCTCCTGGCCCTGTATAAATAAAGACTCAGACAAGCTGCCAAACTGCGTATCTTTTCTTTTTCTTGTTCTATTATTGAGAGTTCGCTTTCTTATTTTATTACTCTTTATTGTGTGTGTTTTTTTTCTACCCCGGTACCACAATCACAGTCGACAACATGAATCTCAGGGCACGACCCCGGCTCGCAGGCATTTTTCTCTCTGAGGTGCCGACCGAGGGCACCCATTTGTCGCTTGTATACAGCCACGAGAACCACCGTGGTTTCAACGGCGTCGTAAATCGGCCCCCGCTTTCGCCCGCCACGGCTGCAGCCTGTGCCAAAAGCTGAACACTAACTAGCTCTCCCGAGCCCCGCTCAGGCCGTCGATCTGTTGGCGTCTCCTCCCGACCACACTACCGGCTGGACATGTTCTGTTGATTTTTCTTGCTGACGCGTTAACTTACGTCAACAACCCCGTGAACTCACTGTTATATGTATGTGCCTTGACCCCTCATTACGCCCCGAAATACGTGTTCGACATGAGTCTTTCTCAGGCAAGTTTTAATGACAGTTTCTTTTTTTCTTTTTGCATCCTGGTTTTTGGACACACAATTCAGTCGTGCTGGGACTGTCGCCGGTTTGTGCTGCTCTTACGGGGTATGGGTGCGCGTGAGAAAGGTGTGCAACTGCCTTCTTTTCGTGCAGTTTTGGCTTCACCGAGGAGGTGCGCAATGGGAATTCGATCGCTTTTGCGCACCAGCGGGCGTCGCATTCATGCATTGCTACTCTAACAGTGTCGATCTCAAACTACATCCCCGCTACGAAGAAAAATATGTCATCGCCGTAAAAAGAGAGCCTTACAAGCGGAAGCCAACGAATTTGCAACGTATACTTCCCACTCATCGCGATAGGAAAGCGGCATCACTTGCTTCCTCACCTCCGATGTCAGAGCACAGTCCTGGCGAAAAATATGTATGCAACATATATATACGCTTTGTCTAACCGTCCCACGTGAATAGTAGTAGTAGTAGTAGTAGTAGTAGTAGTAGTAGTAGTAGTAGTAGTGCCACACATCTGAATCCCCATCGAGTAGCTTTGGAAGCGTTCTTTTTTTCACCTTACTACGTAATCTGTACACGGCACTTTTTGACGTGTGTGGCAGTAACCCATGTTTGCCAAAATACAATACTTTTTACGAGATGATACATGGCTGACGCATGGTTCTATACGTATATATCGCATGCATCCATCACTTCTTGCGTATATATTTTGTTTCTTGAGTTTATGTTAGACACGTAGTGTCGACAAGCAGAGATGTGCAACCGCATGCGTGAACGTCTGCAACCTATTGCGTCAGTTCTCAACGGCGCACTCACGATGCCTCAACCACGGGTTCAAAGGCGGCTGGTTGAGCGATATAATTTCCTGTCAGCGGTTGTGACAGATAAATACCATAATCGACACTGGTGGAGCCAGTGACATGCCTAGACGCATGTTTCACGCACCACACTTCTTGGTTTCCCCACCGACTTTCGCTTTGTTCAGTGACGCAGGGGAAATGCCAACAGGCTCACCGTGCGATGTTGAAGAGCCCACGGGCGCCAAACCTTACCAAGCACGGTGTTTTTGAGCCGCGCTGGAAGTCTGGCTCGTTTTATACTCGTGACATGTCTTCCTGGCAATCCTTTTTTTCCCGTTGTATTTTTATTTTTTTTCAATTATTGCGATGATAACGTGATTACGTGACCAGTAAATACTTCTTCCCTTAGCCGTTTAACCTGCCCATCGACACTAAGCAACATGGTGTAACGGCAATGGAACTTGTACACGCGGGTGACCCCAACATCACCCTCTAAGACCCCATGTATCCCCTAGCTTCTCTGTAGCTATAGTCGGCTTTACTGCTATACACAAATGAATTGCTGAGTAGGCGTGTTTTTAAGAAATATCAGCAGTCGGACATCGAAATATGAAGACCCTGAGGCATTTGATTAAATACCGCCATAAGACCCCATGTATACCTATAAAGTGCTATGCAGTGAGCCCCTATAACGTCCGCTTCACTATTGTACAAAATTGCTTTGCTGCAAAGCCTAATATTACTGTGTTCTTTTCTGAGCTCAATATTACTATTACTGGTCTTCTCTAAGCCTATTATTACTGGTCGTGTATGAAAATGTCAACGCCCTAGGACATCTTATTATTAGCATTTTCTTGAGCGGCAGAAGAGCGACACATGAGTTGTTGCAGATGGACAAACGGGTTTCCTCGAGTCTACACAGAAATGCGTTAAAAAAGAAGGAGCGACGCGACTATCCACTGGATGCCACGATGCTGTACCAACTAAGCCAATGAAGGAGTGCGGAAGGTGGTGACAGAGTAAATTAACAACTTAACAACCGCTGATCTGCTATAGTTGCCCATCACTTACAGGAAAGCTGCAAAGGAAAAAAACTTACAGCAGTCACACCCGTAAACTATTATTCTTTACCAGAAAGAATTTACGTAGGATCTCAGGCCCTTATAAATAAATCCCGCGTTGAAACAGCACTGGCAGAGGACGTCTTTCTAAAGTGTAGTGCATACATTCCACCAAAAGAAAGACCGCGACTGCAAGACCAACAAGCTGGAGGCACCTCCGGCTCGTCTAGGAATAACCCGCACCCGACGTGCGCCACGTGCCGAACTGGCTAAAGGCAGGACATACAGCACCTTACTGGACATCGCCCCGGACTTGAGCAGGAAAGAGGGAGACGGGGAGAGTGTATTTGCTGCATGACTGAGTCTGCTTACCCAGAAGCCCTAGCCAGGAGGTCTTCGCGTTATCATGGGATTTCGCTCGGGCAAGCGGCCCCACCTACGGGTGGGGAGATTGCGGAGCTTTCTATACCTCAGCCACCCTTCTTCAAATACGGCCCAGTCTCCATCCTCTTTTTCAATAAAATCTGTGAATTCATTCATGTAGCTTTTCATCGGCGTCATTAGCGCACGCGTGGTGGGAGCACGGGCTACACGGGCTAGTGTCGTCTCGGACGGCTGTTTGTGAGGCATGATTGACTGTTGTGGGGACCGAAAAGCATTGACGCAAACCTGGGGTCAAAATTTTCATGGCGAATTAATTGGAAGCTCTGCGGCAGCGCCCCCCACAAGTTCCATAGGCTTTGGTTGATGTACAAGGAGTACATCTGTGCTCCTTCACGCAAGGGGCATTGGCCATTACGACCGCAGCTGCTACCAGCCCAGTATTGCCACGGCGCCGGATGTTTTACGACGGACCAAAAGGACCAAAGAGAGAAGAAAAACAGAACTAGCCGCCTCCCTAAGACCTGCGTGTATACCATCCGAAGACAAGAATTCGTGACCCGAAGGAACCGCGATAGCCGGTCCCCGTCGAAGAATGCTTCTCGACAGGACATCGGCGTGTCTGCGCGGTTGTGCGTGGCTCGGCGTCCGTCATTTGGCGTGCTGCAGAGACAGCGTCCCCACCGCCTGCAGCCGTATATAGCCGCGTGTTCCGGTCTCGCGCCGGGGCACACGCAATCGTCGATGCCGCGCATGTTGGTCGTGGCGGCTGCCGCAGATCAGCGCCGGCCGAAAGCCATTAAGGCCAAGGCCTGCTCCGCTCCGAGCACTGCACTCTCGGGAGGCTATAAGCAGCCGCCGCCGAGGAGGAGGACGCGTCTCGGCGCAGTTAATGTCCATCCTCCGGCTCCTTGACATCGGCGTCCACCGCGCATTCCTGCATGCCGAGGACGGTGGAGCCTTCTCCTCGCTGCTCCTCCACCCGCAGGCGAAAAAGAGCGCTAAATGATGCCCACCAGCCCTGGCTCCTGAGAGGCTGGGTTCGATCCCAGGGTCGCTTTTGAATCCCCGTTCCGGCACGTGGGTGCGAAACTCGAGGACGCCTCCCGTGCAACTTCAATGCACGGGGACCGAATGAACGAGCTGAGCAGCGGTTCCTCATTGCCCGCACACTACTTCGAAACGTAAAAAGCGTTTATAAGCGTTTTTCCGAAACAAATAGTGATGCAGGTACGTGCAAATGGAAAATAAATGCACGCTAGAACTTCTGATAGGCATATGAATATTTAAATACACGGAATGAAGCTTTTAAAATTATTAAGCAGTTCTGGTTTTAGTTTCAGTTTCTAGTGCAGCCACTGTTTTGCATTGTTGTTCAAGTACAGTGGGAATATTTATACGCGTGGTGGGAGCTGTTTCCTCTTATTACTGTCGGTGTCTATATACGACAAACAGCGACAAAAGTCAGAGATTCCTGGCGACCTGTCTGGCGGTGAGCCGCCATGCACTTATTTTCCGCTCCTTCCCCTGGGTACGTGACAGTAAACAAACGAAGCATCGTTTGCCGTCTGACGAAGGTCGAAACAGCTTTGAAAGGTGGGGATCTTTCAGTCAAAGCAAAAATTCATTAAGCCGTTGGTATCCCTTTAACGTGGGTATACCATGCCGGATGAATACTTCCCGCTGCAACGCTGTACTCACGTCCAAATTTATACGCACCTTATTTCCAACGGCACACACAAAAAAATTACTGCGTCTTTCGTGGCTTGCCTGCAAACCACGTTTTTTTTTTAAAAGGGACAGTGTTGGAAGGACGAACGGACCACCAGTTATTTTTTAAGCAAATCTGTTGGGAAAGTTAGTGCATTATGATTC
Organism: Haemaphysalis longicornis; assembly: GCA_013339765.2. Lineage (NCBI taxonomy): Eukaryota > Metazoa > Arthropoda > Arachnida > Ixodida > Ixodidae > Haemaphysalis > Haemaphysalis longicornis. Next base: position 122,670,268 of record CM023448.1, on the reverse strand, counting down.
AAAAAATAGAGCGCGACTTGGACAACGACGTTAAAGAAGAACGACGGGACAAGCGCTCACATTGCAAGTGAGCGCTTGTCCCGTCGTCCTTCTTTAATGTCGTTGTCCAAGTCGCGCTCTATTTTTTGAATCAACAGTTATTTTATTTTGTCGGACCGTCGGATGAACAGATGGAGTGAATCGTGGCTGTGATCGAAGAAGACGCTACGCCGAGACTGCGCAGCCGGCATCGAGCAGAGGCTCACGAAAGGTGCACAGGGAGACAGAAAGACGCCGCGGACCGTCCGAACAGGATCGACCGACTCTGCTTACATTTGTCTACAACATAGAGTTCAACTCGTGCGGGTGCCCCTGGCGACCGAACTGGCTTGTACTTCCGTCACCGCCAAGTCCACACGAACATGCCTGCATACCGTTGGGACAAAAGGCCAAAAAGCGACCGTAGCCGCGTGGATCGGGGAGGAAAAACGGAGCGAGTGTGCCACGCTGTTGGCACGGCTTCGATTTAAAAATTAAAAAAAAAAAGTCTTTTTTGTGGGGGCACGTATACGTCCGATGCAAAGCCAGAGTTCTTGTAGATAAGAACGTGCGCGTATTCACGGTGTACCGCGGTGTTGTGTCTCGGGTGTATCGTCTCGTGAGTAAAGTATCAATAGGTTGTCGCGCCTACTGCAGGAACGGCTCAAGAATCATTTCTTTTTCTAACCCTTATAGACAACGCTGTAGCGCGCTTTTATGTACGCTCAGTTTTTTGTGATGACACCATTTCCGCTGTAACTGCCGCAATTCCTTCGATCGTATTCGCGCGTGCCGCGTTACTGGCCATCTGCCAATATCTGAGGTCTGATTATGCTTCCCCACAGTACTCTACGTTTGTTGTCGGCCAATTACATTCATTCTCACTTGGTTGATTCGGCATGAGAAATCTTTGCTAGCACAAACCGTAATGTCATAGGAAATGGGGCGTCCTGCGTTTCTAGGCACAAAGTTGCTGGCTCAATACCCACCAGCGGCGGCTGCTTTTCCGATAGAGGTGAAAAACAAAGACACTGTTGTGCACGACATTAGTTGCCTGTCAAAGGCACCCCAGATGGCCTAAAGTAGTCTCGTAGCCAAGGTTAGTTTCAGAGCACGTTTGGAGCATGCAGCTCCAAACTTGCTATCTTTGGTCGCTTTCTTTCATCACCTGAAACAAGACCTGGATCGCGTCGCGAGGTGGATCAGGGTCGCAAGATGTTGGGAAACTCTCGAGCACGGTATCATCCCAGTGGGGCCTTTCCTGTCTCTGCCTTCTTCGAAAACATCCCGGGCCTCCCGGACATTCGTGGGCGTCGCTTGGCTGGATGTCTCCGCCGAGACGACGGGCGCTTGACAAGCGAGCGCTTGCGCGGCTCGCTTCATCGCGTATACCGAAGACGACACAGCAGGAATGCGGACACGAGCTGTTACCCGCATTGCTTCGGTGGAAAGCGAGCGTGTTTTCGGGGAGGGAGGCGGGTTGTTGGCATGCCACAAGAAAAAAAAATCGTCGTCGGCTGAGGGAGAGGCAGCGAGCGATTCGCAACAGCTACGTGTCGTCGTGTTCTTTGTGACCGAGCGCATTGGCGGCTGAGGCAATGCCACGCGCCTGCCGAGCGGCTGCGACACGTCTGGAAGCTGTCCTCTGCCTTCATTCCGCCCACTCCGGGCTCCTTCTCCTCAGCCCCCCCCCAGCCGCAAGCACACACAGCCGCTCGATGCCTGGAAGTATTCCGGCTGGCGCCCTTTTCCCCCGTTGTTCGGTTTTTATATCGCTTTTGTTTTTGTCTGTGCTTGAGACATGCATTCCTACTGTGTGCAACATTTGTTGCCGCATACTCTTGTGCCTGTGCGCGGAATCCATGCCGCTAATATTGGAGGGATTTCTCTTAATTGAATACACATCTCTCAAGCAAAAAACTGCAAGTCACTTTGTGCCTGCGAGGCAAATGTTGCGAAAGTAGGGTACGTTTCCGGACAACGTCGCCTTTGTAGCAGGAAGGGGAACGATGCCAAGAGCGGGAGCAAAAAGGAGCGCGGATACACTTTGCCTCCTAGCCACAGAAAGTGAAGCAAACTGGGCGACTACCCATAAAACTCCCTCGGCAGCAATAAACCTGACTATTTTTTATACGTTCAAACAGTTGTGATGCAAAGAATATTCGGCTGTTGCAGTCGATTTTACAGACCAGTGCACGCATTACAAGAGAAAGCTTGAGCAATAATACGCTTAGTAATGATTACTTCAGCAACTTTACTGGTGAATGCAGCCGTTATTTAAAGTTCGCCCATTTTCAGAATTTTTCGACTGCACCCCCGTGAGGTACAGGGAATATACTGCCATGAAATCAGAGGAGACACATGATCTCTCTATAATAGACAAGGCTCAGTAGAGAGTACTTGTGCGCCCAAAATAAAGTGACAAAATAACATGCCGTAAAAAGCAATCAGATTGATTTGATGGATTGATTGATTGTGAGGTTGAACGCTCCGACGCAACGCAGGCGATGAGACGCGCCGTAGTGGAGGGCTCCGGATTAATTTTGACCACCTGGTGATCTTTAGCGTGCGCCGAAATCTCGTACACACGGGCGTTCTTGCTTTTCGCCTCCATCAGAAAAGCGGCCACCGCGGCCGGGAATCGAACCCGTGTCCTCGTGCTCACCAGCACAACGCCTTAGCCACTGAGCCACCGCGACGGGTAAGGGCTCCTTCCTCTTGTCGCTTGAGGCGCTTTGCTTCGCGATCTGCCTTAACGCTTTCTGATGGCTTCGATCTGTCTCCTACGCGTTGCGCCGCTGCTCGTTCCTGCCGCCACGTAATGGGAGAGTTGACGAGGATGGTGAAATTCCTTCGCTGCGTGTTCGCCCCCTTGGATGCCTTGTTCCGCTTCCTTATTTCATCTGCGGTGTACTGGCGGGGAGGGAGCCTTCGCTGCCGCCGAGTTTAAGCTCACGCTGTGGCAGGCCTCGCTCTATGGAACTCTTCCGAGGCACGTGGGTTACTGCTTCCGATGCCAACACCTACGCCTACACCTGCTTTTCAGCTCAACGTGCGCTGCTTTCGGCGGAGCAACACGTTGCAGCTTCGCTGGTTAACCATCTGTACGGAATGCGTGGGCGCATTTTTTCCCTACACTGGACTCTTCTTGCGAGACGCCGTCTGCTGCACTCGGTGCAAAGTTTGGTCCCATTGTTGTTTCTGCTGAGGCTGTCGTCAGCACTCGGGTTTGTAATGGCACCGGCCGTTTCGCGACAAGTTGTGCCTGCTTGCGTGCGTGCGTGCTTGCGTGCGTGCGTGCGTACGGCGGCGAACTAACACATTTATTGGTAACTTGGTAACTTCGTCATCCTCGTCCACCACTATCGCCCCGCACTGTATGGTCGTGGCTAATGTCAGCTATATATATATATATATATATTGAAATAAGGATTCATCAAAAAACGGAAAGCAAAATTGTATCATTGAAACAGATTAAGAATTTGGGAAAGAAAAAGTGAAGAAAAATCCCCCGGTGGGATCCGAACCCACGATCCAGAATACCGGTCTGGTGCGATAACCACTACGCTACCGCGGGGCGATTTTTTCCTCTCACATTCTTTCTGCCCTGTCCGAGGTCGACTGCTCCTTATTGTGTTATTTTCAACGAGTATTCCTATTCTGATCGCTACATGCATAGCGAGGGCCTCGTCTGGCAGTCGAAGGAGCTAGTTCAAGCTTCGACTGACATGTCGTAGACACTGAGTCACGTTAAAAGAAGGTCCCTTCACCCGATTAGTCCGATGGCGCTGGCCAAAGCACAGGAAACATACCTATAAATACCCAGAGTGAATGGAAAATCCCCCGCGGTAGCGTAGTGGTTATCGCAGACCGGTATTCTGGAGGTCGTGGGTTCGGATCCCACCTGGCGGGCATTTTTTCTTCACTTTCTTCTTCAAATTCTTAATCTGTTTCAATGATCTACCACATCCTCCCTTGCTTTCCGAGGTTTTCTCGACTGCCAATCCTTATTTCTGTGTTATTTTACGAGCCCCTCATTTCCTATTCTGATTCGCTACATGCATAGCGAGGGCCTCTGTTCTGGCAGTCTTGGTGCCAAAGGGAGCTTAAGAGGGTTCAAGCTGGTCGACCACTCTCGACATGTCGTAGACACTCGAGTCACGACCCGGGGGTTAAAAGAAGGTCCCTTCACCCCGATTAGTCCGAGGCGCTGACCACCCCCAGCAAGGACAATACCTAACAAATACCCAGAAAGTGATGGGAAAATCGCCCGCCGGTAGTGGTTATCGCACCAGACGTATTCTGGAGGTCCTGGGTTCGGATCCCACTGGCGGGCATTTTTTCACTTTCTTTCTTTCTTAAATTCTTATCTGTTTCAATGACTACCACATCCTCCCCTTTGCTTTCCGAGGTTTTCTGACTGCAATCCTTAGTGTATTTCAACGAGCCCATTATATTTGATTGCTATATATATATATATTATATATATATTATATAATAATATATGAATAAGAGGAGCAGAGAGAGAGAGAGATTGTAAGGGAGATAGTCGAAGTTTCGGCATAAGGCTGAAGGGGCTTATTTACGGTCGAGGTTTCAACGCACAAGGGACGAGCCGAATGGACGAGACGCGAGGCTGCCACTGGACGAGAGTGTTCTCTTCCTCATGCGGCATCCAGTGTATACCCCACAGCGATATTTGTCCGTTGTGGGTGGTGCAAATCACAGTTCTTTCCATCTGCGCAGAATATTTGCTACAATACCTCCTGGCGAAAAGAGGAGCCATCCTGGCGACCTAAGGGTAACACGACACTAGCGGGTCATAATAGGGCTTCACCCTCTGGACGTGAACCGTTCGCGACCGCGATGTCGGTGGTCCGAGGTGGGCGTTACGGGTTCAACAACATAGTTTACATGTGACGTTTGTTCCAGTACTCGGTAAGAGCCCTGGTGCTTGTGAAACAAATTTCGACGAAAGTCCAGGAGCCGGGCACCGTATACCCAAAGCAGGACGAGTGATCCTTTTGTGAATGTTGGAGCTGAAACAGAGCCATCGCGACGCGCCTTTTGGCCTTTTGGCGTTGCTGCTCGTTCTATGTAAATCGCCGGAGTAGCTGGCGATTACCAAAAAAAGAAAAATAATAACCCCAACTTTTTTTGTTGCTAAATAATCAATTGTTTGCAGTTACTCAACCAACTTTTTTATTATTCGTTCAAACGCTAAGATGCCACTGAGGAACGTACTCATGCACCTTTAAAAAACAACCCATGCAGTTGCTTCAGAACTGCAACTATCGCAGCGAATTGACAAACGATTCCCGCCCCCGCAAAAAAAAAAAAAAAATCGAAACTCACGTCTTAATCGTGCGGCCCGAGGGCTACCCTCGATATATTCGGAGTGCATGTACGACGTCCGCCATATGCTTTGGCGTGCCATCAAATCGGTGTTTTACTCGCCGAAACTAAACCTGGCCTATGGGGCGTGCAGTACTGAGAGGCTACGGGTTAATTTATAGCCCCGGGGACATGTTTAACGTGCCCCGAAATCTGGACACACAGGCGTTTTTAGTTTTTCGCCTCCATCAGAAAAATGACCTCCGGGGTCGTACCCGCGTCCCCGCTTCGGCGTGTGAAGCCCCGATAGCTTGGACACCACACGGCAACGATGTGAAGAAGTCAACAGTCGTAACGAAATGCGAGGAATGCCTGCCTGCAGAACTGGCAGCGCCTCTCGCGAATCCGTCACCGCCTACGCGCGCGCGGCTGTCGGCCAGCGGCTCGCAGCATGCGACAGAATTGCGCATTCCGCGCTGCGCTAACAAAGCGCTCGCAGGAGAGGGGGCGAGAGAGAGCAACAACCCCCTGGAGGCTCCCAGCAGTGCCACGGTTCATTGGTTGCCGGGCGTCGCACGCACTCGGAAAATGCGGCTGTGCGCTCCTCCGCAACGCCGCCGGCGTGTCTGCGCAGAAGTGAGAGTGAGCGATATCTTCCGCCTGTGCGCAGAAGGGAGAAGAAGAAAATAATAGAAAGGGGCACCGTGCACTTTCGTCTAAGTGTACCAGGGGAATTTTAGGCCTGCCGAATGTGGGTCCAAAGCGATAAAGCGACTGTCGGTATGTATACATAGCCAGCATATCGGCAGGTCATATAGCCGGCAGAGAGTCGGGGAAGCGTCTATGTTTCTGAGGCCGAAACGTGCGGAGACTTCCCTAAAATGGAACTACATCCCACGATAGCCGGAAGGAGGAAGCGGATGTAAAGCGTTCATTTCAGTCGAAATGAAAATTGAATTAAATTGGGCGTGATGGTGTCTTCTTTCAGAAGGTCGCAGGCTAGCGCCGCTACTTGTGCCTGATTGCCCGGGTGTTCCTGGCATACAAACTGCGAGCTGGTCAGCCCGCACTCCCAGTGCTCTCGGGAAGGGGAAAGCATATGGTGCGGGGCATTCGGAAGTTGTCTAAGTAGGTTGCAGGGGATCGTCGCCATGTGCGTGCATTTGGGAGGTTCACAAATAATTCTGGTCATACCCTAGGAAATGCTTCCGTGATGCAAGGGCTATCAAAACCTTGCACAACCTTGCACAGCGTGAAGATCTAGCTTATAACCCACGCGTACGAGACCAACAGAAAGTGTTCCAGCGAATCCCGTCGTTCTACGTTATTTCTCTTGTTCTGCATGGGTTTTTTTATTCGTAGGTTGGTTTGTTTCTTTTATTTCAATAACCATCACTTATATTCCTGGGCTACAATGTTGGATAAGTGGTCAGTGCTCGGCCATACCACGAGGAGGAAATCAGGCTAAGAATTATTATGGGCTGGGGTGCATTCTGCGAGCACTCTCTAACGATGAATCATATAGACTTCCTCCGTTACTAAAAGACCTGTATACAATCAATTCCGGCGATAACTTAGCGGGTAGGTACTCGGGGGCTTGCAGCGACTCCGAAAGAAAATTTAAGTCAGCCCGACGAGCCATGGAAACAAGGATGGTTGGGAGTGACGCTGCTCAGGGATAGGAAACGAGCATCGTGGATTAGTGAACAAACTCGAATGGAGAGAGAGAGAGAGAGAGAGAGAGAGAGAGAGAGAGAGAGAGAGAGAGAGAGAGAGAGAGAGAGAGAGAGAGAGAGAGAGAGAGAGAGAGAGAGAGAGAGAGAGAGAGAGAGAGAGAGAGAGAGAGAGAGATGAGAGAGAGAGAGAGAGAGTGCTTCATTTGGTCAACTCGAATGGGAGACATCCGACTCATAGTAAGACGGTAGAAGTGGAGTTGGGCCGGGCTTGGCCCTGTAAAGACTGACAATGGGTGGGACATCTGACTGACGGAAACGGCTACCGGGGGACGAAGAGAGCTACACGTAGACGAAGAGAGATAACGCGATAGAAGTGCGAGAGAAATAAATTCGGGGCCAAAGAATGGTAATACGTAGGTTGATGATGGCGATGATGACAGCGGCTACGCCTTAATATGATGATGATGATGATGATTAATGATCACGTATGTACGTTCAGTGCTTTTAGATCGGTGGGACGATTGCTGGCTCTTTTTTCCTCTTGTGTGTGTTCGTTTCTCTTTTCAATACCAGTCGGTTATCGTGAAATTCTAGCCCCGGCAAAGTGGCCACTCTCACACTTTTTATTCACTGTTTGCTTTTATATCCCATTTCGTACAGTCATCGTGAAAGAATACGGTAAAGTTCCGTGGCGAACGTTGACCCTCCGAATGCTAACGAGTTACCGTCCGAAACTCAGATGATGCTCGCAAGACCGTAACGCCCGAACGTTTCAATTATTCGGACTCTTTCGCAGGACCTTCCTTAACTCTTGCTTCGACGGACACCCGCTGCTCAGCGCTTAGCATCACAAACGTTTTGCATTGCAGAGGTGATAAGTGTCGGTATTTCTGCTCGATGTTATTCATCGCTTTTTCCTATTCGCTGCGAAGAATGATTAGCATGTGAGGCACCTGTAATCCCTTTCCGCGAACGACCCAACCATCCCTACGGCTCTCGCTAGACGTCGGCACTCGCGCCTTGGCCTCACCGGTTTGCCTTGCTCCCTTCCTTCCAGCGCCGCACCAGCTATCGAACTCCCCCAAAACGTAAAGACACGGCACCAGATGTCGTGGTGACTTTGAAGTTGATTTTATGTAATAAAAGGGGAGGGATGGAGAACGGCGCTCACGCCCTATTAAGCTATCCGAGCTCACTATACTTTGAGTGAAGTCCAATTTACACCTATCTGTTATATTTTGTGGTTGTTTTAGGGGCGAAGCACTTTGGGGGCTCAGGCTGTCGGCGTCTCCTGTCGTGTTATGTAGTCACGGTACTAAAACACCGAAACACTCGTTTTCCAACTCCTCGCGCTAGAACGTTTCATCTTCATGGGCAAAAACGCGTACTAAAAAAACACACCGGGACACTCGTTTTCGCAACGCCTCGCGCTACTTCTTAGCATACTTCTTAGCACGCTGCGGCGTGTGACACGAAGACAACTTACGGCCAGTTTGTCTCTCATTTCATTGCTTAAATCCGGTTCAAACTCAAGAGACGGCGCCACTGCCTCACCAAGCGCGCGATTGCTCCTCCCACCGGCGCTTCTCCAGCGCCCAATCAGCGCGCGCCGCGTCGCAAGAGAGAGACTTACAATCTTTGAATACACTTAACACCGCATGCTTCGCCCCTCCCCAGGTTTCACGTTAGTGGAGAGGGTCCGGAATTTTTATTTGCGCATTCAACTGCTTCCATAACTCCTAGTGCAGTATACATCCATATCTCGTGTGCACGACCAAGCTGTAACCCATCCGAAGGCCGTGCCCCCTTTTAAACCACGAGATTTTCTTTACAAGTGTGCCAGGGGATTCCTAATACTCTTTCGCCATGAGTTCTAAGTGAACCAGGGAAAGACAACATCAAGGCAACACGGCACGTGCGCTCCCTCGTTCGGGTGGCCCCAAGACACCGTGTACCTGCGTTCGCGTGAGCTGGGTAAAAAAATGCGCGAACTGTTCATTCCCGAAGAGGATAATCACGAAGCCTGAACAAACAACGAGGAACGCATACGCTTCAACTCCTGCTCCAAGTTTTCGCATCCGTTCCTTGAAGCGATGAGTCGATTGTGATCCGTGATGAGGAGTTATTTACTCAGCATCAACCAATGCCGAATCGCGCAGTTGCCGGAACGAATCGCGAAGCATCGTATGATGGCGTAGAAGGACGTGGACGGGGAGATGGCCGCTGTTCCACGAAGAATTATGTCGCATTCTGTCGTGGCATAATTTGTTTGTTCGAAAAGCGCAAGCCCGACAATCCCTGCGCCGGGGGTCCCATCGTCATAGCTTCCGAGCCTTCGTCTCTATACGGTTGAACGCCTCCCGACGGCGACGGCAGATTTGGCGCTTCGCTGTGTTGCCTCCTTGGCCGACGGCGCGGTGCTCGGGCCGCCCCCCCTCGGTGCCCGTCATGCGCGTGACGCAGTTCGTGAGGAAGCGGGTCTGCCGGGTCATTGTTTCTTCACCGCTTCATCCGAGCGCGGCAGCCCTGCGACGAAGAAAGTGTTCTCTGGGGTCGAACACTTTCGAAAGCGGCGGGGCGTCCCTAACGAAAGCACTCGTGGCGACGGGCGATGATCGCGCGCCCTTACGAGTTTTCGTCCGGACGGGTGGCTGGCGGCGTCGGGAGATTGATTTCGTGGTGGCGTGACGAACCGGTTGATCGGGTAAGGGAAGGAGCTACAAAGCAAGGCCCACAGCGAAGGAAGGGGGAGGGGGGATTTCACGCGTGTAGCAAGCAGTCATCAGTTAATTTAATGGAGATGCGCAGGGAAGGTAATCTGTAGTTCCCTCCTTTCCGTGGCATTCCGATGGATAGCGCTCACAACTTCTTCGTACAGGTATGACGACTGGTACGGGTGTATTATGATGGCATAGTCAGGGAAGCCAAGAGATCGAAGAAGTCAAAAGATCCAGTAGTCTTGAGACAGCCAAGTCAAAAGATTGAATGAGCCAAGACGTCCGATATAGGTCAGGAGGTCCGAAGAGTAGAAAGATCCAATTGATCAAAATGTCCGCTCAAGTGATAATATCCAGTTAGTCATGAGATCCAACCCTGCACCTCGAGGTATGTAGAAGAAGGAGGCCGTTGAGGTAAAACAACAGTCGTTATGAAACAGATACAAGAGGACCCTCAGCTCCGGTATATGAGCTTGCGCTTCCAAATGTTGAAGCCATACTCTCACCGGGGCGCAACCGGGGCTAGATGCGCACGTTATAAACGGCACCATTTCAGCGAACTTTTTACTTTGGTTTTTGTTGAAGGCATCTCTAAGTTTGTTTTAATTTTTTTCTCAACCTTTGGTTATTAAATTCGAATTATTGCTTCATTATTTTCAGTATAAGTATCACCATTATTGTCATTTAGTGAAACAAATGGGATAGGACTAAGCGGGACAAGTTTTTACGGTAACATCCTGAGAGTTTCTGCCAGATCAACTGTTGTCCACTGATCTACTCGCTGGAATTACCTTTACAAATTCGAACTTGCCAGCAAATGAACGAAAAAATACGCCAGGGATAAATCGCTCGAGTCTCATTGCAACTGCCCGGTTTTCACTCACGGCCGTTTCATCGAACACGATTCGATCTAAATTTGTTGCCTGGTTTGTTTCCGTAAAAGTTACGCACTCTCTTTAGCCAGGTCTTCTTCTCCATACGCCATCAGGTTCAGGCATATAACAGCGATGAGTTGTTGAATCACGTTCATTTGAGCAAGTTTCAAAGTCAGATTCTGTTCCGTTGGGTAACATGATGGCGCGTTATTAATCCATATATGGGGATATTATAGGTACGACAAAGATATATGTTAAAAGGTGAGGTTACGTTTGGGAAATGCGTTTAAGTTAGCTAACTTACGTTAAGTCTTACATGAGGCGTCCCGTCAGACAAAGGTAAAATTGTCAAGAAATACGAAGAGAATAGAACTTACAGAATTTAGGCAAGCCAAAACCTTAATGGTGCAAGCGATATTTGTATTAATAATGATGTTTCATGGCCCCGACAGCCTTAGGGAAAAGGCAGTTGGTGAAACGGCTTCAGTGAATCGAGAATTCTCCCTCTTCCTTTTGATAAAATGGTGCTGGCGAAACGGCTTTTGAATAAGCGTCTAAGAATTGTAACAACAACTTCCCTGGAATGTCGGTTCATTTTTCCTTAAGTACTAGCGCAACAAGAAGCAACGCACTGCGTTTGACAAATTTTGACGCGAAATTGGCACACCGTGTATATAACGAGGGTGCATTCTTGCGTGTTTTTTTTTTTTTTTTGCGCTGTTGACAAGAAAATACTTGTGTACAGACCAACCGGCCTTTTGTCAGTCATATAAGACCTACTAAGGCTATTAAAATATGTTGATTAAACATCTCGCGAAAAAAATGGCTGAAAGAAACCAAGCCCACTGTCAAAAAGAAAAAAAAGAAGAAGAAAAGAGAAAGCTGTGCCTGCTACTCTTTGCTTGTTTGCCTCAGCTGTGTCGGGAAATCCTAGGAGTCGGGAGGTCCAAGACCGTACTTCTTGACTCGCAGGATCTTTTGGCTAAATTTTGCCGCGTCACGAGTTTCGCATTGGTCAGAAGGTCCAACCAGTCACGAGATCAAACGAGTCAAGAGGTCGGGATCTGCCGCAAGCATGTGTACCAGATCCAAGCAATGTTACATGACTGAAAAAGAAAGTACTGGAGCAGCATTACGTTAACACAGAGCGCCAACTTAACCTTTCCGGTGAGTGCCTTGCATGACTTCTACGTCGACTCTCAAGGTGGCATGCTCGCGCCTGCTTATAGAAGCCCGCCAGTTCTCATTTCTCGACAGATGCCGGTGACGCTCGGCGTACGCGCTAATTGCGAACGGACGTGCACAATTCGCAGAAAGGCTCTGGGAGCGTGTGTCTTCTTTGCAATTCGTGCCTCACAGTTCGAATGTAGTGCGAAGGGCACATGATTTGACGAAGTGGCGAGGGTGGCGTCTTCCGCGGCGTGCAAGCCCTCGTGGCCTCGTTTTCGGCCCCTCCGCGGCAGCCAGGCACGCACCTCGAAGCGCGGCTTCCAAGGTGCCGCCGTGCAGCAGTGCGGTGCCGCTTTGAAAGTATACGACCTAAAAATAAAGTGACATGGCGTGCTGACGTTGAGGGGGCCCACAGGGACGCCCGGAGACAGCTGCAGCAGTGGCTCCACGGCCGCCTGAGGCAACGGGGGGCGGGATTGAGACACTCTCAGCTGGCTCGGCAAATCGTGCGACAGATCGTCCTAGAGAGCGACCGTTGCAGACGGGTTCGAACCTCAGTGCTCGAACCCTCGTCGCTACAGTGCAAGCGTCATTCAATTCGTCCCTGTATTTGTGATTCACCTAGGAGTTTTAGTATTATATGACATATATGACGCGGATGTCAGTCATGGCCGAGAAGGCTTATGTCATGCTCTGGCGAAGGTGCGCCGGTAGTAGCAGCGCGGGAAAGTACCGGTTAATGGTACAGTAAAGTCGGTAAGCTGGAGTGGGGGAAGGGGGGGGGGGGGGGGGGCGGCTGGTAACTCCTTTGGAAGATTTTCGCACACAAGAGCATGCGTTTTTGTCTATGGGAGGCGTTCACGTTGACTACATATTAAGCCGTCGGGTAGTGATAGTAAGCTTGACAAAAGCCGGCATAGATAGTTCTAATACACACGCTAACGCTCACTACAATAGCCTAATGAGAGGTAGAGAGAAAAAAAAATTATTGAGAGGCAGGGGTTAGGGAAGCGTGCATGGTGGCCGCCGTTTGGAGGTCTGCGGCGACCATGGCAGCTCGTTCCACCATGCCAGTGGAACGCCCGGGACTGAGCTAGCCAGCGCAGCCTCGCATTGCTCGTCACAAGTGGTTAAAAAGAGGGGATGGAACCTCCAGGGCGGCATACGCGTTCTGCACGCGTTAGTCCAAGTCTAAAGTCGCCCTGCTGGGATCAAGGGAGGGCCTAAGTTTGGAAACAAGATTTAGTACCAAGTTGGGATTCAGGTGATGGTTCCACTTGGTATTCGTTGTTCTTTTAGTATTTACCAGGCATGAAATGTCATATTGTCGCTCCTGCCCTATTCAAGCGCTGTTCTGAATTTTGGTAACAATGCACTTTTTTCTGACCGTTCATGCTGATTCGTCTTCATGAAAGGCAAAATTAAATGGCATGACGAAGCGGCTACGGAAAATGTACGTTTAATGTGCTTTTTGTTTTTTTTTTGTTTTGTTTTTTACCGGGAATATAACCCTCGACAGTGTTGACAACGCGGCAATAATAAGTTTGCGACTCTGCGATGTGTCTTACGAACACTGCATGTGTGCTCCTGAATTGGACGCTGTGTACAAACTGCATCGCGTTTGAAACGAAATCGCCGCGCAAAGCCTTTAGACTGGTCGTATAGAGGCCCGAAAAAAACAAGGCTAGATATATCACGTTTCCTCCTAAAATAAGGTGAACATTTGGAGGTTTACTCGGCACCGCGAAAAAATGCGATTCCACGCAAATCGCAGTTATTCCCCACTTGATCGGAAACGAGCAGGCCGAATGGGTGAATGAATAAGATCTTTAATGAGAACAACAGGTGAAAAAAAAAAAAAAAGTTTTACGCCGAATATAGTGAAACTTTTTGAACACACGAATAACAGATTAAACGATTATTTCGTTTTTGCTTGTTTTTGCAGGGGTGGACCCGTTGGTCCAGTGACTTCTTCTCAACCAGCAACAGTCGAGATCAACACAACGTAAGTCTGAACTGCATCGGTTTAGGTTAGGGGCGTCCTCTCATAATGTGACCTCAACATCTGCTGAAGCCGCTTTCAAGCTCATCGCAATTCGTAGTCTGTACTTATCTGCGTGTAAAAACTAAATGCGCCCAAAAAGGCGTCACCTTCAGGCAAACTGAACTTGTGGGTGTTACGGCAAGACCAGCGAGGCACTAGAGATTCCAGCAGGTATGGACAATGAACGCTTGCAACTTAAAACACCACAGACAAACTTAGTATGCACAGCAAAGAAGCAGTCTATATGATTTATTTATTTATTTATTTATTTATTTATTTATTTATTTATTTATGATTAATTAATATTTATTGTTTATTATTGATTGATTGATTGATTGATTGATTGATTGATTGATTGATTGATTGATTGATTGATTGATTGATTGATTGATTGATTGATTGATTGATTGATTGTGTCAACCCGCCACACAAGCCCCGCGTTCGGTTTCAATTTTCACCTAAAGTCTATGGCGTAGAAAGTCGGAATCATTCTGTGTGAGCTCGTTACTCAGGTACACGCCAGCGTGTGCAGACGGTCCCGAAAGCTGCTTACGTCGCAATAGGCCATGCGACTTCGTGGTTCATCCCGGCGCCATTGCCTACAGCTGCGCTTCGTTGTCTTGAAGACGGGGCTGGGTAAGCAAGACGTGGAGACACAGTAAAACAAAGATGAAAACAGAGGGTAGGAGCGGTTGCGGCAAGAGGGAGAGCGAGCAGAGTGGCGAACGCTCTGTGCAGCTGTCAGGGGTGTCACCTCCCGTTCGGCCGTGACTCGGGCCCCCCGTGTGGCGTGACTTTGACCCGCAGCCGACGACGGGTTTGTGTTCAAGGTGTGACCCGCTGGCCCGGATTTGTTTCTCCGGGCCGCGTGGGCTGACTCGGCTTCGTGTGCGATCTCCTTTGTCGGCACACCAGATAAGGCCCACGTGCCGTCTCTCTAGTGGGTATCGGCGTCGCTCTCTCTTTTGCAGCGACAGCGGTTAATGGCAGACGGCCAAGCGTTTCGGGCCCGCGTGTGCGTTGAAAGCCTGTCAAGGGTGCTTCACTGTAAGCATGGTCATAATGATGGAAAGCTAACTTTATGAATGAGAACATGATGGAGTTGAATGTGAAACGAAATCGAGTTCAATACGGGTATTTCGACACAAACCTTCGAGAGGGCGGTTATTAAAGCGAAGCTTCAGTGTCCTCACTGATGCCGTTGTACGCCAGTACGCCCTGCAGGGAAGCCAACTTTCTCTGACGATGATGGGGAAGTTGACTTCAAGGCTGTCGATATGTGACTCGCCCATCACACCCACGTTGCAACGCGTGGTCTCCGTCATCCCAGGAAAGGAAGGACTTGCTTTGGTGGTGGGCGTGGGTGTGGCCGCGTTTGCTCACCCAATAATTACGTTTACGTAATGTGAACGTCTCCTTTTTCGCATCTGAGTGATTGTAGAAATACCAACCAAGGCTTAAGCCGGACGACATGATTATCAAAGCTTTTTTTTTCACATTTTTTGTCTTCCATGACCGCGTACACGTAGAGATGAAGCTGAAACTCGTGACACGTAATGTGAATACCCCTTCGATGTTTCGTTTTCAAAAAGGCGAACAGAATGAGGGGTGAAAAAACGTAAAGTTGGCTCGAAGTGAGTGGCTTCGACCCTTATAGTTTTAGCCTGAGCGGCACCGCGCTTGGTACACGCGGCCAGCAGGACACAAAAGTGCAAAGCAGAGCTTAGTGTTCCCGGAGAGAAAATGGTGCACAGCTGGAATAAAACCGACGCTGGAATACTGAAATACTTGGCCAGTTCCACCAATCATACACATGTACTACTTACTGCCTTGCTCTAAACAGATGGTGTTGAAATGGACGTCTGCTCAGATGCTGTTGAAATGGGCGTCAGCTCAGCTTGGTGCTATTTTGAACGCCTTTCACGTTTCCTCCGGTGAGCTTCAGATGTGATGGCTAAGGCACTGCGACAACTGCTTTCATTCCAGTTTCAGCGGCTGCTTTGTTTACTTTGGCTCCGAGGCGGTGAAACAGAACCTTTTAACCCAACAGATACTCGTTCTTAGGTGATAGTAAGCTGCATACCATTCGAATTTTTCAATGCAGTGCTACATATACTAGTCCTGCCACTTGTACAAAAAAAAAAAAAGGTTGAAGCAAAAAAAAAATTGCGTCGGCCGGGAATCGAACCCGGGCCACCCGCGTGGCAGGCGAGTATTCTACCACTGAACCACCGACGCCGGCGATGTAGCTGGTTTCGCAAGGCCGTGTAGAAATTAAGCTACTCCGAATGTAGGTCACTGTTGGGCTTCGTGCGTTTCGTGTACTGTAGCCATTCTCACTCTGGATTACAGAATTGTGGATGAGGCTATACAGCTGGCATGGGTGTCAGGAGATCGGCCTTCAAAAAACCTAGTGTACCACTCATTTCCAACACTTTTGTACACTTTTCCTCTACCTTCCGCAAGTGCTGTCGGGGTTTTTCCGTAGATGTCGTTTTATTAGCTGGCCGCGCAACCATGTTCGCCGCACTCGTGGCTGTTCCGAGAGCACTGATACAGTCTATTAACCTAATCCGTGCACTAGGAGCGAACTAGAACTTCTTATTCGTTTTTGTTTAAATGGGGGTATACAGGTTAGGGTAGCAGGCCAAGTTCTGCGTTTTTACCTCTGTGTTGTTATATTCCGGGAAGTATTCCTTCTTTTCTCCTGTTTTCTAAGCTTCATTCTTCTTTGCAGCTGCAAAGCCGACTGAAACATAAATGGTGAAAATCAGTGCTTAACATTTTTTTTTTTTTTTTGCGAATCTGAAGGGCAACTCTAATTTCGAAACTGCTGACTCTGGCGATCGATATAGATGAACTTCTATAAGGTAAGAAAGGCTCGCTTTTGCGATAGACACAGCAAGGCAGGAGTGGTAGAGAAAGGGCTAAACATAACGAGAGGATAGGCTGGTGGGCCAGCAATACGAAATACATCCTTTGGAAAAGTCCACAGCAATAGTTAGGAAGGCGTGGATGTAGTGTTAGAGTAGGGAAAGCGAAGGAGAGTGCGGGTGATAGAAAAAGAGCCTATATTAATTTTGAATCACCTGATAAGTTTGTCGTGTACGTGCGGCTCCTGGCCCGTACTAGTATCGCCGGCAAGCTGGAGTAAATTAATTACATCTGGCTCAAACGTCGTTTCACAACTTCGACAATACATCGCACGCCAGTAAAATGATCAAACCGGGTTTTGTGTCGAGTGATTACTCACCACTAATTGCTTTAAAACGAATTCCAGCACATGTGAAATTGTACTGGAACTTGTTTTAACTACTCCCACAATTTATCTAAGCCTTATAACTTTAAACTGGTTGCTTATCTCGGGATAACTCATATCAATATATATGAAGTAACAAATGTTTCCGAAATTTTATTTGTAACGAGAGCAAATGAAGAACACCTGGCTAAACATGTTTTCCCAGTTCCCACGGTATTTCCTGAGTTAGTACAGTGATGGAATTCATCTTCGCATTAATATATTCCTTGCGCGCGCTTAAGTGATACGCCAAAGTAACATTTGCGCATGCGCAAATGTTTAAGAAATAATTTTAATATTTTTAAGCATTTTACTTTAAAGGGACAAGGAAGACAAAATGCAAGTTTAGCTTACTAACAAATCTGGTTTTCCCCAATAGCAATGAGAACAAATTCTAACCCGAATTTTTGACATAGAGTCTACGTTATAACAAAAACAGATGAAGCAGGGGCGAATCACGAGCCACTTTTTGGCCGGGGCCCTATTACTTTAGAATAACTTGTTTTTGCGATTAGCGGCCGCTACCAAAACCACCGTCAAGGAACACCACTGGGTGATTGTAGTGGTATCTCTACTTACCTTTGATTGCGTCAGTTGTAATTTGTAACGGGCAGTTCATAGACTGAAAACTGCATTTTTAGTATTCCTTCATGACTAGGGTGACCAGACGTCCCGTTTTGGCAGGGACAGTCCCATTTTTAACGGCCGCTTGTGCCATGCAGTCTTTTTGTCCAAATGAGAAGACTGGGAGAGGCCTTTGCCCTGCAGTGGGCGTAGACAGGCTGGTGATGATGATGATGATGATGAAACAATCATGTGCCGTTTTCGCAGAACTTCATAGTTTCGAAATTGGCGCCCAGCAAGTTTATCAAACCATAAGTGCGCAGAATCACTACTAGTATATTTTACAAATATGACCGTAATTACTTCAATATGTTTACCAGGAGATCTATTCTTATCAAAGAACGCTTTGATGTTTCTTGTTTAAGACGATTTCAAAAGGATTATTTCATTAGTGCACCATTGTCAAGCGAAACATTGAAAAGACACTAGAAGATTGGAACTCTTCAGGTACCTATTTCGGTCCCTGAGAGGTGGTTTCGAGTCTTTAACGTTTAAGCCCTGATTTTTTTATTTCGCGCAAAACAATGTTTTATGCGTGTTTTCTTAAAACGTAGGTCCCAATAATCCCACTAACAAAAAATGGCGCGGGTAGTGCAAGTATTAACTGTTTTATTAATTAGGCAATTAATTAGAACATCTGGCAATTAAAATTTTTATGTTGAGCTGAAACGTATTTCGTGCAAGTTTTCCTAAATTTTATGACCACATGAGCCTACGAACAAAAAGTGAGCTGAATAGTGTACGTATTTATAGATTTACAAGCTTGTGAATAAAACTAGGGCCTCTATTTTTTTAGTCTCAATGTGGCAATTTTGTCTTCACCGGAGCTTCTTCGTCTTTGTAGCTCCCAGCTCGCGCTAAAACGCAACAACGGTGATATCTATCGCAAGAGAGATCCTTGAAGAACAATCCCCCCGAAAACTAGCTGTTTGGTTTCGTTCTCTATGCGCTATAGGAACTTTTATGTTGTGGCGTCAATTGACACCGCCAGGGCCGAAAGGAAAGATGACAACAGGGATGTTCACGGCGCTGAGATTTCTCGCGTCGCGGAACTGGCCTTGTGTTTTCCCTGGAACCACGGCTCTAGTGGAGCACATTTTTTTTTTTAATTGTGAACTCGAAGGGAACATCAACTTGCTGCCAACATTGCGTGCAGTGTTACTTGTGCGCCTGAACTCTCTGTACAAGTGCGAAGAATTTTACAACCGAGTCTTGCGGGATAAAGTTCTGCTTAAGAAAACAATCGCGACAAAATACACCAACGAAGGACCCGGAGCGGGACCTTCGAAATGAATGCAATTAATTGAACTGTGAGTGTGATTGTTACCTCAACCTGAGTGAGGGCTTAGCGCAAAATGTAACGCTTTAAAGAAAACTTCAAAAGATTTTAAAAACATTTAAAAAGATAAAGAAAATAAATATTTTCTTCAAACGTTAATCTCTGTCTTTAGTAAACCACCTCCCCCCTCCCCCCGCCGGCGTATCCCGTTTTCTATCTCCAGGAATATGGTCACCCTACCCAGGACATCACTGCTGACGTCATGGAGCGCGAAACTTGAAAATTTTAAAGCAAGAGCCTTGAGTGCCCCATTGTACGAAAAAGCGACGTTGTTGTGCGGTGCAGGAAACGGCCGCCGCTGTAAAGAGCAAAGAAAAAAAAAAGACGTGCAAAATTGCCGGGATTTGTGGATTTTCTAGACGCAGTCGCCACTGCTCACCGCACTGAAAAATTAGCAACTACGCCAGGCACATCTGTCTCTATTACTCAGTTTTCTTCCCCACGCCTAGTGCAGCCAACAGAGTTACATTGGTTAACCCGCTGCTTTTCCTCTCCCGTTTTTTATTTTCCCTCCCTCCCTACACGTACGAAATCTCCCGAAGTTTATGCCGACAAAAAAAGGTATGCGTCGAACGAGCTCACCTGCTGTCATCACTATTCAGCGTGGGAGCGGTGTCGACAAAGTCCACGTAGACACTCGAATACGGTACTGCACTCGGTACTGCTAAGAATACGGTACTACTAAGTCGTCCCCGGAGGGCGTCTTCACCGCAATGCTCCAGGCTGACCAATCGAGGCGGCTAAGTGTGCTACTTCCACGAATGACGTGGCCGAGCATACAATTTGAGGTAAAAAGGGCATCTGCGCAGGGACATCGCAGAATGCGAAACGCCATTCACGCCTTGCGTGTTCCACCTATAGCTATATACGCACATGCACTTAACAGTGGAGCTGTTGTACAAGCCGTAAGGTCGGTGTTGCAGGAAAAAATACCAAGAAAATGCGGAGAGCGCGTGAGCTCGTGCCTCGCGGTGACCGCCGAGTCCCCGGCACGCGCAGTGGCTTTAGCAAAAAAAAAAAAAAAAAAAGTCCAGCGCTGTCGTCAAGCGCTACCGCACCACGGTATTGATGCATATGACGAGGATTACTACTAGCACAGTGCAAAGGAACGACGGAATTTGTAAATAAACAATTTCAAGCTTGTACAAATGCGGGGTGATATGTCATTCAGTAATTAAAAAAGCATGTATCATCTCAGAGGTGCGAAAGTCAAAATATAAACCAACAGGAGGTATCCAATCGCACATTATGATGCTTTAAACTCGACATGTTATGAACATATATACTTTCTCTTGCCGATTAAAATACCGCGCGCGTATATGGAACACTGTATGACAAGCAAATAGTGCATTTAAAAAATGTATGAGGACCCACTTCGCCAAAATTCACCTTAGTGACCCATCGCTGCCTCAGTCATGGCAAATGGCCACGTCGTTTAGTGGTTCGGTCGTGGCCAACTGGCTTTACTTACGAATGGCCTACCTTACAGGACTTGAATATTCATCATATTCCCCTCCGCGATCATTACAGCCCAAACGCACAGTTCGGCAAGAAGCTTCGCATAGTCACGACCCACGTAATATCGACAGTTTGTGTGGATATGAAGCTCAGACCGCAGCTTATTTCTGAAAAATACTGCACTTCGGGCTTAATAGGTTTTACAGTTATTTGCACAGCCAAATGTATGCAGGTAGATGCAGGTCCTGAAAATTTGACAGAGCAGCAAAAAGAAGTGAACCCCCCGTTTTTTTTTTTTTTTTAAGCTGTAAGGGCGTGCAAAAGACGGGATGGTGTTTGTGACGCCGTGATGCGCCCCACTGGAGTTAATTACCAGTTTCAGTCTACCATTTTCTATTCCTTCCTAATGATGAAATGTGACATACGGAAAGAGAGGCGGCAGAACCCATCGTTAGTTCGAAAAGGGGGAACTGGAGCACGTGCGGAAATATCAGAGGATGCGCATGAAGTTGCTTTTGCCGGACACCGCAACAGCTCGGTTTATGGAATGCAGCTTACGATAAATGTACATTCCACGCTGTCAGAGAGAACCTTGGGCTGACAGTGGCCTAGTTTCAGGGAACGCCGAGCAGCTGTTTGCACGCCCAGTCGGCAGATGTGCTGTCTAGGCCGCACAGCTCCGCGAGCGTATCGTGCCGTGGTCGCATCGCCCTTTCGTGCTCCGATACTCCGCCACCTGGCATTCCATCAGTATTGCAACCCGGCTCCGGCTACGCGACAAACTCCTCACGTTTCGCTGCTTCCGCTCCGTCCCCCCGCAACAATCTTGCTTTCTTTTCGCGTTGCCTAACACGGCTTTGAACGAAATATTTACACTTTAGTTCCCGGTTTGTTCCGCTTTTCCCAGTCTCTCGCTTACCCCTCTCACAGCTGCATGGAAATAAAGAGAGTAAAGCGGGTGAGACAAGGGAGGGCAGGAGGGAGGAATTCGTGCGCGACGTTCCTAATCTGGAGCGGCGGCCGGAGTGCGCAACGCGGCGGGGCTTTGGGGCCGGCGCAAGCAGCGCAACTCTCTCGCGCCGCCGCTTTGCTTGGCGCTCCGCTTCCTTCTCTCGGCCTCGGCGGTCGCGAGGAGGAACAGAGGAGTGCCGTTGTGGTGTCCACGCCAAGGTCGTGTTTACTTTTCCCCCCTCCTCCCCGCTTGCGGCGGATCATAATTTCCCGGCGTCGCCACTGAGAAAACGCGCGGCGAGAACAACCGTTATCCGCTGCCCTCCGTGCTCACCGCTGCGTTGTGGCGGCATAGCGAGCGCAACGGGCGTCTAGCGAACGCGGCCTTGGCAGTGGCCCCGGCAGGCAGCGAGGGAGCGCTTGTATTAGCGCCTCTACGCGCCGCATCGAAGGCCGCATAACTCCCCGCTACTTAGGAGAAACTGGTCGCGCTCGTCACTGGTGACGCAACTGCCGTAATAATCGGCGAGCGGCCAGGGGAGGAAACGGTTTCTGGCGCTTTCACGACGACGCAGAACAGTACTTGCACCATCGCTTCTGACACTTTCAGGGGAGTCGTTTTGGGAGTGGACAATTTCAACGGTTCTGAACCCGACATGCTGGACTTCCGAATGAAATCGAGTAAATGCAAACGTTCGTTGAACCCTTCTACTCGACACTAGTTGCACCACGCGGTGGCGTCGTCACCCAACTCGGGGACATGCCGATCACACGAGCGCCTCCAGTTCGGCTGCGGGTCGTCTGCATGCCGTTAAACATGCGTAATGTAACGACGGCGGGACAGTTCGCAGGCAAATGTTCCTATCCTGCACTGCTCCGAAAAGGTTCGAACTGGGACTGGCCCAGCTGGAGATGCGGACTAATTTAAATCCTCTGGTGCGTATCTTCAGCGTACGACGAAATATCGTACGTACGGTCGTACTCGTATTTTTCCTGCAGCACAAATAACGAAAATCGAAGCCTGCCACCTCGTGGCCAAACCCTAAGCCAGTACGCCTCCGCAGGGAGGAGTCCTCGACTGCTTGTGGCTGCTCCTCGAGTTCCGTGGCCGATCCGAAAAAGCTCCCACCTTCGCACCGACTTCGTGACTATATCTCCACCCCACCTTACCCCTCTTGTCCTTGGTAAAGGCTGCATTAGTCGCTGAAGGGTTTCATGCGCAAAATGAGCTTTTGGGGGAGCACGTAGCAGCGCGGCATTATCCTCTTTTAAACACCGCGTACACTTCTTTTGGCGCTCGAAATGGCGCGGCTGCTTGATTTAGCTATATCTGCGGCTTAATTTTTGCAAAGAGAGTTTGTAGCAAGAAAGGTTTTACCTGAGGCTCGCTGGAGCAACTTCGTTTTCTCCACGAGTGGCGCACACTCGCCTCTTTTACAATGGCCACACACGTGCCCGCCATAGTTCATGAAACGAGCTTTGTGTAAAACCGAGGGAAGATATTACAGAAGCTTACTACGTAAGCACAACGCGAGATAAATGTATCCGTTCACTGTCGCTGTCACTGTTCACGAAAGAAATCAAATTTGTGTGCGATATTCTTTAACTATTATAGCAGTGCACGATCGCAGAGGTTGGCTATTTTCTTGCCTTTTTAGAATTTTTGTTGGTATTTTGGGTATGAAATTACGTGGACGCTCGCTAGAAAAATAAAAAGTTGCAAGTCAGCGCCGTTCAATGTCTCCTCGGTCTTTCGCCCCGTTTTTTTTTTTTGTTCTTGTTTCTTTTTTTTCGCTTTCAAATTTGCTCCAAAGTCACGAACCAACTATTCAAACCAGGCTCCTGCCAAATGCATGGAATGATTTGCGACGGATTGCGGCATATACTGTATCTGCTGAGTGTGCTTCCCCACAAAGCCGCTAAGTGACCGTTCAGAGTGACGAAATGAGCGAAGTCGGAGAACTGCGCTGTCCTGCGTACGATTTGAACTAAAGAGTGGGTTCCGCGTTGTAGCGATACGAAGCTGTGCGTCCTGTTACAGACCCAATTTTTGTGTCAAATGTAGTATCTGGCCTTTTAATTCGCCAACTTTGCTCCTTTTGTCGCACTAACAGGTAGTTTGGGCGCATCGCGTAAAAGAATGCTCTTCAAAGTTGTATCGTCGAAACCGACTGCCTTCCTCTCTTTACCCGTCACCGCTCGTTCCGTGTTTGCGCAACGCAGCTTCCTCTGGCCAATCCCGCGCGCATGAGCACATACGCGCGCACACACACACCTGTTTACCACCCTGCTGCTTTTTGGAAGCCCAACAGAATTGGCGCCGTGGGTTTTTTTAATTCTCTAAATTTAGGTCCAGCCGCCGCGCTGCTCCCAGTGTTTTCGCGGGCGGGCGCGCAAGTCCCAGCTGTGCCGCGGCGCAGCGCAAGGGCGCCGTCCTCTTCCTCCGAGAAACCCTATCCTCGCGGGAGAACGCTGCGCAACCATGCAGACGCAGCCCGCGGCCGATCCGGCGTGCCGGCGCGCCTCGTCCGGCTACCACCTGCAGCTTGCTGGCCGTGAGATTTGCGCCGTCGCAACCAACGTGCCTCTTAACGAGATGAAAGAAAAGAGAGGCCTCTCTGGAGATGTTGCTACGCGCTTTGTGCCACGGAGGAAAAGCGTTCATTTCCAATGGCAGATGTTCCCCCACGAGAGGAATAAATGACGCCTACAGTGGCGCGGAGGTATGAGTGCGCTCCGAGCAGGTTTCTTCGTGTTTAGCATGGAAAGGAGCACCGTATGCGAGCCTGTGATTTAAAATGGGACAACGTAGAGGCCTTCTCTCGCGAATTACCCTGATAAGGGGGTGTATTAGTACAAGTCCGCTTGTTGAAACGTCTCCACCGCGCTGAAGCTGCCTCGCCATCGGCCCATGCGGTGGGCGTTACATTTACGGATACACTTCGGACTCGCGAATAAACCGCGGCAACGGGCTAAAGATGGCCGCGTTATTGGGCCGTGCAGATGCAGGCGAGGAGCCGGAATCGCTGAGAAGTTTTGATTCACCGTAGTGCACGCCTGCTGCCACTTGGGTGCACCGTTTCCCAAGATCTGGCCAAAACACTTTGTGGACGAGGCTGCTGGGTTGTGGGCCTCTCGACGGCGCGGGGTCGAAGGAGCATTGTGCATGCATGGTTGTGCGGGCCAAGGTACACAGTAGTGGGGTGCGCAGTGACGGTGCACATTAATCAAAGCTGCCAGCACCTGAAGCCTCCGAAGAAAAGCAGGTGAATCATCATACACAACCGCAACAACAGCCTGCTTAGGCCCACTTCAGGGCGAAGGCCTCTCCCATTGACTTCCAACCGCCCCCGTCCTGCACCGCTCGAGTCCGCTGTCGGCCACCGAATTTCCCTATTTCATCCCTCCATCGTGTTATTGGCCTTCCCGCTTCGTCTAGACCCATCTCTTGGTATCCACTTTGTTACCCAAATTGTCCACCGGTTTTCCGGTCGTCTCACTACAGGGCCAGCCCAAGTCCGTTTCTTTTAGTACTTTACTTGCGCGATGATATCTTCTGCGCGAGTTCCTGATCAAGGAAGCTCTTTTTCTGTCTCTAAGCGTTACTCCTATCATTATTCGTTCCATGGCCCATTGAGCCGATCTAAGTTTGCGTTCGATTTGTTTTGTAAGGCGCCAAGTTTCAGCTCCGTATGTCATCACCGGTTGCATGCACTTGGTGTAGATTTTTCTTTTGAGTGATAGAGGTAGCTTACTTTGCATTTTTTGGTAGGGCTTGCGGAGTGCTCCCCAGCCCACACCTATTCTGCGCCGGATTTTTGTCTCGTGGTTGGGGTCAGCACTAACCATCTGTCCGTGGTAATTATATTCTGTTACTTCTTCTACCGTTTCGTCTTCTAAGTTGAAGAGGACGCTTTCGGAATGCTTATTCCTCATTACTTTAGGTTATCCACATTTATTTTTAGTCCCACAGGCCGTGCTTTCTGATTGTAGTTCCTCAAGCATTTTTTTTTTTTGCAGTCTCACTCAGCGAGACTATGTCGTCTGCAAACCTCAAATTACCTAAATATTCTCCGTTTATCCTTAATCCTGTGCTTTCCCAGTCAAGCTTTCTGAATACCCCCTCCAGACATGCTGGGAAGAGTTTTGGCGAGATGGTATCTCCCTTTCTTACTCCCTTTCGGATCGGAAATGTATCGATTTGCCTGTGAACTGTTGTCCTGCCCGTACATCCCCTGTATATGTCGTCTGGGAGGTTTATGTAGGTCTCTTCTATTCCTTGGTCTTTTAATTCTTTTAGCACGGCTGCGGGTGTGTGCTGAGTCAAACGCTTTCTCATAGTCTATAAATGCCATGTAAAGGGGTCTAGTGTATTCTACGGATTTTCCTATCACTTTATCGCCAACACGGATGTGATCCATGGTTGAGTACCCTTTCCTAAACCCTCTGGGTTGTTGGGAATCCAGACTGTCGCCTATGCGGCTAACCATAACTTTGGTAAACAGCTTGTAAACAACCCAGAGTAGGCGGTTGGGTCTGTAATTCTTGAGGTCCTTGGTATCTCCCTTTTTATGAATCAGAATAATGTTGGTGTTTTTCCACGCTATGGGCACTTTTTGAGTCCTTGAGCATTTCAAAAATAGTGCAGCAAGCTTTTCCAGTACAACATCACCTCCCTCTTTCAAAAGATCCACGGTTATGCCGTCGTCACCTGCTGCTTTTCCCTCTTTTCATGCTCTTGAGAACCTTTCCTAATTCCTCTCATTTACTAGTGGGGGTCCACAAGTTAAGCTTGTACTGTCGTTTGTTTAACTTGTGTTAATCAATTTAGACAGCTCTGCTAACACAACTTGATCCACCGTACTTGACACTTTCCTGTTCTTACGTTTCTCAAATAGTTCCTTCGTTTCCTTAGTTAGCGTTGCAGTTTGTTTCCTACATGCTGCTTCTCCCACAGCTGCTGCAGGTTCTATGATTGCCGTTGTTAGGTTGTCATTCCGCCTGTCTACACTGTCTTCGTTCTCGTTTAGAAGCGCAAATTTGTTCTTGAAGAGCTATTTTAAACTCCTCCGTCCTGGCTCTGACTTACTCCATGCTGGGTTTGTTACTTTTCACGAGTTTCCTTCTTTCTCCTTTGAGATTCAGCCTTACGTTGCACCGAACCATCCTATCAGTTAGATGCAAATGGTCCTGCACAATACCTGGGTTGCCACTTAAAATGAAGTGAATTTCATTTTTATTCTTCCATCAGGACTTTTCCATGTCCATTGCCTATTCTTTCATTTTGAGAAGAATGTTTTCATAAATTGCAGGTTATTTCTCTCCGCAAATCCCACCAGTGCATCTCCTCGGCTGTTGCGATTGCCTATTACAAAGTTTCCCGCTGCCCTTTCTCCCATTTGCTTCTTACCGACTTTTGCATTGAAGTCTCCCATCACTGTCGTGAACTGTTTTGTTCCCTTCTTCATAGCTGATTCCACGTTCTCTTAGGAAGTGTCTACGGCTTCATCATCGTAGCTAGTTGTTGGCGCATAGGCCTGCGCCATCTTTAACCTGTATCGCTTGTTTAGCTTGATCACAACGGCTGCGACTATTTCGCTAATGATGAAGTATTCTTCCACGATGCCTGCTATTTGTCAGTGGCTTCCCGTGTTCTTCCTTCTCTTGGAGTCTTCTACAGCTCAAAATATGCCCGCTAGACAGCTCCATGAAGCCTTCTCCTGATCTTCCAAGTTCGCTTAACGCGATGATATTCCATCTAATGTCCGAGAGCTCCTCTAGTAGCACAGCTAAGCTTCCCTCGCTAGACAGAGTGCGTGCGTTGAACGTTGCCAGGGTCAAGTTCCATTTGCGGCCTGTAGGGACCCAGAGATTCTTAGCACCCTGTGCTGTAGCACTGGCCTGACCGCTGCCGAGGACAGGTGCTCTACAGCTGCTGGTGACTGAGGGCCGAAATTGGCTTTGGCAAGTCATAGGAGGTGCCGACCAACTAGTACACCAGGGTGGCCAGATCCTTTTGTGGTGAGAGTGTGCTGTTTGTGTACCAAGAGCCTTTCCAGCATGGCTGAACCTATCTGGTTTAGCCTCTCAGGTATCCGGAATGATTGTTACTTCCGGAGCAGGCAGCACCCCATACCTGCGTGGGTTATATGTGCTCGGAGAGCCTGATCAAGGGGCGAAGACAGAGACAGACGAGAGACGATGATGCGAAGACGAAGAGAGACAGAAGAGAAGACAGAGAGAGAGAGAGAGAGCAGAGAGAGGAGAGAGAGAGAGAGAGAGAGAGAGAGAGGAGAGAGAGAGAGGAGAGAGAGAGAGAGAGAGAAGCATCTCGAGTATGATGTTGCCCCGCACGCGGCACTAAAACTGCACCAGCGTTTGTTAGATTATCTTTTTATATTCGCCGTTCCGAGGGAATAAGCGGAAGCGCTGGCTTACCTACGAGAGATCTGACGCCTGGCGGTTGGGAAACAGCTATTGTTACGCGAATGAAATACTAAGCAAACGATTCAGAGGCATCCCGCGTATGACGTTGCGCCGCACACGGACAGCGCGCCCTCAGACTGATAACCGACAAATGAATAAAGACAAAATGAATAAATAAAGACAAATAAATAAAGCGCTCAGTGCAAGAGCCCCTGCTGGTGTGAATCATGCTGGAGATATCGGCACACGACGCGCACGCCAGGTGCCCGAGTGTTGCTTTGGAACGCTGAAACCCATACTCGCGCGCAGTATGGTATACAGTTATTCCGCCAACGTTTAAGCGCCACCGACTTGTCCCTTGAGCCAGGTACAACGGCTTGGCCCCGGAAATTGCGAAAGATGCGTCTGGCTCGCCTCCACGCGTCCTGACGCGATGCAGGGTTTCTGCGGCCGCGGTGGGCATGCGATGCCAACGTCGACTCGGAATGCATATAACGAGACCCGCCGTAATAAAGCGCTGGCGTGCATGCCCGTGGCTTAATTTTCCCACCTGCACGGCGGTTGAGACCTGCATTGCCTTGGAATTACTTTTGAACCCGTAAGACTTCTGGGAACTTGATTGTTTATTTATTGCTTCACTTAGTTTTACAACAGATTTATCGCGGCTTGAGATATTTGCACGGGCAAAAGGAAGTAGAAAACAAAAGCTAGAAGGATCTCTACACGTATACAAGTGTCCTTGCAGCGGACTCAGGTCAGCGGAATTTGCTCACATTTGTGGAGCTATGTGAACCAGGCGTAAATTAGGTAAAAATCTAGCGAAGAATAGCCGCGGAATTCTTCAATAAAAAAAGGAAAAAAAGTAAATAAGGCAGATAACAAGTGCAATCTTAGTCGGAACCCCAGGGTAGCCGCACTAATTGGACCGGCAAACAGGAACTGCAGCGGCGGATCCAGGTTCTTTCTGAGGGGAAGAAGGGGGAAGCTTCTATCAGTGACGATAATGATGGTAGTGATGATGAGGAGTAGGAGGAGGATAGTAGCCTTTTTTTATTCGCCGAAATTTTTGATAACCAAAAATAAAAGAAATAGAAAAAACTAGACTTTTTGTACAACCTGAGGGATTATCTTATTAGGGTATAAATTCCAAAATTGAGTGGAGGTCAGGACATCCGGACCCCCCCCCCCCCCCCCCCCTCACCTCTTGATCCGCCAATGAATAGGAATACCTTTCTCCTGAAGCGCAAACATTGAAAATAAGAAGAAACCCAGCAAAGTGAGATAGTCGGATCACAATCCCGCCCTTATATTCGGCAGGAGCCCGACATACAGACATCACGTTTTTTTGACAAGCGCCCCAGTAGTGTCTCCGGACGGGGGCGACAGGCGTCTCTGCCTGCACATTCAAAATACGCTGGCGTGTGCTGAAAAGCACACGCCACCGTACCTCAGCTCCAAGGAACCGTGAGGAACTGCCTACCTTCGTCTTCAGAATGAACCGATGAGTGCCCCATTGCATTATCACATGTGAGGTTTTGGAGTAATGAAGCTTCGAAGATCACCGGTGTTCGTGACTGTGTCGACAGATAGGGATACCTGGATTGCCGTTTAGGGAAAGCTTTGTTGCCGTAAACTTGCGCAGGACAGGGAACGACAGCTAAAGTTAGAAACACTGGGAGGGGGGTTCAGTCAACTAAGGACGACGCTAAAAAACTCCCACCTCCCCTCGCGGGAACCCCTGTGTAGATGCGACGCATAGGCGGAGCGGCGAAGGGACCGCGTTTTATAGCGCGCATAACGTTGAGGGGACTGCGTAAGCCGGTCCCAGTCGATGACGACGTTGGCGTACTTGTAAAGCGGCGTGGACTCTAGGTGTTTGAGCCAAGCGTGAATGTTGCTTCGCCGGAGAACGGCACACCGGTTATATGCGCAGCGCGCCCGAAGAAGAGGAAACCGCGGAAGAGAGAGTACTGCACATGCGCCGGCCCCAGTGCGTCTGCCGCGGCTATGACGCAACGTGCCGCGGCTATGACGCAACACAATACAACACAATCCACTTTAATCCAATCCAATCCAATCCAAATTCAATCCAATCCAATCCAAGCCAAGCCAATCCAATCCAATCAAATCAAATCGAATCCAATCCAATGGCCCTCGCGAGAGACTGTTCGCTATCGGAGTGGAGAGAGGGTGAGCGGCGGAGAGCGCAGCTGGCGCGGCGAGGAGAATGGGGGAGGGGTGGACAACGCCGACGACAACGACGACGACGACGCCGGAGGGACAAGGCGAGTGAATCAGATGCTCTGCATCTAAAAGCCACGGAAAGAAACAAAGAAACGCAGCGGGTCACGAAGAATTATATCTGAATAATGAACATATTGCTTAAAACCAATTGCTAGATAACTAGGGTTTTCGAAATGTACTTGAAAGCTTAAAAATGCACACCATCGGACTGTGCGCGAAGTTGTTTAATAAAATTATGGAGAACGAAATCTCTGACATACCCTACAGAGAAGGAGAAGCCACGTGGATGGGGGGCGGAGGTATGCAGCGCTGCTTGTCTTTCCGGCCCGTTTCTCTCCGCTCGCACGTGTACCTTCTGTTGCCAGGCGAAGCGAAGCACGTTCGACCAGCAGGCGGCATTTGTGGAACGTGGAAAACCGAGATCGCTGTGCGCTCGCCTTATATATACGCGGCCGTTTTTGTTAGCTATCCGGAACAAAAACAAAAGTGCCGGCGGGAGGCGCACGTAGGGGATAGCAATGCAGGAAACTGAGCTCGAACAAGCGGACATGCCGATACCTCGCGTTGTCTCGTCTAGAAATAAGATGCGTAAAAGCGTGAATCACCCTACAAACACACGGTGTGCCACACTAGCACCACACTATATATATATTATATATATATATATATATACAGAAAGAAATGCCGGCAGTCTACAACGCCAAAGAAGGCATAGGGGAATGGTTAGACTATTTTTTACCGTTAGTGACGTATACATTATTTTGTTATTAATACGTAGAAAGAAAAACACGCGCCCAGAGTGGGACCGAACCCACGCCTTTCGATTAGATCTCGAATGCCTTACCAATCGGCTATCTGGGGCGACTGTGTTCTCCTTCACTTTCTGGGGTATTTATATTTAACTACAAGTGTATCTGACGCTTGAGGTGGTAGCCAGCGCCACTCAGGCTCACAGTCGCCCAGATAGCCGAATTGGTAAGGCATTCGAGATCTAATCGAAAGGCGTGGGTTCGGTCCCCACTCTGGGCGCGTGTTTTTCTTTCTTTCTCACGTAATTGATAAAAAAATAATGTAACGTCACTAACGGTAAAAAATAGTCTAACCATTCCCCTATGCCTTCTTTGGCGTTGTAGACTGCCGGCATTTCTTTCTGTATTTCCTAACGAGCCCCTCATTTCCAAACCGTATATATATATATATATATATATATATATATATATATATATATATATATATATATATATATATATATATATATATATATATATATATATATATATACTGAAATGAAGGCACGAAGTCTACAACACCAAGGGAGGCTTAGGGGAATGGTTAGACTTCATTGTTTACTACGGTTCGTGAACTAACATTAGTTATTTATTTATCTGTTTATGTGCATACTCTCAGGTTCAATCAGGCGTTACAAATACGACAGGAAACACACTACAAAAAACGATAATATTCAAGCTACAAGCAAGCAATGGGCGAAAATGGCAAAACAGTCTCAGGTTATACAGCCAAAAAGTGTGGTTTTAAAAGTGGAATGATCTGTGATTGAGAAAACAGAGGCCGACAAGTGGTTCTAGCCCCTGTTGGTCTTGGGTACAAAAGAATCATAAAAAAGGTTAGTCCTGCATTGTGGCATGCCAACTTTAAAATCTTGATCTATTCGAGATGAGTTATATAGGAAAGAAAGTGAAGAAAAACACGCACTCGAGAGTGGGGACCGAACCGACGCCTTCCGAATAGATCTCGAATGCCTCAACGGTTCGGCTATCTCGGCGACTCGGCTATCTCACTTTCCGGGCATCCTAACCCTATTATATATATATATATATATATATATATATATATATATATATATATATATATATATATATATATATATATATATATATATAATATATATATATATATATATATATATATATATATATATTGCGGGAGGCGCCGGGTCGGGGAAACCACAGAGGCCCGATAACGGAACGCGTGGGTCTCGCTTCGAGGTGTTTTCGCAATCCTTGCGGGCTGCGTGCGCGAAGTGGGTGGCAGTGCAGCGCTATGGCAGGAACAATAAACGCGCCCCTTTCCGATCTACGCAGAGTACGGCTACTGGCAAGAAAAAAATATTTAGGAAAGGAAAACATTCGTAGGAGATGTCGAGACCAGCGTGGATCTTTTCTTTGAGCAGTTATTTTTAAGCACTCTCCAAGGCGGGCGTGGGCCGTTTAAAGTCGGCGTTTATGTAGGGACTAACGGATCGTATGCTATTTGTCCTATGAGTGAGATCAGCGAGGGCGGTCCGTAACAACAACATCAAAAAGAAACAGAAATGCGGCGGAAGAACGTAGATACTAACTGACGACTTCCTCTGAATGTTTTCAGTGCGCAGTCCTTAGAAGTTGCAAAAAGTTAGGTACACATGTAGTCCTTCGTTTCTACATAATTATTTTGTACGTGCCCTTATATATCTTGTGGTGTAGCTTGCTTTTGAAAATTGCAATGTGTAAGTCCACGCCCTTTTGTTTTTCTTTAGCCATTATTCTGTCTGTGTTACGCAGTCATCATCACCAGCCTTTCTACGCCCATTGCAGGGCAAATGCATCTCCCATTAATCTCCAATTACCCCGGTCCTGTGCTAACTGCGACCAATTTATCCCCGCAAACTTCTTTATCTCATCTGCCCATCTAACTTTCTACCGCCCCCTGCAACGCTGGCCTTCTCTAGGGATCCATTCTGTTACCCTTAATGACCAACAGTTATCTTGTCTTCGTATTACATGCCCTGGCACGTCAATTTCTTCTTCTTAATTTCTGCTAATATGTCCTTAACACGTGTTTGTTCCCTGACCCACTCCGCTCTCTTCTTTGTCCCTTAATGTTACACATATCATCTTCCGCTCCATTGCCCGCTGAGTCGTTCTCAATTTAAGTTGAACCCTCTTAATGAGCCTCCAAGTTTCTTCCCCGTAGGTGAGTACCGGTAAGATGCAGCTGTCATACACTTTCTTCTTCAGGGACAATAATAGGTTGCCATTCGTTATCTGAGAATGCCTGCCGAATGCACTCTACCCCATTCTTATCCTTCTATATATCTCTGCCTCATGGTTGGGATCCGGGGTCACAACTTGGCCTAAGTAGATATATTCGCTTACCACTTCCACTGCATCGCTACCTATCTGAAACCGCTGTGCTGTCCCGAGGTTATTGATCATTACTTTGGTTTTCTGCATATTAATTTTCAGACCCACGGTTCTACTCTGTTTGTCCAGTGCGGAAAGCATGCTTTGCAATTCGTCCCCCGAGTTACTTAGCAAGGCAACGTCATCAGCAAACCTGAGGTTACTGAGGTATTCTCCATTAACCCTTAATCGCATCTGTTCCCAATCCAACGTTCTGAATACTTCTTGTAAACATGCTGTGAATAACATTGGAGAGATCGTGTCTCCTTGTCTGACGCCCTTCCTTATAAGTATTTTACTGCTCTCCTTATGGAGGATGATGGTAGCTGTGAACCCATTGTAGATATTCTCTAGTATTTTTACATAATGCTCATCTACCCCCTGGTTCCGTAATGCCTGAATGACTGTTGAGGTTTCGACCGAGTCAAATGCTTTCTCATAATCTATGTAGGCTATATATAGGGGTTCAGTATATTCAGCGCACTTCTCTATCACCTGATTGATCGTGTGAATATGGTCCATTGTTGAATAGCCTTTACGAGACCCTGCTTGTTCTTTAGGTTGACTGAAATCTAAGGGTGCAGAAATTCTGTTAGCGATTACCTTGGTAAGTAACTTGTAGACGACTGACAGTAAGCTGATCGGCCTGTAATTTTTCAAGTCCTTCATGTCACCTTTCTTATGGATTAGGATGATGTTCGCGTTCTTCCAAGATTCCGGTACACTTGCGGTCATTAGGCATTGCGTATACAGGTTTGCTAGTTTTTCAAGTACAATTTCTCCGCCATCCTTCAAGAGGTCTGCTGTTATCTGATCCTCACTAGGTGCTCTGCCCCCTTTCATTTCTTTCAAAGCCCTCCTTACTTCTTCGGTCGTTACTGGTGGGATGTCTATCTCCTCTGAACTACTTTTTCGTTCGGCATTATCCTGGATGTCCCGGCTATTGTACAGATTCCTATAGAACTCCTCGGCTACTCTGACTATTTTATCCCTATTTGTGATGACATTGCCTTGCTTGTCTTTAAGTGCATACATCTGATTTTTCCCTCGCCAAGATGCCTCTTCACTGCTTTCAAGCTACCTCCGTTCTTTACAGCGTATTCGATCCTCTCCATATTATACGTCCGTATGTCGGCTGTCTTACGCTTATTCATTAACTTCGAAAGCTCCGCTGCTTCTATTCTATCAGCTGGGGTGGAGATTGTCAGGTTTGCCGTTTCCTAATTAGATCTTTCGTCTCCTGGGAAAGTTTACCAGTATCCTATCTAGCCATCGTGCCCCCGACTTCTACTGCACACTCCGTGATAATGCGTGTAAGGTTTTATCACGGAGTGTGATAAAACCTTACACGCCTTATAAAACCTTACATGTGTGTTTTATCTGTTACGCAGTAATCCATGGCATATCCCTCTACTGTGCCAATTAGTTAGCCCCTTTCCCCCACTCCCCGCACCAGAAGGCGTTCCGGTGTCCGCTCCAACTCCAAAGCGCGACAAATTACGCCTGCTGGTGGCCTTGCCTCTTCACCAAATGTTCAATACATACATACATACATACATACATACATACATACATACATACATACATACATACATACATACATACATACATACATACATACATATACACGCAAGCTTGCATACTTACACACATGGAACCGGGACGTGGGTTCGAACCGGGAATCGAGCCCGCGTCCTCGTGCTCAGCAGCCCAACGCCTTAGCCGGCACCGCAGCGGGTGACAGTGACGGTGACGGCGTCGTTAATTCCGCCAACTGCGTCTTTTTTATGCTTTTTTAAATGCAGAGCATTTCTTTAACTCACGATGTCACCCGGCGTTGTCGGCGTGCCTCGGCGTCCGCAACAGCCGTTCCAGGTGCGCCCTCTCCCCCACTCCTCCTCGCCTGCTCTCCGCTGCTCCTCGCGTGTTCTCTGCGTGCTCGGATCGCGTTCAGAAACGGGGGGGGCCCCATTGGGGCCAGAAAACTTGTGCGTGATCGGATTGGGACGTGGTCGGGGCGGTCTGCCGTGATGGGGCGTTTCCGGCGGTCTCGGGGTCATTTTTTCAACCCCAAAATCATGGGGTTTGCGGGGCTCCAAATCCAAATCAGGGCCCCTTGAATGCCTCTAATTCAATGCGTCGCAGGGAAAGTGAGGTTGTACAGGTATAAGTAGTCAAGACCTATTAAACAAAAAAAACAGACAACAATTTTGGCAGTCCCCTTTAACGTAACCCAACCTACTTAACGTCGTGCGCCCCCCGAAAATGCTCTGCATTTGACCGTGCCCCTCGCGAGGGGGATGTTTTTTTTCTTCTTTTTTTCTGATTAGAAATTACGGATGCGTACATTAACCGTAGGCATCGCGTGGTGGGCGCACAGCGGTTGCGTGGAGCCGCCTCGTGGTTACATCAGTACCGGAATCGTATTACTTCGTTGAACCCCCGCCGTGCACCTGCCGCGGAGCAGGGTTCAACACTCGGAAAAGTCAACATCTGACGTAGTTTCCGCTTCCGATGACGTACGCTGGCGGGCGGAGGAGCCTGGGCAACGCACTCGTGCGTTCCGCCCCGCAGGGATAGGCGTGCCCGCAGCGCTGATTCCCAGTTGACGTACACCTGTAAATGTGGACAAAAAAAAAAAAAACTATTTTATGGCAGTAAGAAAGAAAAGCGTTTTCCCTAGCTTTCCGGCATAAAACGTTTCAGCCTCGCTCGGGACGTAAACTTGTACATTGAATTTCTTGCGGCGTGCGCACTTTCGGCTTGGCCTAGAAAATTTTCGCAAACGCTGTACGTACTCGCCGCTGCGAATGCTAGGCGCTGCCACGTGCTCCAAGAGCCACCGGTAATGAGCAGCTTGTTGCGTTATCGCCTCATTGGTCCTGTCGCAGCTATGGTAGCGCTTTCTTTAGGCCCTGTTCAGACTACCGACGTAAAAGCCATATCGTGAGCTATGAACGTAAAAAACGGCGTGTCACGGAGTTCCATTGCCTGAGACCTGAAGTGACGCCATTCTTTAAAGATATTAAGAGAGTTGCGGCAACAGTCTGAACCCGGCCTTAGTCATTTTACAGCCCATACGTAAGCAAAACCACCCGTGCCGCAAAAGGGCACTGATACGGCTTCCGCCGTAAACTCGTGCTGCTCAATGTCGAATGCCCCCACCCTTTCCCCTACGCAGTCACACTGGAAGGCATCGCGTATCGGCCTCTCCTGGTGCGTAAACACCATTACCTTAAGCATTGCCTTTGTATTTTGAGCTAAAATTGAATGCAGCTGCTTGCGAATACTTGCACTAATTAGGACAAATTCCTTTTTTTTTTTCAGAGCGCCTATGCTTTTGTGCTTGATTTTCATCGAGCGAGTTTTTTTCTGAAATAAAATTGATGTGATGCTTATTTTTTTTAATTCAAAGGCATCGTTACGCTGGAGCAATGCACTTGTTCAGCTCAAGTTGTAATTATGCAACATCTTCTGTTTTACTACAAATGTATGTATTTATGCATATATGAGTCTCAAGAACTGATTGCATAAAATGAGGTTACCCTCATTCCATGCCATGAGTTCTAAAGTGGCTTGTCTGGCATAGCAAGATTCCAGCGACTATGATGATGATAGAGATATCTAACGCGCATTTTTAGAACTCCGTTATCTGGTGTTATCGACTCCCAGAAAATTCGTGGAGGCAGAAATCGGTCCTGTCATGTCCATAGCTTACAGCGAATTTTATTTGTTTTGCAAAGTGCTTCGCGTCAATAAAGCAGGCTGAAGTGAGGAGGTCTGTTAATTAAAGTTTGCACGTTTTACCGCCGAGTAAATTCACAACAATATATTAGAGAGTTTTAGCAGTCCGTCTGTTCCGTCGTGTACGTAGTTACCGTGTTGACCTGGACCCGTCTGGGCACTTGGGCATTCGTCGGGGTAGGGGGATTAGTTCCGCGGGCCTGCCTTCGCCATGTACGCGCCTCCTCGCCCTTCTGCGCGCGCAGGCGCAGACGGGTCCCGGTAAACCCGGCAACAACGTAACCAACGGAACAGACGTACTGCGAAAACTCTCTATTAATGCATTCTTACGGAACCATCGACGTCAATGGGAGCTACGCATGCGTAAGCTATAGAGCAATTCGTTTCGTAAATGTCGTTCATTGATTGATTGATTGTAGGGTTTAACGCGCCGATGCAGCTCAGGCGATGAGGCGCGCCGTAGTGGAGGGCTCCGGATTAATTTTGACCACCCGGGGATCTTTAACGTGCGCCGAAATCTCGTACACACGGGCGTTTTTGCTTTTCGCCACCATCAGAAAAGCGGCCGCCGCGGCCGGGAATCGAACCCGCGACCTCGTGCTCAGAAAACGCCCGTGTGTACGAGATTTCGGCGCACGTTAAAGATCCCCGGGTGGTCAAAATTAATCCGGAGCCCTCCACTACGGCGCGCCTCATCGCCTGAGCTGCGTCGGCGCGTTAAACCCTACAATCAATCAATCAATGAACGACATTTATGAAACGAATTGCTCTATAGCTTACGCATGCGTAGCTCCCATTGACGTCGAAGGTTCCGTAAGAATGCATTAATAGAGAGTTTTCGTTCAATTATGGAATTTCGAATGAAACGCCCAGGGAGAACTTGATAACATCAGGGAATTCGAAAATTTTACTTTGGCTGGTACCCTGAAATATCTGGCGGCAATTTGCGTTAGTACTAGAAAATGGCTCCCCCCCCCCCCCCTCCAGAAGAGAAACAGCCAAAAAATCCACGCGTTTATAGCCAGGTAACAGTAACGGGGGTTGTTTTCTCGAAAGGTGACATTTCTCAGGTCATTCTCAAGTGGGATTCTCCCAGCCGAGTTCCAGCCTTGCAGGCACCTTGCAGGCTTCACTTCCGCATGACGCTGCAGGCGCAGCTCTGTACCAGCCTGCAGCATTCGCTGCTGGCAAGGGAACCCAAGCGCCGGGCGACTGCTGTCCGTATAAGGAAGCCCCCAAGCGCTCGTGTTCCCAGTGAGCAGACGGGTTCGCGTGACTGGACCGAGGCCCGTGCCCTCGACCGGCGAAGGGGGGAGGTCCAGTTTAAACAGTTCCGAGCCGCGTATGGCCGCCGCTCGCGTCGACAAGGGGATCCGTTTGCTGCAGGGCAGCCGGAGAGGGGGAGGCGTTTGTTTGAAGGCGCGCGCAACCTGTTTGGAGAACGCGTATCATCAATACAGCTTTCTCTCTTGTCGATCTCGCTTCCTCGCTTACGTTCCCGTGTTTGCTCGTCGCTCGACGGCTCGCGGGTTGAGAAAAAAAGCCTGCCGCGTGCGTCGGGACTGCGCGCTGCTCGAACTTCTCACGGGCGGCCATTCACTCGGCGGCGACTCTTCAGGGGCACTCGAGTGCGATTAATGGCACGATGAGGCACTGCTCCCCAAGGCTGCGCACTGCGCAAAATGCGCTCGGCTTGCCTGTGAACATTGCAGTCAGAGCAGTTCTTCTTCTAGAGTGCGCGCGGGGGAAGCAATTCTGGCAGATGCGATTACAGTGGCATCAAATCAACGACAGCGAGAAGTTATTTATTCAAGCTCGCCCATTGTGCAGCCCCGTGAGCTCGAAGCTGTTCGCGAGACTTGCACTTCCTACTGCAGCCTATAATGCCTGCATTCAGCCGCGTACACGCACGAAGCTCCGACTCCAGCGCTGATGTTGCGCCTGGTCTAGGAGGCATTGGGCGAGCTGTTACTCGCGGGGCGCAGCTAGTCGTATGTCCTAGCATGCCCTACAGCGGGTGTTCAATTGACAAGTTAAGACCCAATGACAGACGAGACAACGCAGCGGTTCGAAGCCAAGACCGGCAAAGAAGCGCTCTCCTGTGACGCTCGTGACGCCAACGTCGTGAAATCGTAGGTGACACATATCCTATAAGTTACCATTGTGTATCGCGCACTTGTTTTCGCGTTATGTCGTTTGTTCCCGGCATCTCGCGTTAAGGTGGTATGGTGATGATGATTATGATGATGACGAAAATGTTTACTGAGCAGACTGGAAGGTTTTAATGCCGCTATCCGGTGGGAGGATCCTTAGTCCAGGAATCCTTGCGCTCTATACTCGGTGACAACTTAAGAACGGCACCAGAAGTTGCCGCTGTGCCTTATCACCGTTGCCGGATGTTTCTCCGCGCGGCGCAAGTAGGGCGTTACTGGGAATATTTTGAACATGGCGTGAGCCGTTCCCGTGATTTTTTGGACTTAATATGCTTATAAACGACTCCAGTGACGACAAACAAACTGCGTGAGACAAGGCAGACGATATCACGCATTCATGGCAAACCTTTCCAAAACGCGCGCGCACTGACATCACGGGTCCGGCGCTTTGGCGGAGTGATACACTACATGAGGTGGTGCCGTTCTTGAGTTGTAACCGAGTATAGCTGCCAGACGCACCCTGGAGACAAGACTCATCTGGTCTTCAAGGCTCGGGCTATTCGGCAGGCTTTCCCAAGAGAGGGGCCGATTTTAGGCTCGCCTGTTTCGCAGTGTGATGTGCCGGAAGCTTTTCAGGAAACGTACAACATCCTATAATATACGACGACCCGTATACTGTTTAGCTTCGCACACGCACGAAATACCTGCTGCTGCAGCCGATGCGAGCCGACGTGAACGCGTGGAAACCGTTCGCGATCATGCCTCAGCGTGGCCCGCGGTGCGGCATGAACCGCTGGAGCCGTCAGTAACGGGAACATGCTGCTCCGAGGCGTGTGACACCTACGTCCGTACCAGCGCCCCTCTCTGAAATGACCGCTGTGCATAGCTTATGCGAGAAACACTTATATGTGGACTCGATGAAGGAACGTGTTAGCGCCTGGTGTGTCACACTTTCGCTGCATTCCAAAATGCTATTAATAATAAACCCGCAATATTCCATACTTCGATATCACACTGCGTACATTCCCATAAACTGTCTTACCAGCAGTGCACTTGTGTATTGGAGTGAAGCCGACTTTAAAAGCGATCTAGGTAGGGCGTTCTATAGCGATATGCATGTGGTCTTGTGCAGTCTTGGGCAGTAACTAGTTACTAGTAACGCGTTACCGGTAACTAGTTACTTTTTCAGTAACTTGTAACTGTAACTAGTTACTTTTAAGTTAGAGGAACTTGTAACTGTAACACTGTTACTTTTTTGTGAAGTAACTGTAACGATAAATATCGTTACAGTTACTTTATTTCTATAAAAAAATTATCCAACAGCAACACTCATTAACGACCGATGTACAGTTTGCGCGTTTCACTTTTTCGGGCTTTCTTCCGCAGAACAGCAACACTCATTAACGACCTATGTACAGTTTGCGCGTTTCACTTTTTCGGGCTTTCTTCCGCAGAACTACTTCATCTATGCCAGCTCACTCCCTTTGCATGGGTGAAAAAGATCTGGTCTAGAAATGTTTAGGCGTGCACGTGTGCCTGGTGTCCCACGCGGTCCACAAAGGGCTGGAAGTTTCTAAGTCTCTAAGGCGAAGTTTCTAAGGCGAACAGGAAAACAAACACACAAACGCCGCACAACCCACTGAAACCTTTGCACTTTCGTGGAAGCCTGGAAAACTCCAGTCAGGGCGTCTCCTTCTCATTAGCGACGTGCAGCCCCGTTTGCAGGGTCATAAAACGCCGCGGGGAGTCTCTCGGCGGCCTCGCGCTCGTCCAGCCCTAAGCGCACTCTAGAGTGTTCGATTCACAAGTCGCACTTGCTTGCGACCATTGTGCGAGACCGCTGGCCGTATTTGGGACCACGCGTTTGGGACCCCTGGTCTAGAGGCTTCATCGAGCTGTCAACAGTGCTCGAACGAGGTCGAGGAAGTAATAAATTTCACGCCCCTCCACACACACGATGACCACAACAATGGTGGCCCCCGGCTGCCCTCACACCAGCCAGCATCTTGGCCGGAAGACGTCTGACCACACTGCCACTGCACGAAGAAATGTTCTTGGAAAGCCTCGCGACTTCATTCGAAGGCTGTGGTCGAAACGAAAACAGTAGCTGTATCTGCTCCTGAATGTTGGGTGCAAGGAATGCTTGGGCGAGCTTCGTTCGGCCTACGCCTAAAAGCAAACGAAGGGAGAAGTTCCTGGGATCGGCGACGTGATTGCTGTGGAAGGCTGGGATTGTGAGAGCAGTGTTTTCCCGTCGAGACGGCAAAATCTGCCTTTGTGAGGACAGGGGGGAGGAGGAGGGGGAAAACAGTAAAGCGTTTACTTCAGTTTCTATTCCCTTTGGAAATATCTTGTCTCATTCCGGGGATGGAGGTGGCTGGGGGTTGGGGCGGGAGAACGACTCCGAGGGCCCACGGACAAACGCCGCTTCGTCAATGGCTCAAATTGGTCCCCGTCTCCGACCACAAGTACGAAACAAAAAGTTAACGAAGCGCTTTTTTTTTTGGGGGGGGGGGGGGGGGGGTATCTTTCAAGAACACCTCGACAATCGATGTACTGCCACGTCCGTTTCTCGCCACCTCCGCCTCCTTTTTCCCATTCTCACTACGCGAGGCGGTCAAGCGACGGCATTGTAGGCGAAAATAAATTAAGTTGACATTGAAAGATTGTTTCGGCTGTGTCGTCCTCCAGCTTTGTATAGTGTAAGTACGGCCTCTCTGATTCCAACTTTGAAAAACAACTTATTCTATGCTACAATAATGTTTGCAAATAAATTTCTCACAGCGAGAGTGCAGCAACAAAAAAAAAAATAAAGTTCCTCATGATGGATAGAAAACTCCCGTAATGAAAATAATGAGGCGTACACAACGATTGTTGGTTAGGGCATGAGTGTGCATCATTTTAGGCTCCCCTCGTGTAGGCTTTACTGCGTGCAATTTTTACTGTCGGCATGCCTTCGTACGTTTCAATTAAATAAGCCAAATTTTTTAGCTATTACTTAGTTTTATACAGTAACGGAAAAGTAACGACGTTACTTTTTTCCAGTAACTGTAACTGTAACGAGTTACTTTCGGAAAATTCGTAACTGTAACTGTAACAGAGTTACTTTTTTGGGTTAGGTAACTGTAACTGTAACACTGTTACTTTTTTTCGGTAACGTGCCCATGACTGATAGAAGGTTACGCGAAGAACTTTTGTCGAAAATTGAGGGATGTAGGAAAAGGAGGAAGGAAATAAACTGTAGTGATTCAGCAGAAGCACAATCCTATTGTACCGAGCACCGCCTTGGGAAGTTGCCGCCAAGACTTCCTCCGGTCGGGCACGGCAGCAAAAACGGGCGTCTAGCCTCCCAGGATGATATAGGTGTGAGACGGGGTTATTATAGGTGCCGAACACAAGTCCATAACGTGTGGACGCTGGTGTAGCCTTTTCCGCGAGCGGGTGGCTGTGGTGGATAGTAACGTGAGAGCTTCAGTTTAATTTACTTCCACTTGTGGCCACTTTGGAATCCTAGGTGCAGCGAATAAGCGGAGTTCAGTAATCGTTAGGCACATCTAACTACACCCAGTCTAATACCCCTGTCAAAAGTGCCTATTTAAGTGCACTTACACGGAGTGCACTTGGATAAAATGTCATTCGGGAGCAGCTAAACGGCAAACGCGAATGACACTTTAAGGAACGCACTTTAAGCTGAGTGTGGTCCCCAAACACACTTTACCGGGGCCAGCTCGCCGAGTGAGTACTCTCGTGAACAGAAGTCCAAAAATCGGAAAGATTAACGTAAAACCGCGAGCGTTTAGATGATAATAAGTAACGTTAAAAGTTAATTATAGATATATTGCTTATTTACTTTTACAAAAATTGAAGCAGCGACGAAAAATAAGAAAATAACCTCTCTCTCAACAACGTGCCAGCGCCGCATGGTGGGTGTTTTGCTCCATGGCAACCGTTCTCTGCGGCGTTCTCGTAGGTGGTTGCTTGTGGCCCTGTGATTGTGTTCGTGTTTCAGCCTATTTCCGTTGTATTCAACGCTTTCAGATAATTTCCCCCGAACAATAATGCAGCTGTCATTCACTGCGCAGTGAATAACACTGAAGATAAAAGCGCCGGTGTTCAGTCGCCGT
The DNA here is from genome assembly GCA_013339765.2 of Haemaphysalis longicornis. Taxonomy (NCBI): domain Eukaryota; kingdom Metazoa; phylum Arthropoda; class Arachnida; order Ixodida; family Ixodidae; genus Haemaphysalis; species Haemaphysalis longicornis. The sequence continues at coordinate 122,626,891 of CM023448.1, read as the reverse complement.
CCCGACTCTGTTTTTGTGGTCTTGTGCGATGCGCCGATTGCGATTTTAAACAATTCAAACCCAACGAATTGTTTACAATATTCCTCACGTGATAAATAGGGGGGATTTCAAGTAATTTTGCGTAATATTTACGCCGGCTATCGTCACTGACATCACGGCCAAGGGCACTTTATTTCGTCGTTTAGCAGCGCGCAGCCTAAGTGTCACTTGGGAAGCCCGAGTGCACTCGGCGGAAGTGCACTTAAATAGGCACGTTTGACAGGGGTATAAGCGATATCCGATTCCACATTTTCAGCCTTTTTTGCATGCTTAGGTAACGGTCACCTGCGTAACCGGTTCGCTAGAGTTCAACGTCTGCAGCTCTTGCAATCATCCCCGATCAGTAGCCGACTTGCATACGTCGCCGCCAGGCTGACAGACAGAGACGCTGAGCTGGACGTGCGAACAGGCCGCGCTTAGAGAGTGTTAGCAGTCCGTCTGTTCCGTCGTGTACGTAGTCATCGTGATGACCGGGACCAGACTGCGCCTGCGCGCGCGGAAGGGCGAGGAGGAAGGGCGAGGAGGCGCACCCCACCGGAGGCCGGCCCGCGGGAGTTTTAGCAGTCCGTATGATCCGTCGTGTACGTAGTTACCGTGTTGACCGGGACCCGTCTGGGCTCTTGTGCATTCGTCGCGGTAGGGAGATTAGTTCCGTGGGCCGGCCTTCGCCATGTCCGCGCATTCGTCGTGGTGGGGTGCGCCTCCTCGCCCTTCTTCCTCCTGATTCCTGACCACCGCCTGACGGGATGAAGACACTGCCCCTCCCGAGCAGTGACTCCGTCTGAACAGGGATGGCGACGGGGTTTGTCATCATCGTCCGCCCAAGTGCGGCAGGGAGGGATGCACGCTGGGAGTGTAAGGTGATCGGTGGTAGCGTCATTTTTTTTTTCTTTCCGCTAGATTCATTTTGCGTTACGCTGGTACGAAATGACGTCGGCTGCAGCTGCAGTGTCTCGCGGTATTTCACCGAGCAAAATACAAATTAAGAGAACGAGGGGAGGCCATTGTCATAAACTCAGCTGCGGAATGCGTTCCCGATAATCATAATCAGCGGAAGCCAGCTTCGTTAGATTTTTTTTCCTAACATTTACTGCGACGACAAACGTGTCCTGCTCCGCATGCTTCTGCCTCGGTTTTGAGACTTACCAGAATTTGGAGAAATATAAATGAACTCGTGTGGAGCGAAAAAGAGCGATTGCATGCGTGTGACGTCACGGGGATGATTATATGCTGCGTAGTATAAATGACGCAAGAGGGTTTTTGTGGTGACAGAGACAGGGGATCGTTGAAGCCTGCTAGAGCTAAACATGACAGAATGTATGTAAAAATAAATTCATGGTTTATCGGATGGATTTGGTAGGAAAGTCCAATGTGACGACAGCTGATGGCTTGTATTAGGCATAAAATGTTTTAGCAGCATCATTATATTGCTGTGTGGGCGGGCGTGTACACTTCTAGCACAGGTTGCAAAAATGAGCCACAGTTGTCAGTACTTGGAATACAACCTGCAGTGTGCGCCAAACGCCAATGATGGCCACTCGAATGTGTCTCGTTTTATTTTGAAGACATGGCATCTGGTAATGGGGCACCAGACCGGTATTCCGGAGGTCGTGGGTTCGGATCCCACCCGGCGGGCATTTTTTCTCCACTTTCTTTTTTTCTTTCCAAATTCTTTATCTGTTTCAATGACCTACCACTTCCTCCGCTCTGCTTTCGGAGGTTTTCTTGACTGCCAACCCTTATTCTGTCTTATTTCAACGAGCCACCCCCTATATATATATATATATATATATATATATATATATATATATATATAATCGTCTCTCAGATATATATAGATATATATACGGGACGAGGGGACTCTAGTATACGGATACATATCAAGGTTGCAGTCGTCATTGCCAGTGCTATTCGGCTGTTTCCGAATATTTAATAGTGCGAATGACGTGTGTTTGTCATGTTTTTTTTTAATACAGTGCTAAATAGGCGAAAATATAAGTCGAGAAAAAATCCGCCGTTTTTCCGGGAGCGGTAGTCGAACCCACAATCTCCGCATAAAGCGTGAGGTGCGTTAACCAATTACGCTACCCCGCAGCGGCTCCCCTCTCGACTTTTACCGGGGGGGGGGGGGGGGGGGTTATATTTACAAGTGCTCTGAGGCCGGTCAACTAGCGCCGCCCCTCGACTCGTTATGCGGAGATGTGGGTTCGACTCCCGCTTCCCGGAAAAACGGCGGATTTTTTCTCGACTTATATTTTCGCCTATTTAGCACTGTATTAAAAAAAAACATGACAAACACACGTCATTCGGCACTATTAAATATCTCGGAAACAGCCGAATAGCACTGGCAATGACGACTGCAACCTATATATATATATATATAGATATATATATATCTATATATATAGATATATATATATATATATATATATTATATATATATATATATATATATATATATATATATACATGGCATATCTACTCTACCGACTCCTCATCCTCCGGTGTCCCTCGCAAGCAATGAGGGGGGAGGGTTCGCCCTATCACTAACCTGACAAACGGAGTGACCCCCCCCCCCCCCCACACACACACACTGTACCAGGCGGAGAGTGTTCCTCGTTCCGCTCGCTGGTCCTCCCTGCACCTTTAGTGAGGAAGCGATCGCAGTTGTGACGATGCGTCGGGGTGCGCATGCGCACTGATGGGGAAAAAGTTTCGCTCAGATTGAAGCATCCTTCGCACTCTGCGATAAAAATGGCAGTCTTCTTGGCATTTGGGTACGCGGTGCTAGAAGCAGCATACATTCCGCAGGAAAGACGTTTCAGTTCGGGCTGAACGAGAGACCAGACACATTTTAAACGTACGTGCCAGTCATCTTTCCAGCCTTGGGAAGCCATGACACGCTCCAAATCAAAAGAAAAGGGGCAAGTAAGAGCCCAACATAGAATGATTTCACATCGATGGCTTTGGAACTTGAGAGGGGTGCATCGGCGGCTGTGGTATACCGCGAACCACATGCCTGTTCCGAGGGAGAGGGTGTGGTTTTCGCCGCTCCTTCCTCGCCGAAGCGAGGCCTGGGGGCGAAACTGGCACGACCCGGAGTTCCTTGGCACTGCGTACCCGCACCCGGGCCGATCTCGCGCACCGAAAAGGGGGGAGGGGCGGCAAAAAACTCCGCGCGCCAGCGCCCACTGGCGGTTCGCGGTCCCCCAACACCGAGCGAGACCTCGCTCTTCGCCTTGGCCGCAAAAAGCGCGTGGTCGCGTGTGCGGGCGCGTGCCTGTCTGCGTGCGCAAGTACGTGAACCCACGCCGGCCTCCCACGCCGGCAAGGAAAGAAAAATACATCCTCCTTCCTTCTCCAGTAGGCGAACGAGTTGTCATCTCGCGCTGTCGTTGCTTCTCGAGGTAGGAGCGCGCTCGCCGTCTGTACTGTTTGTGCTGTCCACCGAGAAGACTTCAGCTGGCAGGCGCAGCGGGCACCGCACTATTCCGGGGCTTATTTTTTTGCGTGCTTGCAAGTGCTAAAAAAATACAGAGGTTGTTACGGCTGTCAAGTTGAACCTGAACCAGCTGCCTTGGACAGGGACGTTTCGCATCTTGTGCTACGACCTGTAGACAAGCTGGACGCTGTGCGCTCTGTGTCGCCGATTCTTGATCCCGGTAGCATCCTTGGACTTTTTGGGCAACAAATTCTGTGCACAAGTGGAAGTGGTGGAGGCGACTGCAGTGCGACCGGCAGTTCTGCTGTGAAGGAGCTCCTGAGTTGTTCGACGTACTTTTCCGTGCACGCACCGCGCTTGCCAGAGCGTCGGTTCTCATCACGGGAGGAGTTGAGAGTCCAGAGAGATGATCGTTATCACGCACTTCGGAAAGCCGCTCACGCGGAAGAAAGGTGAGTGTCGAGTTTTGCCGCGTGTGTGCTACACATCCTGGAGCTTAGCACGGATCGAAGAAGGCGTTACAGAACGAGGGTGGGTAGTGCGACCGGTGCATATCGGTCCCACCACCCCCTCTCTCACTGCCGCCACCGAGCGAGGATGAAAGACTGTCGGTATAGCTCACACAGAGCTCAGAGGAATCCCGTAGCTCGGGCGAAATACGGGGATTACTCGTGATACCTCCTGCACTTCATGGTCTCATCGGCGTTAGGAGCGGCGCTAACGAGTGTCATGTTACGTGGAGCTTTTCATGGCGTGCCCGACTTGAAGGTGCGATTTCCGAATTTTAGAATATGAATAATATAGCCTCAATAACATCTGGCCGTTCACACCTGAACGGAACATGCCCAGGGGTTGTATCAGTGTATAAAGCCGCCACCAAATTTGTTTGTCAGTCTGTGGGCGCGGATTGTGTTTGCGTAATCTTTATGCATAGTATTTTATTAAAAGAACGGAACGCGGCTTACATAGTGAACAGTACGTGGGGTTCCCATGCAAAATCTAAAAGGTAAGACTAATAAAATACGTATTTCAATGAAAAATATAAAGAAAAAGTAAGACTTTTTACCGGTTGTTACAGCTGGGTAGAATTATGATAACTCACACCAACCAGTTCTTCGACGCTGAAATTTCAGCAACCGATGCACGCAGGCGTGCACGAAACTCTCAGCGCGCTCAAGCTGTCCGGCTATCGAGTATCCGTTAAGTGAGAAATCACTCCCCCCTCCCCCCGCTGACGATTGTAAGTTTGTAACCTGCATTGTTGGTTCGTAAAACGACCCGCGTGGTGTTTCTGTCCAAAATTCTGTTATTAGTCGCAACACTGGTATTCTAAGTGAGGCCTTGAAGGGGCGATTCCTTTTCCCGGACATTCCGCAAGGGGCGCAAATACGGGTTATACAATACAAGTAGCTACGCTTCCACGAGCAGCCACATGATGTATGTTTAAGGTCACGACCAAATGGTGCGAAGAATACGCGGCGAGAACAAGACGATGACGACACAATGGGCCAGGTCGCGCGCTGTTTATTTTGCGAATTTGTTACAATCAGTGAAATAATTTCCTGCACTGAATGTTCCGGTAGCGATAAAATTAGAGCGCATAAATGCCTGTATATGACGAGACTGAATTTGGGTCTGTAGATAACTTATTTTTGAAATCGAAACACTGGTGTTAAGACCTCGCTCTTGCCTCTTGTCTCTCTCTTTTTTTTTTTTTTTACTGCGGAGCAGTATACCTCTACCATCCAAGCAAATTTTCGTGGCGATGTCAGCAGAAAACTATCATCATTAAGAAGGCAGGCACATACCTACCCAGGGGGACTGGCCACACCGGTAGATTACGGTTGCGTAAGCTACTCCGAGCGCAAAAGTACCCAACAGCATAGAAATCACGTAGTTGTGAGTGCAGCGCTGTGCTGCCTACTTCTCATTCCTTTTTGTTTTGCTGTGATTTTCAATCACGCACTTAGTGACATCCCCACTCTTTTCATATATAAAAAGGGAGGCCGGCATAGCACCTCCTTCAGTTCATTCCAGGCTACCTTGGGTAGACCACGGAAAGTAAAGACGCCAGAACAGCCAGAAGAAGATGAAGAACAGAAATCAGTCCTGAATGTCGTCCTGCAGTAATAGAAAGTGGGGTTAAGTGCATTTCACCGTCTGTGGCTTCACTCTTTGTAGTGTCACGTATGAGAATTCAAGTGACGTCGCATGGGTAATCGTTGTGGGTGTCGTTTACAGCTTCGCTTCCCAACCACCTTCACAGCGTGGATTGGAACCAGATTTTTTTGGTACCATTTTTATATAATGTAATGTCCTCGGAAGCCGTGGCACTAGGTGTTTGTTGATTGATTTGATTGATTGTAAGGTTAATTTAACGCGCCGACGCAACGTGGGCGATGGGGCGCGCCGTAGTGGAGGGCTCCGGCTTAATTTTGACCACCTGGGGATCTTTAACGTGCGCCGAAATCTCGTACGCACGGGCGTTTTTGCTTTTCGCCTCCATCAGAAAAGCGGCCGCCGCGGCCGGGAATCGAACCCGCGTCCTCGTGCTCAGCAGCACAACGCCTTAGCCACTGAGCCACCGCGGCGGGTAGGTGTTTATTCTGGCGCTCTATAAATATACCGATACGTGATGATACCAAGCTACCTTGATCAAATACAATGCCTGTTGACCATCTCAGTAAGGCACGGAATTCGCTCGCCGAAAAAAAAAGCAAGTTTAAAAGAACGGCAGTCACGAAACCGGAAATAAAGGCTGAGGTATGAAAAAAAAGGGGGAGGGGGAAGCAAACACAAAGCATAAAATAGCCGTTTTCAGAAGCAGACTTCTAATAGTTTTCTGCGGGATATAACGGTGCTTCTAAGCTGAAAACGAGCCTAATTTGTTGTTTAAATACGCTCGACACGGGTAGTATTAGAAGTTAGCATTATGACACCAAAGAAAAGTACTTCTAAAGGCAAGGACCTCCTGTTTTTTTTGTTTTTTTTTTTTAATGACTGTGCGTCGCACGACTTTTCTTTTACAGTAGCCGGGGAGCGAAGTATAAATTCGGCGCGAAAATCCGTACCATCGGACGTCTCCTCGACTGAATCGTCAAATGACAAGTTGCGTTTGGCACTCGAAGAAAGAATAAATAGTGCGCGCAGCTGCTTATATCTACTGCAGGTGTGAGCTTCTTACAGTCCTGCCTTTCCTCCATGACATGCAGCGGGCCTCGAATTTTCAAGCATTGTGACTCCTGAGCTCGCCTACGGTATTACAAGTAGTTCTCGCGACACAAAAGCTAATGCGCGCATTTAATCGCTCCGTAGTTCAACGATGGTGAAGGATTCGTGTGAAATAGGTGCATCGCGTATACATCTCATTTAAAAAGACTGCGATCTACGCCTCAGTTTTGTAGCAGCCCTGTTATTTGGTCGATGACATCATTGCTTATCTTTTCAGCTTTTGTCGTCAGCCATCCGCTCACTGCATAAAATTTGTTCTCTTTATCGTTCATGCGGGAGACACACAAAAGCGCCAGTTATTTTACTTGAGGTCTCTCTTATCGGGCATATATACAGTGCCGTCTCAAGTCGTCAAATACCTCTTCTTTTATCTCTGGAACGAAACAGCTTATTAAAAAAAAAAAAAAAAGCTTCATGTTGCTCACAATCGCCTCCGAAATTGGCAGAATGACAGCCTTCAACCCCCCTCCCCCAAAATAAAAATAATTAAGGAAGTCAAAAGCTGCATTTAGACAGTTATATGTATTACAGGCTAATTCTTAAGCTCCTGGGATTGGCGTTACCTGTGAGCCACGACATGGCGAACAGGATCAAAGTGCTAAAGTATGCCAATGCCCCAGCACACAAGCAATTAATCCACGCAAAGCAGACTCGTCATATTTGGCGCCACGCACCCCATTTTTTACGCAACACCAAGTGAAGTCATGTACAAATGACACGCAAGCATGAGGTTATGAACCAGAATGAGCAAAATCCAACAATATAGCTCGTCGATGTCGAACGATGTGGTTGGTATTTAGAAAATGTTATTACTGCATGCACATCACTGTTCTTACTAACCAGTGCGATCATTTCAGAAATAAATCGCGGAATTTCTGCCATCTGGGTACCATTTTCTTGTTGGAATTTCATTTTGTTCTATGAGTGTATGCATTTGAGTTGTCCTACAGTGATATGGTAGTGTTTTGCCAGATTTCGCCCGATCGCTTTGTGCACCGAACAGTGGCGGCCACGGAGATAGGCATGCGTCCAGCAATGCGTGACATATATCGCCGCGAGACGGCCGACCGGGCGCCAGGTGCGTTGAACGCCGTCCAACGGCGATGACCGGTTTTTGGCACGAGCGTTCGCAGCTGTTACATTGTCGAGCCCACGGCCAGCGGTCGGGGACTCAGGGCAGAGTCGCATTCGCTGCGGTCTGCCGCCTTGCTGTCGACCTCCTCGTCAGCGCTTGTTAACTGCTGTGTCGGGTTTGTTGCTCGCATGCTTGTCGGAGGATATCGTTGTCAGCTTCACCCGCGTAGCTCAGCGCATTCTATGGTAACAAAAGATTTAGCACGTGGAGGTCATTTTCGGCGTGCCACCCTTTGCCTCTTCTTCCCGTTCTTGGACTGCCAGGGGAGAACGGAACGTTCGGTGAATTGGCGACGAGCCACCCCAAAAAGTCGTGGCCGCTGCTGTGTGGAGGGATATTCCGGGCCGTAACGCCGACCCTGGCCCAGCCGGACCGGCCCCGGCTCTAAGAAGTAGCGGGCCGAACGCGCGAAGGCAAATATTGCAAATATGAGGAAACGGGTCCCTCTGACCTGTCTCGCACAAGACAAAAATGACACCGCTATTGATAGCACAAAGTCCTGCTGCCGGCTGAACGGTAGATAATTTTGTTTGTTTATCCGGGCTCAGCTCAAGATGTAGGTTAGGCGGGGGGCTGATCGAGCCGAACCCCATCTTTCAAGACGGCCTGTGCACAGTAAACCCCCTACCCAGAGCTTTGGAAAGGGTGGTGACCAGCAATATCAGCCGCCATTGTTCTGCGCGTGTGCTCCTCACTTCCATCGCCTCCATTTTTTTGTCATATTTAGGAAGAGGGGACACTTGTTTGAAATAACTTGGCGGTCGCGCTTTGGCGGACATGCTTTCTTTAATTCTTGGTCTGTTGCGTTTCGTCGCTCAAATAATTAGCAGCGGAGGTGATTTTGTGAGATCACAACGTTGGAAGAACCCCGTATGCCGCCGAGGTGGCACACAGAAAAGGGATAAGGCGTTTTGTCAATGTTAACCTTGGCAGCGGTAGCCTTGAGGCAGCCAGTGCGACCGGACGGCCTGTCCTTTCTTGTATATACTCCCCGCGAGTACTGTGGGCGAGCGGATGGGGCAACCGCGCGTGGGTACGACTCAAGGATCGCCACAGCGGTTTCCTAATGGACGAGTTTCACAAGGTAGGAGCGCCAACTCCGGTGGCAATTAGGCTTACACACCCGCACAGAATCGACACGCTACACCCGCGTGCTAAGAGCACGCTATAGCTGTCATGCTGTTAGCAGGCGGCTGTTGCAGGACGGCATGAGAAGTGGTGGCCGCCCCACGGAAAGCAAAGTACTGCCACCTACTGAGCACTAAATTTCTTTGCACGTACGTATACGCTCTTCCCACGGTTGCAAACATGGCGATAAAAGATAGCTTGGCAAGGCAGCATAATTGTCGCGGAAATATTAGGAAAACAGCGTGCATATTTCAAGGCGCGCTTTCGGAGGCACAACGTAAAGCATTGAAGGACTCTGGTAGTACTTAGCTCGGCGTTTTTGCCGCGAATATTTGAGGTGAAGATATTATAATAGGAGCATGAGAGAGTGCAGAAGGCTATCTGCTGCAAAAAGATATATCCTGCTAGACACTGCAACCCTGCAAAAACCAATGCCTTATTTTCAAAAACGGAGCAAAAGCCACGATTTCAGCGTACAGGACACCATGCCCTCGCAGAGCAAGTGTCATTTCACCAACAGCATAAATGCAAAAGTTAGCGGTACGCTGTAGGGGTGGATGGCAAGTCAAATGTTGGCTTAATATAGGTGGGTAAACGGCCTGCTGACTAGCGTCAACCAGCCTTCGCAGCCTCGCCTCAACCTCAACTAAACCATCGAGGGTTAAGTCCGCTAGGAGAGCTCACGTCAGCATCGGTGGAACACGATAAACTTCACCTCGTTGTCACCTCACCCACATCACCCCCTCAGACTCAGTATCTCCTGAACATCACACGCATACGCAGTTGTCTCTGCTCTTACGAAGCTGATCTGAGCCTGTCTTCGCTAGCGTAATACTCTTCATGGATGTAAAAAGAATTTTGTACTAAGGTATGCCGAGAAAAATTTTACTGCAAAAATCCTGAGGCCATCTTTTTAGTGAGTCTTTGTGGACGTTTTAAAGGTTCAGGGCAACGCAACTGTCGTAGAGCTGTTGTTGGGTGCCAAAATATTACAATAAACATTTTATGCCCTGTTGTGCGTGCACGGGGCGAGGACGCGTTTCCTGCTGCGCGCGCAGAATGGTTTGATCAGGGACCATTTCCTCGGTGGAATATTTTTGACCCTTGGCTCGTTGGTAAAAGTAACAAGCTGCTTTGAGTTCTTTTTCTGTCGCTAAAACAGGAGCAAAATAAGTTGTTGTTTTTTTAGTACATTACTTGAACATTTGCGCTATCCTTCGTCTCTGAATATGGTCTTTAATTAGAAGCATTAATTGAGTGAGGCTTTTTTTTTTTTTCAAATAAGAACGCGTGCGGAAAGAAGTGTATGAGAAGAATGCGATCGTGGGGATCGTTATAACATAGTTAATTGAGAACGTTACTGAAACAAATGCAAATAGTTACTCAAAAATATCGTGCGTAAGTGTTACAAATGTTGCGACACAGATTCAGAAGGATTTTTATTGAATGATATGTCGGATTTTGTCATACACAATAAAATCCGCAACAGTGGGATGATAGTTTTCTCGCAGGAAAGGCTAGGGTCGCTGACTTACGACCTCACCTTGTCGTCAACTCCAACACCAACTTCACGCAACATCAATCTCGTCGTCTCAAAGCATCTGAACTGATTCCCTCAGCAGGCCGCATCCATCTCCTGACATCGCCTTGCTGCTATCATTGCACAAGTTTGTGTTCACCTCATGAGGTTGCTTACCTCTGACGGTGAACCTCAAGACCACTGCTTCTATTCTCAAAATCTGCCCACCCAGTGCCTAATTACACCGCACGTGGCATGCAATGGGAAGCTCATTGTTCGAGCTCTGTCACGGTTCACGCTAGCTGTCGGGCCCTGGTCTGTGGGACGCGCTCGGACAGCTGTAGCTTCTCTGCAACAACTACCGCCGACTCGCGCCAAGGTAGCACCTTTCGTCTGCCACCCCCCTCCCCCACCTTCACAACTCTTCCTCTTTTTTTTGTGTTCCTTCATTAAAGCGAGGAGAGAATAACGGTCTGCACTGCTGATGTTTATTTCTGGACGACGCCTAGTGCGGTTAACTGCCCCTGTCGTCTCCGCTTTCATCACTCCCTCTTCTCCGTGCGTCTTATTTACAGCTTCCCTTTCTGCCGCCCTCTCTTCCTCTCCCTCTTCTTCCGTCGTACAACGGCGCTCTGCGGCTGGCGACAGGCTTTTCGCAAGCGGACATCTGTCCCAGCCTCTCACGTCTCCACCTTTCGTTCGCTCTGACGCGCATCGTGCCATTGTTTTGCGCGCGCTAGGCTATTTCTCGTTTCTCGGTGTTGCTTAACTCCTGCTTTACGCACTGGCACATCAATCAACCGTGTTTTTCACGTGGAGAGGTTCGGAGCAAGAGACTTGCCCACGAGCGTGTGTTACGTTTTACGCTTCACACCACGCGTGAAAAGAATTGTACGTACGCGTGTATTTCAGTGCATGCGCGCGCAATAAGAAAAAAAAAAAATGCGCCCGGGCACCCCGTGCGGATGGTTAACCAGCGAAACTGTAACGTGCGGCCGGTGTTTTACGTATGATACGTGGCCTACCAATTTTTAAGTAACGTGCGGCCGGTATTTGCTATTGCCATGTGGGCGCTGCTCCACCCGCACCGCTGCCGGCGCCTCTGCCCGCCGTTGTCGCTTGAGCTGCGCTTCACGCAGTAGCTCGCTGCGCGCGCTCTACTACGAGAGGCCCTCTTTTTCGCTCCCTCCGATGCGCCCTTCTCACTTACCGGTATCGGTAGATGCGAGATGTGTAGCTACGTCATCTATAAACCCAGCCAATCTCTCTCCCCCAACTTCTAACTCCTTTCCAACCTGTTTTTTTCGCGCATGCGTGCGCGGTCACGCCGGAGGAGTTTTCTACGTACATTGGACCGCCGGATTTTTCTTCCGCCTAGCCATGTTATTCTAGTTCACTGTAGCCACGTAAAGCTTCCCTTTAAAAAAGTATGGTGGGCAGAAACGCCGCTTATCACGGATTCGGCATATTTTGATATCTAGGAGAATGAAAAAAAGGTACCGTGAAAAAAAAAAGAAACAGAAAGTGTTTGCTCGAACAAAATGAGCGTAAAAGGGTAGGCGGTCATTGACTGCAGTCATTGACTTACATTTATTTCCATGGCATTGTTTATAGGGAAGATCTTATATAACTGTACACGATTTGAGCAACTTAGGCATTGACGGTATGTTTTTAAGTGCATATAGCGTTATGACGGGCCTGACGGGTGCGCAAATCACATAGCAGCCAGGAGGCGACTCGCACTCTATGGTTCGTCAATATGGTTGTCAATATGGTTCGATTGTTTTTTCAAGACTTTCTCGCGCAGGAATATGTGCTCGTCGGCCAGGCGGCGGGAACAATCGTTTCGCTATGGTAAGATTGAAGGCAAGAGATGCAGGATTTACAAGACCTATAGAGCATTGGGAAGCATGTAGGACATGTTGAGTGATGCATGACCGGCAATACCTTTCCATTTTACACTGACTCAAAGCGCTGATCAGCGGAGCTCTACAACCGGCCTCTTCCTGCAGGTATGGCAGTACACCTACCGTGTTGTGTTCTTCCGCCTCCTGGACATCAAATGACATTAGGCGTGTACATAAAGCCCCGAAAATTGGTTTTTACCAGCGAGGTAAATATGATTGATTCCCGCTTCAGAACTCGTGTACGCTAGTTTGTATTCCATCTCCAGCAACGACAAGTGTGTTTTACTTTTCCCATCTCGGCTGTAATTGTCCACAAACGTTTACTCACGCATGCATAGAAATTCGGAGGTGAGTTGTGCACTGCTAACGGCATTTTATGCCTATAAGAAACGCAACGGTGCCATGCCCAAGGCGCGGAAAAGGAGGCTCTGACCCCTCCTTCGCCCCCTGCATATTCACCCCTTTAGGCGCGAGGCTCCTCGCTGTCATCGGGTGATTCACTTCCTGGATGCTGCGTAAGTTAGGCAGAACCGTATGCGCTTCCTCTTACACTGTGAAGCTTCATGATTCGCAGTGTTCGCAGTGGTTAAACGCAATCAGTATATAATGAAATAAAATATCAAAATTTCGAACCTCGCGCGATCGCGGCGAAAATGTCCCGATCAATCCCAATCCGGATTATCAACGGACAATTTCAGTGATGGATAAATGTTTCAGGCATGACTATGCATTTACTCAGCGACCTATTGTGTGATAGTCTTTTGTTTCTAGGCCACTGCCTGCGTGGAAACAGTGCTCCTCAAGGTCATCATGAGAGAAGCATTATGTACGCGCATTTGCGATCATCATTATGGCGTCTCCTGCGCTCTCAAAGTCTAAAATGCTCTGGTCGTGAAGGTGAAGAGTCAAGGCGGACACTGGCATCGATAGCGCATGATCTGCACGGGCCAGTGATACCGATACCGTTCTCCCGAAAAGATGCTTCTGCCCTTGCGTCCAAGGCTGCCCGGAGATTTCAGCGATCTATGTGGGCTGTTGCGCCGCAAAATTACGCGCCGCTTCACTCCACAGACCCGCACGGGACCTTTAGGATGCCTGACGGACTTTCCAAGCATGACGAAGCGGTTCTTCACTGCGTGCGGCTAAATGTCGCTTACACAAGTTATTTTCGATTCAAGATGGAACAGGCCGCTTCCCCCATCTGCCCTCTTTGTGACGTGCGCGAGAACTTGAACCACGTATTATGTGAGTGTACACGGTACAGAGCAGCTAGAACGTCCCTTTTAGTGCCCTTCTTGGGTCTTCCGCTTTCTAGAGGACTAACTCTAAGTGACGTGCTAGGCCCTTGGTCGAACTCTAAACGAGCATCTCGAGCGACAAAAGCTCTATTGTCTTTCCTGCGAAGCACAGGACTTGATCAGATTCTTTAAACAGGACTCTATTAATGAGTGCATCATCTTCATCACAGTCATTATCATCACCTCTTCATCGATTTTATTTTTTTCATACATCTGGTGTAGGAAGCTAGGTGCCTTGGCCAGGCTAACCTCACCAGTATCATTAAAGACTATTCTCACTCGTTAGAGATCATACTCTTCCACTCTCAGGGGCAATGGAAGGGGTGGTGGCGGAGAGGGGGGGGGGGGGGTAGATTTTGATGGACCTTCTGTAGTGCTACGTGATTTCGTGGTAGGCCGTAGAGCGGGTGGGCTCCGGTTCTGCTTCCGTGGCCTGGTTGGTTGGGGATAGGGCCGTGAACTGGGCAGACTCGTTGCCTTTCACGGAAGAATGGGCCGGGGTCCAGACGATCTCAACCTTCCGGTTGCGGAGGTTTTCTTTGCTTGCTGCGAAGTTAGTTCAGGAAAACGGCCGCGTGCCGTAGAGCCATGCGTACAGCCGGCATCGTGGTGCTTGTTGCCAGCGTTTTTCAGTGCACCGACGCCTCCTTGCACTGCGGGGGAGCTGCACGGGGCAACCCCCACGATGCGCCGCCTTCCCGGTCGTGATCTTGTTGCCTCCTCTTCTCGTACGCACCTTCCACCGTTGCTGCTCCCTTTTGTCGCTCTCTCCCCCATTATTGTTGCCTCTATTTCGAGAGCACAGTCCTCCAGCCTGGCACAGCGTTCTTTTTCCACCGCGGGGCTCGCTCGTCGCGCGCGGCGGCGGCGGAGAGGCGACACCACTTTCGCGCGGGTCGACGCGAGCCTTGGCTGGCCTGACCCCTAAACCCGGGCGAATCCGGAGCGGAGGGGAAGGGGGAGCCGCCACGGGGGGAGAAAGTGCTGCCTGAAGGGCACCCCGTGAATTATGCGCCATTGTTCTTCGCTCGGCAGCGGTCGAGGCCATCGCGCGAAGGCGCAGCACGGCGAGGAACAGTCTGCCTTGGAGTCGCCCAGTCGGCGGTCTTCTCCGCCGGACGCTTGGCGCAAAACGGGTTCATTAGGATTCTGCGTGCTCGTACGCGCTATCCACCTACTAGTCGGCTTTCGGACTCCTACCCATACTACTTTAGCGTGCATGTGGCGCCCGGCAGTATCACCACGCAACCACTCATTGAATGGGCTGGCCGACTCGTATGCAATGAAACTGCACCGTTCGTAAATTTTCCATTCAGAGTCATTAACGCGTAGCGCCCATTACTCTGATAAACGACCCGTGACGTAACGAGGGCAATTCTTTTCATTTGTGCCTTTTTTGCACGTGCGCACTACACTTAATGCAAAGCGCAGCTAACGCACTTCGATTTTTTTTTTCTTTAACTTAGCGCTCCAGGCTCATCAAACTTTCGCCTACATGGGCAGGAAAGTTGCAGAATGCATACGTATCAACTATTACCTCTGGGAAGTCACGAAAACAGCACAGTGGATCATCTGTAGTGCAGCCTTGCTCGCAGTTCCGGATGTACAGGTGAAAGGCAGAGGTCGCAGCGCATTCTGCAGGTCCAGAAAGGGCGGGCCCAACCCGGAGGGTCGAGGGCGCGCGCCAGTGTACGAGACATAGCATACGTGGCACGAAGCCGCCCGACGGCATTCCTGCCGTCGCCGCCGGCTCGCGGTTGTTGTGGCTGCTGCAGAACCTTTGTCGGTGCGCATGCACTGTGTACTCAAAGTACGGACTCGTCAAGCGCTGCCGCTTACGCGCCTCACGTGACGTCGGCGCTGTAACGCAACATTATGGGCCCTCCTAACGTCTAGGGTTGCCTTTTTCACTTAAAAGTTTAGGGTTGCCATTTTCACTTTAGACTTGAGATATATATTTTTTTTTCTACGTAGGTTTTTGATGATTTAGTATCCTGCCGTTGCATTTTACCCTTGAACAAGAACACGCATGTGTTGCTCTCAGCATGAACACACGTATTCCGCTGGGGAACAGAAAGGCGCTGGTAACTGAAATCTGCTTCGTTTTGAAATACATAGAAAAAGCTATAGCGGTTGACGTCTGTGGTGAAAAAGCAATGTTCCTTTGAGGGATAAAGAAATAATAAAGATTGGACTATTTGGAGCCCCAATCAAAGAGGCTGCTCCGTGTCTCCAATGAAGGCAGCAGACTGAATATTCAGTGGTAATGTCATGTTTCTCGATTTGCTGTCATTCTAGCTGGCGTGCTTCCATCCTTTTGTATAATGTGACCTCTGATTATAGGTACACTAAAAGTACATCAGCCCCTCTCGTGGCGATCGCACTTTTGAATCCAATTGGTCGTGCAGTGCAGATAGAATCGCAGCGACGTTTCACTTCGTCGGTTTAATTTTTTTCTTGGCATTTCGTGCCCGGCGCTGGCCGCGGTGTTCCCCCTACCGGAGGTGTGCACGCGTGACCGGCAGCTGGCTGCTTACGTGTCCACGGCGTGGGCTTTAATCTATACATTTTTTCAGTAATTCGCGTGGGATTCCCCAGGGAGGGCTTGCAGGAAGCGCGTTGCTGTGCTTTTCTGTGTTTTATTCCCGAGGGGCGACCGATTTGACCCTACGAGAGAGAGAGAGAGAGAGAGAGAGAGAGAGAGAGAGAGAGAGAGAGAGAGAGAGAGAGAGAGAGAGAGAGAGAGAGAGAGAGAGAGAGAGAGAGATCATTAAACGGATAATGTTTACATGGCAAAGTTCTGCCTCTCAACAGAGGGCGCAGCGGCTCGTGCAGCACCTCCTTCATACTCCCCTGCACCGCGTGCCACTTGTTGCTTGCTCCTTCTCTCCACCTTCAGACGTCTCCTCCTCCGACGCTACGTTCCATCTCCCAGCTCTGCAGCCTCCCATTTAATCTCTCCAATACCAACCGCGACAAGGGGCACTTCTGCGCGTACAATATGAATCTGTGTGACGTTCCAGTTCGATGTTCTATTTCGCTCCGTATTTGCCACGCAACGATTTGGCAGGCGCACCCTCCCGCAATTATTGAGCCCGTAACTAGGTAACACAGGGTAATCCCCCCAAGAAAAGAATCCATCCCATTTCCCCCTTGCGGGGTTTTCTTTTTCCGGAACCGTTCCTGCGGCGTCGTCAGCGGGGCGGCGCACCATTAGTCTTCGCGCAGGGGCTGCTCCACGCAACGTTGCCTTCCCTTCGAGGCATTTACCCCGCTCACGAAGATGATTGAAACGGACGGAAGAGTCGGCCATAAGCGACGACAAGGCGAAAGGGATTGGCCCGCTTGCTGTACACGAATGTTGCCCGGCTGCGGTGCAACGCCCTTCGCTCCGACTGCCCGGACCTTCCCCGCCGCCGCATTTCCGTCGTGTTCTTCAGCAGCGCAGCGTCATTCGCCTGCAGTGTCTTCTCGGCTTGAATCTGGACAGGTTTGGTGGGGAAAGCCCACGGAGACCCCGCGGCCGCTACAGTGAGGTGTAACGCAGCGGCAGGAAGCAGGAAGAGCAGTGCGCACCACTTCTTTCCCCCCTCTAATTCGACGTTTCACCCGGCAAGATCTGATTGTGCGCAAATATTGTCAACGTCGATGGAAGTATGGGTCAATGAAGATGAGGCGCAGGCGACTGTGCCCTTCAGGACACGTATGGCCGCGCGAATACGCTGATCGCGAGGTTGATTCCCCGAGTACGACGGCCGCATCTTCGTCGGGACGTAAGCGAGAAAGGAACTCAGCCGCTCACCATTTCACTGAGCGTTGAATAGCGCCAGATACGACCTACATTGGTCGTCTTAAAGCCTTCTGCCCAGTGCAAATGGAGCGTCCCTCATGGGTCGTTTATGGTGCGGAAGAGCCGGCCTGAGACTGCAACCGTGTATTCACCCGAGTGGCCGAATGTAAACCGTACTGGGGTGCGGCCGACAGCTCACTTGACTCCCTCGCGGCCTCACCCGAATATATCCAGATGCAGTTCATTGTGCACGTCGGTTGGCGAAAATTCCGAGTACCTATTTAAAAATACAGGGAAAATACTGTCACAACCAGATTTATTAGAACTGTCGGTTGCAACTGTTGATACAGCAGCAACCCCACTTGATGAGCCTAAATATAGGGAGGGGGCACGGCCCTCCTTGTAAAATCGGCCGCTTACACCCGAAATACTGGGCTGCGCAGACATCGCGCCTGCATTGTTTAAGGAAGTGTACCTTGCCTTCTCCAGCAACGCCATGTGATACCCAGTCAGGGAGTTAGGGATAGTACAGGCTGCATTCACGTTTCTTTTAACGGGCTCAGTGCACTCGACAAAAAGTGGGCTTACGCTTTTGATAACCGGCAATCAAACGGCAGCGCTGGCGCTCGTTCTCTGTCTGCCCTTCAGCCTCAGTGAACAACCACCGAGCAGCTTAAGTTGGCAATCATTTTGACGCGACGGAAACGAAGCGAAGAGGCAGTTCATTGCTATTTCTCTACTTTATATTTCGCGAAATACAAAAACGGCCATGTGTACAAGATTTATGCGGACGGTAAGAAATGCCAAGCGGTATTTTTAATCCGCAGTGCTCCGCTATACGCGTGCCTCGTAGCAAAAAAGAAAGTTGAGTCTTTTATACATGAATGTGGACGAAGTTCACGAGAACCATGCAACGTGGTTCTACCACGCCCGATTCAGCGCGCTCATATGGAAATGTGCTTTAGAGCAAAGCGCAATGACAGACTTTTCAGGAAGGCTCTCCTTGCTAATTTTTTTCACTGGTCTGTCGATGGTCAATTTAATGTCAAACGGGGACCACGTTTGTCACTTGGCAGGAACAGCGGAGGGTAAAAAACAGAAGGAGGAGGAAAAAAAAAACTAGAGCCACAATGCCGACAAGTCATTGTTTGTTGCGTGTGGGTTTGCAAAACTATTGGTGCACGCATGCAGTGGACGATGCGACTAGACAAAACAGCGACAAAAGGTAATACAACAGAAGGCACCGCACAATGTCGGGGCACTAGCGGCTTGGCTCTACTCTCACTGAGAAACAAAAGGGACTGCTGAGTGGTTGAGGCTCTGACCATCGATAAGAGGCGAGGAGCATGCTGCGTAGCGTACGAGCCTGTCGTTACTGGGAAAGGGAAGAGGCACGCTACAACCCGAGGCGACATCTGAATCTCGGAAAATACACAGTGAACAACGCCATCGCGTGCAACTGTTTTTGTACTTTTCTCGCTCTTTATGCGCCTCTCCCTACCCTGACGCTTACATATGGGTATCCTGGGTGACGTGCGGTAATAACATCGCAAGGAAGCTCCTACGAGGCCTTCTGCGACGGTTCTGGTCGCATCCGTCGCACTTACGCCGAGTCCACTGAGGCTTTCTCACGTGGCTTATTTAATGCCTTTTGTTTCCCTTAGGTGTCGTTTTCGAAGTGCTTAGCTGTCGCTATGCTACACAGACTACATTACTGTGCCATTTTTTGCGCCCCTTGTCTCGATTTTGTTGTATTGTTGTTACTTATTTATTTTGCCTCGTACACTTGTTAATCTTACCTGCTTATTATTCCATTGTGCATCTGTACTTGTTGTGCCCACTCCCCTCTGTAACGCCCTACCCGGGCCTTGTGGTTAACGTTAAATAAATAAATAAATAAATAAATAAATAAATAAATAAATAAATAAATAAATAAATATGCTGTAAGACTTCGCTGCAACACCAAAAATGTGGAAAAGCCAACCTTACAAAGACTCATTCACTGTATAGGGGGTTTGACTGCTCTACGTCGAGCCCCTTTGATGCCAGTTTCACTGCTATGCTCAAATGAATTGCTGGGAGAACATTTAGTAGGGGTAAGTAGCCTGATCAAAATATGAGGGACGCAGGGCTTTCTTCAAATTTATTTTAATTTCTTTATAAGACCCCATGTGTCCCTATGGATCGCAATGCGTTACGCTATGGATGCACAATTTATGCTGAGAGGAGTAGCCCTATATTCCTCACGCATTAGAAATTATAGTCCTATAGCTAGCAGGCATGCCTTACTCCTGTCTTCCGTGTTTAACCCCTCAGGCTGGCAAATTTACGCCCCTGTTACGGGGTACAACTTGTGATTGCACGGGCAACGTTTGTTGAGTTGAACTGCAACAAAAAGAAAAACACATTAATTAATGATAGTGGTGGTATTGATGAATGAAGCCACCGGAACATAGCGTCTACTAAAAAAGTATGCTAAAATCAGAGCGTTTTCTTCTTCAAAATTAGCTACAACAAGAAAATTTATGCAAAAAAAAAAAAACTAATGAAACGAAGAACTTTGAGCGTATAAACTATCGCCCCGCTGTAAGCCATGCTGGGTTAGCATAAGCTATCTTTGTTGCTCATCTTACTCAATTTGTGTTAAACTACCTCACGCCTAACTAAGTTCTCATTAGCGCAAGAGCAACTGCTGGTCTTCCTCATCTTCAACCACGCTATCGGTATCGTACACTCGCTACCATATAAAGTAAAGGGAGCTGACTGCATATATGCTCAACAACCAGCCTTCGTCCGTGCCACGGGGCACGAATGACACTAACGTGCTGACCAGAATTTAAAAGCGAGAAGCTTTTTACGCGAACAAGCAATGGGAGACAGTAGACAAGAAAATCAGTTAGGGAACCGCAGCGGACATGTATTTACGTTTCGTGAATTGTAGCACAATGGCTTGATACGGAGGTCTGATCTATTTTGCGCTCCTACCTGCCCAGGCTGTACTCGTCGTTCTACTATTACCACAAAGTAAAGACGCCCCTCCTGCGCATTCTTTTTTTTTTTTTTTTTATGGAAGCTTTCTTTTTTTTTTTCTTTTAACTAACGCGTCACTCGATAACAACGGTACTAAATTTGCCCTTCCGGCGGAGTATAACTTCACATTTTTCGCCCTTGCTGTCACCATACCTGATCGCATCCACAAGTACTGGTGAATTTGCAGGCAGCGATACCTTACAATGTTTACTATTCTGAAAGTCAACGGTTAGTACTGCTGGGCCTACGGGAAGTTTGATTCCCCCGCGCCGAGGCATCACCGCATGCCTCCCATGTTGGCCGAGTCACCCGCCTGGTGGTTGCCAAGGGCGGTGGTCTCTGCGCGGCTCCGGAACGCAGTGGGCCCAGCTGCGCGCACATCGGCAGACTGCAAATGTTCCCTTCAAGATGTAGCGCACATGCCTTTCAACTGCAAGCGTTTACCGGACCGGCTGGGGAAGCGCGGCGACGGGGCTTGCGGCCATCTTGGGCGGCCTGCAGCGGCGCACTTATCTCGCCGGCTCCAACACAACACATTTTTCAAAAGGGGCCGAGTAGTTATCAGCCTTTCCGGCTCTGACGTTGGTTGAATTTGCGATAGCTTTGATGGTGAGCACGCCCCTTGCTTTATTCTTTCTGGGTGGTGGTGGCGGAGGGGGTAAACGCGAGAACGTTTATAATGACCAGCAATATCCGAAGTAACCCGTTTGAGATCAAGCGGGCTACCGCAGATCCCTCTCCTGACATTGCCAAATAAAATCCTTCTCTCCCGATGCTCTGTGATTACCATCCTCACGAATGCTATCGCACTGAAAGTACGTAAATAGGTTTGGGATTGACGGTGAGTGCAAACATTTTCTTATTTCATTCAGCTCCAGTGCTGTTTGGGGAAATCTGAAGTCTCGTCATCGACTTTTGCCGAGGAAGGGGCTTCGGGCTAATCCTTCTAGCCACCGACGAGAAGGCACAGGTATACCTTGTTGCCAAAAGGAGAAGTTTAGTGCCCTGGTGCGCGAACAAGTTTGTTTTTCGCACCGCGGCGTTTGTCTTGGCGCGTGGGACACCCACTGCCCTCAGGGTGCGGGAGTCAGAGTAACACGAACCGGGGCGTCACGCGGGATGCGCGGTGACTCGACCTTGGCACGGGTCCCGCTACGAAATATTGCGCCAAGACGCTACGCGCCGGAAGCGATTCTTGGAAAGCGTGAGTAGATCGCGTGGCAGCTTCTGCGTGCCGCTGCCTCCGCAAGCCCGGTTGATTGGACTCTCGTCATGGGCATGCGTCGCCTTCTAATTTACGCCGACAACCAGAGGCTGGTTTCGCACTGAGCCGAGGCTCGAATAGAAGGTGGCTGGCTCGAAACGTGCCTTTAACGCATCATGCGCCATGCGTTCAAGAGCACCTGCGCGCTGCTGGATGTCCACCACCCGAGTCGCGAAGTCTGAGCGAGAAGCGCGTCAGATGCCGATGTAAAGCTGCAAACGCCACCCTTAAAAATGCTCTTATCTCAACCTCTACTCATGTTTCATTGCGCATAGATCATTCTTGCAAAGTTGGTATCCCGAAATGTCGCACTGTATCATATTCAAATTCGTTTATTCTTAGAACTACATCGGAGTGGAATCGCCTGCCACCAATCCTAGTGCTTATACTAACAACATCGACCAGTTTGGGAAAAAAAAGTGTCGGATTACATCACTTCTGTCTAGCTTGTGACCTTTTTTTTGCCACAGTGTTTATTTTCCTTCTAATGTGTTATTTCCATTTGCATGCAATTGTCAATGTTAGTTTTGTTAGCTTTCTATGCTAGAGGCAATGCTTGTGTAGATTTGTGTTAAACCTTTGTATATATCTGCGCACCGCTGGATAGTTATTGGTTTAGTGTTTTTGTATATTGCTTCATATGTATACAATGTTTGTACAATTTGAAGATCTTTGAATATCCAGATGTATCACTCCCCTCAATAATGCCCTTTGGGCCATGAGGGTACCTGGAATAAATAAATAAACATAAATAAACGGATGGGGGTGAGGCCGAAGTGGCTGAAAACCGGTATGCGACACCCACGAGTGGACCGGTACCACAGTGCGCGAACGCGGTTCAGCGTTTTCAGTTTAACCCTAAAACAATGATAAAAGCCTGCCAAATTTAGTCCTAACCATGTATAGTTTCTTTGAGCACTGGGTGCGCGGGGACGTGAGGGGCAACAATGGCCACCAGTGAATCACTATAAACGTAGAGTCCACTTCCTATCAGAGGTGCTTTCCGGATTTCCATTTTCCTATTGGCTTGAGAGGTAGTTATCTCGTCTGTACGTGCACGTGTGTGTGTATGTATGTGCGCGTGCGTGCGTGCGTGCGTGCGTGCGTGCGGGAGGGGTCTTCAAGGTCTGTGGTTCGAGTACGGTGGTTTATTTTACGCCGTTTGTGCGCACGGTGTACTGAAGAGGGCAGCCCCCCCCCCCCCCCTCCCAAGCTTTACTGCTGTTTGTTCTAGTATCTGCCTTGACGCTCGAGAAGATGTGCCCCCCCCCCCCCCCAAAAAAAAATAATAAAAAAAAGAAGACGGGCAGAAGTTTACGCAGTTGAATTCAGAGATTTTTCAAGCATGCATGCCCTTCCAGCGAGAACAGTGGCACGACCAGGTTATCGTCGTCTCCGAGTGCTGCCAGACGACCATCAAGTCAGCTAGACCAAGGCAGGGCCGTGGTATGCGTTTCAGAGCATGCAAAGACATGTCGCCGCGCGAAGCTAAAGGACGAAAATGCATGTGTGTATAATATAATCAGATTAAGGAATGCTGACTTGATTGAGAGTGAAATTTACGACGCCGGCTCAGTATGTTTCTTGTGGGCGTGTGTCTTCACTCTTACATGCGTTTTAGTTCAATGAATAAACATGCCATTTCTCACGTCCCGTCATTGTATTGTAACGGCGTAATTTGGTCCAGCACCGCTACTGTTGAAGGATGAGTCCGGCGATGAAGCACTCGAAGGTTTTAGAGGTTCAAAAGGTTAACTTGTTTAATTTAAAACATAGAGGCACAAACGTTACAACTGATACAGATAAATAGGAGAAAACAGGCAATCAAGAGTACTTAACGAAACATAGTTGGTGGGCGAAGGGCTCCCGGCGTCTGGCCCCGACGACCGGCAGCAAGTGGCTCCCCTGGTGCAGCTGCCGCTCTCTCAATAGCCAGCGGAGGCGCGTTATATTCGCTTCAAGCGGCCCGGTGGGGGACGTATTGGGGGAAAAAGTGCATCCTGGAGTGTGCGGACCTAATGGAACAAGGCTTTCTGCAGCCAATCGGCGAGACGCTTCTTAGCTCCAATCAGCCACATTTTTGAAAGGAAAAAGGAACCAATCACGGAAGACACAAAGTTCAAACTCGAAGGCGCCCGTTTCTGGCAAAAGAATTACCGTTGAGAATAAAGTAAAGGTATACAAACTCGAAAGGGAAAAAGACAGGCGGTCGTTTGAACGAGACCGGGGGTTCGGAGAACAGAGCGGCCCGCGTAGACGCAACGGGGAGTTGGCGACGCCACTGCGGCGCGGTAACCTAACCCTCGCAACAGCCGTGTCTCCTGGTCGGCCGACGGGCAAATACACGCGCCGGAGCCGTTTCTCAGAAAAAAGGGGGCCAGGGCCTCTCCGCGTCCGAACCGTTCTCACACAAAGCACTTGGAAGCAAGAGCCCTGGCGCCGGGCACAGAACTCAAAACAACCAGACAACATTAACAGACCTCGGCTTCGCGACAGTATGTTAAAGCAATGCTAAAACCAGAATACACATTCGCAAAAAAAAAAAAAAACGAAAATATGTTCAACTGTATGTGTATTCACCGATGAAAACCAAAAATACGCTTCAAAATAAGACGAAGAAAGTCCGCAGAATTTATTTAAAAAAATAAAATCCAGGAGCACACCACTTATACACATACAAGGTAGTCTGCCCGCTCCGCGCAGAGGGCTACAGGTTCTGCATTCGTCCAGTGGCGCGGACCGTGTACCGGGTGACGTATACCAGACCTGGTCTCTCCAAAACTATGGACAGTTGCGCGTGTGCGCAAGGTATGGTAAACGAAAATGACAGCCCCTCCCCGGGCGGGAAGAAGAAGCGTGATCGAATAAAAGGCGTGTCATATGGAGGAGACGTGAAACATTTGGCCAGAAGCGACTCCTTTCAAATTAAGTTACGCAATCCCCTGTGTAGCATACAGAGCAGGCCGTCCTTGCTATTGGAAGTGCTATAGCACCGGGGCGCTAATTATGCTTCCGTTCAACGCGGCCGTGAAGCATATACACTGCTCGTTTTGAACAAAGGAGCATTCGTCGTCTCCGGAACTATTCAACTCTGCCCATCAGAGCTTCGGCTGAACCCCCTCCCCTTCCCGTTGTAGCGCGACTTTAAAACCCCCGCGTAAAAGTTTCTGGGTGCATAACTTTAGCATGAAGTTGCGCGAAAAATAGTGATCCGCAGGGGAGACGCACAGTAGATGGACACCTTACGAGGACAGGTGGATCGAGTCACTCCCACTAGAATTGGACTTCGATCATAGTAAAATCGAAAGTAGTAACCGCATGCTCGTTCAGACAATAATTTCCCAGAGACCTGTCAGCTGGCAATTGTGCATACAGGGCATGCCTTCAACTTTCTTTTCCGGGTCGTGCATTTACATGTTTGCACAATTTGCAATTTATTCATATGAGTTTTAATGTACGTTGGATTTGGTCCCCGTATAAAATATCCTAAGCGGATACTGGTACGGAGATTGATCATTACGGCCTGGAATCTTCAAGGCTTCGAAGAACCAAAGGATTACGCTTAGTGGCGAATTTGGCGTAGAATAATTAAACCGTTCTTACAATTAAACGTCAAGGTGCTTCCTATTGATGTGGACAACATACCAGACACTGTGACAGCAGTTCTGGAGCAAGTAATTACGTTAGCGATTGATCTCTGAAATGGAACGAGATATATATTGCGTGCAGGCTGCAAAAAAAGAATAGCCTGCTTTTTAATCCTAATGGACAACCACAAAATACTGATGGACAACCACACAGAGGGGTGCTGCGAACTTCGGAGTAAGATAAAGTACTCGAAATTAGTGTTTTATTGGTACTGACTGGTTCATTGGTAATTGAAATTAATAATTGTATCGCTTATTTTGTCAAACCGTCACCAATCCCAGCTATGTTCTGCACTCTATGTGGACGTATATTTGCGTGCAATGAGCCCTGGGCCGTATGTCAATTGGATGTATGCGAACGCTATACATCAGTGACGCAGCAATCCCGACGCTAGAAGCTGGTGCTTTCAAATGTAGTCGCGAGCAGTTGCGCCGGTATAATATGGGGCATCGGCTTCCTTAATCACTGCAGCTGTTCTTAATCTGCGTGAGCAATAAAGAAATGCCCGATAAGTTTGGTAAATTTCTGTGAGACAGCGTCACAATCTCTGTGGTGACGTCATGGGCGGCAAAGAGGCATTATCGATAAGCGTCGCATTGTTCTCGTCCGACAACGTTTGAAGCCACAATGCCAGCACTTGTCACAAAAATGGAATGTGGCGAGTTCCGTGCAGAAAACATTTTCTTAAAAAAGTTGCAGGTGACATCACGACGCGATAGCGTTACATCGACTCTCAGGGAGCGTTGTCGAACGGAATTGCTGCATTTACGATCGATTCTTCATGAGCACTGAAGGACAGCGAAGAGAGAAAGACTAGCAGCAAAGGTGTTTAATCGCCCTGGCCCAGGAGAGACAGAGGCAATCTTCTGTGCTTAAGCTATGCGGCTGCGGGGTGTTGGTCAGTTTGAGCGAGAAGGTTACGGTGTAAGTGTTTCTAGCACGGTTGTTCAAAAAAAAATTGTTTGTTCAAAGTGTTTATTCTCTTAGGTCTATGCCGGACTGACTGTTTTTGCTTTTTTGCTAAGAGAGAGAGAGAGAGGGGGGGGGGAATTGGGGCTTAGGAAAAAGCGTGTTAACAGATGGTAGGGAACTCCAGGGTGGAAACTGAAATATAGGGCTCCAGATGCAGCAGCTTTCAGCTGCCCTCTTAATCAGCTCGTGCTGATCTTTAGGTAATGAGCTGGTCAAAGCTCCCTCCCATATCGCGAGAGAACTGTAATATGTGATGTTTGTATTCCTATCCACTGAGCAGCATACCCTTGAACATGACTCGGCTGCGTAGACGAGAGTGGATATGGGGCGGATTTGGCCCACATTCGTTTGCGGATCGCCCACATCTTCGCCCACATTTATTTGCGGATACTTCTGTTGGTTGATCCTCCGCAGAGTTTGCGATTATTCGACATCTAGCACGGGGAAAGATCGTGTTCCTATAGGTGTGGGTTGAGGAGACGTACTTAACGCGTTTCGGGAGGGGAGTGCGGTGGTCGTTGACGCAATGTGCACGGCACGTGGGTTCACGTGCCCCTCGGTCGGTGCCTCGTCCTCTTCGATAACCTTGTGTCCGGTTGTCCAGGTGACGTTAACTTTCTCGATTGTGAATGTGAGTATCTTTCCGAAGCGTTTAGGCATTCTCCCGGCAGACAACAGTCTAACGCCCTTCGAGAGTCTGTAATGGTCTTTAAGCTTCTATTCGCTACCTCCGCTAGTCGGATTACCAAACAAATTGCCCCTACTTCTGCATCTTCGTTCCTGTTTTTAGGAGGGTCATGCAGTCGCAAAGATTGCCAGAGTGGTCAGCTACGACAATTGCTGCAACGTACTTTGGTAGTCGCGGAGTCAGTTGTTACTGTGTTCTCATGATACTGCAGCTTTCCTCGAATGAAGTTGATCCTGCAATGTCGCCTGTCGTTGTGTAGGTTTGGATCCATGTTTTTGGTAGAGAGTTTTCGGAGTCGCTGGATCGGTGACATATACGTTATGGCGTGCAATCGATGATTTTACGGGATGGGGGGTGGGGAGTGTCTGTCTTCCATACGATGACCCATCCCGATTTTGTTTTCAGAGCCAGACCCTTGGTGCCAGGATAGCGGTTTTCCAAAGCGTCTGAAAGACACAATTGGAAGAGCTATTCATCATCACCGTCATCAACAACCAAGTTAGGTCCACTGCAGGACGAAGGCCTCTCCCATTGACCTTCACCTGCCCCAGTGCTGCGCCTCCCGAGTCCCTTCTTTGCCTCCAACTTTCCTCACTTTCTCCTCACATAGAGTTAAAGGCCTTCGTCTTCTTCTCGACGCGTCTGTGGGTGTTCATTTTGTTAGCTGGTGACCCACCGGTTGTCGGTTCGTCTCACGGTAAAAATTGCGACGTGGAGGGCTACCTTATCTCCTTTCCTGGTGTAGACCTTCACTTGATTTTCTTCGTTGCGTGTAAGCTTGTAGTACGGTATACCGTACTACAAACCATGAGCCAAATATCTCGGAGCCTATAGCCTCCGAGATATTCGGCTCATGATCAGTAACTGCATGATTCTTACCGTTTATTCTCTCATTCCTGATCATCTCTTGGCTAGGCGTGTAATATTGTGGCAATTGTTCAACGATTTTCTCTCTTTTTTTTTTTTTTGACGACTGTGAGTTCAGCTCTGACACAAGATTCTATATAGCCACGCAGAGCATTCTAGGACATCCGCACATATATTTTCTGCCAAACAAAGCGTGCGGCGGAAAAATATATAGACGCTATACAGTATACAACTCCAACTATCCCGATTTTATGATGAATCTGTACCGACTAGCCTGGTTTTCTACGTTACTTCAGCTATATACAACGTTTTATTTTATTTCGATTCAGTCCATAATATATTCCTTCTTTGATTTTTGAGAGACTGGCGTAAATCCTTTTCCTGCTGTTTTAGTTTGGTGACCCAATGCGCGTGCCGGCATCAGTTCCGGTGGAAAACACGACGCGGTGTCTCAGTGGGTAAGACGTTGCGCTGCTGAGCCCAAGGACACGGTTGGTATCCCGGCCGCGGCAACATTTTCGTGATGGAAGCTGAAAACAGAAACGCCTGTGTCAAGAGTTCAGCGCACGTTAAATATCTCTATGTTGTCGAAATCAAGCCGGAGTCCTGCACTACTGCGCGCCTCATGGCTCATGTGTGTGTGGCTTGGGCACGTGAATTACCGAAAATTTCATTGTTTTATCTTTCGGTGGACAGGCGCTTTGGTGTGATGGCGTCACTTGCGGGCACGGCTGGCGACCGTGCCTGCCGAGCATGCTACCGCCGAATGGCGCACAAGAAATTAGCGGTCTTTTTGCAAAGACAACGCAACGTTCCACAAATCGACCGTTGCGAGGGAAAATTGCATGAATTAGGCTCTAAGTAGTCCCTCAAGGCCATTATTATCCTCTTCACGTCCGAACGTTTCTTGTTCGCGAACCCGAAAATCCGGCTCGGAGGCGGAAAATGTTCTTCCAGTGGAGATGTCATCACTCTCAGCACCTATGCGCATTTCACTGCACTTGGCAATTCTTATTTTCGTAATAGGATTGCAATAATTTTAAGCTGGGAATACGAAGTGTGTGGGCTTCAAGACTGTGTCGACAAATTCAAATCAGAAAAAAATGTTCGTACCTTTTATTTTTACCGTAATTATCAACCTGTCCTGAGCTACCAGTCCCAATGGGGCGTCAAAAAAGGGGGTTGGGAAATACGGCCGGCTGTTGATAATTACCTGAGGACTCACTTAACAGGTGCTGTCAGCCAGCCGATATATACCAAATACGTACCGAGTATCGTTTATATAACTTTTGCTATTTTTTTAGTGCAGGGATCCAAGTTACGTATCTTATAGACTGCAGACGCTACTGAAAGAAGTTGGAGCTGCCTTTACACCGTGTATAATATAAGTTAGCAGAATACACCGTGTCGTCGCATTTAAAGGTGTGGTACAGAGGAGCTCGTTTCTAGAATGTTTCGCACTTGTGTGCGTAGCGAGGAGAGACCCCATGGAGTGATGCAGAGAAGGGGGAGTCGGGTGACCGCTTTCGTGGAAGGAAACAAATCACTGTTCCCTGGCTGTCTTTCGCTCTGCCCCTTCAATTTATTCGAATACGTTAATTTTTCGGTCAGTACACGCAAAAAGCAGGAACAAAAGAAAAGATAACTACATTCTCGGAAATGACCACGCCCTTATCGTCGGGTGAAGGCACGCGCGCACGTGAGCACGCTGTTGTCAACGCACGCTGAAACAGCCAAGCTACTTGAGCGAGCGCTCGCGATTATTTCCGGGACGTTCCGGTCCGATTGTAAGATGGCCATTGTTGCGCTCGGGCACACATCGCATGGCGCTCGCACAACGGGCCGCACTAAAGCCCTTCCGTACCGCTCCCGTGGCCGTGGACGCGATGGCGGTGCGCTGCACCAATTTATGCACGGGTGTGCAAGACGGAAGAGCTTTATCTTCCCCCCAAACTCGATACGGAACGGAGGACTCCTATCAAACCAGCGGGTGGGGCATTTCCTAGCAATTTTCTCGTAACTGTACAACGGAACGCTGTTTTGTTGCAAAGTTAGGAAATCATTTCGAGGTTATGCTTGGCCCGCCATCTCCCGGCTGTTTTACCCCAAGCGCATTACGCGTCGTCTTTCGTAGTTTAAGCTTCGTTTGTTTGCCGGTAGATGGCGCCACAAAAAGCTTTAGCCAAACTGAACGGGCGCCGCTTGTGGAGCGTGGTCAGAAATTTCCGCGAGGGTAGCAAGCCGGAACGCTCGGCGCACTAGACATTTTCGCGTCATGCGGTGAGGGGTGAGGAGTCGTCTGGCGCTAGCAGACGAGAAGGAGCGGCGGACAGCCAACTCTGCGTGGGTCTGCTGCGGCGCCGCCGCGCCTCCTCTGGCCAGTCAGTCAGTCGTCCTCTCCGCTCGTCGCCGTGCCCGCGCTGCTGTGTTTTGTGTGCCGCGCCGCCACGAGATCATCGGAACAACGCCTCGTGGGCAGTTGGGATCGCCGCCGTGGCTCGTCCGGCCCTTCGGAGTGCCTTTTGGAATGCCGCCCTTATAGCGACGTGGTATTCGCCGACAACAGCCGCACGGGTGCCGTAAGTTGGTGTCAGACATCAGCTGTTTCGACGCGAAGCGTTTGATCGTTGCCGGCAGCTTTTCAGGCACGCCCAGCAGTGTGTTGTGATCGCGAATTGAGTGTACTTGGCGAACCTCTCGAACAATAGCCGCGTTCACAATAACGATGAGTCAAATGTGCCCGCCGGCCCCGTCACCCGGACGGAGCATGCGCTGTCCCGCATTACGATTCGCCCTAATAGCTAGCGGTGCTGAGAAAGACGTCCCGTGGCCACGGCGGCATCGGGGCCTCTCGCTCGCCCGCTCCTCCGACTCGTCGGATGAGTCATGTTTGAATGCGAACAGGAAGGATTGCCTCATCGCTGCCGGCGGAGGTGTTTGGCAGCTGGGTCACGCTCCGTCCGGCCCACTCCTGATATGGCACTGATAAGTCGGGCAAACCATCGGAAGTAAGAGGGGTACCGTGGGGAATTCAGGGGTCCGGGCACCTACCCACGTCGCCAGTGTGTCAGGGGGTGAAGCCCCCCCACCACCAAATATTAGGTAGCACTTCCTTTCCAACAATCCTGGCTATGCCGTGAGAGAGGTGTTCCGCGGGGAACAATCATTTGGTGCGATCGACTGATTCGAGGTCCAGCTGCCGGCGAAGCATGTGAGCTGCGTAGGCAGATTTGCAAAAAGCTTGGATGTAAACCCGTCGCTTACCATCTTCTGCAGAGCCTTAACATTCGCGTGAATGTTAACGTTTTGCTGTTTTCAGTGTTAGGGGAGCAACGATCGTACATACCTGACAGTAACAAACGGTGAAAAAAAAAAAAAAAATTTCATGTGCATGCATGTAGTACACATCGCAGTGGCGTGATCACGATGTCGCGGACGTCCGATGTGTGCCTTCTGTTTTACCACGATTCTGCTGGCCACAGGGCTTCTGGGGCGCAGTAGCTCCCGCGACAACCAAAAGTTATGCAGTCGCTGGAGCGCAGTGCAGTTCTATATGCCGTGACTTGATAAACCGTCGGATGATATCTGCGATTTTTTTGCGCGGAGACGGCGTGCGTCCATCTCCTGGTCGCTGTGCAGCGTCACCGTGGTTTGCAGGTATCTAGCGAGGCCTGAGGACGCGCTCGTTTATCTGAGGAAGTGGTACGCAGCTCTGCGGGCCTCCTCCATTAGATCCCGGCAGTTTGAGGACGCGCTCATTCATCTGCTGCGGAGACGCAACTCTTTGCGGCGGTGTTGCCCCCCGCGGTGGAGCATTTTCGCAGGGGCGCGCCACCAGCGCGGCAGACCCGGCGGCATCCCAGGAATGCGCCAAGGAGCCGGCGCGTCGTGCATTCTTCGCCCTCCGCGCCGTTCCATTATTTCGTTCCCATCGTCGCCAGTAGGACGGCGGCGTGCCCTCCTCGCTTTTGGCCCGCTGGCCCCATGGCTGGCACTGTGCGGCCAGCTCCTCACCGGGCTTCCTCCTGCTGCTTGCTTCGCTAATTCCTTATCTCCATTCTGTGCGCGTGTTTGTTTTCACGCCTCATGTGCACTTCGGCTCTTCTTTTGGATTCGATAACCATGCGATAAGAATTCCGACATCGTCTGCAGTTTTATCTCGCGGATATCTTTGTGACAGCTGCAGCGCAGCCCGCCCTCTCGTAGATTCGTTTTGGCGTCGATGCCTCAATGAGCTGTGATTTATATATTATATATAGATGCATCCGCGGTCTAATCGGAAGGCGTGGGTTCGCTTCCCACTCTGGACGCGTGTTTTGTGTTCTCTTCACTTTCTTTCCTATAAAAAATGAACGGAAATGTTGCCTTCACTAATCGTAGTAAAACAAAACATCACCTCCCTTGGCCTTATAGACTGCAGGCCTTTCCTTCTGTATGTATGTATGTAATATATATATATATATATATCGAATCAGAACGGGAATCAGAACGGGGCTTTGAATTAAGGTAGAAATAAGGGTTGGCAGTCAAGAAAACCTCGGAAAGCAAAGGGGAGAATGCGGTAGGTCATTGAAACAGATGACGAATTTGGAAAGACAGAAAGTGGAGAAAAACTGCCCGCCGGGTGGGATCCGAACCCACGACCTCCAAATACGCGTCAGGTGCGATGACCACTACGCTACCGGCGGGGTTGTTCCCCTCCACTTTCTCTTGTATTTATGTTAAGGTATTTTGTTTCCTGTGCTTGGGGATAGCCAGCGCCACTCGGACTACTCGGGGTGAAGGGGACCTTCTTAACCCCCGGGCCGTGACTCGAGTGTCTGCGACATGTCTAGAGTGGTCGACCAGCGTTGAACCCTCTTAAGTTACCTTTGGCACCAAGACTGCCAGAACAGAGACCCTCGCTATGCATCTAGCGAATCAGAATGGGAAAATAAGGGGCTCGTTGAATTAAGACAGAAATGAGGGTTGGCAGTCAAGAAAACCGCGGAAAGCAAATATGAGAATGTGGTGGGTCATTGAAACATAAGGAATTTGGAAAGACGGATAGAAAGGGGGGAAAAAAATGCCCGCCGGGTGGGATCCGAACCCACGACCTCCAGAATACGCGTATGGTGCGATGACCACTACGCTACCGGCGGGGCCAATTTCCCCTCCACTTTCTGGGGTATTTATGTTAAGGTATTTCTCCTCCACTTTCTTTCTGTCTTTCCAAATTCTTTATCTGTTTCAATGACCTACCACATTCTCCCCTTTGCTTTCCGAGGTTTTCTTGACTGCCAACCCTTATTTCTGTCTTAATTCAACGAGCCCCTCAGTTCCCATTCTGATCCGCTACATGCAAAGCGAGGGCCTCTGTTCTGGCAGTCTTGGTGCTATAGGGAGCTTAAGAGGGTTCAACGCTGGTCGACCACTCTGGACATGTCGTAGACACTCGAGTCACGGCCCGTGGGTTAAAAAGAAGGTCCCCTTCACCCCGAGTAGTCCGAGTGGCGCTGGCTACCACCCCCAAGCGCAGGAAAAACAAAAATACCTGAACACAAATACCCGAGAAAGTGGAGGGGAAATAGCCCCGCCGGTGGCGTAGTGGTCATCGCACCAGACGCGTATTCTGGAGGTCGTGGGTTCGGATCCCACCTGGCGGGCATTTTTTCTCCACTTTCTTACTGTCTTCCCAAATTCTTTATCTGTTTCAATGACCTACCACATCCTCCCCTCCTTTGCTTTCCGAGGTTTTCTTGACTGCGAACCCTTATTTCTGTCATATATATATATATATATATATAATTATATATTATATATATATATATATATATCTATATATATATTTATATATATATATAATATAGTATTATATATTATATAATAATGTTGAGTCAACCTTGCAAAATGAGCATCTGGCTGTCGGCAGGGGTTGTGCGGAAAGTGTGGCTGGCAAAAGTTGGGTGCTTTAATGAAGCTTTTTTTAATGGTCATTTTTTGTTTTACACAGTTTATCGCGGAAACGTTGTGATTACATTGGAAATATATTACGGCACGTCGTTCCCTGGCCACGTCGCAGAAGTTTCGTTGATGGCCGATACTCCCCATGGGATGTATGACAAGTACTTAAAACGGCCCTCTTATATGGGGGGTGTAATTTGGCGCCGACAACGCGCTTGTTGGTGTGTGACGCACCGTAGCTGGGTCCCTGAATTCATTTTTGGCCGCACCTTATGCTACGCAGCCTACTCTAACCGCTGGCGCCAAGAGCAAGCATTTGCAGCTCCGGTCTGAAACGGCCACCCGACCAATCCGGAACAGGTGCAGTAATGGGCAAATGAAATGTGAACTCTAAAATTTGAACCAGGATACGCAAAACTTAAAAATACTGTTCATGGAGGTCAAATATTGGCGCGCTATTGGTAAACAGTCGGAGGCACGGCAAGAGCAATAACAAAGAAGTTGAACTCACGTATTGGCAATGGGATCAGAGTGCATCACTGTGATGTAACTGTACACCGGCCCAATTTTTTATCAATGTTGCTAGAGCGTCGACCGTTTTGTGGATCCGCGCCGTACAACGGAGCGATACCGCAAAGTCAGCGAGAGTTGCAGCATGCGCACCAAGCACTGGCCGCGGCGGCAGTCGTCTGCTAGGCACAATGCTGCCCCGGATTATTTCCTTCGCTTATCAGACTGCTTGCCAAACAGCCGCTAATGGTGCGAAGAGGGCAAGACAAAGTGTCTAATAGCAGGAGCCTAAGCATTCCACACGCAAATCTCGAAATGTGCATTTTTTAGTGATTTATGAAGTATTGGCGCAACGGGCTTTCTCGTGAACTAAGACTGCGTATATGCAAAGCAGTGTGATAAGCGAAGGAAACTATGCGGGGCTGCCCTCAGCTCCTAGAAGAGCCTAGCAGACGACGACCGCCGCAGCCAGTGCGCACGCGGTAACTCTTGTCCATTCTCTCCGTCGTACGGCGCTGATCAACCAAACGGTGGACGCTCCCGTGATATTGACAGAAGATTGGGCGGGTGTACTCTGATGACGGCAAGTCCCACTGCCGATACGTGAGTAAACTTTTTTTGTTATTGTTCTTGCCGTGTCTCCGACTGTTTACGTATACTATAAATATATTGTAAGGCGACGGAAGACCCCGCACAAGTCGGCAGCAGTACCAGTGGACTTGGTTTTGTTAGCCCTTCGGTGACTCAACAGAACCAGCCACCGGTGATGATGATCATGTAAAGATGATGATTATAATGGCTATGTACATGTGAGAGATTTGCCCCACCAACCAATGGCGAAAGGCGCAACAACTGCCCAGTAATGTCGACGGCGCTGAATTATGTACTTCAAGACGCAAAAATGAAAGGTAGTACAGAGTGAAAGTCGTGCTTTCGTTTTCGAGCTCACCATCTCCGAACGGGGATTGTATTGTCAAGTCCTCACCCTTACTGCGGTTCTCCTGACTTACGCTTCAATTTGTAACAATTAAAACGTCAGCGGGGCGTTGCTGTAGGCTGTCTAAAGGCGTGAGGTCTGCTGTAGAGTTTTAGCATTTCACTTCAAGCACACTTAGGGAAACTCGTTTCGAACGCGTATTTGTAGGCCGTCATGAAATTGAAGACACGTTTTAGACTCTGGTTTTACTCTAGTTTAGCTATATTTTTTGGTCCATTTATTAAGCTTTTTTTTATCTCTCTCCGAGAATATTGTGTGCTCAATGTGCTAATTTAGTGACCATGAGTATTTCTGTTGGTGGCAAATTTTCGGGGAAGAATTGTTCGCGAGGGCTTGCTGAAAAGGCCACTTTCCTGCGTTCTCGAGGCAAAAGCGGTGATAACATTGGGCGCGTCGTGCATAGTTGCGTAACTACAATTTACGGGTTAATAACGCCCACTTCGGTTGCATTCACCGTTCAAGATCGTCCCTGTCAGAGGGAAATTGTGTACTGTTGTGGAATTTCCCGTACTTACACGGTGGCACAATAATGGCGCAAGTGTTCATTCTCCTGCGAGCAGTTATAGCGGGGAATGAATGCAGTTGCAGAAAAATAACTTCATTGAAGGGGAATCGGTGTTGCCTTACAACCGACGGCAAATCGCAAATCGGGGGGGGGGGGGGGTGGCAGGGGGGCATTACTTGTGTACTGTCGCATCAGATGGGGTCGCATTCGCGAGCACTGGATACTTTTCCTGCTTTCGTAACGTGCTATGACGGACGGTGCGGCTGACTACGATTGTACAGGGATCTAACATATACAAGATTCCGGTGATGTCATCTCCGTCACGGAAGGGACGCCATTACAACGAAGCAAGCGACCTGTAAAGGGTGCACGTCTGCACAAAGGGTCTTCTTGTGGGGAAGCAACCTTCAGTACTAAAGAGTACGTTATACTTAGGGTTGTTCGTTTTCTGGTTTTATATTTTAACACGAAAGTGTTTTATGCTGGAATACACCCAGATTTCACTGACGTCATTTCCGTTAGTACGCCTTTGCCGCAGCGCGACCCGCCAGCAGGACGTCGCTCGTCAAGCACATCCACAAAACAGCTGCCGACCCGCCAATCATGCTCAGCTGCAGATTTCGCTTCACATTTCACTTTCGTGTTTTACCGATTCCTATGACAGGAATCAACCACACTTTTTACAGTGAACGGCTAGCCACCGTCTCCTTCACGGGGCCACCGCGCTCTCCCCCTTTCCTCCCCTCTGGCCGCCTTCTCGTTCTCCCAGTCCTGTGCACATTACTGGAGGGGGGATAAAAATACAATTGCTTACTATATTATAAATGACACCTTCAAAAACGTATTCGAAGGATTATCTGGAATTTGGTGGTTACTTTTCGCGTTACTGTTTTTATTACATTTTGTTGTTTTTATTACATTTTGTTTTATGTGCTACTCTGTAAAAAATTATTTACACCCTTAAGGGGAATTTTCACTGTTACCCGTGCACCCTAGCAAGAACACAACGAAAAACACCTTTTTAAGGAGTGTTTGAAACAACAGAAGACCCTGTAAAAGGGTGTTTTCTTGCGTTTTTGCTGGGTTGTAAAGGTAACAGTGAAAATTATCCTTAATACAGTGTATCTAAAATACAAATGCAGTAGTCAAATCGGCTCTCCCGGCTATTTCAAAATGACAACCGCCATGCTAAGCTTAACTGCGACCGAACAGCTTTAGGGACCTTCGATCTCAGAGACTTAACTATTATGCGTCGACGAAAGCAGGCGCGTTTTCTTTGTGATGCTTTTTGCGCTCCTAGCAATTTAACGATTTAACGGCGATGCTTTCAGGACGGGCAGGTAATTGACGTTTGAAGATATAGCGCTCGCAAACGAGGACAGATAAGGAGGCGCTTGTCGCTCAGAGCGCTTGCTTTCAACGCACGTTTGTCATCGAGGGAATATATATGCACAAAATCGTGGCATCAGGGCTAGCTGCGCTGGTGCCCCCATGACGTTTGCAGTCAAATTCCACTTCCTGTGCTTGTGGGCGTACCAGGGCTGATCCTCCCGGCGGAAAGATAACCGTCCAGCTAGCGGCAAGTGTACACCTATATAGTGCAGCTGGACTTGATAACACGACGTATGCGCGTGTATAAACGTTATCCCCTTTCTGACAAGCAGCGGTTGAAATATTGCGCTGGCGGTGTTGTTATGCCTTCACGCCGACCCTAGCAATAGTTGAGAACGAATGGATCCCGAAGGTTTTGTTCTGCATGATTAACCGGCTGAAATTTTGACGTCTCTGGCTCTCCTTATTTTCCTCCTCACGTCAGTAAGGAGCCGGACGAAACCTCACTAGGACCCGCCGCAGTGGCTCAGTGGCTAAGGCGTTGTTCTGCTGAGCACGAAGTCGCGGGTTCGATTCCCGGACGCGGCGGCCGCTTTTCTGATGGAAGCGAAAAGCGAAAACGCCCGTGTGTACGAGATTTCGGCGCACGTGAAAGATCCCCAGGTGGTCAAAATTAATCCGGGGCCCTCCACGACGGCGCGCCTCATCGCCTCCTACAATCGAAGCCTCACTAGGGCTGTTTCTCCCGCCTGCTCTGAGCCTAGACTCGGCATGCCAGGGCCGCTATACTAGTGTAGCTATAGTGTCGGTAAATATTAACCGCACAGGGGGCTTGGCTGCGCCAACCAGAGCTCGGGAATATCGTGCGACAACAGCACACGCTTTTGCCCATAAAGCTTTGTCCAATACTCCACTGTGGGTGTCCACAAATATACCGTAGGACACAAGACTTCAGCGCTGGTCAAGCAATCGCAGGTTGTCTAGAGTAATGCGCAGCCCTCCAGTACAAGTGCTTCTCATAGCCCAGACGTAGCCTTGCTGCGTTGAACCCGGGGTCTCGTACCAAAGTCTTGCGTTACCAGGCCTGGATATATAGTCCGCGTGCACTCTTGCGACTGCCTTCGGATTTGATTAAGGAGTGCATATGAAAATCGAGCGCCGTATCGCGTGCCAGGCAGTCTGCTGACAGTCCGGGGCCCAACATGTTCCCTCAAACAGAAGAGGCCCAACAGAGGAGGCGGACTGCAGTGCGCCGGGGAGGCTTGGGGGAGCGTTTGATTGCGGAGGAGAGTTCACATTTGGCCCTGAAGTGTCAGACTAAACGCCGCTGCGTCGTCTACTGCGCTCCGTTACTTTTGAAAATGATATTCGCCGTTACGCTTTCGTGCACGGACGTGACCTTGGCATCCTTCCTAGTAGCGTGGACGAGCAAGGCGGTGTGACAGCGTGTGGAGGGCAGTGTTCACACGGGCACTTTCAATCGCGATTGAAGTGAATCGCGATCGAGTTTTCGAGCGCGCTCGACGCACTGCCGCTGCTACACGGCCCGTTTCAATCGCAATCGAGAAGTTGCACCGGTTGCGCTCGTGTACGCCAGATGGCGTTAACAATGTACTCGCGGCCGGCGTCTGGTAACTTCGCGCGGTCGTAGGTATGCGTAACTATGTAAATACTACCGAACGCTTATTTTCGGTCAAGTTATTTGACACAGTTTGCGGCGTTAGTTGAAGTTGTCACATTCTGTGCCATTGCTGAGCGGGGACGAGAGTATCGCCGCTTTCGTTCGATCGCGCTTGGAAGCCTCGATCGCGCTTGAGAAACCAGGATTGAGTTCGAGCGGGATCGAGCTCGATCGCGATTGAAACTGCCGTGTAGCAGCGGCCCGATCCGGATCGAGCTCGATCCGGATCGACTCAATCGCGATTCAGATGAAAAGCACCACCATGATCCCGTTTGTCATGTCTGTCAGCAGTGGCATGTGGAACGGGAGCCGGATCGTGGGCTCATGGCGGCCGGCGACGTATCACACCCGTACGCTATAGTAGACCACAAATATTTGATAAGTAATGCTCCCAATGTATTGCAACCAGTCTGCGCTTCCGGTGATGACATACGGGGCGGAAGCTTTGGGTATGTATACTAAGCAGCTTGAAAGAAAGCTTAGGTCTCCCACCGAGCCATGGAACGTAAAATTCTAGCGCTAGCACTTACGCATAAAGATGCTGTCTGGATTAGCGAACAGTGTCAGGTCGAAGACATACGAGACATACAGGTTGTGTGATGCGAATGACGGACAACATCCGTTGAACGAAATGACTACCAAGGGATAGCAACTGAAATAGGGAAAGACGAAGGGCTGCGTGGAGGGGTGAAGTGCGGGGGAAATAATGGAATCGGAAAACCCCCGACAGGAGTGATCTTTGGGAGAGGCAGTCGTCCTGCCGGGGACACTGATGAACTGTTGATGATATGATACTGATAAATGCTTCCGGCAATACAAAGTGATCAGTAATTTCTTTCCCGCTTGTATCAACTGCGGATGTTTTCTCTTTTCGTTTTCGGTAGCCCCCCTCTCTCCTCTTTTTTTTTTTTTTAACTCTAAGGGCGATCACAGCGCTTCATCTGTGCTCCTTCAGGTAGTCATTACGAGAGATGCGATCGTACGCGTTAATTAACCGCATTCGCATCTGAGAGAGCAAAAGAGATTCAAGTGTTTATTGAGCGCGAACCGTGCATATGCCGCAGTGCGCTTGCCGTGGCCCGGATTACTGATAAACGCTCTGCACACACCTCGAACGCGTACATGGCAAAGAATCGTGCGTGGTGGTTGCGAGGGCATAGAGGAAGATAAACATGTTGCGCTGATAGCAGATACCACTTGACGACTGACGCTTGTGTCTGAAAGCGGCGGAGGCGCTGTTATGGGCGCGAAAACTTTGCTAGTTTCCATGCCCTTCCGTTTATATTTTGCTTCGCCGGCTGAGTAGATGTGTATGTGAACTGCGGGAAATTGATAGCCGACAGGTGATTTTTGACTGGCACGTTGGGATTTGCAGCGAATGTCTGCATTTTTTTTTTTCATGAAAGCTGTGTGACGAGTGCGGACTGATGGGCTAGTTGGTATTTCGGCACGTTCCCCAGATGGTCAAAATTAATCCAGAGCCCTCCACTACGGCGCGCCTCATCGCCTGCGTTGCGTCGGCGCGTTAAACCCAACAATAATTAATAATAATAATAATAATAATAATAATAATAATAATAATAATAATAATAATAATAATAATAATAATAATAATAATCAATCAGTAGGTTATTAAGCGTGGGGTTTTAAAAGCCAAGTTTTCTATGTTTCACTGATCCGTCCGTGAAGCCCGAAAGCGCACTGCAGGAAAGCCAACTTTCTCTGACGATGATGATGATCGTGGAAGCGGAAAAAAAAAAGCGCTTCCCGTGGTCCGAGTCGAACCTGGGTCCTTCGCGTTTATGAAGCCGATGTCTATCCCATTGCGCCATTTCTACACGGTCGAAGCAGTTGGAATTGGAGAGGACATGCAAAATTAGAAAAATCATGCACCCCTCCATCTAACAATGACGATGGTTGAACGCAAAGCTTTCTTCGTGCAAAATCAAATGTCGAACGGTCAAATTCAAAGCTCAACGACTGAAAGTCCAATCCGTCTGCGAGTCAAAACTATAGCGTATTCAAGCACACTATAGTCCAAACTCAGACTGCAACAAGGAATTCCTCACGAGAAAGCTTCGCGTTAAAAACCATCGTCGTCGTTGGACGGAGGGGTGCATGATTTTTTTTTTTTTGCACTTGTTAGAACAGCTCACGAAGATGCCTCACAGCTAGTATAAGCAGTGTGATCAGAATATGTAATGTTTACCCGACCCAAAAACCGTACTCGGTCAGCAGGGGTGTCGCCGTCCTCGGCGGTGTGTTGAGCGGATGTGAAGTCGTGCGCTGCGTCTGCGACTTGAATACATTTGTATAGAAACCGAAAAATGAACACCCTGGCTACTCCCTGGCCGGCTGCTCGCTAGCTTGCATTAATTGTAATGATGATGATATCTAAAGGCTTTGGGGTGATGGCCGATGCCATTTAAACCGCGTGAGTTATTTGGCTACCAAACTAAGAGGAAAAAAGGGTTGCAGCTTTATCTAATTGCATGGTATTTCTTGTCCCATTATACATATACGGTTAAGTGGTGGCCTTGGATATATATGGGTGTGTAATTTTCATTTTGTTTGCTGCTGCTGCTGCTCGGTATAAAGGGTGAAAGGGTCTTCATGATAGTTGTTTTCTACAGCCTCGCTGTCACTGTGTTTTTAACGGCAGAAATTATTAATAATATTAGTGTCGCCGCCTTTTCCTTTCTTTTTTCCGACAAAACCCTAATTCCCTTGTGCTAATTTCCGCGGTAGGTTATAATTTCCATTGCCCGTAAAACACATTGCGTCATAAAATTAAGCGTTCTCTCCATTTCGTGCTGAATGGGTACTTTGGCATTTACTTACGATGTGTTCAATTGTCCCGGAATCCTTCCTACGGCATACACACTTTTGCCCTGCTGCGGGCTTGTTTATGTAGGTCCTTGCTCCCCGAGGCAACCAGTTTGGAACTCAAAAGGCAACTCGCTTCCCTTTGTGTTACTGTAAAACTTTTTTTCCTCGGTTCCTCACTTGTCGGCTTTATGGACCGTATTTGACTTTGTTTCCATCCTTTGTGCTCACCTATCTGCTTTTCAATTTTTCTTTCGATGGCGCATGATATTCCATTTGCACCTCCAATGTTGTACTTTTGTCGTCAGTTTTCTAGACCTCTTCCGCCATGGGATGTCCATGCCTTCGGGGGCACACGGAAAAAGTGGCACTCTAGATTGTCTGGCTTGTGTTTGTTCGGCTACACACGTTTTTCCATAACAAAATTAAAGAAGTGCCGCTTCTCACGTACCATCCTCCATGCCATTTGGTGATGTCAGCTGTCACAACATAAGCATGGAAGAAGATGCTGCATTCTGCGTCAAATATATGGTTCTTTCTGGGTATATTGAGCCACGGTTGCACCAAAATCGAACTTGGGGAAAGCGAGGAAAAGAAGACTGGAATGCCCGGTGATACAAATAACAAAGCACTGGTGAGCTTTCACCTTTTAAAAAGTGACCTTTTCTCCAGGGGCAATATGAGACATCTTATGTCAATGTGGAGGCGTTGAGACCTGTTCTTCATTTTGCTATGAATTTTCCCATACAGCTGAACACGCGCCGCCTAAGTAAAGTGTCCACACCACCCGCGAGAACCTGGGGGGATATACCACAGCTTCATTGTAAAGAATGCAATGGTTGTTGCATTAGCAAAATTGGTATTAAAATGAAAACACTTGATACGTGTACATGGAGTATCTCTCTGTGGAACTGGCTAGATAAATTCCAGTTCTCGTCCCAGAGGATTTGAATTGAATGCAGTTGGGGTTGTGCGAGCTGCCGGGTTGGAGGGACCTTTCGAAGC
This sequence comes from Haemaphysalis longicornis, assembly GCA_013339765.2. Lineage (NCBI taxonomy): Eukaryota > Metazoa > Arthropoda > Arachnida > Ixodida > Ixodidae > Haemaphysalis > Haemaphysalis longicornis. The sequence goes on along the minus strand of CM023448.1, from coordinate 122,584,134 downwards.
AGCCCCCGTAATGGCCGCACGCGGGATGTTTGTGCAGGCGTGAAGATGCTGCAGCAGATCCTGCGGGATATGTACATCGACCCCCAGCTGCTGGCTGAGCTGGACGATGAGCAGAAGCACATCCTCTTCTGCAAGATGCGCGAGGAGCAGGTGCGCCGCTGGGAGCAGCGCGAGAAGGAGCTGGCCCTCAACAACAAGAGGAACGGCACCAACACCAGCAGGCCAGGTGCGAGCAGCTGCGTGTACTGGCGGCCGGTCCACTTTTAGGCGGCAAGCGGCCCATCCTCTGTATGGACGCCATAGCAGGAGCCAATGTTGACAGCAGCCATCCTTGTTCCGTTACTTTTTCTTTTTAAAGACGAATCTTTCTTGGGCTACTTAAATGTGACAATTCTGGTCTGTCTTTCTCTCTACCTGTCTGTCCCTCATTCCAGCCATCCGGCCAAAAGTTAAAAGAACTCTTAAACGAGACAATGCAATGCGCAAAGCATCTGTACACTACTAAATCTGGTACCGTACTCCAGACTTGTCAACATTATTCAGCAAAAAGAGCACATTAAGCATATTTAAGGAAATACATAAATGCAGAACTAATGCTGGCAGTGTTCTTTTAGTTCAAAATAGACATGGGTGTGATTTTTGTGGTAGAAAACAACGAAAAAAACTCGTTCAAAACAATATTTTTACCACAAAATACAGAAGGCTCGTGCTATGGTTTCATGGCTTGAGCGCTAAGGGCAGCTGAAACAAGTGGTGCCAACAGATAGTGCCCCAGCAGTGCGAATGCAAAAAAATTGAATTCAGCAAATCGTCATTGTGTTTATCATGTGAGGAACAAGAGAGTTGTGCGGGGGAGAGGGGAGGCAGTAACGTAGCAGGAGCGGAAAAAGTCTTTCGACGGCATTTGCAGCGAAGTGAGCAGAAATGTGGCCAATTTTCTTGGATCTGCAAAGCAGAATGTAGGAGACTATTCTGGAACTTGATTCAAATGATGTCTTACGTGTGCACCTTTTGTAATCGTAGCAGTTTCTGCATTTGCACATTGATTGTCAATGGAGTGGCTTTTAGTTTTGCTAACTTTCCCATCGCTGGGACTGTTTTTCTCTCGTTTGAAGCCATTGCAAGTGGATTGTGACGAATCTTTGTTGCTTAAAGAGGAACCTTATGGGCTTTCTTCGTTTCACTGAAAGAAACAGTTTTAAAGTGCCACAGCCAATAAATAGCTGTGGCAAGAAGTTACAGCTTCCCTACCTAAATTGGTGCTTGCAACAGTGTCTGTACGTGGATGTAGGAGGGTATTTGTAAGGTAGGCATTGTAGACTGTGCCAAATACCAGCGTACAGCCTTGTTGTGGACACCCTGTGTGGTGCTTTGAAATGCCAGTTGTCGTGCCCCACAGGAGTGGTGAATGTGTGTGCCCACAGGGAGCAAGCGGGTGGACTTCTTGCTGGGCACGGACGGCAAGCCGTGGACATGGGTGATGGGAGAGCACCCCGAGGACTCCAGCATTGAGGAGATCCTTGAGAAGGAGACCAAGGAGAAGGCTCGCATCCAGGCTGCACAGGAGGCACTCCTTCTCAGGTGGGGCTTCTGGAAATGGGTGGGCAAGGGGAGGGGGGGAGGCTGGCTTCATGGCTTGCTCACTTGACCAAAACCTGGAGAGAAAGCACCGCCTGGTGGATTTTGGGCAGTGCTGTTCCATGTTCGGGACTTCCCCCTCCCCCCCCCGTTTTTTTTTTTTGCCACACACAATGATACAGGATAGGTGATTAGATTAGAAATATTTTTCCATTTGTTGTACTTTTTACCTTCAGTTCTTTCTGAAAAAAATGGGGTATTTAATTGTTCGGATATATCTAAAAATTTACAGCGGATTAAATTAAACCCTTTCATTTAACACAGTGCTACCTATTTTCTTGGAGGCTCTTGTTGAATAGATTTTTTTAGAGCTTATGAATGCACTTTAGTGCTGATGAATAGCATCAGTGCCTATGAATAGTGTACCGAACGTAACCACATTAGCCCGCTGTCAAAGTGGGACGGGAGCTTGACTGTCCGAGGGAAGGGGGAAGGGTGTGTGGAAAAAGCCAGAATGTTGCATTCTGAACATAAGCACTTGTGACATGCCATCTGTCCCCACTCTGAAACTGCCTTCTTTACTTCACGTACATCATATGCTACTTTGCTCTCAGCTGCCCTCTTTACTTATCTGGTTCTTCTTTCTTGTTCTGGTTCTGTTTTTCTTTCTGTTTTCTACTGCTACTGCCTGCAAGTCATGTCTGGTCAAGTGCCTTTTCTTTGTGATGTCACGTGATCTGAGCTTCTTAGCTGATAGTTAGTGTTTCGGACACATTCTAACAATGCAACTGGGCCCAGCTGTTCAAGGTTTTTGCTGTTCACTGAGCCAAAAAGGCATGCAAATTTAATTGTCAGAGAAAGGAGAGCCTAACCTTGAGTTTCTGCCTGTGTAATTTGGGAACAGAAACCAAGAGGAACAGGAGCAGCAAAAGCAACAACAGCAGCAGCAGCAACAACTTCAACTTCAGCAGCAGCAGCAACAAGAGCAGCAGCAGAAAGAAATCGTGGTGGTGCCATCGACGCCTTCACCGCCTCCCGAGATCCCCAAGGATGGCATAGACGAGGTAGTGCGGCTTCGACGCAAGAAGAAGCCCCTGGAAGGCTGCTTCTCCCTCGAGAAAGAGGTGGCTGCCCTACTGCAGGACTCGGTGGCACTGTCCCCCACCCGGGTTGCCCCCGTGGACCGCAACACGTGGCTGTCGCAGAAGCAGCAGGAGATCAGGGTGAGCGAGTGGTTCCGTGCATGGTTAGTTGGGTTAATGCCAATCTGCCCAAGCCCGAGTAGCCCTAGCGTGCTCGTCTAAGGGTGGCTCCTTCTTTCTCCTCTGCCCTCAGAACCGGGAGGAGAGCCTGAAACAGCTGATGGAGCAGCGCTCGAATGAAATCTACCAGGAGATCAAGGCACAGCAGCGCAAGAGCATTGAGGCCGCCGAGCGGGAGAGTATGGTCCAGGAAGAGCTCTGGATCGAGCAAGGTATGTGCGGCCTTCTTTTGTTGGGAGTTGTTTCCGCTGCTCTGACTCCTTTGGTTGGGGTTAGGAGGTGCACCAGTGGAGCTTTTGCTGCACCTTTAATATCACAGTGCATTTAAACACCCGGTAATCAGTGGGGATGTGTTTTGGTGCATTGCATGCTGGGATGCAACTTAACTGGCAACCCAACTCATCCAAAAAGCGCCATTAGTGAAGGACAGAGCACTTGCCAGGTGCTGCCGTCACTTAGTGTCTCTCCCTTACAAAGGTAGTAGACACTGTGCAATACCCAAGTTTTTCCACAGACCAATGACCTTAAAGGAGCCATGAAGAGAAAACACAAGTTTGGTTCATTCAAAAGATTGTCTCGTTAGAATCATACTGACACCACTTTTAACGTAAACTTCGCTCAAATAAGCTACATAATTAGGAAAAACGGGAATGGTCATGCGACCCACCAGCTCATTTCCCGCAACAGAACCTGTGATGTCACATGGGCTAAGCTCTGCGATTGGCGGAGGCTGGCAGAAGCAGACGCAAATTAGGTAGAGCTTACAAACTAGACGAACGAGCGATTTGCGCTTAAATTTAGGGCACATTCTTTACAAAGCAATAGGAATGATGGGACAAACAGTGGAAGTTACGAAAGCACATGTAAACATAGAAGTACTGATGCGTTCTGCTGTTCGTACTGCGCACAGCATGCTTTGGTTTAGCTGCACAGCACTACGGGGCTTGGGGTTGTCTCAGACGACACTGGCCGATTGACGCAAGCAACGGTGTCTTACGTGACCCCATTTGTCGAGCGAGCACTGTTTCAGGGAACGAATATTTTCTCCCAGAACAAAAACAAGCCAGGTTTAAATGCGGGCAAAAACAAACCAAACGCTTGCCACGGTATGGTGGCCGCCATCTAGGTACGGAACGTAAAGAAACGCGGGAACAAACCAACACCGCTACAGGGTGGAGACAACCTTTGAACGGTCCCGTGCCGCCGCAATTGGGCCAACGGGCTCAACGCGTTATTCTTTTCGTTTCCCACGAGACCTAGCAACGCGAAACAGACAATATGATTCAAACTTCTTCAGTAAACCGCGTTGCGGCGATAATTTTAGCGCAATTTTGACACAATGACTTGCTTCGGCGGCGAGCGAGCAACCGAACATGGCGGCGCCAGCGTTACGTGTCTCTACCCTGTACGGCGGATGCCTGAATGAAGGTACTCTAGGCTGCAGAGCGGTCGGTTCCCGTGATGTCACTTGGGACCACGAAAACGCACGATTGAGCGGGAAAAATCAAAATTTTAACCTAAATTGTTTAATTTCTCAGTGAAAAAGCACCGTTTGTATCCGGACAAGCGCTGGGGGCACTATAAAACAACGAAATTTTCAGAATAGTAAAACCAACTTGCATTTTCTCTTCATGGCTCCTTTAATCTGCACTGTATCTAAGTCGAGAAATTTTCCACTAGTCCAACTACATTTTTTTTATGATGTTGCGCTCCACCTTTATTTATACTTTGGTGTTGAGAGACACCTGCTTGCAAAAACAAAATGCTGGTACGTGTCCTTAATTGCGGTTGTGGCTGCTTGTAACTCCCTCATAAGTATCCAATGCTTCTACTCCATTCCCCAAGGTTGTCTGATTGCAAAGAAAACACTTAAGGTGTACGAAATACATGACCTAGCCTTTCTTGTCGCAACATAGTTCTTCTGAATGATAATATAGCACTGCTGTAGTCTCTTCTCTTCGCTGTGCTGAATGTAAGCATGAGCCTTTGTAACGGCTGCATTACTAGCACTGCTTTAAGAATTGGAGGCTAAATGGGGCTGTTAACCCGATAGTCTGTAGACACATTGCCAAAGATTGCGGCGCAGTCATGTTTATTTTTAGATTCGGTAGCTTGGCCAGGTCACTTCTAGCTCTGGCTGGGCTGCTTTTTTTTATGAACTTAAAAAAAAGGGATATACCTCGTTGCAGAGTCTGAGAAACTAGAGTTGAAATGAAAGTGTCACCATTTCTTGATGAGGAAATTTAGGGATATCAGATAGATGTTAAAGTGAGTTGATGCGTTGTCTAATTGTCTTACCAGATTAAAAGTCTGAAATGCATATTCCCTGTTGAACTTTCCCAGCCAATTTTGTTGCGATTTTAAACAAGGAACTTGTGTTCTAAAGTGCCTCTTTCTTTGCACCATCCTCCCCACTGATTTGCTGATGACACATTGGCAAGCAAGCCTGCAGGGCTAAATTTTGGTAATTCATGGCACGTTTAACCTCCAAACCTGTGCATGAACTACCGAAAATTCTATGTTAACCATGAAACGGATGAAAATTGAAATTGTGCGGGCTGAGATAGCATAAAGAAGTACTGCAAACCTCATCGTGTCGCCTTCCTTGTCGCACTGTTATTTATTTCAATACTGTAAACCAGGGTGACGGTCTTATGGTACTATAGTTGGTGTAGTGGCTAGAAATGACTCGTGGTGTTTTCTGTTCTGCTGCTTGTTACAGATAAACTGGAGCTCTAGTCTTCTGCTTAAAAATATCCAAATAATGCATTACATGGGTCGGGCTGAATAATGCAGTCACAAACAAGAACTCGCAGAATTCTCTGCAGTGTCACGTTGAGATGGTTCACTGAGAAAGCTTCTTTGAGTGTAGAGCTGCATTGTGCAGTGTGAAAGCGTTGATTGGGTAGTTTATGCTTTAGAATAAAACATTTAACCAGTACCATGTGAAAATCTGCTGGGTGGACAGCCTTAGCACGGCGGCAAAATTACAATTTTTTTTTATTATTCGAAAATTTGCCCTGCGGCATAACGGTGCAAATAGCAATGACTTTTATAGCTACATTGATAGATATCTACATTTATAGATACATTACCGGCAGCCAACAAAAGCATCAAAAATTGGGTGTGTAGTTTGAGCTGGGTGAATCTGGCTTCCCACTTGTGTGGCCAGAGACTCAACATTTGTGGGATGTTCTGGTGCTCACACTTTTTTCCCTGCTTGTTCCCTTGGTGTGAACAGAGAAGAAAGCCAAAGAGGTGGAGAAGCAGATCCGTGAGATAGCTCGCATCGCCCGTGAAGAGCACAAGAGGGCGCTGCATTTTGGAAATGGCACGGCCTTGACAACCGTGGATGGCAAGGACACTGAGGCCGTGATCAGCAGCCCCAACGGCAAGCCCCCTGTGCCTCCCAAGGTGGTGCCACCGCCCCTCCCCACCACGCCCCCACCCAACGTGCTGCTCAATATCGGCAGCAATGGCATCCCAAAGAACAGCGTGGCCACCACTGTCACCACCACCGTGACCACCACCGTCATGCCCTCTCACGCCACGTCCAGGTCAGTGGATGGACAGTGTCGCACTAGTCGGGGGGAGCGGGGCCTCTAGACATGGGCTGTCGTCCACACAAATTGGCTGTGACTGTAAAAGCTCAGCTGTGAGCTGAAGGGCTTATGACTTGGGAAATTGCTGGACGTGTCTCTGAGGCTGTGTGACGTGTTCCCAATAGTCTTGGCTGAGTTGTGTCGCAATTGTACGTTTCTGTACTTGCCTGGCGGTGTATGTGCCTGGTAATTAGATTGAACTTACCATAGTGTGAACAAAATGATGAAGAGAAGAAATGTGACAATGCAAGCACCTCTGTTGTCACTTTTCTCATTTTCATCTTTTTTTGTGTATGTGTGCTGTGGCTAATTCCTAGTGTGTTTTACAAATTTGCCTACAGTGTACCCACTAGGTGTCCCTGAAAGGTGTCTTCATCTTGCTTTTTAGTCTTTTTGAAATCTGCAAGTGCACAAAATGGGCATTTATGCAGCAAACACAGTCAAGCCTGGATACAAGGAACCCATCCAATGCAATGCAACAAAAGGGCTTGCTATATCATGAGTTAGTTATATATTGACTTTTCTTTAAAACCACACGTAAAGGACTGAACAGGGCGGGGGCAGCATTACAGGTTTAAATAATAAAAAAATCTGGAGGATCCCATGCATAGGTGGGAGTCGCGTATACTTGTGCATGTTCACTGATTTTATCACTGGCATGTTTTCAAGGTAAATGTAGATTCCCACATCGTTGGAAATGTCGCATGGAAGGGTTGTAACCATGTGGTCCACGTCCACAGGCACATTAATGATTTGCCCGATGATAACAAGCTGCCCCTGTGCATTAGGCGCTTGATTTTTATGAGCTGTTCAGCTTGTCGGTTCTGGGCGCAGTGCTTACAACGCTTGTCGTCTTTCATGGTTGCCACACATTGTTGCTTTGCCTCACGCCTTTGAGCCAGCCTACATTTGGGGTCTACTATTTTTCGTGCGTGCGAAGACGATTCTGTTGGCCACGCACATTGTTAAGATGCCAGCTCCAAATGCAGAGCACATGATATACACAGGAACTGTGAAACACCTCCCTAGTGGTATCGGCTGCGATGTAATAGGTGAGTGCTATCTGGTGGCGTAAGAAACTCGGCAGCAGCAGTTCCTGGAAAGCTGGGAGAAGAGGCAAGGAAAGCTGCACTTTAGAAAAGAATGACACATACGGCTCTTACTGGCATAAACTAAGATTGAGGTCCATTTCAGTAGCATTGACCCATTGGCAGCCCTCTGTTTGTCAAGCTGTTAGTGTAGTCGTAGGTCAAGCGCCTCTGCTTGAGCAAGGCTATGAAGCCTAAAGTCAGGAATGTCGATACTGCTGGAGGCGCATTAGTTTATTCTGCATTGTTGCTACATGCCACGATATCTAGGGAAGATGGTCGCACCTTTTGTACCATCACTTTTGTAGAAATGCTTTCTGGATATCTACCTCACCATCGGGGTCTCCCCATATTTGCCTGTACTGACGGCCTCTGTCCTGAAGTCTGGGCTGATATTACGTGTGTCATTTCCGCAGACAACGTCTGGGTGAGACCAAATGTCAGCTTTGCGAAAGCAGTTTTTGATTCTTGCGGGCTTGATCTCCACCCACAATTCCTTCAGCATTTCCATGGCATGTAAAAGTGAGATCCTGGTGGTGTGGCTTTTGTGTCTAAGGTTCATAGATTCCTGTTAACATATTGTTAAAACATTGACAGTAATAAAATTTTAACTTCCTAATCGCACCCGTTCCGAGTGGCGGGGGTTTAGCCTTGGCATTTGGTTGAATAGGCATCAATTTAAAGGCTTCCAGTTGCATATTCCTGTCATCTGCTGAGCAGTTACTTAAATTCAAGAGAATTATTCTTTTCTACTCAAACCACAGCACTGTCGAGCTCAGAAAGCTGCTTAATTGCGAAACAGTTCTCGTGTCATCCATATTTTGACACTGTCCTCTGATCTCACGCCTTGCGTTTTTTTGCTGTTCCGCTTACGAAAGGCAGGCACTCGTTGTTGCCTTTTTAACTCTTGAAATAGTTGGATTCATTGCTCGAATGTCTTGAAATCTGAAGCAAGAAGCAAAGTCCTTGGCTTTAGAGTGCATTAGAGGCCCACTGATAGGAATTTTCATAGGTCAGCGCTCACAAGCCACTTTCGCATTGTTATATGTGGCTTGACATAGCTGCTTCCGAGCTTTACAGCTGCTGTTCTCACTTGCCGCATCACTTAGCTTCCTTTTCACCTTGAGATTGATCGAAATTTTTGAACTTGGCAGTTCATACTTGTTGCACGTATTGCCATGCCTTGCACCAAAGATGAGCTCTTGAAAATTGCATTTTAGTGCCGATGTCTGTAGCTTTTCATCTTTTTAAGTGTAGGTTGATTCTGACATCGTGAACCACGTGTAAATGAAAAAAATGGCACCATCTCCACTCCGAGGATGATTCCGAGGGTGCGGAGTAGGGAGACTTGAAATGACATCCAAGTTGCGCCCCGAGCGACATCCGATTTGTGCCCCGATGGTCATTCGATTTTAGCCGCTTTGCCTCCGCTTGCCGCGCTTTCATATTTGGGGAAGCTCGTTGTCTTCGTAGACGTTGAGCAGCAGCGTGACGCTTCTTACGTTCGTTCCCGTCCATGGCGGGAAGAGAGAGTGTGATTTCCGGAACCCGCTTATATACGCGGTGCACCGCGGCGCCATCTCGTACTTACGCGTAGTGCCATCTAGCGTAGTTCGATGCAGTCACTGTGTATTACAACTTGATCACAACCTGACTACACCGGTTTTTTTTGCGCGTTTTCTCGTTGCTAGGTTATGTTTGTGCCTTTTTTCGGGTGTTTAGAGTGTTCTTGTACCCTTTTAGGTAGTTTCCGCAGAGATTTTCGCTTGATGGGGGTGTGCGCACGGGTGGACGCGGACGGACATTGGGAGCTCCTAATGTACTCCGCACCATTGCAGGCTAGGGAGTAGTAAGCTGTTTGACTCTCGGGTACTAACTCACAGTCGTAGCCCAGTGGGTAAGACGACTGACACTAACTCTGTCTGGTCTACCAGACACAGGCTCGAATCCTGCCGGTGCCTGTGTGATTTTTGCGATTGTAAATGCTATGCGCACGGACGGACATTGTGCGGTCCTAAGGTGCTCCGCACCTAAAAATGCAAGCGCTGATCAGGTACCATCATCTAGGACGTTGCATGCACTGTGAGGGTGATGCTTCTGTGCATAAGGGCATCACACTCTTATGATAAGTCTTACCACTGGAGGCCTACTTTTTTTGCTGGCTGCCCTGAATTGGTACAACAGCCCCATGCACCATTGTCTCGGATTTTGGACTGTTGCAGGAGCAAAGATGCAGAGCTGTTCAGCAGGGCAGACATAATACAGTGGTTCCTGAAGGAGGAGTACTCGCGGGGTGCTGTCACTGACCACAATGGCAACAACCCAGCCATCTGGTTCCACGGTAGGTCAATCTCCTTTACCTTGCTCACTTCTGGCCAGAAGTTGCCACTGCAGTAGTGCCCTGAGTAATGGCTATTTATCTTGCATCATATTCTAATTCTCTGAATCACCAACTGTTAACATACCTTCATTCTAGTCTCTACTGTCCTATAGTAATAAAAAAATTTAGATTGATAACAGGTTCAGGTATGATGGTTAACTTTTAAAATAACTTTTTGGCTAATAGTTATTGTTAGGTTGGTAGAGCATGACGATGGGTCAGCTCAAACGTTGCACTGCTAATTTATTAACAGTGCCATCTATCTACTAGCAAACACAGCACTGCTATCTACTCAAGGCATTTTAGCTTAGAGTAGATGAAAAAGAGCGCAAAACACACTTTGCCTGGATATCTTTCAAGTTAGGTTAGGCTTCTTGTGGTCGATGAAAAAAAAAAGTGCAAACAGCTCATAACTTGCCTGGATACCTAAAGCTTTGTTTGGGCTTCTTACTTTGTTTTAACATAGTGCATCCTGAGAGGAGAAGGAGAGGAGAAGAGAAGCCTGCTTTGGGGTCAACAAGAAGTGGTTTTTCTCTGCTCACCAGCCTTTCAGTGACTGCCCTTACCAGAGAGGCAACTCTCCCTCTCCCGTGCAGGCTTCATTGGGCGTCCTGAGTCGGAGCAGCTGCTCCAGCGGCACGGCGGGGCGGGCGCGTTTCTAGTGCGCGTGCACGAGCGCATCAAGGGCTACGTCATCTCGTACTGGGCGGGCGACCGCTGCAAGCACTACCTCATCGACGCCTCGCTGGGGCACTGCCAGTTCTTTGGCTCCAACCAGCTCGTCTTTCCCCGACTCAGGGACCTTGTGCGGCACCACGCGGTGAGTAATAAGCGGGCCCGAACCTGCCTCCCATTTGAAGTGGTCTCTGCAGTTTCCTTAACGACTTCAGTAGAGTGCTATAGTTTGCTTTTCTCTAACAGCTTTATTTTGAGCATCCTGTGGTGTATCCGGAAAGCTCTGGCCATTTTCGGGGTGCACTAGGCTGTTGTCGTTTGAAATGGGGTGATTTCACAGAGCTTTAAGCTTCTAGCAACAATGCAGGAGCATGTGGCCACCGATGCACAGAATGACATCTCGTGAAAGCTGAATATGCTTTATCACTGAGGCTATGCGCACGTGCTGCGCTGCAGCATTTGTCACTAAAAAGATAAGAGCACATGTGTCTGCATTCCAGCATGTGGCTGTTGCAGCATGTGCATGTGGACTTGCTGAAGAAGCTGGTTGGACTACTGGGAGATGCTGCCCTTGTGCATCGGTGGCTGCACACTTCCGTGTCATTAGCAGTTAAGGGATCTGGACTCGTCCAGCATTCATGCTTTTCAGCAGGAACAAGCGCCCATCTACAAAAGGGAAGAACGAAGAAAAACGAGGGGCCTGTAAGATATCGACAGACACCGAAACTTTAGCTGCTTTTGGACGTGTCTGCCATGTCTTACAGGCCCCCTATTGTGGCCCCTCCTTGTTTGCTCTGTTGTGAATTTGTTTTGAGCCAAGTAGCTCACATCATGGTACTTTAATAGCCAGTTCTTCTTTTCTTGTGGTTACCTCATCCTCCAGTGGACACTTGTTGAGTTCTTACAATAGGCAACATGCTAAGGTATAATTAGTCTTCTTTATAATAACCTGCCGTGGTGGCTCAGTGGCTAAGGCGTTGTACTGCTGAGCACGAGGACGCGGGTTCAATTCCTGGCCGCGGCGGCCACTTTTCTGATGGAGGCGAAAAGCAAAAATGCCAGTGTGTACGAGGATTTCGGTGCACTGTTAACCCTTTGAGGGTCGAATTTTTTTGAAAAAAACTTTCCGTGGTGGTCAAATTAGTTTATTGCGGATTTGGAATGTACAGAATGTCTAAAGTCAGGATTAAATGGTAAAAAATTATCAGGAACAGTATTTTAGGGTCAGCATCACTTAGAATTGAAAAATGTTCAATAGTATTTCAGAGTGTGGTATTCCTTGAAACACGGGTCTACGCACAGTGCCTTATCGCAGTCTGCACGCATAAAGCGCATGTCCGAAAATGAGCTGTCTTCTTCCGAAGAAAGACTGTCTTCCGATTCAGACTCGGTGAAAGGAGCAAACTCAGAGTCAGAAGAGTCATCGCGGTCGGCTGTCATCAGAGCGGGCAGTTCGTTGGGCCATATCGCCGCTTTGCCGTGCATCTGAAGAACTCGAAGGCAACCCAGTAAACTGAGAGCGAGAATAACTCATGCGCGCCGGTGATAAACAAGCTAATAGCAGCGCCAATATAGATAGAAATCAACTTCCGCCGCCCCCCCGCAACGGAGTCTCCGATTAGGTTACTTCAGTTCCAAGCAAGGAGGGCAAGAATACCTAGTGAGCGTGGGTAATAAACAAGATAAGAGCAGCGCCAATATAGATCGAAATCAACTTCCGCCGCCCCTGATAGCAAGCGCCGATCAAGTTTCGCGCGCCTCCGATGCGATCACGTGGCGAAACTGAAACCACGAAACGCGTTGACACGTACAGACGTCGTAACGCGCCGAAGCCAGAGAGTTCTGTTTTTCACCGCAAGGAGGTAGCACAATCAAATTTCAAACACTTCTTGTAAGTCCCAGGAGGTGGCAGCACCTCCCAAGGAGCATGCATCGTTAATATGGCGCGAAATTTCAAACGGATGCTCGAAATCGTACTCGTACGGCAAAGACCTTGCGGGACGGAAAACCGCCGCAGTACACGTACGGCAAAAACCCTCAAAGGGTTAAAGATCCCCAGGTGGTCAAAAGTAATCCGGAGCCTTGCACTACGGCGCACCTCATCACCTGCGTTGCGTCGGCACGTTAAACCCTACAATCAGTCAATCAAATCAATTCCTTATAATAGATATGTTTATACTTATATATATATATATATATAGGGAGCAATGGAACTTTGAAGATGGTAGGGAACACAAGAAAAAGAAAACTTCGAACAAGGTAGGGACCTCGGTTGTTGCCAGTGTTTCAGCAAAGAGTCTTGCCTTCGTCAGGGCAAGTCTCTTTGCTGAAACATTGGCAGCAATCGAGGTCACTACTTTGTTCGAAGTTTCCTTTTTCTTTTATCTATGCTGATGAAGTCGATGGTTGGACGGCATACCGTCTGGTCAGGTAGCATACTACAAAACAAGAAACACAGGTCACTGACCAAGTCAAAAACAAATTGACGTTTTGGGAGCGCTACAGCTCCCTTGTTCACAACAAGGGAGCCGTAGTGCTCCCGAAACGTCAATTTGTTTTTGACTTGGTCAGTGACCTGTGTTTCTTGTTTTCTTGTATCTATATTGAGAGACTCTAGGACTCGCAAGACAGAAGGCTTTATTCGTGCGGCCATGGCTCCAGGAAGACCCTGTCAGAAAGCGGTGATGATGACTGGTGCCACTGAGAGGATGATGATAAGGTGCACGCCCTGAAGAGGGCAAGTGTCCACACTTTGAAACTTGGGATAGTTTGTAGCGCTGCTCTCGATATATATGTATGTATACATATATATCATCATCAGCCTGTTTGTGTCCACTGCAGGATGAAGGCCTCTCCCAAGGATCTCCAGCCACGTCTATTGAATGCTAGCTGAGTCCACCCTTTGCCCCTTGCCTATATATACACTTAAACCTCGTTATAACGAAGTTAAAGGGGGTCGTAATTACTTCACTATAATCATTACTTCGTCATAGCCAATGTCCGTTTCTACCGACAATTTACATGCAAGGTAGGATGTACTCACCACCAAAACTTACAGCAGCCTCCGAAAACAAGAAAAACAAGCGAAAAAAAAAAACAGCAAAGAATCATTACTTTGTTCACGCCAAACGGCTCATCCATGATCATTCAACAGCACACGAGTTGGCAGCTCACTTCGCAGAGAAAAAGTCCTTGGTAGATTTTTGCCCCGTCTTCTTCAGGCAATTGATGGCTTTTTCAGCTGCAGCCGCTATTTCGAGTCCGTCCTCGTCGTCATCCCGAGCGCCAAGAAGTGGCACAGCAGGTCTGCCGCATCCCTGTAGAGTGGGTGGAGGAACATCCAGGCACCCTGCTAGGATCCGCGCACCCTCGAGTGTGTTGCCAGGCGCCTGCAGCCATTTTAGCACGCTGGAGTTGGTGGGCGGCCCCTAGCTAGCGCAAGTTTTGAATTACCGCTATATAGATGCAGCGTAACCCGTCACACGCTATAGACATTGACCTGACGGGTACCAAAATGGTCCGTAAATGCTCGTTGTGAAAAAAAAAGTTCGTTATGCCTATTGCGAGGAAATTTCAGCTTTGTTACAACGATGTCTTAAATGCATGAGCGTTGATGTGAATTGCAAGGAGAATTAAGATTCTTTGTTATATCCATTAGTTCGTTATATCCTGTTTCGTTATGACGAGGTTTTGCTGTATATCAAAGAAATCAAGTTAGAAGAAAAAAATGCACTGTTATCCACTTCTGGATCACATTGCAATTTTTTTCCCCTTAATTTCTTTATCCGTGCATCCCAAAATGACAATCTTACCTTATTCGGCACTGTAAAGCACCTTCAAGTAGCCGAATAGCACTAGCAACAAGGACACTGCATCTTTGGTGTGTGTGTGTGATATAATTCACAGATTTTACATTTGTGCTGCATGCAAGTGTGCTGCATATGCTAAACTTGAGGAGAATTAATTAATGCATTGATGCTTGGAATGGTTTTATGTCACAATTGGCTCAAAGTTGCTGCTTTGCTAGTGACGCTGATGTACCAAATGTAGACTCAACTCTTGGGGATGTGGGAGTAGCCACTGGTGCGCAACGCTGGCAGCTGATGGTATGCTGGTGGTTGCTGGCCTGCCCATGAAGAAATGTAATGAGGCTTAACACTTTTGTTACCGCGGGAAATTGACCGATTTTAAGGGTTTTAGAAAACATTTTTTGTCTGCTAAACATACTGGTTAGGCACTAATTGCAGCAACATAAAATGAAGATGATTTAACACCCTTTCCAACAACACCCGTTTTTAAAACATTTTCTTATATATCATAGTCGCAAAAAAAAACATCAAAATTGAAATTTTTGTCAAGTTGTAGAAAATAATTACAGAGGAGTTGTGTATACGAAACCACCGATAGTATAAAAAATTTAGAATATGCAGTTTGTAGAAAATATTTCAAAAGCACATCCCAGAAAAAATGTTGATTTGCACGGAACAGTTCGTCAGATATATAAAAAAAAGTTAGCATGCGTGGTGCCTGTGCCGTGCTGTGAAGCCCGATCTGCATTTCAAAATGCGCAATTTTGGGTGGTTTCCTGGAAAAAATCGTGTGGTTTGACATTATCAGAGGCACCAATTTGTCCCCATGTGACGGAAAAACATCTTGTGAATGGCTGACTTTGCATTTACAGCCAGCACAGTATTCGGGACAAGCACGCGGTGTGGAAAAATCTGCATGGAGCTGAAAATGAAACTCTGTGGTTGATGCTGGTTGACGTTCACTGTCAGTTATCTTTCAAAACAAACTTGCAGTTTATTATCATCTTCTGACTCGCTATTGTAGCCCTGCTTGCAGGAATGAGGTGCGATGTGCTAGAATCGTGCCCTGCAAGCTTTCACCGAATAGCTGTTGCGCGATGAAAGAGTTTAGCACTACGAGCCTCCTGCATTGCAAAGCCACCTAACAGTTTCAAAAAGAAACTATACCAAACCTGCTGGAGACTTCGTCCGAATAGACAGTTCTACTAAGAAGCAACACTAGACCTCTGGAGATACCCTCGTATGGAAACGAAACTGGCCGGCGAACAGCTGGCGCTGTGCAAGGCCGGTTTGAAGTGCTCTCCTTGTCGGAACTGATTTCTAGCGACTGGGTGTTATCTTTTGACTTGCATCGGAAGTTCTTATCACAGAAATCGGGTTAGGGTGGAATGAAATCACGAGCGGCATCCTTTTTTCCAGCATCAGTACCGGACGCTGAAGGTGCCATGGCAGATAGGCTTGAAGTTGGGTAACTGTGCAGAAACGAAACCGAAACTGTCGTAAACTGTTTGCAAACGGTCCGGTGGCAAGTAGAACTACAACACGGCTTACAACAATGTGTGCAAAGGCAATAAAACTGCCCGAAATCATAAAATAACTGCAAACAGGCACTGTTGGATATCTTCAGCCAATTTCAGGGAAAATTAGTCAGAGTGCAATCATGACGATTGAAAATCATCTTCTGATTCACCATTTGTGCCCTGATAACAAAAACCAAACACTAATGCAGAGTAATTATGAGCAGCATGCTTTCTCCTTTGGTAGCAGTGACGCGCGATGACCACGCCCCTTTTCCACACCCAAGTGAGGCAAGCGCGTGTCAAAAATCATGTTTTTGTTGCATAAGTGAAAATAAAACTGTTTTTAAAAGGGCATTTTCTGAGCTAACTCCAAATAGCTTTACTTGTTCCAGAAACACCTGGAACGCTACGAAAAGGGGCTCCCAAGGTACTGTTCAAATTGAACGATTTTGATTAGGCACGGTAACGAAAGAGTTAAAGCCAGAAGAGTGCAGAGCAAATGCAAGCACTGATTAGCAAATGATACCTTTCCCTGTAGAGAGGCAGTTTGTATGTAAAATGGAGATAACTTTATGCACATTATACCGTATTTAGTCGCATAATGAGCCCA
Organism: Haemaphysalis longicornis; assembly: GCA_013339765.2. NCBI lineage: Eukaryota > Metazoa > Arthropoda > Arachnida > Ixodida > Ixodidae > Haemaphysalis > Haemaphysalis longicornis. The sequence continues at coordinate 122,567,610 of CM023448.1, read as the reverse complement.
ATTTATTTTATTATTATTTTTTTTTTTTCAGAAAATTTGGCAAGGAATTTGGGAGGAGGGTTGATTATGCGGGAAAAAGTTGCAACAGATTTTTTTCAAAGTTGGTATTTCATACAATAAAGATGCTAAGAGAAGCGCGGTCAAAACCTTACCTTTCTAGTAAAAACGCGTGGGTAACTATGTAATAAAATTTGTGTTTTATTCATAACATGCTAGTGGCCCTTTGCCATTGGTGCTGTCCTCCTCACTGAAGTTGCTTGCGTCGTCGGCCTACAGCGCACCATCTTCCGTACTGTCAAGGCACTCCAAAACTTCTTTTCCCACACCCGGAAACTTCCCTTCTTTGGGCCCACGAAACACACGGCGATCCGTGTTCTCCCGCCGAAACTTCTTGTTTTCGCTAGTAGTGTACACGCACTGGGTCAACACTGAAGTGCCGCGCAGCCGCACGGTTTCCATGTGCATCAATGCATGCTCCACCACCTTCAGTTTAAAACCGGCTGTGTAGCTCATGTACTGGCCCATCCTACGCCACGCACCGGGAGCACAAAAAAGGTCGGAACATAGCTTAACAGAACCATGGAGCGTAATGGCGAAGTTGCGGAACAGCAGAGAGCAGGGAAGGCACGCGGAGTATGTTTGATGGTTTGTCTGCATGCCTGAGCATTTTCATGGCGCAAAAGGGTTTAGCAGGTGGCGCTCCGAAAGCACGCAATTTTTAAATTGTGAGCCACGGCATTCGCGCGCACATCTCCGGCTACTGTTGAGATTTCTTTTTGTTGGAATGCATTTTTAGATGCGACGCTGAGAGGAGCATCTCTTGCCGGCAGCCCTGTCCTTGCTGCGTCAACGTTGTCCGCGTTTGCACAGCTGCGTCTCTCCTCCGCTCACCCCCTCTCCTCTCTCCGATAGCGAACACTCTCGCCCAACATCTGCAGGCGCGTGGCGCAGCGCACTCTCACTCCGCCGGTGGGCGGCGCTGCGCGCTGTGCGCATGTGCAGTACTCTCTCTCTACGCGGTCTCCTCTCCTTCGGGTGCGCTGCGCATATAAGCGGAGTGCTGCGCTCCGGCCGGTCTCTCAGTCGACGGTCGCCCGCGCTTACGCTTGCGCCGCATCCCCTCGCGTGGAACCCAACGATGTGATCGAAACGCAATTTACGTTCACTACGCGTTTCACGCAATTTGACTAATCGACCCAACGGAAACACCCAACGGAACCCCCTTCAGCGTCGCATCACACCAGGGTTCCCGCGAGGGGAGGTGGGCGTAATTTTAGCGTTTCTGCACATACTGGGGCATGATATCAAGTTACTGCGATTGTCTATGGCATCAGCAACCATGCTGAGATAAAAACAAATTCCCGTGGCATTTTTATGCAAAGTGACAAGAAAGTAAATTCTCAAGAAGAAAGGGGGGGCGGGGGGTCATTACGCGAGTAAATACAGTAATCCAGTTTGCGCGTAAAACGTGGATAACTTTATGCACATTCAATTCCAAGCATGCACGAATTGCCGGGCTTCCTTGTAGCAAACAGGAAGGCCTGCTAGTGGGCACTGCCTTGTTTTCTTTGCCTCGCCTGTGTGCTGGCTCGTTTGGAGCAGGCAGCGGTGCTCATCTGAGTTGCCCTCCCCCTCGCAGACCAACCCCATCACAGCCCTGGGGCAGGAGCAGCTGCTGAGCCCGTGCCCCCGCAACAACAGCAACAACCTGTTCTCCCTGCTGCCAACGCTCGGCCAGTGACGCGTGCAGTCGTTCACTACCTCTCACAAGTGCCAAGCATGACGTCGTGACTCGAGACGGTGTGCGTGTGTGTGTCGTGTGCCGCTGCGCCAGTGGCCCCGCCCCTGCCTTAGCACCCCACCAGCACCGCTTATTACAAGCATTGTGATCGAACCGAAGAGCGTTGGTGGCAACCGGCGATGTTGCGTGCGGCTGTGCCTGCCCAGCGGCAGGTTTTGCAATTTGCACGAGCCTATTCGTGCCGCACCTCCGATTCGCACGTCCAAAGATTAATAGTGGGTGGCGCCTCAGTGCGGGGCAGAATTGCGATTATCGAAGCCCGCAGCCCCCATTTCTTTTTTCTGTTGCTTTTTTTTTGCGTGTGATTGTAATATAATGTACATATAACTTTAGTCAATACATACAATTGTAATAGGCTCCAGTCTTTTGCACGAAGGGGTAATTTTTTGTATTTTATGTTCTGGCTATTTTGAGTTTAGTGCTGGCCAGCAATACATCCTAGTGTGGAGCGGACACGCATTATTGTTTGAGAAGTGAGAACTGCTTCTTTTTGTCCATCCAAGTTGATCCACAATTTCGGTTTATTGTGAATGGTAACTGATGTGTTAAAAGATGGATGCTTCTCAGCATAAGCAACGTTTAGTGAAAGAAAGCATGTTCTTGTGTTCGATGGTCACATCTGTGCTCTTGAAGCTCCTAATCTGGAAGCCTGATGCTGAAGAGAACCGTTCTAATGCTGGTGCCCTTAGTTATTGTATGGAGATGCGCTGACTTTTCCCAACCATGGGAGGCACAGACCGTTCTCATGTGTAGTCCCCTCTGTAAGTTAAACGACTGGATGGCCGTGTAATTTAAATGTATGCATGCCATTATGAAGAGCCCAACCCGCTTCTCTTGACAGGGCAGTGTATGGAAATTACATCGGCTCGCATAACTATGTGGATCCACACCGAAAGCTCTTGGTGCAACTACAGGTTCCATCAGTTCTTTGACTTCTGAAGCTTCAGAACCTTACTCTGAAGTTGTTTGATGCTGACTGGCTTTCATAAAGTTTTTGGTACTTAAATTACTGGTACACTAAGAACAAACAGGGTAGACTATTGCTACTGCTGATGCAAGCTTTACTACAGACAGATTTGGTGGTCAACTCAGTAATCTGTTCAGGAAGTTGCAGCCCTAACCTACACACCCATCCCATTGACATGAACTTAGATGGCAGCATTGTATGTAAATTTTGTTGAACATTTTACCATGGCACAGTAAGTTAGCTTTTTTTTTTGACTTGCCCCCAGTTTTTTACAGGACTGGCGTCATTGTTTCATTTTAGAATTGTGCATGGCTGCTGCATTTTTGCAGTAACTTTGTTAGTTTCTCTATTTTAATAGCAGACAGTATTTGTTTCGAGAACAAATGTCTTTTCTGGCTGAGATGTGAATACACTTTTTGTCACGCTAGATTGTTTAGAAATGTCGAGGGAAGCTTAGAGATTGTGCAGGGGTCTCAAACATCGAGTTAAAAATTTTCAGCCATTGTCCCACTCGTCTTCCTTTGGCCACTCTGACATTTGATGAGCCTACAGCAGAGGATATCTGCAACACTGGATGAACTATACATTTGGGACGATCCTGGAAATAACAGTGAAGCCACTGCTGCGTAGCGTCCACCCATTTTAATAACAGTTATTTATGTTTGGCCCAATCTGGAAACATTTTTAGCAGTTCAAACTGGAACGTGCTACTGTATGCAGTGCCCTGTTGTCATGCAGCCAATCGTGGAATTTACGACTTTCCCCAGCCCCCTTCATTGTGGCCGCTTGTGGTGCGCATCATTCAAAAACTTTGCGTGTAGCCTGCATTGCCAGGTACGAGTTTGAGGCCCTTGGCTTGGAGTGCCCAACTGTGGGCAGTGCCTTCAAGCATTGTTGAGGTCATTTAGAGTGGTGATTTAGAACTGGCCTTGGAAAGCTCCACCCCGCAGCTTCGATTCCCAGCTGGTTTGGGTTGAAGAAAGAGTGAAAAGGGGTGGCATATTCTCATTGCTGCTTATTCACTTTGTTTCTGAAGTGCATACTTACCAAAATAAATTATTTGAACCTTTTTTTATTGTTGTAGTGTCTTAAAACATAACAGGAACTGAATGGGACCATAAACAAACAGTACTGCACTGCGGAAATGTACACAAAAAGAACCTGGGACCTGTCCTCTTCGGTTTGGTTGTATTACGGGTTATGTAGTTATTTTAGTTTTCAGGTGCATTGTCTACTACCATGGCTGTAACCAAATTACGAGGTTCAAACCTCTCTTCTGAAATATTCTTTAGGGTTTGTGCCCAAGCTGGCGTTCCTTTCACAAAACTCCTCGCAGTCCATTACCCACTACCTAAAACATGGCCAATAAAGTGGGCAGTCTGCCTGGGGGTAGAAAGCCGTAGGTACTGCTTACAGGGACACTAAAGTGATTTGTAAACATGATGGGATTACTTGAGTAAATTGAAGTCTGGAGTACCTAGGCCATGCTTTGGCCACTCTGGTGCGTTTACCCAAATTTATTTAGTAGAAAAATCAATTTGAAAGTGCTGTCCTCCTCTCTGCATACTACGCTTTCTCTAGCGAACTTGGCTTGACTGTGCCTACTGAGCAGCTCGCCAATCTTCCGGCAGAGTCGCAATTTCATTCATTCATTCATTAATCCTTTATTTGAAACGACCAAAATACATAGTGTGCTACAGGGACAGAGATTAAAGGCTGAATCGCCTGACGAGGACTGTGCCCCTCTGCAGTTCAACAGTTGTGCATGTACATTTTACGAAAAAGAGATAGACAGTTTAGGTACCTGTACAGAGCAAGTTTGCACAAACAAAAACAAGAAGAAAAAAAAATAAAGCAACTTGTCCAGTAAAAGAACACCAACGAAAAAAACTACATTCGCAACATATACAAGCAAGTTCACAACATTATATAAAGCAGCTGATATAACCGGTACAACAAATAAAAAACGCTTACAACATGATCAAAGAGTTACACCAACAGTACACGCATTTCCTCATGACACGTGTATAACTATACAAATGTGTACAACGTTTCGCTAAGCATGGTTACGTCGTTCACAAAAATAAAGAAAAAGAAATCTCACCCAGATCACGCGAACGAAAAATGATAGGCTATATCAATTGTTATAGCAAAGACCCATTGACTGCAATACATTTTTTAAATGTTGTTTAAACGCGCTTACTGAACGCGTGAAATCTATATTACCTTTTAATTGATTACGTATAAAAAGTGCTTGGTATGCAGTTGTGCGTTTCCTATAATTTGTCCCGGTTTTTGGCATTTTCATCTTTTTTTGTGGTGTTGAATAATGACAACCCTGATCTACGCCCGGCATGTACAGCTTATTTTGTTGTATGAACTGAAGCAGTTTAAAATAGTAAAGTCGGTCTGCTTTTAATATGTCTCGTGTTTTAAAAACAGGAGAAGTTGGCAGACTCTGGTAGTTTCCGTGATAGTTTTCAAAACATCTGAGTACTTTCTTCTGTAGCATAATTATTTTATTATTATTGCCTGACGTCGTCGCTCCCCAGACCAGTAATCCATAACATAGCTTCGAATAGAACAAAGACCGGTAAAGTAGTTTTTTTAGCTAAAACGGAATTAAGGTCGTTAAATTGTACAGAGTGCCAACTGTTCGAGCCAGTTCTATCCACAAGTGTTCAACGTGTGCATTCCATGACAATTCCTCCTGAGACCACATGCCAAGTAACTTTTGCTCTCTAACCCTTTCAAGAAGCTGGTTATTAAATGGAACTGTGAAAGTGGAGCTTATCGGTTTATTTATAGGGCGAAATATAATGTATGTGGTTTTTTTGGCACTCAATTGTAACGTGTTATCTTTCAGCCAATTTGACTGGCGTCGCATGTAATCGTTAACACTGCAGACATTATGAGCTGTGGTGAATGAGGTATAAAAACAATATTATTTAATATGTAAGGAAGAGGAACGATCCTAAAATTGAGCCCTAGGGGACACCCTGTTTTAACACTAATTTTGAAGACATTATACCATCAATATTTACAGCTTGGTAACGGTGGTGCAAATAGGATTGTTCAAGGGCAATTCCACGTACACCATAAACGGATAACTTTTTAAAGGAGCCATGAAGAGAAAACACAAGTTTGGTTCATTCAAAAGATTGTCTCGTTAGAATCATACTGACACCACTTTTAACGTAAACTTCGCTCAAATAAGCTACATAATTAGGAAAAACAGGAATGGTCATGCGACCCACCAGCTCATTTCCCGCAACAGAACCTGTGATGTCACATGGGCTAAGCTCTGCGATTGGCGGAGGCTGGCAGAAGCAGACGCAAATTAGGTAGAGCTTACAAACTAGACGAACGAGCGATGTGCGCTTAAATTTAGGGCACATTCTTTACAAAGCAATAAGAATGATGGGACAAACAGTGGAAGTTACGAAAGCACATGTAAACATAGAAGTACTGATGCGTTCTGCTGTTCGTACTGCGCACAGCATGCTTTGGTTTAGCTGCACAGCACTACGGGGCTTGGGGTTGTCGCAGACGACACTGACCGATTGACGCAAGCAACGGTGTCTTATGTGACCCCATTTGTCGAGCGAGCACTGTTTCAGGGAACGAATATTTTCTCCCAGAACAAAAACAAGCCAGGTTTAAATGCGGGTCAAAAACAAACCAAAACGCTTGCCACGGTATGGTGGCGCCATCTAGGTTACGGAAACGTAAAGAACGCGGGAACAAACCAACACCGCTGTACAGGGCGGAGACAATTTTTGAACGGTCCCGTGCCGCCGCATTGGGCCAACGGGCTCAGCGCGTTATTCTTTTCGTTTCCCACGAGACCTAGCAACGCGAAACAGACAATATGATTCAAGCTTCTTCAGTAAAAACCGCGTTGCGGCGATAATTTTAGCGCGGTTTTTGACACAATGACTTGCTTCGGCGGCGAGCGGAGCAACCGAACATGGCGGCGCCAGCGTTATGTGTCTCTACCCTGTACGGCGGATGCGTGAATGAAGGTACTCTAGGTTGCAGAGCGGTCGGTTATGTCACTTGGGACCACGAAAACGCACGATTGAGCGGGAAAATCAAAATTTTAACCTAAATTGTTTAATTTCTCAGTGAATAAAGCACCGTTTGTATCCGGACAAGCGCTGGGGGCACTATAAAACACGAAATCTTTCGAATAAAACCAACTTGCATTTTCTCTTCATGGCTCCTTTAAGCAGCAGGTCATATTGTATGGAGTCGAAGGCTTTCTTAATGTTTAAAAACAGCCGAAGGGTGTATTTTCGATTTTTTATGTTAGCTAATATAGTATCCTTGATCAGAAGCAACGCCTGCTCAGTCGAACGCCCTTTTCGAAAGCCGTATTGGCTGTCTGTTATTATACCGTGTATATCAAAGAAAGAAATGAGTCTGTCTAAAATAACACCCCTCAAAAATTTTGGAGTGTTGTTAGCATGGAGATTAGGTGATAATTTGATGGGTTTTCTGGATCACCACCCTTAAATATAATAGTGAGTTTTGCAACTTTCAACTTTTTTTGGAAGACTCCAGTGCTTAAGGTAAGATTTATTATGTATGCCAGAACTTTGGAGATAAACGGGGCGATTGACTTTATCTCGGACGGATGATGTCATCAATTCCTGCTGTAACATTTAGTTTCAGCTTCCTTATCAAAGATTCTACCTCCATGGAATCAGCAGGCCTTAAAATATTGACTCGGAAATACGTTGTGGCAGTTGCCGTAGTTGCAGCATCATCGTTATTGTTCCAGCTGTTATATGAACCTGCGTTCAAAAAATGCACATGCATAGCATCAGCTATGGCCTCCCCACATACGCTCGTACTGTTAAGGTTATTAAGGCGTTGGTATCGTTTTAGGTCCTCGCATTTGCTTGCCAGCCTGTCATTCTCAGCTTTTAGCTCCCTGTTCTGCTTGGCAAGTTCATTCATCTCTTGTCTCAATTGTTTTTATTTCTTCGGTCGCCGTTTTGACGCCATTGCAGACGTCAGTGCAGAACGAGATGGACTCTTTCAGTTCACGAAGTTCTTCCCTTAGACCGCATGTGAACTTGTTAAACGCTGATAATAGCTCACGCATGTCCTTCGCGTCTGAATGATCCTTTTCAGGAATCTTGCTACTGCCTCCCCTTGCGCCGTCTTTCCCCATTCAAAAACTGACAGCACCATAGCGAGTTCGACAGCAGTGCAATCAAATACAGCCAGTCGGGTAGATAACTCGATACTAAATCTCTCACCTGCAGAAGGTGGCAAGTGTAGTTTACACTGGCGTTCTTTGTGCACTGCCACCAAACTGAGGGGTGCGTCTTTTTTGCTGCCTTTTATATTGCAGCAGGCCCAGGAGCGCAGTCGTCACCGTCACATGTTGAGGCGCTTGTCATAGATTCCGGTGAGAGGTGACGACGGAGGTAGCCATCACCGATGGTGAATCAGATTGCGACGATCTGCGTCCATTCGCCTGCCCAGTCAGGATGCGCAGGAAAGCAAGACTGCAAAAGGTGGCAAGAGCAGTTTAGACTGGCGGTCTTTGTGCACTGCCACCAAAATTTGTTCGCTCAATTAAAACTATGCAGAACAAAATTTGTGCTCAGAAGAATGGGGCTTTAGTTTGCTGGTTTGTAGACTGTATCAAGCTTAGTAAAGTCGATGAAGTCAGAGTAATGCCACACAAGCACGCATGCGATGCATCGCTGACTTCGCTTCACTGGCGCTGTAGGCTGTATATGCCTGTGTGACAGGTATGCCAGTGGAAAATCGAAGGTCAGTTAAAGGCGGTAGCAGAGTAAGCAAAGTTATTTTAGGTAATAAAGAATTAACTTCAGCCAACTTTTATTTTAAAAGCGTAAAACCACCCGCCGCGGTGGCTAAGGCGTTGCGCTGCTGAGCACGAGGTCGCGGGTTCGATTCCCGGCCGCGGCGGCCGCTTTTCTGATGGAGGCGAAAAGCAAAAACGCCCGTGTGTACGAGATTTCGGCGCACGTTAAAGATCCCCAGGTGGTCAAAATTGAGCCCTCCACTACGGCGCGCCTCATCGCCTACGTTGCGTCGGCGCGTTAAACCCCACAATCAATCAATAAAAGCGTAAAACCAACGTGGGAAAAGCTCTTTTTGCACAGGGTGAACTAGCACAGCTGTCAGCGGCACGACCACACACTTGCGATTGCTTATTGCTTTTCCTTCGTGGGGACGCTTACTGTGCCAGTGTTGTTCAAGAAATACTAATCTGAGCTGCAGGGCATGCTGACACTAAAAAAAAAAAAATAATAAACAGCCCATACGATCTTCACATTTCCTTCCCGGCATCCACGGAGGGTTTGGCCGAATGAAACACTCACGAAACATCTGCTTCACCGGCCTAGTATCCACATCACCATGGAGCCAGGCCTTGCGTGCTGTCCACATACTATGGAGGCCCAGAAGCATCAGTAGACAGTATGGTACATCCTCCTTATTTTCGGTAGGGAGGTACCGAATGCCATGTCGGTCCAATGGAAAATCTTTATGCAGTGTTCGTCGTAAAATGTCCCAGAAGTGCACCGCCATCTGGCAGTGTATGAACAGATGATCTCTGGTTTCTGGTTGCTTACTGTGCAGTCAGTGCCCCAGAGTACTTCGAACTGCTTATAGTATAGCCACGTTTTAACTGTCGGAGAGTCCTTGTATGTTGAAAGCTTAAAAAGAAAGACTTTGCCCCCGCTGGAACTGGCATAATATTATTTTGAATCTCTTTAGTGTGTCTTGCCCTGGGCCTTCAGAGTTCAAGACTCAGTACCATGGTGCAGGAAAGTAGCTATTGCATATGTCCTTATACAATGCTCTACGTGAGATGGTGCTCAGGTACTCCATAGAGAAGCTAGCGAGCAGACCTGAATCTCACTGACAACACTATTTTTCTGAAATAACCAACAATTCCTTTCTGCGCACAATATGACGACACCACTCGCTTCGGCAGTAAAGATAAACTGTATCCCTAAGAAAAAAACTGGTTCACCAATTAATTGGCAGACGACCGAATGCTTCAGACCCAGCCCACCGTCGCGTACTCGTCTACAGAGGTTGTCTCTTCCGAACTTTTCTCACGTCGACGACCAAATGAACACATCGAATTCATGCTCAGTAAATTCTTTGTACATTGATGCGTAAGCAATGTATAACTTGCATTACAAACCATAGCCTCGATGCAAAAAATAAATTGCACACAGTTGCCCATGCAAACATGGACAGGTTGGCCTCCTCCATGTTTTTTTCCTTTTGACGTATTTTCTGTGATTGCACACGCCAGTATGGGTCACTGTCCCAGTAATTTTCAAATGGTGTCCACAGAAACTTGACCGGCCTGGTTTCCCAGTTGATGTTAGCGAAAATGCTGGGTGACGGTGGCCAGCAACTGTGCCAAAACCCAAGGCACTTGGACCAGTTGACCATACTGCCGGTCAACATACTGTCACGAAGCCAAAAACGGCGCAGTTGTCTTCAAGGAAAACAAGTTTATTGGAGCGAACTTGTGCTCCCCTAACAACTGAAAAAATACGCAGGCGGCGAAGCAGCAGTCAACGAAGTGACGTGCGCAGGCGAGCGTCGGCGAGTCGAATGCCGCGGCATCTGCTCTGCAGGCATTTATCTTCGGGAGCGGGCCTTTCTCGAACCGTCGAATTACATCGAGAACACTGTAGATAAAGAAAGACTATGCTAGGCAGTGGCGTTAGGGCGAAACATTCTCCCTATCAAGTGAGATAATCCGTTCAGCATAACCATTTACGGCCCAGCCCACACAAACGTGTGGGTCACTTAGTGGGGCCTGTTTCGGTTTCGGTTTTACAGCCCTGGGTAGGCGCTGCGAACGCCTCCGAGACTTCATTGGTTTCGGTAGTTCACTCATTTTGCCACCAGGTGGCGAAAAATCGCGCATTAAAAACAAACGTTAAAAACAACGCCGCAGCAGGCGCGATCACGCTAGCGGCCTTCGAGATGAAAACTGATATTTCTTCTTGCTATTCTCATATTTTCTGAATAACGAGCATAAGACACGACTTGCAGGACTTGGAAAAACACGATCGGCTAAAAAATACACACGTTCCCTTCGTGTGCATTCAGTCATCACGCTTGAAAAATGCACAAGTGTTGCGACGATAATTGGAACACTTTCAAAATTTTTCCTGAGTGAACCGCCGCTCTGTTCGCGCTCAAACGTCACATGAAGGACGCATTTTGTGGTCTATTTAGATGCGACGCTGAGAGCATCTCTTGTCGGCGGCCCTGTCCTTCCTGTGTGCGTCCGTCGTCGTCGTCAGCGTCCGCACTCTCCTCCGCTCACCCCCTCTCCTCTCCGATAGCGAACCCTCTCTCGCGAGGGGCATTGGATTGGATTCGATTGGCTTGGCTTGGCTTGGATTAAAGTGGATTGTGTTGCGTCATAGCCGCGGCAGACGCACTGGCGCCGGCGCGTGCCCAGGTGAGAGCGAACACTCTCTCTCAACATCTGCGGGTGTGCGCATGGAGGAAGAAAATGTTAGGAGGGAGCATGACGTCAGGCGCACAGTTTGGCAAGCCAACCTCCTCTGACGCCGCATTCCCTCCTCTCCTCGGGCTCCTCCGCCGCAAGGCAATTATGGAAAAAGCACCACTCCTCAGGCCCGCGGTATTCATTTAGTGGCTCCGGCTGGCGCCGGTGGAGATGGAGGCGAAGCGCCCGTCGCCGAGAAGCGGCCCGTCAAGATTTGTTCGCCAGCGTTGCGCTTCCAGGCTTCGTATCGTGGAAAGTTACTGCCGCTGTCGCTGGTTCAAAGCAAGGCGAGGACTTCGAATCGCATTCTTACGAAGCACCCTCACGAGCTGCCAAGCCGAATTTTCACTTCTGACGTTGGATCGCTCCTCGAACGCCGCCCGCCGTAAAACATTCACAAGCATGGAGCGGCTACAGCTGCGCCGGTGTTTTGCCAGGTGTGCTGTGACGATTGCGTTTGGCCATTCTGCTGAGTTATCGCGCGTAACGAGTGTCCGTATTGGCGGGGAGGTGGTGAGACTAGCTTCGGTTTCGCGCGCGCTTTTGCATACGTTCGCCTTTTCGGTGCTCCGGCGTGATGGTACGTTTTTATCTACTTCAGTGCACTGGAAAACAAAGGGTTCAGAACCCTTATGTTGGGTGTGACCACCTCGCGTCGCAAGCAGTACTCCGGCTGTTTGTCCGCTGAGGACCGCTCGATCGGTGCGATTACGTATTGAAAAAAAAAAAAAAAAACGAATGCTAGATTACGCCTGGGAGGGGACCTTGCTGAATTGTGGACTGCTGCGCCTTGCCAATAAATGGTTAAAGAAAACGGTTGAAATGGTTGATCTTTTCAACTTTGCCTGAGCGGCAAAGTTGAAAAGATCATTTCTACTTCTGCAAGCGGCGGCGGCACACAACTCTCCGACTGCGGCGTGAACTTCGACGGGTCCGAAAGCTCAGTAAACAAAGATGTTTTCTGCCTCTCCCGTCCGACCACTTTGCCCGCACGATGTGGCCGCTGCGCGTTTCGGGTTGCAGGCATAGCTGCGCGCAACGACTCGTCGCCGAAACTCGAATACGCGGACGGCCCGGCAACCAAACGGATAGACGCACGCACGCAGCGTCGGCGAAGGGCCACATGAGGCGCAAAGAACTACCGCTTGCCTGTCACGGGAATAGAACACCTCCCATCAGTCTTTCCTTTTTATTTTTTATGACTAGGCTTCACGATTGTCACGTGACGCTCCCTCCTAAACTTTTCTTTCCTCCATGGGTGTGCGGCCCAGCGCGCTCTCACTCCGCCGGTGGGCGGCGCTGCGCGCGGTGCTGCGCATGTGCAGTACTCTCGCTCTTCGCGGTTTCCTCTCCTTCGGGCGGCGGCCTTTCGATCGACGGTTGCTCCCGCTTGCGCTTGAACCCCCCTCAGCGTCGCTTCACACCAGGGTTCTCGCGAGGGGAGGTGGGCGTAATTTTTTGTTTGACACCGGGAACAACGACGGTACTTACCTGTTTATCCTGAAAATAAATAAAAACGATTTTCGCCTATGGGAAAATGGCGGCTGATTTGGACGCGCGAGCCCGAAAACCGGGTTTTCTGATCGTCTGCTAGCTCATTCCTAGGGGCATTTTCTGATCGTCTGTTGCACCCTTTGGCTCCTTCCTAGCGTGAATCCCAAACGTGCGTTTCGCTCTGCATACCCCAGGTGGTTCCGTCGTTCCAACATCAACTTGCGCTAGCTGGCACGTCCCAATCAACCGCCATTTTCCCATAGGCGAAAATCGTTGTTATTTATTTTCAGGATAAACAGGTAAGTACCGTCGTTGTTCCCGGTATCAAACAAAATAGACCACAAAATGCGACCCTCGTGGCAAGTTTGAGCGCGAACAGAGCGGCGGTTCGTTCAGGAAAATTTTTTAAAGTGGTCCAATTATCGTCGCAACACCCTGTATGTGTGGGCTGGCATGGTAATGCTTTCGTCGTTACGAAAATTCTGGCTGGCGTGCTCGTGCACTGCAGCGCCATTTTCTTCCTCCATGTGCAGCGCTAACGATAAATATTTTTTTCTTGCTTCTTATTCGCGGTTTTGTGCTGCCTCGTTGGTAATGTTTTCTTGCGCCAAAGGAGCCATGAAGACAAAATACAAGTTGGGTTTATTAGAAAGACTGCTTAGTCCCGATAACAATGATACCAATATCATCGCGATCTTCGAACAAATAACGGATATATTAAAGAAAACGTGTGAAGCAGTCGCGACCCCCTAGCCAATTTCCCGCAACTTTTCTATGACGTCACGGAACCTTGTTTGTGCGATTGGCGGCCGCCTAACTGACCTGTCGCGACGACACAATGACTGGACGTCTGTAATGGGGCCTCTAGTTCCATTTGACCGTATCACTTGAATGCTAACGTGCAGTTAACGCACTGAAAATTATGTTTTATTGTTGACCCGTATGACGTCATTCTTGCTCATAACACGTCACTGTGGCGCAAAATTTGAAAGTTTTAAAATACTTCTTGCTTTTTTTCGTTAAAAAAACATCTTTTGGGGCTGTAATGGAGCTGAGTGAGATACTGAATCCTAGTTCTTTCAAATTACACGAAGTTGTATTTTCTCTTCATGGCTCCTTTAACCTTGAACTAGTTCTGTAATTACTTGTGATATAATATTAATTGTAATTAATAATTATATTAATTAGAAATTCATTGTTATTTATTTTCACAAAATCCTATTTTAATATAAGTACTCCTGAAAACAATATAAAACTTACAAATAATACGTAAACATTCAGTTTTTCTGCGCCTGATGCTGTTTTTAATAGAAGCCCAGCCCACAGATACGTGTGGGTTTGTTTTCTGTGTGAAATACTCTGAGCTTTCCATTTTCACATGTTGAAGCATCATTAGGAAGGGGTAAATACACAAAATTTAATTACTTGTGACAATTTTTTCTAAAATATTTTTGTTGGGCAGGAAAGGGATAAGAAAGAAAGAATGGATCATGCGCTTCACTCTGGGCACAGATAACACAGCCTCGGCGCAGCCGGGCGATAAAAGCAAAAACATAAATAAACAAATCTAGTGCATGGTTCGCGGTATCACTCCCCCCCCCCCCGCCCCCTCTAAGTGTGCATCGACCAGATGCTAAAATAAAACGAGAGTCCGAACAAACAAAAATAAAGTATCTCATCTGGTGTAGTAACGTATGCAAACCACGTGGATGACTTCGGGCCGCATGCGTCGTCGTGATGTTCCGGAATCACAATCGGGGATCACCTCATAGGTAAGTTGGTCAACACGTTGTAGAATCCAATAGGGTCCGAAATACAGTCACAGAAGCTTCTCACTGAGTCCACGTCGTCGGATGGGAGTCCAAACCCACACATGATCCCCTGGCCGGTACTTCGCGTCTCGGCGTCGGAGGTTGTAGCGTCCGGCATCCACCAGCTGCTGGTCCGTTGTACGAACTTGTTACAAACGGCAGGCCAGACCCTCCATTTTTTAAATGCGGAGCATTTCCTATGCTCGCGATGTCACTCGTCGATGTTGTCGGCGCCGTCCACACGCTGACTGCGCATGCGCGTCGCGTCGAGGCGCAGGTGCGCGTACCCTCCTCGCTCTCAACAACAGGTGCGGCGGTGCGGGAAGAGCGCGTGTCCCCGTGCGCTCCGTCGCTCTCAACAACAGCTGCGGCGGTTCGGGGGGAGCGCGTCTGTGCGCGCATGCGTCGTAGCTACCCGTGCGCTGCGTCGCCCTCAACAGTAACGGCGGCAGGGCGTGTACACGTGATAACGTCGTGGTGGGTGCGTGGAAAGTTCGCGCGCTTGTGTACGGAAGTGTGCGCATGCGTGTCTCTCCCCCGTACTCCTCTCCCTCGAACGCGGGCGGTGTGTATATAAGCGGCGGAGCGCGCGTTCGGAATTCAGTCAAGGGCGTCTTTGCTTGGCTTTCGCTTGACTTGACGCTTTGCTTGACGGCACCAAGCAATAAAGACAGACTAACTTTACACTCCTTGCCTTCGCTTCTCCTTCATTCAATAAATAAGAATAATAAAGACGAAATAACAATTAAGCATTCCCAAACCATACCCAATTACGCAACATTCACGCGATACCCCCACCACTCTGCGACGCATTTACTCGAGTTCCCCCCGTGGGAAGACGCGGGCGGGTTTTTTTTTATATTCGGACGGCCGACATGACGGCCTCCCGGCGGAGTCGGCCATTTTGCGCCTCGCAGAGGAATTCGGGGTCCCCCCTTCGGCTTTGTGCTCACATCCTTTGTTTCGCCCTGCCTGCTACAAGGACAAAAGCGGGCTGCAACATTCCAGCGGACGTGCAGGTGCGCGAGGGGTGACGTCACGATCGCTGGCTCGGACGCGCGCGGACGATCGAGGCGAGTTGCCGAGGGCCCCGAGAGGGGGAAAAGAGGAACAATGGGAAGACGTCAGAGCGGGACTTCGGCGGCCGGCGAAGGTCGCACGCGGTCGCTTGTGGCAGTCGGCTGGAGATTCGTGAACGTGCTACGCGGGGAAGGGTCCGGGGGTGACGCGCTTTAGAAGAAGTACATCGGTAGGCTCGCGACGGACCGGTCCACGCCTCGGCTCAGCGCTCGAGTTTGCCCGTCGCCGCGAGTCCCATGGCCGACCAGCTTCTGCACCCCGGAGCCCCGAAACACGTGAGCTGCTGCCCGGCGAGGCCGTCTCCACCTCGTCGTGACTTTCTGCCGTTGAACCGGCGGGTTCTCCTTGCCTCGTAGAGATCTTTTACCGCGCCCCTCCCGCCGTAGTTTGTTTGTTGCCTCGGATTAAGATATCCGCATCCTTCGGGTTTTTGTTTTCTAGCGTCACTCGTAGCGAACGAGCTGAGAGTTGGTTCTTTGTGTGTTGGGTGTCGTAATTGTCGTTATCAAGGGTAACGATGTTTGAGGGCATTTCACGTGTCGGGTACAGCTTGCAGAGCTGTTAGATGTTTCTTATAGTGAGTGCTGGTGTCGGGGGTTAACGATATTTGTCCCATAGTGTTTCGCGTGTTGCTAGTATTTTTTTTTGTGTGTAGTTGCGTTACTCAGGTGTAACAAGTGTTTGCCTCTAGAGTGTTTCGCGTGTCGCGTACAGCTGTCTAGCGTACGGTCGATTAGTGCCTGCGCGCACGAGGCCGATGGCAGTGTGAAGGTTTTTTTTTTCTCTCCTTGTGTCGGGCGTTGCCCTGTAGTCTTTTTGTTTGTACAGTAAACCTATATAGTTCAAAACGTAGCCAGGCATCTCCGTTGTGACTTCATTCACCCCAGCAATCTCGGCCCATGTGAAAACTCACTGGCCGGCCACCCTGCTAAAATACAAATAACTGTTCTCTCGCGCCCCTTCTTTGGTGTTTGCAAGCGGACGCAATTATCCGGGGGAGGAGTAAGTGACAGAATTTGAGCGAGCTGGCGGGCCTCCTGCGCAGGCTGAAGGTGTCCTTGGACGTCGGCGTTGAGGTCGTCGTCTTCTACGTGCGGAAGCATGGCGTCAAGCATCGTAGTCGGCCGTCTCCCGTAGACAAGCTCGAATGGTATCATCTGCGTAGTTTCGTGGATAGCCGTGTTGTACGCAAACGTGACATACGGAAGGACTTCGTCCCAAGCCTTATGTTAAACGTCGACGTACATAGACAGCATATCCGCGATCGTCTTGTTGAGACGTTCCGTTAGTCCGTTCGTTCGGGGGTGTTACGCCGTCATTCTTCGGTGATATGTGTTGCTGTAGCGTAAGATTCCTTGCATTAGCTCCAAGGTAAAGGCCGTTCCGCGGTCCGTGATTAGGACTTCAGGGGCGCCGTCCCAGATAACGCAAAACAAACCCGGGTAAATCCTCAGGATGTCCGACTCTGGACATTTGCGCATCCTCAGGTTGTCCAGATCTTATCCTCAGCCAGTCCAATCGGGGTCCGTTTGTCCGTCCAGCGTACATCCTCAGAACGTCGTCAAAATGATGCCGCTGGACAATTTTCGTACACTTCCAGGATACAAACGAATGTTTTTTTTTCTTAGTCTGAAGTTACCTACAAACTAAGGCAACAGGCCTCACTACACACTAAACTTTCTTACACCCTTTTTGGCCGAAAAGAATGTACATGTAAGAATCTTGTTCCATGGCGAACACCTTTAAAACGTGTTTTGGCGAAAAAAGGTGTATGGATGAAAAAATGATGTTCGTGTGAACACCCTAAAAAAGGGTGTAAGGTTGCTTAAAGGGGCCCTGAAAGGCGTTTTGAGCACACTAAATGAACTAGCGCAATCGTTAGATTGGGTCGTCAACGTCATCTGTGCCAAGTATTACTCTTTTACGCGCAGCGGAAAGCTCACACTTTTGTTGCAAAGTTTGTCGCTTTTTTCTCACCCTTTCCTTCATGTTTTTGGACGCCGCCATCTTCACATGTCTACATCATCGATTCCCAGATGTTCGTCATGAGCTAGACATCCTGCTATTGGGCGGCTTTTTCACGCACTTCCGGCAAAGAGATGAGTCGTCTGCTCAGCGTCGGCTCGCCGGCTGATCTGCCGGCGGTGTGCCGGAGTGCTTGCAATGGACATTTTACGACAAACGAAACAAGTGTAAACAAACGTTTAACCGTTTGTAATAAATGTAGCACGGCCATAACACGACATGGATATTCTCTTACCTGAGTACGTTCCATAAATAAAGCGTTGAAGCACCGTGGCACTTCTTTCGTGCAATCGCAGAGAACGCCCTGAGCCGAATGCCCGGGTTTGACGCATACATTTTATTCTACTTCAAAACAATCCAGAGATGGGTTTCGAACGAACACAACGTCACAACATGCGTTTGCAAAGTCTGAACCGCGATTGAAAGACGATGGGTTGCCTCCTCCTGCCCGTCGTAAATTCGGCACTCACCTCGCGCGCGGTTTGCGGGGACGAACAGCAAGTCACTTAACTCCGGCGCACAAGCCGAGATGGCTTTTAGCCACGCACACTGCACATACCCCATGCGAAGTTGAGTCGTATACGTCGCTCGAGAAAGATAATCCAGACCATGGGAAGCACTATCCACCCGCAGAAGCACAACGTCGCATTGCATCGCGAAACAAAGGCGTCCACAACACACACACCATCGCCTCCTGTGATGTCAAACGCATCTCGCACTTCCCAATGGGAGTGGGTGGTACGCCTGCAGTGCCAACACGTCGCGAGGTGGGGCCCCGAGCTGAACCGGGAACACGCAACCGTAACTGAGTTCTACAGTGGTTTGTGCCTTGTTGCCAAGGCAACCGATGTTTGAGATTCTCAAAGAAGTGGCGCTCGCTCCAGCGCTAGAAAGCTCAGAGCCGCGGTGGAGCATGTTTTGCCAACGTTGCCGCTCTCCACCACGCGTCGCCCCAAGCTGAACTGGTCACATGATTGAAGGGTTTTGTGCACGGGTTCTGTATCGGTTTAAAATGTCTTTTTCACATGCCGCCGGCAGGAATTACGACCGCCGCAAAATAAGACCCGGCACCAGCGGGGCCACATCTGATACGGCACTTTTTGGATAAACAGTGTCGGTGCATCAAAGGGAACGAGCGCACGATCTTCCCCGTACGGCTGCGAGTTCGCCGCCGATAAAAAGTCACGTGCCGCCGATAGCAACTGCACCAACGAACACCGCGAAAGGGCAAGGCCAGGCCGCCGCACACATGCGGCCAGATTTTTCTTTCGCTTTTCCAGCCTTGAGCGGAGTGCGGGATTCATGGTGCCAACAAAGCTTGCTCGTAGCAGACGGCAGTCGGAGGAGCGTAATAGCGGAAGTACGTCACCGCTGAGGAGCGCAGCATCATGGGAGGGAGTGCTCGCGCGCCGTCAACAGCGAAGAATGAGTAGAAAGGAGGAGGAAACGCGGCGCGACGATAATGCGCGGTTTTTTTATTTACGATTTCTCAGCTAATACTCATCGCTTTAACAAAATTCTTGCGGGAGGAGATTGCTAATACATTGCTTTATTTGGTTACATGTACATCCATGCATCGGCGGAAGGTATTTCAGGACCCCTTTAAAGGAGTACTGACACGAAATTTTCGTGTTACGTTTTTTTCGCTGCTATGCGTGCCTACCAGCCCACTAATCATAGAATGACAGATTAGACGGTCGAGCGCAGCCTAAACATTCATTTACGGCGTCGTTTATTCGTGCCAGTTTCGGTTTCGACTGAAAAACGCCGAGCGGCCGCCATAACAGGATGTATCACATGACGTCACCATTCTTGCCGCATCGCTGCCTCTCTGGAAGCGCGCGCGAGCGAGCGCACGCGCTCGCCCTGACCGGCCGAGGTCTTCGCCGTCCCCACAGGCCCGGGCAGCATGACGTCAGTCCCAAAACCATTACGTGTACACACGCCCGAGCAGCGCGCGCCAACCACAGCCAGCGCGTCGGCTTTGTCACGGTAGCCCCGACGTCGGCAGTTTGGGGCAAGTAGCACATGATGTCATGTCGGCCCGCTCTGGATTTTTTCGTGCGGGCGAAGATTAAAATAGATTTTAAATATGTTTCGCTGAACTGTTGCTGTTGAAACTTGCTGGGAGATATCTCCTGATAAAAAGGAAGCGTTTTACATAGTTATCACAGCTTTGAAATCTCGTGTCAGTACTCCTTTAACACTCTAAAATAAGGGTGTGGCCAGGGCAGCATGCTACGCGTGGCAATGTGAATCGGCGGGGCGCGCAGCAATCAACACAAACAGTCAATATGCACTAGTTACACTTGAAACACAAATGAATTGAGCAAGAAAACCAAGGGGATGCATGCGGGACAGGGAGTGCATACTTACTTAGTAATACATGCGCTCTTCTTTTATATCCAGCAGAGGAAAGCCCCCCGACCGAGTCGGTGGGCTTGTCGCAAAAAACAGACATATGGAACTATGGATTTTACTATGAGAATATACAAATTAACACGCGGATTGCAAAAAAACTTTTTGATCACGAGGTAGTTTTTGTGTTCCATAACTTATAGAATTTTATTAAATTCAAACAAATCTTCCCCGCCACCTCAACACCCTTCAAAAAGGGTGTTCATTATTTCAACACCTTTTTTACCAGAAGGGTGTAAAGCTACAAATTAGGCTGTTTGAAACTAAGAAAAAGGGCGTAAGACAAAGGGTGTAAGAAAAGACCGCCAACTAAGAACAAAGGTGAAGAGACCTCCAACTTTGGAGACATTTTGTACCTGTTTACACGGGTGGACTGAACATTTTCTACAAGCGGGGGGTGTTTTGTACCTCACTTGTAATAAATTATCATAACTTATTACTGCAATAGCCTGTGTAATAGCCTTTTTTCCACGGTAACAGCAGCGTCACACGTCCATATGGATTGTGATCCAAAAGAAGTAATACAACGGATCATTTAAGGATCATTCGCAATCCATTGTTATCCAAAATAAGCTCTAGGATGAATCAATTGAGGGATCATTTACAATATCTAATCCTGTGGATGTCCCCCGGAAGCCCAGAATAGGATCCAGGACGTTTTGCGTTATCTGGGGTGTCGCAGCACAACTTGGTTTATGAAGAACTTCGCAACTTCTTGTCATGTAGTCTGTCTCTACGACAATCCACTTGTTCTCGGGTCGTGACGTAGGGAACGGCCCCAGAAGGTCCATTCCAATCTGCTGGAAGGGCCTCGATAAGACGGGGATCCGCTGCAGAAGTCTGGCGGGTCTCGTCGGCGGCGTTTTTCGTCGCTCGCAGTCACGGCAGCTCCGGACGTAGTGAGTGACGTCGAATGCAATGCAAGGCGGGGCAAGTAGTACTTCCCCTTGATTTTTCCAATTGTGCGAGCTGTGCCGATATGTCCGGAAGACGTGTAGTCGTGGCACGCTTCCAAAATTTCGTCACGGAGATCTGCCGGAATGACAAGAAGATAATTCTTTCTCGTTCTGGGGCTGAAATTCTTCTCCACGAGGACGGAGTTTTTCAGGCTGAATGCTGGTAAGCTGCGTTTGAAGGCCCTGCTGGGCACGGTGACGTTGCGTCCTTGGAGGTAGTCGATCATGACGCGTAACTCGGGATCGGCACGCTGCTGGGCGGCTAGGTCGCTCTCCGTCACGACTCCGAAGAGCACGCTGTCTTCATCGGAGTCTTGTGGCGGTAGGTCGACGCGGGCGCGAGACAGGCAGTCGGCGTCGGAGTGTTTCCTGCCGGATTTATAGACGATTGTAATAGCGGGCGCAAGCTCCACCGCCCAAGACGGCCAGAGGGGTCCTTCAAATTGGCGAGCCAACACAGCGCATGGAGGTCTGTCACAACCTTGCATGGTCTACCATACACGTATGGGCGAAATTTTGAAATCGCCCATATAATAGCGAGACACTCTTTCTCAGAGGCTGAGTAGTTTTTCTCCTCCTTCGAAAGACCACGGCTGGCATAGACGCGATTACTTTCTCGCAACCGCTTTGCTTTTGGACGAGGACGGCACCCAAGCTAGCTGTTTTGCGTCGGAGCCGTTTTGCGTTAGCTAGCTAGCTAGCTAGCTAACCCAAGCGAGCATTTCCGTTTCGGAGTTTTCATGGAAATGAGCGAGCACGGGCGCGTTTTGCAGGCGCTGTTGCAGCTCGCAGAATGCCTTTCTTGGGCGTTTTCCCAGCTGAAAGGAGTGCTATCTTTCGTCAAGCGCGTGAGTGGCTCTGCAATGCGTGCGAAGTTTACGACGATTCGAAGTATGCGCACAGTCCGAGAAATCTCCGCACGCCCTTCTTGTCTTTCGGTCTTGGGAAGTTCGCTATGCCTGAAGTTTCTGCCGGGTAAGGCAGGACTCCAGCGGCGTTGACGACGTAGCCCAAAAACTTGAGTTCCTCGTGCGCGAAACGGCATTTTTCAGGCTTAAGCGTAAACCCCGACATACGAATGGCCTCGAGTACAGACTCCAACCTTGCAAGGTGCTCGCCGAAAGCCCGGGAGAATACCACAACGTCGTCGAGGTATACGAGGCAGGTGTGCCACTTCAGGCCAGCTAGCACAGTGTCATGACTCTTCGAAACGTTGCTGGCGCCGTGCACAGCCCAAACGGCATCACCTTCAACTCGTATAGGCCGTCCGGGGTTATAAATGCAGTCTTCTCATGTCTCTCTCGTCCACTTCAAATTGCCAGTAGCCGGTCTTCAGATCCATCGACGAGAAGTATACTTCGCGTGGTATAGAGGTGGTCAAGGGCGTCGTCGATTCGTGGCAGGGGGTACAACATGTCCTTTTTGGTGATTTTGTTCAGTCGCCGGTAGTCAACGCAGAACCTTAATGTGCCGTCTTTTTTCTTCACGAGTACGACCGGTGCAGCCCAGGGGCTTTTCGATGGGTGTATAATGTCGTCGTTGACTTGAGTCCGGATGGCTTCCCGCTCGTGTGAAGAGACGCGGTACGGTGACTGTCGGGTAGGTCGGGCTCCATCTTCGATTATTATTCGGTGCTTCGCTAGAGGTGTCTAACGTAGTTTTGAATTTGACGAAAAACACTCGCTGTAGCGACGCAGCAAAGCCAATAATTTGTTCCGTTCTTCTTGCGGTAACGTCAGATTCACGTCGAAGGGATTCGGAAGCTTGAAGGTATCTTCAGGTGCGCGTTCAAAGTCGGCAACCGCTATCACGTCACTTGCTTCTTGCGTTTCTTCAAATAACGCAATTGCAGCGCCCTTGTTTAAAAGCTGGTACTCCTCGGTGAAATTAGTGACCAAAACATAGGATTGGCGTTGCTTAAAGCTCGCAATGCCTCTTGCGACAGAGACACCGTGGTCGAGAAGCAACCTTTGGTCACTCTCTACGATAGCGTCGACGTCAGGAACAGCATCTTCACAGTAGGCACGGATCATAAAGCTTGCGCGGAGTGGCAGGGTGACATGATCATCGGCGATCCTTACAGCTACGGTGTTCGGGGTTCGGTTCCGGCGTCATGGAGTGATCGGAGGAAAAAGTTATAGACTTGGTCTGTAGATCAATTATTGCACCGGAGTCCGTCAAAAAGTCAATTCCAAGAATTACGTCGCGGGAGCAGTTAGGCAAAATGAACGCCGCAGGGTACGTTGGGCCGTCTATGGTGACGCGCGATGTGCACGTTCCACTTGGCGTCACGAGGTGGCCTCCTGCTGTGCGTATGTGCGGACCGTCCCATCTGGTCATAACTTTCTTCAGCTTAGACGCAAATTGTCCGCGTCTATGAGGGCGACTACATCAAAGCCGTCGATGGACAGCTGAACGTCGGACGCCGCCATCTTCGAGTTCCGGGTGCGTCGTGGCGTCGTATCTCGGCTTGTACGTGTTGGCGGTCGGGCACTATGCATCGTCGTCTTCGTCGTCTCAGCGGCAGGTTCGGTCATGTCGGGTACGCGTCGCGCCGTTTTGCCGTTGTCGTATTCGGGAGTCCCGTCAGGGTTAGATCAGGTCGTCGGGCTGAGGGCATGTCGTGAATCATGGTCTTCAGCGAGTCGCTGCGTCGTTGGAGGGTTTTCATTTTTCCGCCTTTGTGCAACTTTACCTCCCGAAGTTGCTGCTTTTAGTTTCCCCTGCGTAGGCTGGGGGACCTACCACGTGCGAAGTCAGTATTGCTACGGCGGTTCGGCGACTGGTATGGGTAGGGCGACGGCGAACGGTTGGAACGGGCTGGGCCATGGCTGGTTTGAGATAGATACTCGTCGATCTCACGTGGTCGTTGGCCAGTGAGAGGGCGATGTGCGTCGACCGAAAAACCACGAAGTCCGAGTCTCTTGTATGGACAGCGACGATAGATGTGGTCGGCCTCTCCGCACTGGTAGCACAGCGGACGATTATCGGGGTTTCGCCATACGTCCGTCTTCCTCGGCGTCTGGTTTTGGGCTGCAGGGGGTCGTGCGGGAGACAGTGGACGGGCCGGTACGGCGGGGCCTCTTGACGACGGGTTGGAGCAGGGCGGGGTCGACGAACAGCCGCGGAGTAGGTCATCGCTTGTGGTTTTCGGGGTGCTTCCGACGGCGTAGAAGTCCTTAGTGCGTATTGGACTACTTCTCGGATCACGTCGGTCAGGGAGGCGACTTGGGGTTGCGGCGTGGTTGGGAAAAGTTTCCTCAGTTCTTCGCGAACGACGGCGCGGATTGTTTCCCTTTAGTCTTCCGTCGCGAATCCAGGAGTGTTGACGGGGTTCGCCAAAAACGCGTTGAGTGGTCGATCGTACTGCCTCGAACGCATGTACAGGGTCCTCTCGATCATCGAAGCCTCGGTCAGGAACTCAGAGACGGTTTTTGGGGAGTTGCGAATGAGCCCAGCGAGGAGCTCTTGTTTAACTCCCCGCATCGGAAAGCGCACCTTCTTCTCTTCTGCCATTTCGGGGTCAGCTCGTCGAAACAGCATCTTCATCTCCTTCAACACCTTCATCTTCAACACCTTCGTTGGGGTGTTGGATTCGCGTCTGCAACAACTGCTCAACTCGTTCTTTCCGCACGACAGTTGTGAATGTTTTCAAAAATTCTGTTTTGAACATGCTCCATGATGTTAGCGAGCTCCCGTGATTTTCAAAGCAGACTTGAGCCGAGTCTCCGAGGTAGAAAAACACTTGCCTAAAGGTTTCTTCATGATCCCATCGGTTGAAACTTCGGACGCGCTCCAGCTTCTCCAGCCACTCTTCCGGGTCTTTCTAGCTAGCATAACCAGGGGATCCTAGGAATGATGGGGGCTCCCGAGGTTGCTACAGAACGACGGGAGAATTGGCTTGGTTGACCATGGAGCTGGTCGCGACGTCTTCCTTCTTCACTTTCTCCGGAAGTAGACCGAGCTCGGGTGGGAGGCCTTGCTGTCGGCGGCTGGTACGAGTTGGGCTT
Organism: Haemaphysalis longicornis; assembly: GCA_013339765.2. NCBI lineage: Eukaryota > Metazoa > Arthropoda > Arachnida > Ixodida > Ixodidae > Haemaphysalis > Haemaphysalis longicornis. The sequence goes on along the minus strand of CM023448.1, from coordinate 122,542,512 downwards.
CATTGGCGACTTGCAGAGGGTTTTGGGTGCATGTACCCAGCACCTCCACCAGATGTCACGAAGCCAAAAACGACGCAAATTGTCTTCAAGGAAAACAAGTTTATTGGAGCGTACTTGTGCTCCCCTAACAACTCAAAGAACACACAGGCAGCGAAGCTGCAGTCAACAAAGTGACGTCCGCAGGCGAGCGTCGGCGAGTCGAATGCCACGGCGTCTGCTCTGCGGGCATTTATCTTCGGGAGCGGGCCTTTCTCGAACCGTCGAATCAACGTTTATAGATTTTTAAACGTTGCGTCGAATTACATCGAGAACACTGTAGATAAAGGAAGACTATAAAATATAGGCCAGTGGCGTTAGGGCGAAACATTCTCCCTATCAAATGAGATAATCCGTGCAGCATCAGAAAGAAAGAATGGAACATGCGTTTCACTCGGGGCACAGATAACACAGCCTTGGCGCAGCCGGGCGATAAAAGCAAAAACATAAATAAACAAATCTAATGGATGGTTCGCGGCAATAAGCTTTGACATTTTCAACGGTAACTGTGACACTTTCCTGGGTGCTATTCCAGAAGGCCCGAGATTGAGCGAAACTCGGAAACACGAGCTCATAGCGACGCCCACCTAACGTAATGATAATATTTCGAGGCGGAGTTCAAGCGCTTTAAAAATGCAATTCAAGCTATTTGCTGATTATTGGGGTGACGTAACCGCTCCAGGTCCAGGCGTTTCAAGGACACGCAATTAAGGCGTGGCGCTTTATTCACTGCTGTCTCTCCTTCCACTGCTGCACTGGTGGCAAGTAAATCCAACTACATTACTTTATCGCGCTTTTATTTTATTCATCTGTATTTCACTACAAAATTAATTTTTTTTTAAATTTTGGGCGTTCTTATATGTGCTTTCTGTTTGAAATTCGCCTTCCTAAGCAGCAGTTTCTGCCCATTTCTGCCGTCGATGGCAGACAATACAGTCACGTGACTAATTCAAAGTAATTGCTGCTCGGTGTTATCGAAACCCACCGCTTTCAGATACGAAATTTCCTGGAAGCACTTCAGTCTGCTTACGTGATTTAAAGGCGAAAGCTTGACGATTCTTAATAACAACTGGTATACATTGTACTTGCGATACTTATTAGCAACTGGTAATTGTACTTGTGGTATTTCTTAACTGATATATTGCACTTGCGTATTTTTTCTGGCTTTTATTTCTGTCTTTCGGCATTCGACTGGCTTCTTTTGTGCTATACCGCGTTTGCGTCAGTTTCTTCTCTTTCATTTCGTAGTCAACTCGCCAGCAAGAAGACTGGCACACAGCATGCCTCCCTATAATCGTGGTTCTGTGCGGCTGGTGTGCACCTGTCATCCTCATGCGCCATGAGGTTCACGTGTCACGCATTATTCTACTTTTATTTTCCAATTCACAGTTTCGTGAACTTTCAAAACGGAGCCCATTTGTTCCTCAGAGCTCTCAATTGCGGCTAAGTCACCCGATTGGACATGTCCTACGAAGAAAGGAATAGCAACAACCACATCTTTTCAAATTTGTTTCCTTTATTTCACTTTGCTCTTCACAGCTCTTCTTCGACGAAGTTCTCTACAGTCGTTGGTTTTTTATGAACTCTATACCTTCACTATCCTTCTGGCGTCACGCTATTTCTTTCGGTCTCAATCTCCCCTTCACAAGGCTTTTATGATCCGCTTCCAGACAGACGACAACGACGCTGGACAAAGCCCGTTGAAATGCGTAAAGGTCGCCTCCGATAATAGACACACAACGTTGATTATATACTATCCTGCAAGTAAAGTTTTCACAAAAATGGTGTGACACGAAACGCCTCACGAAAACCGCCTGCCGCGCTGACCATAAATGAAGCGCACGGCCATGCAACGCCACATTGGAAAGTTTTGCTAGCAGACGATTACTGAAGCACGGCCACTCGATGGAAACCTTCTTTCCATCGAGCGGTCGCGATTGAAGCGTACGCTCTAGCTGCAGGCGGATAAACGCATGATAGAACCTGCAGAAGCCATGTCCGGCTAACCACCTGAAAAAGACGAAAAACTTGTCTGCAGTGATCCCATAGCGCACACACCGGCTGACTTTCGACTGAGGGCGGTCGCTGGTGTGGTCGCTACCAAGGCTTCTGTGGAAGGTTCCCGTCGCGTAAAACCACAGCGCAAGCAACGCTTGCTCCTCGGCAGTCATGGAGCGAAAGCCGCCTCAAATTCGTCGCAAAGGGGGTCGGGCGCCAGATGGCTGCACAGCCAATGCACAGTGCTTTCGGGAAACGAAAAAGGGCTTGAAATTCCTCCTCCGCTAAAGGAAAAACTCTGTCGGGATAGATATATGCCTGCTACGGCGACCGTGAACCACGATCCACGCCACAGAAACCACCAAAACGAGCGTCACGAGTTCAGCTCGGCCGTGCAATATCTCTCTCGAGTTTCTTCCGTCTTCTTGTGTCAATCACACACACCCAGCCCATTCGTGGGCGCGGCGTAGCGGCCGAAGAACCACCCAACTATGGCTGCCATGGCGTCCACATCGCCGATGGAGTAGCGTCGCAGCCACGAAGTCACTTGCATTTGATGCTTTGGTAGCAAAGCTTAGCAGAAAGCTATGAACGAATGACGTCCCGAGGCCACCGTCAGTCAAATGCTGCCACAGTCCCAGGGGGATGGGGTAGAGCACTGCACGGGCCCGGGCCGGCCCGAAAGCCCGGTCCCGGCCTGGCCCGCGGGTCGGGTCGGGCCGGGTAAGGGATTGTTCGATCGGGCCGGGGCCGGGCCCGGGCCTGAGTCAGGCCCGCATCAGGCCCGGGTCTCATACCTGTAGGTAATGACGCGTGTATGCTAATGCTTGGGTTTATTGGTTCGTATGTTTGCTCGGACACAAAACTACAAAACAAGCAACCCAGGCAACGAATTCTAAAAGACCGAGAAGATAGACTGAGAGGAGGCACCGCGCCACCACCGCGCCCGTCTTCGTCGGTGAGCCAGGGCGCCGTAACGGCGTCAAACGGCGAACGCGGGATATGCATGGAGGAAGAAAAATGTTAGGAGGGAGCATGAAGTCAGGCGGACTAGCTTTGGCAAGCCAACCTCTTCTGATGCCGCATTCTCCTCTCGTCGGGCTCCTCCCGCTCAATGCATCATGGAAGATGCACCTCTTTCAGGCCCGCGGTAGCATTTAGAGGCTCCGGCTGGCTGCCGGTCTCGCCTACTCAGCTAGGCGTAATCCCATCAGGAGCAGTTGCAGCGCGTTTTTTCCCTCTCTCGTTGCAGTGTGCAAGGAACGAAGTTTGCAGGAGAATTTTCTGCTGTTGTTACTCAACAGTCCCAGCTTATAAGAAATTAATTTAAACTCAACTATAAATGTCCATCGTGTTTCCACGTTATGTGGGCGTTGTATGTGTAGTCATTCCTTTAATTGCAATAAAAACATTGCGTGGTTAGCACTGCATGCATGACACATATGCTCTCCGCTTATAATATTGCCCTGCAAGTATTTCGCAAAAGTGTTACGGGCGTAATTAACTGAAGGTATACACCGTCCCACTGAAAATCGTGACGTCTCATGTTCTCACAGCACTCTCCAAAAAATATCTTGTGTGCTGCTGGTATCTTCAAAATAACTGGGGATTGGACAGTGCCTCATTTATGCTCAAGGCATAATTGGCTGAAACCTTTCGGGCCCGGTCCGGGTACGGGCCGTATTTGAAAACACCGGGCCGGGCTCGGGCGGGCCGGAGCATGGCGCTTTCGGCCCGGGCCGGGCCCGGGCCGGGAAAAAATCGGCCCGTGCAGTGCTCTAGGGTGGGGTTCGGTCCGAACGAAGTGCTCGCTCTAGTCCGGACGATAGGAGCGGCCAAGACGACAAGATTTTCCCACGGCAGCCGTATTCATACACAGCAAAAACACAATCAACGACAGGTGACACACCTTCAATGTCTAAAACACACTGTTGCGACCGGGAGGGCCGAGCCGAGCCGAGCTTTGTCGCCTCCGGCATACGTGTGGTAGTGTGGTGTGACGAGCGGCCAGCCGCTGTTGCAGCCGTGAAGAAGTCCAGACGCCGTAGGCTAACGTAACTGTTTACTTCATAGCGAGAGGTGAGCCGAAGCAAAAGAACAATGCCCCGACGGGCGAGGTAACAGTACAGGACTCGAGCAGAGTGACAGCATGGATTCACTGCTCAAACAGGAATGGGTTACAGCGCTTCGGCGGCTCTATCTATACCCAAAAGCGGTAACGGTCAAAACGCCAACAAGCGGCAACACGCCACGAACGTCACAGACACACACAACGCTCTTTCCAGAGTTCGTGAGCAGTCGGTGGTAGCATCGGCGCACGTTGAGTCCTAGAGAGAGGGGAGAGAGGAGAACTCCGCTGCGATCGCGGGGCCTCTGTGTCCTTGGGCGCGTCTCGACGTGAAAGTATGATTCACCGACAATATGGGGCTTGTTTTCAAAGGCGCACGCAGTGGCTTCGTCGCACAGCTGAGGAGTGATGCGGGAAAGTACGGCGGCGGGCCGATTCGTAACAGCACTCGTAAAATGTTGAAACACGCTCATGACACGCTAAATAGGGTCGGTATCTGATACTACACCCGCTGTCCGCACGTAAACAAACCGGTCACGTTCGACAGTCGGGAGAAAGGCGCGTTCCTTTCGCTACAGTGAACTCCTTCGCTTACTTGGTTTGGGCTTGCGCTGAGCTGCACTGGAGTCACCATCAAACCACGTAGCAAACACATTTCAGTGGAAGAACAGAACACCGAGAAAATCAGAGCCGCGCCGCTTTTAGAGGGTGGAGCTTTAAAAGAAGGCTGGGGCCAGGCGGGAGTTTTAAAAGGAATAGCTGCAGTTATCTACTTTGCATAACGGAGTGCATATTGCAGCTCTATTCTAGACGGCGCTGCACGCGGATGTTCACACAAGCCTTGCTTTTTCAACGTGAGCGGCCTCAACTGGGCGCGCTGATAATCGGTGCACTACTTTGTTAACTTCAGCAGCTGGAAACTCGGGACCGAGCTATATCTGGCCTTCTGGAATAGCACCCCTGGTCTTTACACAATACAGCGACGTCGTCTGCCTATGCTAGCAGTTTCACTTCAGAGTGAAAAATCTTAAACCCTCAAATTTGCTCGTTTCCCAAAATTTTCAAACATAATGTCTCGATGTAAAGAATGAATAGGAGAGGGCCGGGGGGCAGCCCAGATGCACCTAATGCTCCCTGCTTATGGGGGCCCCCGTTGACTTATTAACTACTAACCTAGCCGTGCACCTCCGATACGCCAGAGCTACACCCTCCCCTGTAACTGAGTCTACATTTACATAATTTAAAATACAAAACAAAATTTCATGCAACGCATAGCATAGCCAAACGCTTTCTTGAGGTCCAATTGGAGTACTGCCACGCCGTTACGCGCAGCGTCACAGCACTCGAGCACACACCTTACTTTGTGTACATTAGTGAATCTTGTTCAACCTTTGATTCCACATGTCTGATGCGATCCTCTGCTGTATTACTGTTTGTCTTCTATGTGCCAAAACTTTCATGAATATTTTGTAGTCAAAATTAGTTAGAGAAATGGGGCGGTATGATATGATACTTATTTGAGTTTTTCTGTATTGTCTGTTTTTAGAATTAATATCGTGTGTGCCTTACTGAAAGAAGGTGGCAAAGCCTTGAGTTTGAAGGCCTCGTTAACAGGGGCGGCTAACAGCGGTGCTAGAATGCTAACAAAAGTTTTATAAAAAGCTGCACTTAACTCATCGGGGCTCAATTCCCGGGCTCAACTTGTTTATTGCACTTTGCACTTAAGCAGGTGTTACTTTCTGTCCTAATATGCCTTTGGTTTCCTCGTCCAGTCTCGGCACTGTGCCCATGAATTAGTCCCTCCTGAAGCCCTCTAAATTAACAGTTTGGAATACGAGCAACTCTCTGTAGCATTTGAAAAAAAAAAAAAAAACATTCTCAATGTCCTTCCGTGTCATTAAGCAGCCCTTCCATTCTACCTCGGTTATCAGATTGCGTCGGCATGCTCCACAAGTGCTCCACGATAGCAGTCTGCATCCAGCACCTCTAGTTGTTTCATTTTTTGAATGCGGAGGAGGAAGAGGGCTGCCGTTAAAGGGACCCCGAAAAGCTTTGTGAAGGTGGCAATCAAATGCATTCAGGTGGTAGAACACATAACGGGGGATTTTTGAGCCAAGTGTGAGCCCCATACGTTGTACGGATAATTTGTATGCATTTTTTTAAGATCGCCTTTCTCATCCGATGAGCGCGACGCCGCAGCGAGCCGACCGCGGCTGACGCAACGGCGACCGCGGCTGACGCAATGGCGATCGCGGATGACGCAACGGCGAAGGCCCCCCTGATTCGCCGGCGAGGTCGGCCGCCGGCGAGGTCGGCCGCCGGCGGCGTCACTGTTATTGGCTTCCGGCTGCTCTCCCTCCTTCCTGCGCGATCCCGAAACAAAGGCGGCAAAGGCGGCAAAGGCGGGTCCGCAGCGATTGACGCGTGCCTAGGCGCAGGAATGTGGCTAGCGCAGAACGGAAGTAGAGCGTCGCGATGTCACATGGCTATTCCCAGTGTTTCCAGCTGCTTTGAAGGAAGCAGAAAGGGAGGAGGAGTCGATCGACAAGTGGGGAGAGGTGCATTTAATTGCTTCTGGCGCAGCTAACTGAATGTAGATCAATAATTCCAACGGCATTGCATCGCTATATTGCTGCTACGCGACAATACAGGGCTTTTGTAACTTTTACAGAAGGCTTTTCTTGGTCCCTTTAACAAGTGAAGTCAGCCTGGCAGCGAGTCTGGCTTGATACGCCATATGAGAGAAAGATGAGAGAGAGGAAAAACGTTTATTTGAGCTTTCTGAAGTGAGAGTGGTTCCCTAGTCCGTGAATTCATGAGGTGAGCAGAGAGCCTTGAATTCGCTCTGGATGCCAGGAGCTGCTGTACGTCCAGACGGTCGCTGGTCACCAGGTTCTCCCACAGCTCAGGGGTGGGAAGACGGGATCGGAGGGGTGGAAGTTTGGGATTGCGCCCACACTGTATTATAATATGAGGTAGAGTTCCGGGTTGTGAACAAAACTGGCATTCAGCAGAGTATTGAGTTGGAAACATACGGTGCAGGCGAACTGGGTGAGGAAAGGTATTATTTTGTAGTCTGCGGAGCAGTGATTCTTCTTCCTTGGAGAGTGCAGGGTGAGGGAGAGGAAAGTGTTGTCTGTCGGACCGGTAATATTGCGTTATGTCTTGATATGTTACGAGCGGGATTGACGATGTGGTCTCCTCGGAAGCCTGGAGGGAAAGGGCGCAGGATTGCTGATGAGCAAAGTTGTTGCCCTTCAGTGAGGAATAGCCAGGAGTCCAGATGATGTTAACTTTCTGGCAGGGTTGATGTGGTAATAGTAACTTTAAAGTAGATGGGGCCACCCTCCCTGCTAAGAAGCTTCGGCAGTGTTGCGACGTTGTCCTCCCCGTTGACAACCCGTTGTTGCGTACTCAAGCTCATGATCTCTCTCTCGTCTCTTTTCCTCCTGTTGTTCCTGTTTCTGCCTCTCGAGCTCCTGTTCTCGCTTTTTCTCCTCGCGTTCCTCACGCTGGCGCTCAGCCTCTGCCTCTACAGCCTGACGTTTCGCGGTCTCCTTGCCATTGATCATCTCAATGCACTAAGACAGCTCGTCATCGTCAGCCCCAACAGCGAGTATAGCCTGTATCAGCTCTGGCTTTCTCAGCGCGTCCGTAGCATCCAAGCGCAATTTTTTTGCAAGCTCCAACAACTGCGGTTTTTTCAACGCCTTCAAACTCATGGCCGGTCTAGAGTACTGCTTTTCCACTGCTCCAAAAATGTTTTGCGCGAATAACCCACGCGACAAAAACACACGCCCTACCAGCTATCCTCAGAAGCCTGGTAAAACTCAGTGAAGAAAAGTCCCGCACTCACCATTGACCGGCGTGAATTCTGCGAAGACCGAAGCCGCCTCGACGTCCGTGGTGTTGGATCTCGCACCGCTGGCTCCAGGTGTTACAAAGTTGCCATCCGACCGCTGCCAACCAGTTGTTACGACGTTGTCATCCCACCGCTGACAACCCATTGTTGCGTACGAGAAGGCCGACCCGAGCCGAGCTCCGTCGCCTCCGACATACGTGTGGTAGCGTGGTTTGAAGCGAGCGGCCAGCCAATGTTGCAGCCGTGAAGAAGTCCAGACGCCGTAGGCAAAGCGTAACTTGCTTACTTCATAGCGAGAGGTGAGCCGAAGCCAAAGAACAATACCCCGACGGGCGAGGTTACCGTACAGAACTCGAGCAGAGTGACAGCATTGATTCACTGCTCAAACAGGAATGAACTATAGCGCTTGGGGGCGGTCGTATTTATACCCAAAGCGCTAACGGTCGAAACGAGCGTTCCCTCTAGATTGTGCACCCGACACGAACGGTACAGACACACACAACACTCTTTCCAGAGTTCGTGAGCAGTCGGTAGTAGCGGCGCACGCTGAGTCCGAGAGAGGGGAGAGGGGAGGTCCCTGCAGCGGACGCGGGGCTTCTGTGTCCTTGGGGCAGGTCTCTACGTGTTGCGTCGGCACGCCATCGAAGGTTGATCGCGCCGATAGATAAGCGCCAGAGATCCAGGCTCGTCGGAGCTTGCTGCAAGCGTGAGTCACCGACAGGGAGGGCCTGTTTGAAAGGCGCACGTAGTGGAGGCTTCGCCGCACAGCCGAGGAGTGTTGAAACAAAGCCCTTCGGCGGGCTCATTCGTAACAGCAGGCAGCTTTGGAATCCGTGATATGATTGGGTTCTCCGTATGTATGACGGCTAAGACGATAGCTAGCTCCTCGGCAACCCAGGTTGATGATGTCTTGATTGATGCACAGGTAATGAGGGCGCTCTTTGTGGGGACTGTGAACATGTGAGGGGCAAAAGCGAGTGAAGGAAGCGAAGACGCAGACTCATACAAATGCAAACAAAGGAAGATAAACACACAGAAACTGACAAACGCAGGAACGTGCACACGGCACATACACGGTAGTAGAGTTAATGCAAATGTTCACATAGTTTCGTTCAGGCCGGAGTTGGGAGAAATCAAACCAAGGCCCTTGTATTCCGTGTTGCCACGGTAGTTGAGTGCCATGGGCCTATGACGTCGCAGAGTTTCAAAGGTGCATTAGCACGCAGTCCCGAAGTTGTCTTCATGGTTTGCCGTTCAGTGTCAAAATGGGGACACACGCACAGTACATGCTCTATGTCCTCACGAACGCTGCAAGCGTGACAGTGAGGGGAGGCAACTCGGCGCGTCTTGTGTAAGGAGTGGCAACGTTGAGGCGAATGCGGTGAACAATTGCTTCGTTGCGCTTACCCAGGCCACAAGGCATTCGGAAAGTGCAGGCGGGGTCAATTCTATGCAAAGGCCAATATGTTTCTGTCCGTCCATATTGATTGTAACTGCCGCGCGACAGAGTACACAAGCGTTGCGGCATCACGTTGAGAGAAGGGAATCGGGATGATGACGCTAGAATGGTTGTGGGCCGCGCAAGCTGTTTCGTCAGCCACCACATTCCCAATCACCCCACAATTCCCAGGTAGCCCCTGCACCACTATGTCGTGCAGCAAGCTGGTAGCCTGTGTATGCAGAGTGTGTATTTCGTGGGCTAGTTGTTCCCGTGATAATGAGGTCAGTTGTGGAAGCGCCGCTCGTGAATCGGTGAAAATCACCCACACAGAAGCGTCTTGCCCCAGAATGTAGTGCAAGCAGAGCGCAAAGCAGCAAGTTCTGAGGTCGTCGACGTTTTATGGCTTAACCTGGCCGCAATTGTGGTCCGCGTTGATGGAACCCAGATTCCCACTGTCATCGGTGTGGCCGTCACCGATGCATCGGTGTAAATATGCTTATGGCTAGGGTAGCAGTTCCAAATGTGCTCTACGGTAAAGTACTTTAGGGCTCGAGTCGGCAATTTGGATTTACTGCTGATGACCAGTATTGTGGTGACAATTCTCCAGGGGGAGTACAATAGGGGGAGATAAAGTGATGCAGGGCACTTATGACACAAGGGTGGTAGAGTGTCTTGTACCTCTAAGGCGGAGCTAGAGCTTAACGGATGTCCATGAGCCCTAGTCGCCAGCTGCAGATGTGTGCGAAGTTTGATCAGTACACAGGGTGAGAAACGCCTAGACTCTCGGAGAGTCCCCAGAGTAGAAGTTGTCTTCGGAAGGCCAAGACAAAACCGCAGGGCTCGGGCTTGCATACTTTCTAGCAGCTTTGTGTTGGTCTTGGAAAGGGGACCGAGTGCTGGGAGGCTGTATCGGAGCAGTCCTTCGCAGAGTGCTGTGTAGAGACGTAGGAGTGGCCAAACAGAACCGCATACGTTGCCGTTGGTCAGCATGCGTAACACGTGAGCAAAGGAGCCTAGCTTCTCCTTCAGGAGACAAGCGTGTGGGGACCACGTCATCGACATGTAAAGTGTTACGCCCAGGAGTCGATGTGAGTCCACAAAGCGTATGGGGACCCCTGCCGCCAAAAAAATGATAGCGGGAGACATTGCGTCTGGTGAAGGCTATTGCCGCACATTTCCTAACCGAGATCTCGAGGCCGCGTCTTCACGAAAAGTCCGCTACTGATTTGTTGGCTTTTTGAAGGTGAGCTCGTAAAACACGCCTTTTGAGGTCAGAGCTCCAGATGCAGATGTCACCAGCATAGAGCGATATTTTAACACTGTGTGGCACGCACTTCTAAATTCCAATGAGGCTGATAGGGTTGGGCTGAAAGGGGCCATGCAGACAAATCACAACTTTGGTCCATTCGAAAGATTTCCTCGTTAGAATCATGCTGACACCACTTGTAAGGCACATTTCGTTCCAATAAGCGATATAATTAGGAAGAAGGGGAATGGACATGTGACCCACAAACCCATTTCCCGCACCAGAACCTATGATTTCATATGTGCCCAGCTGTGCGATTGGCTGAGGCCGGCAAAAGCAAACGCAAATTAGGCATAACTTGTAAGCTTGCCGAACAAGCTATTTGCGCTTCAATGTAATGCATATTCATTTTACAGCAGTAAGGATGGTGGGGTAAACAATGAAAGTTACGAAAAATACGTAAGCGTAGAAGTACCGATGCGCCCTGCTGTTGGTACTGCGCGCACTATGCTTGTTCTAGCTGCACAGCAGTCCGCCACTTTTGAGTTTTCTTACACGACACTGGCCGATTGGCGTAAGCGACGTTTTCTTACGTGACCCTGTTTGTCGAGCAGAAGCGCCAACTACGGGGGGGCAGTGGCGCTCGTGCCCCCCCCGGACGTCTTTACGGGGGGGCAGAGCCCCCTCCGGCCCCGGCTGAAGATTTTTTTAAGGGCTTGGCTCGCCTCTGCGCCCGTCGACATCGTACTGTTGGCCGTCCTGTCTGCCAACTATTGTTTACAATAGGGGTTGGGATCTTGAAAGACAGTTCCGTCCTCCCGATGGGCAGGGGGAAACGCAGGGCCGTGTCGCTTTTCTTCACGGTGAGTTAGACGTGCTCAGTGTGCGGATTGTTGACAACAATGTAGCGCTGCGCTTGGCTATGGTGGCTAGAAGGGTGGCCCTTCTAGCCACCATAGCTTGGCTTCAGCAGCACGATAGCAAAGCGACATTTAGTCGAGAGCATAGGTCGGCGCACTCACTCGCGAGTACACTCATGTGTACTAATTTGTACTCATTTGTACTCAAACTCACGAGTGAGTACGATGATGAATGAGTACACACCCAGATTAAAACGTGAGTATGATAACGATTGAGTACAGGGGTAAGTCCACTACTCGTGAGTACAGAACTCATGAGTACGCTACTCATGAGTATGAGTGCTCATGAGTATGAGTACTGGTGAGTATGGTACTCATGCGTACACAGTACTCATGATTACAATACTCATGAATACTGTTTTTTCGAGTGCTTGCACTCGTGAGTACATGCACTCGTGAGTACAGCAGTGCAAACAAGTTCTATCACAAACTCAAGTCTGGACGCACGTGTACGAGTTTCAGACATTTAGCGGTGGCGCTGCGCTGCTTTACTCTCAAGGATGGTATAATCAGGCAACGAAAACTGCCCCTCCCTCCTTTGCCTGTCCTTGTTTGGCGCTGTTAGCGTTTTTCGGCGGTCGCTCGCTAAGGGGTCGCGGTGAAAAGGGAAAAACGAGGGGGTTGGGTCCCGGTGGGAGGCGCGGCCACAGTTGCTCTGTTTCTACGGCACCTGTTGATTGGAGCAGTTATTTTTGTTCACAAATGCGCGGCCTGGGAACGCGTAGCTGCTTCGCTCTGCGTGCTTCATTCAAATTGTTTTAGGAGAAGTGGTGGGGGCTGCTCACAATGCATGCACTACGTGCACCGAAGTCGCTCTTTTCGGGGCTTAAGCAGTTTCCATAGATACATGTCATGCTCTGGAGTCGTTTCGTGAGCGGAATCGCTCATTTAAACAGTCGCAGTTAGTTTACGTGATTCGCGTCCAATTGACTGCATGGTTTGTGTCAACCACATGGTTTTATTAGGCTCCCGTTTTGAAACTTTTTGCTCAGGTTTGGTAGGACTACGTCCGCGTGCTGTCCATTTACAAGTGAGCATATAGCGCCACCGTGCAGGTTGTGGGTTGTTAATCGGACATCATAATGCCCAGTCGAACGCGTGTGACGCCTTGTTTCGCCTCGCATATTTTGTCGAACAGCACTGGCATCTTGCTGCTGGAGGGGCGTTTTGCTTTCGAATGGCAACCCGATGCGCTGCTTCTTGTTTATGCCACCGTGTAATGATGAAGCTGACGACGACGGTGAATTTCGGTGGTTGTTCTTCCCCTACCTTCATCTGCTGTTTACTGGCGGGGCGACCACTCCTCGCTAGCAACTTGTGCCGAGTTTAAGCTCGCACTGTGGAAGGCCTCGTGAAAGGGCCGTTTTATATGATGAACGCCAACGCCAGTCGCTGGGTTTTTACCTTTAGCTCGCGTCTTGGAACGTCTCGTAAAATATGTTGCTTGCCCATAACGACGCCACCGCACTTTTTTATCGATAGCTCTCAGCTTCATCAGCGCTTCTCAAACCAAGAGCTGCAGATTTACACTGTGCAACCAACGCACCAACACGGGAATACAGTGACGTCAGTGCAAGCTATCAGCCTCCGAAAAGCCTGTGTGCAAACTTTGTTTTCTAGGTCACAAAGCACGCCAGAGCAGTTGGACAGTGCTGTAACGGCTGCCAAGCACCGGCAGCAACTGGGTGCACTGCGGCCGTCGACTGCGAAAGATACCCGCTCCAAGCCTCCAAAACACATACACATGTATACACTGTTGGGACTGGGCCATCCCAGCTCAGTCACTACTGTTGCGACGTTGCCCTGCCCAGTCCGCTATCGACGCGGCGCAGACCATAGCGACGAAGTAGCCGAGCTGACGGTTATTTGAAGCAGCATTTATATACAATATATACAAAGGTAGCAAGAGCGTTACATGGCTAAGACAAGCGCGATAGCACTTCTCAACTCAGGGCCTGCGATGAGATGCCGCCGCACCACCGCTGCTTCCGGGCTGGTTTTATACCCCCAGGGTTCCGTTGCAGTCGCGTGCAGTTCCAATGCCTCCAGTCGGAGCTATCACTGGCCGCATTATGAATCTGGCGAATAGAGGCGAAGCGATTGCGTCAGCAGAGCCGCCACGACCGGGAGAGGGAAGGCGACTCTGCGGCGGCGTCTCCAGGCGCTACTTGCTGCGTGTCTGCGGGGATTAGTTCGTCCCAGGCATGATTTGGTCCAGCCGTCACGATTAGAAAGGGAGAGCAGACTCGGCGGCGTCTTTCCCGCCAAGTCGCGGCACGTCTGACGCGGGCGGTTTGACCTAGGCGCGAATCAACCCCGCCATCGGCACGTCGCCAGGTGCAGCGAATTTGTGTCGGGCTTTCTGGCACAACACACACACGGATACAAAAATGAGTGGTCAAAGTCAGATCCGTTTCGGGGACTCTTAACGGAAATGAACATAGCAGCGCGTAGCGCCCCTGTCGTGTCCCTTTCTCGTGTCCCTTTCTTTATACCCCCGAACTTCCCATTAAAAAGAAAAACAAATCGACTCGTTTTTTTGTGCTGATGGTTCAGTCATGCAATATTTTTGAATGAATGGGACCAGTAAAACACGTATTCAAAGAAATTTCTGCTGGATGCGTCAAACCGCTGAAGTTCACGGTTCATAGATTTGCGGGACGTCTTATTTGGGGACACATCGTAGTTAGCCGACACAGTGTAAAAGGCCCTCACTGCTGCAGGTGCCCCTTATGATGATGATGATTATTATTTGTGGTAGCCTCTTTGTAGCGGGGTGATGACGTGTCATCTAATTGGGACCCCTCACCCGCTTCCTCCCCCCCCTCCCTTCGCCGCTTCGAGGCGCACTCCAGGTCTGCCCCCCCCCCCCCCCGGAAAAATAAGAAGTCTACGCCACTGTTGTCGAGGATACCCCATGTTTCACGAAACGATTACTTCCTACAGTAACAAAAATAAGCCAGGTGCAAATACGGTCAAAAACAATGCAACGGTGGACAACGGTCAGTGGATGAGTATGGTAGCGCCATCTGGGAGAACTGGCAGCAAGCAAGGCTGAAGAGCCGAATGACACAGTGGAAGTTCGTTTGATTACACGCACTTACGACTTCATTGCTGACGTCACGAAAACACACAAGTTGGCGGGAGAATCAGAATTTTTACCTAAATTGATTAATTTCTCAGTGAATACGGCATCATTTGCTGCCAGACAAGCGCTGGGGGCACTATAAAACACGAAATCATTCGAATAAAACAAACTTGTATTTTGTCTGCATGTCTGCATGGCGCCTTTAAAATACCACCCTGTGGCACTCCGCGTGCGACATTGTGCATGAGAGGCTGTTTCGCCGTCCTTCGTTGACATAAAGACGAATCTGCCGGAGAGGTAGTCGGATATCCAAGTGCACATGCGACATCCGATGCCTACCGATTCCATTGCAGATCTTATCGTCTCATGTGCCACAAAGTCAAAGGATGCTCTAATGTCAATGAGCACTGCTAGAGTGATGCGACGCTGAGCTTTCGCACTCTTTGTCGTTGACAAGGGCAAGCACGTTGTCGATATTGCTGCGAGATGGTATGAATCCAGTCATATGTGGGGCATTTACGTTCCAGTTTGTCAAGCCCCAGTCTAGGCGAACAAGGTCCATTTTCTCCATCAGCTTCCCCACGCAGTTCAGGAGTGTAATGGGCCGATAAGACTCAATTTCCGTAGAGATTTTGCCGGGTTTGATTACAGGAACAAGGCGACCAAGCTTCCAGCTCAGTTTGAGGCTGGCCATTTAACAGCTGCAGCTGTATGTGCCAAGAAGGAAGCTCTTAGCTTTGTCTCTAAGGTGCGACAGAGCTGCATAGCTGATGCCATCTGGATCAGGTGTAGAAGACTAGATTACGGAAGACAAGGTAGTGTTACGATTGAGCCCGCCATTGGGCTTCGTTTCAATACTCCTCGGCTGTGCGGCGAAGCCTCCAGTACGTGCGCCTTTCAGACAAGCCCTATCGTGTCGGTGACTCAAATTTTCACGTTTCGACAAGCCTGGGTCAGACGCCTCGCTTTCGGCGCGTTTCAAACTTCGTCGGTTACCGGCGAAGTACGTCTCAACGAGCTACAAGGACACAAAGGCCCCGCGATCGCAGCGGAGTCGTCTCTCCCCTCTCTCGGGCTCAGCGTGCGCCGCTACTACCGACTGCTCACGAACTCTGGAAAGAGTGTTGTGTGTGTCTGTGCCGTTCGTGTCGGGTGCACAATCTAGAGGGAACGCTCGTTTCGACCGTTAGCGCTTTGGGTATAAATACGACCGCCCCCAAGCGCTATAGTTCATTCCTGTTTGAGCAGTGAATCAATGCTGTCACTCTGCTCGAGTTCTGTACGGTAACCTCGCCCGTCGGGGTATTGTTCTTTGGCTTCGGCTCATCTCTCGCTATGAAGTAAACAAGTTACGCTTTGCCTACGGCGTCTGGACTTCTTCACGGCTGCAACATTGGCTGGCCGCTCGCTTCAAACCACGCTACCACACGTATGTCGGAGGCGACGGAGCTCGGCTCGGGTCGGCCTTCTCGTACGCAACAATGGGTTGTCAGCGGTGGGATGACAACGTCGTAACAACTGGTTGGCAGCGGTCGGATGGCAACTTTGTAACACCTGGAGCCAGCGGTGCGAGATCCAACACCACGGACGTCGAGGCGGCTTCGGTCTTCGCAGAATTCACGCCGGTCAATGGTGAGTGCGGGACTTTTCTTCACTGAGTTTTACCAGGCTTCTGAGGATAGCTGGTAGGGCGTGTGTTTTTGTCGCGTGGGTTATTCGCGCAAAACATTTTTGGAGCAGTGGAAAAGCAGTACTCTTGACCGGCCATGAGTTTGAAGGCGTTGAAAAAACCGCAGTTGTTGGAGCTTGCAAAAAAATTGCGCTTGGATGCTACGGACGCGCTGAGAAAGCCAGAGCTGATACAGGCTATACTCGCTGTTGGGGCTGACGATGACGAGCTGTCTTAGTGCATTGAGATGATCAATGGCAGGGAGACCGCGAAACGTCAGGCTGCAGAGGCAGAGGCTGAGCGCCAGCGTGAGGAACGCGAGGAGAAAAAGCGAGAACAGGAGCTCGAGAGGCAGAAACAGGAACAACAGGAGGAAAAGAGACGAGAGAGAGCATGAGCTCCTACTCAATCGAGAAAAGCGACATCACGAGCTGGAAATGAAACGTCTAGACATCGATGCATCTCGATCTAGGCGTGAGAGTGACAGCAGCGCGCCAAGCGTGCAGTCTGCGGCGACTGAGCGGCCTACGTTACGAATGAGTGACCTAATGCGACTCTACAAGGTAAGAGAAGACATCGGTCTTTTTTTGGTCAACTTCGAGCGTACGTGCGAGAGGGCCCAGTTTAGCCGAGAGTCATGGCCGCAAAAGCTGCTTACGCTTTTTCCAGGTGAGGAGGAGGAGGCGGAGGACTACGAAAAAGTCAAGTCGAGCCTCCTGCGTAAGTACAGGCTGTCAGCAGAGGCGTTTCGCCAGAAGTTGCGTGAAGCCGAGAAAGCTAAGGGCGAGTCGTACTCGGAGTTCGCCTGTAAGCTGAGGGCTAACATGGAGGAGTGGCTCAAAGAGGCAAAGGCTTTCGGAGAGCACGACAAGGTAGTTGAGTGCTTCGGTCTTGAGCAGTTTTACCGCCGACTACCGGAGAACCCGAGACTTTGGGTGCAAGACAGGCCAGGGGTGAATACTGTGGATCAGGCAGCTCAGCTAGCCAACGAATCCGTCGCACATCGAGGTGTGCAGGGGCCGAAAGACGGCGAAAAGGAGTTCAGGCCGAGGCCTGATAAGTCAGGGCCGAAAGGCAGAGTTCCCCATGAAGACGGTGGAACTAGGGAAGGCGTTGTCGTGTATAGGGAAACTGGCCGCAAAAACGAAAAGAGAGCAGAAGACGCTGCGGAGCAGCGCAGAAAGGAAGCTTTTGAAGCGCGCAGACAGGCTGCGTGTTACAACTGCGGCGAAACGGGACATTTCGCTGCGAGTTGCAAGAAGGGAAAACTCGTCTTTCACATGCTAGATCAGAGTGAGGACAGCAGGCAGTTTCTAGAGCCGTACGTACGTGAGCTAGTGGTCAACGGTAAACCGTGCCGAGTTCTTTGCGACTCCGCGGCGACGGTAGACATGATCCACCCTTCGTACTTTGAACCGAATCAGCTGACGGGAGAGTGTGTTTGTGTAAAGCAGGCTGTGGCAGCACGAAACGCGCGCCTGCCGATTGCCAAGGTAAGCATCGGAGGTCCGTTTGGTGAACTTGTCACGCAGGCGGCAGTATCCCCACAACTTCTTCTGGAGTACAGGTACCTATTCTCGAACAGGTCGGATCAGCTGTTACGCGTGTGGGGACCAGGGTTCCGGCCGCAAGGCTATCTCGGCTGAACTCCGCCACGGACCGCCGACCGGCGTGGCGGCAGAGAACAGCAAGGAACACACAAGACGCAACGAAACGGCCAAACTCGCGTTTATTGGCGCTCCATCAATAACGTAGTCGACTCCTCGCTCGTCCTGACCCAGCCGTCCGGCGAGGACCACGAAGCAGGCGCAAAGGAGGTAGACAAAGGAAGGGGAAAGCCGGATCTCCGGTACTCACGTCTGTCCTCGTTACTCGCTCGACCCCAAGAAGTCCTTCCTTCGTCCCGCGCACCGAGACCGGCCCACCGGGGCCCCGAAGAACCGGTCACGTGACGAGCGATCGCCGCGCCACGACACGCCTGCGCCGCGGCGGGAGCGACGCATCCGCCCAGGTGAGAGAAGGAGTCTTCCCCCCTCGCCTCGGCTGCGGGCGGCGAGGAATGGGGAACGCGCCAGGACTCTGGGTTTCCCACACGCGACAAGGGGTACAATTTCGAGAAACTGCCGAGCAAACAATCAGCTGAGCTCGCTGCGAAGGGCTCAAGTAGCGATAGTGTCGCCACCTATAAGAGGAATGGCGAGACTCAGGCGGATAGCGAGGATGAGGCATTTCCAGAGGCTCACGACAGAGGGCAGCGTAAGTACACTGTGTGTAAGGTCCTTAACTGTGTGTAAGGTCCCTAGAATTTTAGGGACCTTAACTGTGTGTAAGGACCCTACAGTGAGCGGAGATGTGTCAGCGCGTTTTCGGGGTGCTCAGGTTCACGGGAGGCCTTGAAAGCGACTACCGACCCGAACGCGCGCAGTTCGCTGGCTGACGCGTTCCGCGGGAAAGCCTAAACCGCGACGTTAGCGAAAGGGGGCAACACGAGTCCGTTGAAACGGCGGTTGTTTCTCCGGACACGCGTTCCGAACCGAGCAACGCTGTGGCAGAGCCGGCAGTCCCTACTGAACGGTTTTCACGGGGAAGCTAAGCTTATGCCGCCGCCACTGAGCGAGTCGCTAGCGTTCCACCTGAAACTCAGATACTCGTTGTCAGGCAACGGCCAGCCGAGCACGTAGTCATTCCGGTGTCGCCTGGGGGTGAGCCGCCCTCTGAGACCGGGCTGCCCGTCCATAGATTGGCCTTGACAGCCGGAAAGGAGAGCGAAAGCACCCTGCGATGTTCGCTTGCCGACAGTGTCGCAAACAAATGCGGCAAGAGCTCTCATGCGCGCCTGCCGAGTGGCAGCGCCGCACGCTCGCTTTGCGCCGGGTCTCAGCGGACCTCGGAGCGGCCGAGAACGAAAGCGCACGCTTTGCTCAAGCGGTGGAAAGTAGAGCAGTTTTCTCCGCGCGCTCGAGACACGTCTCGGGAGAAGGCCGATGTCCTCTCGACCGGTCACAGTCGCTTTCAGAGAACGGGTGCACCTAAAGTGCGGAACAAATTGGGGAAAGCTCAGGGCAATGATGAGAGCTCAAATCGCAGCTCTCTGCGCGAGAAGTGGCCTGTAGACGCCTGACTTTCTGAATTTCATTGTTTTTCCTGGAGCAGGTTTCGCCCTTTATGATTACATTTATTTTTGTGTGGGACATTTCCAATCACGCGAAATGTCTTGCCGGCGATGCGGTGCCGGCGATGCGGTTGTCGACACTTGCCGGCGATGTGGTTGTCTTCCTGTGTTGTTCTGTTGCTTGCCAGACCACGCCAGAGACGTTCTTGGCAAGTCACCACTCGTCCAGTGACCGGCCCGGTGAAGCTCCAGCATGGTGTCGTACAGCCCAGGCCTAGAGTCGATCATCTGGCGAGCACTTCTCTCCGAAAGCATCCCTCTGGACAACGATTGAAGTCTCTTATCCATCGGGATCTCGGACCACCCGCGGAGAAGCTGTTACAATTGAGCCTGCCATTGGGCTTCGCTTCAATACTCCTCGGCTGTGCGGCGAAGCCTCCACTACGTGCGCCTTTCAGACAAGCCCCACCGTGTCGGTGACTCATGTTTTCACGTTTTGACAAGCCTGGGTCAGACGCCTCGATTTCGGCGCGTTTCAAACTTCGTTGGTTACCGGCGAAGCACGTCTCAACGCGCTTCAAGGACACAGAGGCCGCGCGATCGCAGCGGAGTCCTCCTCTCTCCCCTCTCTTGGGCTCAGCGTGCGCCGCTGCTACCGACTGCTCACGAGCTCTGGAAAAAGTGTGGTGTGTGTCTGTGACGTTTGTGGCGTGTGCACAATCTAGAGGGAACGCTGTTTTGACCGTTGACGCTTTTGGGTATAAATACGAGCCCCTCAAGCGCTATAACCCATTCATGTTTGAGCAGTGAATCATTGCTGTCACTCATGCTCGAGTCCTGTACTGTTACCTCGCCCGTCGGGGCATTGTTCTTTGGCTTCGGCTCACCTCTCGCTATGAAGTAAACAGTTACGTTAGCCTACGGCTTCTGGACTTCTTCACGGCTGCAACATTGGCTGGCCGCTCGCTTCAAACCACGCTACCAAACGTATGTCGGAGGCGACGGAGCTCGGCACGGGTCGGCCCACACGTTCGCAGCAACTGGCTGGCAGCGGTGGGATGACAACGTCGCAACAGCAGCAAGTATAGTTCCGCCATTCTGAATGGCCAGCTTATCTATGACGATCACGTTTGCAGAGGACAATGAGACAGCTAGCAGGGTTGCAGGTAAGATTGGAGCCGACGAGGTGGTGACTTTGGCGCAGAAATATTCAGCGACGTCTAGGTCACAGCGGTAATTCTGCCGTAGGGCAGTAGAGTGAAAAGGGTGCTGAGCAGTAGGCGGCACCCGTAGGCTACCCACAAAGCTTAAAATCCTTGTGAGAGGTTTTCGCGGGTCTAATTTTGAGCAGAACTGACATTCCCGCTGAGCCGATATTTTCTTGGGTCGCTGTCCTTGCCTCTCTGCGCGTCTAGCGACTCGTATATCTTCGGATGTTCGCTTTTTACGAGCACGCCTTTTAGCCCTGCGACGCACCGCGCGGAGCCTTTGGTACTCCGCATCGGCCACAGAGAACGGTGATCGGAAAACCTTCCTACAGGAACCTCTCGTTCATGTCATGGCGCCGCTCGCGGTGGGGACCACTCACCACTCGCGGGTGCGAGTTCCACTCGCGGCGAGCCCCGCTCACCACTCATGAGTGGCGAGTGCACTCGCGCTTCTTGCGTGATGTGCGGGGCTTGTTTGACGCTGCTTGATGTGCAAAGGTCCGCAGGCAGGCCAGACCACTTGCTGAACAGACGCAAGCAAGCAGGCGGGTACTCGTGAGCGGAAGCTAACGGGCGATGGCCCCACGCGGCAGCAGTACGCCAACGCGCCAACCGCGAGAAGTCGAAGTTCAGTTGGCACGTGGACCTTGAATTAGAAGCTCCCGTTGAACCACCGACGAACGCGGCCACATATACGACGCAGCCCCGCGGCGATGACCGAACAGCCGCTTTCCCCGCACGCTCCATCGAAGTTTCGTCCTTTCACGACGCTCTCTCTGCCTATATCTCTGTTCTCCGCTTATTAGTGTCTTTCAAAGCGGCGTTGTCACTCGCTCCTTTCTTTGCTAAAATGCCTCAATTTACGCACACCCGCCGTAAGGGTGGAGACACGTATATATTGGCACCGCCATTTTGGGTCACTCGCTGGCCGCCGCAGCAAGTCACTGTAACAAGACCACGCTATAATTTTCGCCGCTACACGGTTTACTCGCGAAGTTTGAATCATCTTATCTTTTTTGCATTCCTGGGTATTGTGGGAAACGAAACCAGCTATGTGTTGAGCACTTTGACCCAATAGCGACGGCACGGGGCCGTTCAAGGGGTGTCTACACCATGTACGACAATGCCGTTTTTTTCCCCATCGCCGCCTTGTACTATCGTTCGTTTCGCTTGGGCCTGGCAGTTTCACATTCACCTTTTCCTGTGTTAATTTGCTCGAAAAGGTCGGTCTTATCTTGCGCGCTCAAGGATCGGGGCTGGCGGAATATAATTAGCGCAGGACGGCACGGGTAGCGCGCGGCGCTTGGCTGGCGAGCTAGCCGGACGCCATGAAGAGGAGGGGGCCACAACATAGGCGTTGCTTTTTTTTAAAACTTCGGATTTCAGCTAAAGGTTCCCAAGTCACACGAGAACGCTCTAAATATAGTAGTTTAGATAAGTTCTTAGCTCACCTGTCGCGTGAGACCGTCTACTAGGCCGGCATTTATCCGCACCACGGTCGTACGACACCCCGTTCATACGACGCTTTCTCGTGGTCCCTTGAAAGTCGTATTATCGGGGTTCCACTGTATAACTATCATCATCATCACCACCATCACTTATGTGCAAAAATAGGCGATCTGGCTGTTTTTTGGGCAAGCAAATGAGCGGTTTCTTTATTGATTGTTCACTGCAGCGTACTATAGCCGCCTTAGCACATCCATGCATCGTACTATACATTAGAAGTCCACAATGTTAGAAAGAAATGGACCTTGCCGGTAATATGCTTAACACGAAATAAACGAAGCTCATAAATTACGCACAACCGCACGGAGGAGAACGACCAAGGAAGCATGTGAACAGTTCTTATCGTTTTTTCTGCATTACCATGAAACCAGCAGGTGGTCAAGAAGGGTTGTCAACGACGAGGTCGTCTTGCCCAGGTGGGCAACGAGGCTCGGAGGGTGGTGTCCACGGGGCTGGTGAAGTGGTGACAGACGCGGCCGCAAAGTTCGACACAAGGTTCAACAGCATGTCAACGGAAGGTCCAAGTAGACTTTCGCCTTCACACTATTTGAAAGTTCTAAGCGCCCCTCGTAAATTTTTTCGTGATAACCGGTTTTATGGTTGCTCTTCGGTTGCAAAACAAGTTATTGCCACCGTTGCAGCATGGGCTACATGCGATTGAATGATCAGACAGTCAGCAGTGATTTATATAGCTGACTGACCGGGTCATCTTAAAAACACTTTTGGTTTCCTTCAACGTGCTCCGAAAATTCATGCAGATTGGTGTTTCAGTGTTTCTACTTCATCAGAAAAATAACCACTGCGGCTGGAAACATACAACTCAACCGCCAGCTCAGTTGCGCTACGCTTTCCACTGAGCATTCGCAGCGGGTAGTTTTTGATGAAACATGACCATAAAGCTTCCGTGAGTAAATCAATCAAGATCCATACAGTGCACTGCATGCGGTTCACCTCGCCTTGCAAGAATACCTGCGAAGTGTTAATCGATATATAAGGGCGCAAATTTTAAGCAC
Organism: Haemaphysalis longicornis; assembly: GCA_013339765.2. Classification (NCBI taxonomy): domain Eukaryota; kingdom Metazoa; phylum Arthropoda; class Arachnida; order Ixodida; family Ixodidae; genus Haemaphysalis; species Haemaphysalis longicornis. Next base: position 122,519,345 of record CM023448.1, on the reverse strand, counting down.
CCCCCTCCCTTCACCCGCTGCTGGAATACAAACGAGAACGTATGAAAACACATGCATGCAGCAGCACGCACGCACGCACACTGCAGGGATATCATCTGGGGTTGCCTCCTGGACTCCTTGATCCGGGTGCACCTAGGTATTCACGCATATAGATGAGGCGCTTCAAAATAGGGAGAGCAGTTTAACTACTTGAACAGCGAGACTGTAACAAAAATTCACCCGCATTTCCCCGAAGGGGAGCATGGGGAAGTGCGAATGCACGGGTGATGCTATGAGGGGGAGTTATGTTGAACTGTGTTGGCATTCGCCCGTTCGTTGCATTTAACACCCCCGCGTGATCAAGTAGGGATTCACACACCCCGTTAGTCGTTCTCTGGAAATCTTGGTGAATTAAAGTGTATGTTCGAGGAGATCACACACACACGCAAGTAAAGTGAAACGACAGTATTCTTTATTCAGCACTTGTTGGTGTTGTCGTTGTAGTTGACGGTCATTATGACCGCCTTGTGGTCACTGAAATGTACGGTCAAGAGTTGTTGCAAGACCGCGCGTATCAGACAGTTCCTCGCAAAGGCCAGGTCGATGTAGCTGCCGTTGATGGTGGTGGGAGCCTCTAGCGGTAGGCACGTCATGGAGTGGTTGGCGAGCATGTATTCCATCAACCACTCGCCGCCCCTTCGCACGTCCACGTTAAAGTCCCCAACAACCACGACCGGGTCCGAGGGCTTTACGCGCCTGGCCACACTCTCCATCGCCGCGTCCACGTATTCGACGACGTCGTCGCGCGAGATGTTTGGCGCGAGGTAGAGGGTGACGACCACGATTCCGTCGCCCGAGTACGCGTCGGTGTAGACGGCACTGTACGGCGACTCGTCCCTGACCGGCGAGGTGGACACGGCGTGCGACACGAGGTTCGCGTAGACGTGACCGACGAGGTAGACGCCGCAGTACTCGCCCCGACTTCCGCTCCTGGCGAAGCAGCAGTCGTCGATGGGGAAGTGGGAATGCACGGGTGATGCGAAAGAATTCTTCTTGGCCAATCGCCCTAAGTGGGTATGTGCTAAAGAAATTAGGAACTCTTCTTGGCCAATCGCCCAAAGTGGGTATGTGGTGCGGATGGACGGACGGCGGTGGACGCGTGATTCAGGGTCGCTTAAGAAGTGCATTCGCACTTAAAAGAATAGCGCTGAAGAAGACAAGGACGAAGAGAGGGGGAGGATGCGCAGGGCGCTAGCGCCCGATGTGTGTTCCCCGGCATAGCACGTGTGTATCACCATCTATTTGTCATTGTCTACTTCATCGTAATTCTTTTGTTACAATGTCGTACCGACAGGCCAAACTAGCATTCTGCTCAATAACGACTTTTGCGGCTGCGCCGCCCTGCTGCAATTTTTCCCCTCGAGCACACGTTGGGCGGACTCGGCTGGGCGCCCCCTCCCATGGTGGCGCCCGGGGAACTTGTACCCCCTTGCCCCGCCCTAGTTACGCCACTGCATACAAGGTGACCTGGAATGGTCAACGTATGAGGCTCGCGGGGCCACCAGCAAGATTGCGTTCGAGGAGCGACTCCGAGTCATGAACGACGAACGCTGGGCGCGACGACTGTTCCGCGACATAGAACTAAAGGGTGTACGCACACAGTGGTGCAACCGCACCTACCACCTCTGTCAAAAATTCGGCCTCACTGCCAGCCCGATTGTAGTGGGCCCGCCACACAAGATCACCGAGAAGGTGCGCGCACGAAAGGGAAGGAAAACACTCACTAGCGGACCGCAATGCACCAAAAGTCTACCCTGGAACTATACCGCAGCCACAGGCAAGATATGCGTCTAAGACAACTGCAGCGGCAGCGCGCTCCTCTTCCAGGCCCGTGCGCGGGCACTGAGCACGATTCTGTACTGTCGGCGCTGCGACAAAACGCCGGTGGTACAAGCAGCAAAGTGCAGGGCATGCGGCGAACACGAAGAAAGCATCGAGCACCTGGTTCTGCACTGGCACAAGCTGCTCCAACCCGCCAGAGTCAACGCCACTGTACGACAGGCGAGGGTTCGAGGATGGCATCGGCAACTACACAGATGTACGCACGACGACAGACAGACAGACAGACAGACAGACAGACAGACCAGACAGACAGACAGAACAACTTTATTTAGTCGCAGCTGGGGCGATTAGGCCGGCGACGTCTTCTCCGTCATCCGTCGGGCAGCAGGGCCCCTTTTGGGCAGGGGTCCGGTCTTCTTAAACTTGGGGGTTTAGGTCACGCAGGGCTGCCTCCCAGCGCGCCTCGCTGGTGATGTTAAGGAGAATGGGATGGGATCGGTGCCTGGATAGTGGGATGCTATCACAGGCCCATATGATATGGGATAGCGATGCGTGAGGGACCGAACAATATGGACATGCGTCTACGTAGGTGTCGGGGAAGATCGCAGACATGATGGAACGGGTGGGGAAGGAGCGGGTCTGGAGCTGCCGATAGATGACCGCCAAGGATCGGGATAGAGATGGGCGAGGAGGGCGGGGAAATGGCCCACTCCAAGCGGTAATGGGCGAGGATGTCCCCGTATGTGTGCAGCCTGTCCCGTAGAGTGAATATCTCACTATCAGTGGCGGCGCCATCGAGCCCTCGGAAGACCAAAGCTTGAGCAGCTTCGTGGGCCGCTGAGTTTCCAGGTAGCGCGGTGTAGGCAGGAGCCCAGACGAGAGTGAAAGAACGGGATCGAATGCTCTGTACCTTCAAAAGGACTGTTAAAGTTGCTGGAGAAACTCTTGCGTAATGGAAATTTAGGATGGCTGATTATAGAGTCACTGATAATAGTTGTTTGAAGGTGGGGACTGTGGGTCATAGCCAACGCGATGGCGATCTCTTCTCCCGCCGTCGGGAATGTCGTAGGTAACGAGGCGGAAGCGAGCTGGGCTTGTTTCGAGTCAACCATCGTGGCTATACAGCAGCCGCTCTGGTAGGATAGGTTGCTGCATCCGTGTATAGCGTGGGGGAATCTGGAGGGTACGCCTTTTCAAAGGCTTTCGCGCGAGCCAGTCTGCGATCCTCATTGGGATACATATTTCGCGGAAGAGGTTTGATTCGGAGCGTCTGGCGGATGGAAGGGGGAATGTCTACCAATTGCTGATAGTTGGATGGGGGGGGGGGGGGGGGGGGGGGGGTGAAAGGCCTAAGGAAGTAAGCAAGTGCCGACCGGTGTGACTCTCAGTGAGTATTTCTAATTTGGCGGTGCGTTGCGCCTCAACTATCTCGTCAAGGGAGTTGTGGACACCCAGTGCAAGGAGGCTGTCGTTGGAGGTTTTTGGGGGGAGTCCAAGGGCTACCCTGAAACATTTGCGAAACAAGCCGTCAATTTTGATTCGTTCGCTTAGTTTCGTGGTTAGGAAGGGGGTCGAGTATGCTATTCGGGACAGGACAAAGGCTTGTATGAGTCGAATGAGGTTGCCCTCCTGGACACCCTTATGCTTCGAAGCTATTCGAGATATTAGTCTCGTAGTTTGGTATACCCCACGTTCAAGTTCTCGGATAGTGTCCAGGTTGTGTCCCTTGCTATGGAGGCGCAGACCAAGGGCCCTGATGGTGTCGACGGGGTCATGTGCGTTGGGCCGAAAGAGGAGAAACTCGGACTTTTGTGGAGAGAAGGAGAGGCCGCGGCTAGATGTGTACCTGTTTCGATCATTTGGGTAGCTGTTTGAAGGGTGTCCTGAATGTGTCCGTCCGGACCCTGGAGATTCAAAGAGGGATATCATCTGCGTAAAGGGAATGGTGGAGGTCCGGTAGGGTGGATAGTAAAGGAGGAAGGTCTTTCATAACGATATTGAAAAGAAAGGGTGATCGCACCGATCCCTGGGAGAAGTGCCAGTGCTTCCCAAACAGATTGAGGACGTTTTAATGGGACCCAGGTGCAGAGTGAGCGTTCTGCCCGATAGAAAAGAACGAATATAGTTGTAAGTCCGCTCTCCCAAATGTGAGTTCATTAAACCCACGAGAATTGCCGAATGGGGGTCGAATGCTCGTGTAAGGTCCAAGCCGAGGATAGCCTTGGTTGTCCGCACAGGAGCAAAAGCCGGGTCAATAACATGCATGTGCTGGAGTTGAAGGTGGAGTTTCGCCCTAACTTGTCCATCCTGGGTGGACAAGTTGGGGTGAAAGCCAAACATGGAGGGCGGAAAGAGATGTGTCAGTTCGGCAAAACTAGTTAATCTGGAAAGGGTGACATGTTCAAAGAGTTTACCCAAACACGATGTCAGGGATATGGGGCGAAGGTGGTCTACGTGCGGTCGTTTGCCGGTTTTAGGAATTAGGATCGTTTTGGCAGTACGCCACCGTTACGGGATAGAACCAGACTCCCAGCATTCGTCGAAGAATCATGTTACATCCTCCACTGATAAATCATCTAGGTTACGTAACATTTTATTAGTTATAAGATCTGGTCCAGGGGCCGATCTGGTGTTCAGCCACTGCATGGCTGCCCTTACCTCGGCCTCAGTTATGGGGGCATCCAATTCGTCGTTGGAGTTGCCTCTGTATGAGGGGTGTTGAATGGGTGTACTCTGTTGGACATATTTCTTAGTGATGTAGTTCAGAAGGTCTTGCTCTGATCCTTCAAAGTTGTGAATAATGCATTGTATGGATTGGGATTGAGCTGTTTTAGTGGTACTGGGATCAATTAGATGGAGGAGGATGTTCCAAGTTTTTTTCGAATTGAAATTGGCGTCAATAGACTCGCATGTGGCCTCCCAGTTTTGAGCATGCACAAGTTTAAAAGAGTAATTTTCTATTTCTCGTTTGAGTCGAGCGATCCTTGTTCGGAGGTTCCAGTTGTGTTTTTGTTGGGAGAGGCGTTTTTGCATGCTAGTTTTAGCTTGCCACATATGAGCGAGGCGTGAATCTGGCTGGGGGAGATCCGTATCGATTTCCAATTCACGTGCAGCCGATTTAACGCGATTGAGCAGACCGTCATCCCACTCAGAAAGGGGGTCCTTAGTGAGACGAGGAGATTGTTCGGTATGTCTAAAGGCGTCCCAATCGGCGATGGTGGCAGATTTCACCTGCCGAGACATGTGCTTAAGGGGGACTGTGATATGCAGTAGTTTGGGGTCACTGCCTAGATCCTGTTGAGTGTTTACCAATCGGGCTTGGGAGTTGACATATCTGCTGAAGGTAAGGTCGGGGGTAGTGTGGACGCTAACACTGTTGCCCAGACTGGTTGGCTATGCAGGATCTGTGAGGAGGGTAAGTTGTTCCTGTTGTGCTGCTTCAAGGCAGCGTTCTCGGTTCCCTACTCTTCTTAATATTTATTAATGATTTGCCTTCACGCGTCACATCTTGCATGCGCCTTTTTGCTGACGACTGCATAATTTACCGGAAAATAAATGACCCCACTGACCACGTAACGCTTCAAAAAGACCTAAACCTTATCTGCGATTGGTGCAACACATGGCGAATGTCTTTAAACTTAACTAAATGCCAGAAAATATCCTTTGGGCAAAAACACACTAACTCTAACTTTTCGTATTTCCTGAACAACCATTTAGTTTCTGAGGCACTAACATATAAATACCTAGGCGTGCTCCTAAAGGCAAATCTTTCATGGTCCACCCACATTAACGCCATGTGTGCTAAAGCCTCACGATCATTAGGATACGTACGTCGAAATTTGGATGCTTCTCCGTCTCACATTCGTCAACTAGCCTATAAAACATTTGCATTACCACAACTAGAGTTCACGTCCTCAGTTTGGTCCTCCTATCAAAATTATTTAGTCGACAAACTAGAAGCCGTACAAAATGGTGCAGCTCGGTTTATACCCAAATCATATGACTTCAGTTCAAGCATAGCAAAAATAAAACATAATCTTTCACTAGAACCATTGCATATCCGACGGCAAATCGCGGTTCTATGCATGTTTCACAAATACATTAATCGTGCAAGACCCTCTCCATTACCCACTGTAAGCCCTCTTTCCACATCACGCAGATTATTTAATCAACGCAGCTTCACCAGAATCTACGGCACCACAAACTCTTTCAACTCATCTGCTCTCCCACGTGCTATCCGGTAGTGGGACGATCTGTCTGATCATACCGTATCGCTGACTAACCCGGAAACATTCCGCAATCACCTGCACAAGCATTTTTCCATGTAAAACCACCAAACAGGAACGCTGGCGTTCCTTTCTGTTAGGACCATGATGTTTTCCTTTTTCTTTCTTTTCTTTTTTTTGGGGGGGTGTTGCGGCTACCACACTAGATGTTATTATTGCTTGTACTTATTTTCTTGCCACTCTTGCTCGCTGTTATCATGTTCTTTTTCCCTTGTTTCACTGACTCGTTGCTGTATTATATATCTAGTTTTTGTATAACTTCTCTTGTTATTTTTTGATTATCTGCTCTTCTTTCCCACTTACCCGATGCCCTGCTGGGCCTGTACGGTATTTTGAATAAATAAATAATAATCTGCCTTTGATAGTGTCCTTTCTGTAGCCCCACGCTCCATGGATGGTGCGCATTAAAGTCACCTGTTATGACGATTGGGTTTTTCCGTGAAACAAGAGCACCCTTTTTAAAGAGAGAGTGAAAACGATGCCTATGAAAGCGAGGGCTGCTGTAAACGTTGAGAATAAAGAGACTGAGGGCGTCTTTTCTGGGGGGGGGGGGATGATTTTCACAAAAAACGTGGTCTATCTCGCTTTCAAGAGTGTGTTGTACAACAGGGATATTGCGATGAACCAAAATAGTTGTTTCTGTAGGAATGGGATGTGAGTCGGCGAAGGATTTATATCCCGAAAGTTTCTGGTTTGTTGAAGGTTGCCGCGCTTACGTCGGTACCCACGACAATCCCACTGCCAAATGATAAAACTAGCAGTTGCCATGATCAGTTATTTGGGAGGTGGACGGCCTGTCGTAAGGCTTGGAAGCTTTTTAGATGCGACGCTGAGAGCATCTCTTGTCGGCGGCCCTGTCCTTCCTGCGTGCGTCCGTCGTCGTCGTCGGCGTCCGCACTCTCCTCCGCTCACCCCTCTCCTTTCCGATAGCGAACACTCTCTCGCGAGGGGCATTGGATTGGATTCGATTGGATTGGCTTGGATTTGGATTAGATTGGATTAAAGTGGATTGTGTTGGATTATGTTGCGTCATAGCCGCGGCAGACGCACTGGCGCCGGCGCGTGCCCAGGTGAGAGCGAACACTCTCTCTCAACATCTGCGGGTGTGCGGCCCAGCGCGCTCTCACTCCGCCGGTGGGCGGCGCTGCGCGCGGTGCTGCGCATGTGCAGTACTCTCTCTCTCTCCGCGGTCTCCTCTCCTTCGGGCGCGCTGCGCATATAACCGGTGTGCCGTTCTCCGGCGGCCTTTCGGTCGACGGTTGCTCTCCGTTGCGCTTGAACCGCCCTCAGCGTCGCATCACACCAGGGTTCCCGCGAGGGGAGGTGGGCGTAATTTTTTGGTAGTAGGGCGTGACTCTACTGTCAATAACCACTCTTTTAATGCAGCTACCTGTGAGGTCAGTTTCGTCACAAGGTTGAAGAACGGTTCATATTCTGTAGCGAGTTTGGAGGGATCTCCCAGAGGATGTGCGCCGCCGCACAGGGTGCATTTTGGTTCACACGTGTGGGAGGAGGTTTCGACGAGGTAGTCCCCACATCTCCTGCAGTGCGTGGGGTTGGGACGTGGGCAAACGTCGGCTCGGTGTCCCTTGTCACCACAGGCGAGGCATGGCTCCATCTTCTGAAGATGGATGTAGCATCTGTATTCGGCATCACAGTAATAAATGTATGGAGGTACCGTGTAGCCGTCGAAGACGATTATGGCGGTGCTGGTTGTGCCCATGCGGCGCTCCTGGAGGGCTTTGGGGTTGGCTGGTGTGACGATACTGGCTGTGATCGCTTCCGGCGTATCGTAGGCGGGTATGCCATGTATGACTCCTTCGGAGGTACCTTCAAAGAGCGACTGCAACTCTGGCAGCGACCGGTTCGGCTGGGTGCGGCTGTGGTGTCGGTGCGGTGAACGCACGAGTGAACTGCAGTGAATGGTGACAGTGTAGTGGACGCACATACGCATGCAGTGTACCACATGCACAAGACTGCAGGACAACTGCTACCTTCAGTCTTCTCGTTGGTGGCGATCGACGGTGCAGTGACTTCAGGCATTCAGCCGTATTTTTTCTTATCTTATGTAAATTTTTACACCCGGCTTGGACACTTCTGTGTCCAGACCGATACAAAGGGTTCCTGGCCACAGTGATCATCATTATCATAATCATCGGGCAGCCGGGGTCGGAGGGCGTTCGGTAGGGACCGGACGCTCGCCGCGGGATAAGCAGTGCGCGTTTGCTTTACTTGTCGTGAGCCGCTAAAATGGACTTGGCATTTTGAGAGTGCGAAAAGTTTCGTGTGCACGTCACTTGACGGTCAGGCCGGGTTCAGACTGTTGACGCAACTGTCGTAATTAATAACTTTAAAGAATGACGTCATTTCACGTCTCAGCCAACCGAACTGCGTGATATGCCGCTTTCTTACGTCCATAGCTAGATCACGATATGGCTTTTGCGTCGTTAGTCTGAACGGTTGGGAGTGGCCTATCTGTGGATGGGGAATGACGCCAGAGAACAAAATAAAGAGTGGGTGGACTACCCCAGGAAGAACATAAACAAATTCAAAGAATCCGGCGAGGTGATATTAGTATGAGACTTAAATGCCTTCATTGAGGATCTAGATGTATATACGGACTATAACGGCGCCCTAGTTCTAGGTATGTGTGAAGAACAGCAGCTGGTGATAGCTAACCGGGAGCATGAATACGACGGGCACATAACGTGGCAATGCGGCAATAGACAGTCTTGCATAGACTACGGCTTGGTCTCAGAGCACACGTACGAGCGGTTGAACCAAATGACGATAGATGAAGAAGGAGAAAGCAGTCTGGGCAGCGACCATAGGCGCATAATCCTGAAATTTGACAGTGGAGGGGCTAGGCAGGAAACAATGGAAGTTGGGCTCCCGAAATTAAGCCAGAAACAGATAGCAGACACCGTCAATAGCATCGAAAGAGGATTAGAGGCCCAGCCCACGAAAGTGTGGGAATATGACGAGGTTGTGAGTTGTATAGAAAAAGAAATAAACAAAGGAAAAAAAAACCACTGGAGGGGTAAAAGAAAACCACGAAGCTGGTGGGCCAAGGAAATTAATCTGGCTATTGAAGAGTGACAACGGGCTTCTAGATTGCACAGAAAGGCAAAACAAATGGGATATCAGGATGAAGAGGTGCAGCTATGGTGGAGCCGGTACGTAGAAAAGAAATTAGAGGTGCAAAAACTAGTACAAGCGAAGATTAAAAGTTCGAGTGAAAGATGGGTAACAGGTATACGTAAAAAGGATAAAAGCAACCCCCCCCCTGCCGCCCCCCCCCCCCCCCAATTCTGGAATCATTTAAAAGCATTGGTTAACGACGACTAAAGAGGTGCAGACTCAGGTACAGGACGGTGACGGTAATGTTCTCCTGGTGGACAGCGCACATGGAGTCATTGCAAATACTTTTGGCCAAACAAGTGAGATATCTGCTAACCGGACACAGGTGGCGAATAGAAGCGCGATAGACGAAAAATTTAATATCGAATTTGTGGACTGGAAAAAAGGCAGAACACAATGTCCCCCAAAATACGAAAGAAGGACCAGACGGAATCCCTATAGAGATTCTCAACCAGTTGGGACCAGTGGGAAAGGCGCACTTGTATACAGCCATCCAGAGCGCTATAAAATCTGAGAGGATTCCAATGCCATGGCGCGAAAGCAGAATGAGTTGTATCTACAAAGGCAAGGGAGAGAAGGACAAGGCGAGCTCATACAGGCCGATTACAGTCACGTCAGTGCTCTATAGATTAGCTATACAAGCCATCAAATCCGAGTTGTTGAAGTGGGTGGAAAGTAACGGTATTTTAGAGGAACTGCGAAATGGATTTCGGCTGGGTCGGCGCTTAGAAGACAATATTTTCGTAGTAACCCAGACCACCGAAATTTCGGCAGCACAGGGCAGACCATATGATTCTTGACATAAAGGGAGCATATATGACCACGTAGATAGGGGATTGTTGTGGCATATACTAAAAGAAGAGGAGATTCGGTCCGAATTCGAAGGGCTGCTCAGGGCAATATATGAGGATAACAAAGCGCATATTGCATGGGAAGGGCGTACGGGCACAGAGCCCGCGGTGTACATTCGAAGAGGTTTAAAACAGGGGTGCCCCCTTTCACCATTGCTGTTCACACTTTACATTAGAGGACTGGAAAGATGATTGGAGGAGAGTGGATTAGGCTTTGACTTGTCGTACCGAAGCAATGGAGAGTTGGTGGAGCAATGGATCCCGGGATTGATGTACGCGGACGATATAGTGTGGCTGGCAGATAATGCGGAAGACCTACAAAAGCTGGCCGTCTCGGCGTTTGTGGTGATGAGGCAACGTATCTAGGCCTACATTTTAACCCACAGAAATCTGGAGTCATGGTGTTTAACAAGGAATTCCTCATACAGCTCCACAGGATTCAACAGGAAGCCATACCGTTAGTAAATAAGTATAAATACTTGGGAATCTGGCTTAATGAAGGAAAAGGCTACCTGAATGCCCATGAAGGACACTTCAAACTGAAAGGGAGACGAAACGCAGCAGTAATGAGGGGATTCAATAGGTGGTACGAGTGGTACGAGGCATTTGGAAAGGGGTGCATGGTGCTGTATTACGCTTAAAGTCAGATATCCTGTCGGGACTGTAAGTTAACGAAAATGCAGTCGGCAGATTAGCACTGGGAGCTCACAGTAAGACTACGAATGAGGCGGTACAAGGCGATATGGGTTAGGCTTCATTTGAGGCGAGGGGCGGCTTGGACATTTAGATGAGAAGAAGTGGGCAGCCAGAGTACACCTGTACCTTAAAAGTGTGGACACCCAATGGCGGAAGAGAACGCGAAAGCTGGCGACTAAATATAACTTGACCGCGGCAAATAACAATGGGGGACAGTTAAAGAAGCAAGTGAAGGAAACATAGACGCTCATGTGGGCGGAGAGGATAGAAAAGAAGGGATCACTGGGAATCTATAAAGCAAGCAAACAAGAGGCCCGGAAAGAGAACTTTTATGACAACAATAAAGGTAGTGCGCACTGCGTTGCTCTTTGAGGCCTGGGCTGGCTACTTGAGAACTCGAACTTACATGAGCAAATATTCGTCCCAGGATGAGGCATGTGTGAGATGTGGCAGGAATAAAGAAACACTCGACCACGTAGTAATAGAATGCCAAAAGATTCAGCCAGCTAGAATCGGGGGGAAAGTCCTACTTCCTGAGGCATTGGGCTTCGCAGTTGATGGAAGCATCAACTGGTCAGCAGTACTGGTGGAAAAAAAGTAGAGAAGAAGACGATAAAGTGTCATCCCAGCCAGGGGTAGCGGTAGGGCAGAATTAAAAGAAATACGAGTTGAGGGTAACCTAAATTTAAATTACTAAGACAGGTTAGATAGCGCATGCCATCGCCCCCGATTAATCGGGGTGATCGTCGTGCCTTTGATCATCATCATCAGCAGCAGCAGCAGCAGAATAGGTGTCGCTGCTTTTTACACCTACTCCGCTACATTGACGTGTGTTGTGTGTTGTCGGAGCATCTCTAGTTGTTCCGACGTCGGCCGCTTCATCGAAACCTGTGTCGGAACCATCCATCACGAGCAGCAAGTGAGCAATTTTTCTCGGGTGTTCTGGTAAGTTTTCGCGAACTTTCGGTTCTTACTATTGCGTATGTATTTCTCGCTGGCCCATGGAAGGGATTTTAACCCCACCAGGCCCCTGTAAGCAAGAATGCATCGCTCCCCTTTAGCGAGTTTTACCGAACTTAGCGCACCAGTCCAGACGCAATGTGCTGCTCTGCAAGTGTTCGAGCACCGCGAGCCAGTCCCCACATGCAGCTTCAATTTTCGGCTTCCCCCCCTGCAAAAATAGCATGTTTTCAACTCCAGCTGGCTCTCATCTTGTTTTTCGTAACTGCTTGGCATTGTGCGTTTCATGTCCTCGCACATAAACGTTGTTGCGTTCTGTTGCGTCATTCCTAAATATTCTCTTCAGCTTGAGCTTTCAAGACTTGCCGTGAGAGAAGCGTATCCAGTTGTTGTTGCAATGGTTTCTGACGTTGTTGCGGAGTGTGAAAAGACTGTCTGTCATAGAGACGTCTTGTGTGCTGCAATTTGTGAAAAGGGCTCGTTCGTTGGCCCCAGAGATTTCAACAGTAACACGCAGCAGAGCTTGTTCGATATTTCTCAGTACGGCGTCATACAAAGGGATAACGTCTCCCGAAAATTATTTACAGGCTGTCCAAAGGGTATTTAGAAGCTTGACAGGGAGAAGTCGCAGGGACTCGAGTAAATAGGGAATGTTTGAGTCACTTGAGATTTGCGGACGACATTGTCTTGTCCCCTGAGTCTGGAAAACGCCTGCAAAGAACGCTTCAGGAACTGTGCTCGAAAATCTCCGTCGTAGGGTTAGAGATAATAAAAGTAATATTGAACAAATTCAGAACCCAAGGAGAAATTTGACTGGTCCCAGCTGGTTATGGTTAAATTCCCAGCTAGGCTAGCTGAAACCAGCTAGTTCCAGCTGGGACCAGCTACCATTTTTTGTTGGGAAGTCCGATCTAGGTAATGAAATACTTGATTAGGTGGGTTGAATGTATCTTGTACTACAAGTTCCTGGAGCTGATCCAAACCACAAGGGAGAAATCGGGCGTGGGATTACTATGGGTGCATTCGGCAAGCACTGTATAGTAATGAGGGGCAATCTCGATGATTCAAGGTGGTCTAAATCGGTGCATACTGCCAGGGATGACTTCTGGGGCAGAAACTGGGAGCTCACTTAACACCTGGAGAGAAAACTTCGGTCTACCCAATGAGCCTTTGAAATATGGAGGGATAGAAGAGAAGCATCTAAAGTTAGGGAACAAACTCGAGTAAAAGACATCTCTATATATAGCTCTAAGAGATAGAGAAGTTTACTTGGGCTGGGTGTGTAATGCAGAAAACGTAACGGGAGCCGTAGGGGTAATGGAAAGGCTTCTGAGACATGGGACTAAAAGTAGGGGAAGGAAAGTCGATAGTCAGATAAAATCAGATTTTGAGGCAAGGAGTGGGTTCGGTCATTGCTGGATAGCAGATAGGAGTGGTTATGCACCTATCCTCGGTATTCAATGGCGTGGAATGCATGCAGGCAACCAAGTGTGCGCCGCCATATCTGTGGCCAAGCGTCTGTTGCTAGGCGACGTTGTGCGCACGGCCTGCAGATCAGGCACCCCTCTTCCCCTCCATGCAACCGTGTGAGTGCGCCCACGGCCTCCGCAGTCGGCGTCCGGCGGCGCACTCGTTACGTCAGGCTCCGCGGGATGGCGGAACTTGTCCGTGCTAACCACGGCTGTGAAACACATGACTGTGTTTCACGTTACGAACTCTTCGCCGAACGCAAAGTATTGCGTCAAGTTCAGTGTGAGTGCGATTAATAACATCTCTGTTGGCGCCACAGTTTACAATCGGATTGGAACGGAGCAGATGATGCACGCTGGTGTCTTTTTTTTCTTCGGCGTGCGGCCGCAGTGGCCCAGGCTGCGCCGTGTCCGTGGCGCATCGGCCATGTCTGTGGCTGTTTCCAGTGTTGCCAAGAGAAGAAATTGACCGCTAAACTTTTCAACGAATACCGTCTATAGGAGAGGCTTTCATCCTGCAATGGGCATAAATGTGGTGGTGATCAGTCGTATTCCAGAAAGGAGTGCGAGAAATTGAAGGTTAGCTGAATGTCGTGATCATGTATTTACAAGCCTTTCATAAGTTCTCTCTTCTTATTGCAGGGTGCCGACTTTTCAAGAGCAATTTTTCCTAGAAAGCTGAGTGTGAGACATTTCGTGCCAACATTTTTTTGCCTGTTCACGTATTCTTTGCCTTACACTGAGACTTCTGGCACAAAATGTGATTTCTGTGTGGTATTTTGCCAAAAGTTAGAAATAACATTCTTTCCCTATAATAACAATGTTTGTATAATGCATCAACGATCTCAAACAGCATGCTGTTTTGAAGTGTACTACATCTGCGCAGGCTGGTGTTTGATAAAAGAGGGGTGTGTGGCTGCTCCTATAATTTGGTTTATGGTAGATGAGTCCCATTTCATTTGACAGGAAAGCGAAACAGCATATACGTAATCTTGTGTATTTCTTGCTTTAAAATTTATTTCGCTTTGCGCAAATATGATGTTTCAATGAATAGTGCTGTTGGGCTAGTTGGTACATACTGAACGGGAGGCTTAGCGCAAAGAAGACGAGGACGGTGGCAGACAAGGCTCGCCTATTTTTGTCCTTTGTCTTTGCTATGAGCCTCCCATTTCAAATATGGTTTGGCTGTGGCTTCTTCCAGTTGTAGGTGCAGACATGTATTTGAAAGTTTCTTCAAGTTTAAGTTCAAGTTTATTGTACCAGGAAGAAATATTGATTTGATTGATTGTAGGGTTTAACGCGCCGATGTAACGCAGGCGATGAGGAGCACCGTAGTGGAGGGCTACGGATTAATTTTGACCACCTGGGGATCTTTAACGTGCGGTGAAATTTCGTACACACGGGCGTTTTTGCTTTTCGCCTCCATCAGAAAAGCGACCGCCGCGGCCGGGAATCGAACCCGCGACCTCGTGCTCACCAAAAAGAAATACATGTGTGTGGAAGTATACAGGCGGGACCCCAGAACTCAGATATGGGTTGTAAAAGGGGTCCCTCCGATATATGAGGTATTAATATTTATGAGCATTTTTAAACAAAACATTCATTCTCCTTGTACAGACAGTTGCTACAAAGATTTGTAGAATAAATGCATAACAACGCAACAAATGACAGTCGCTTTGAAATAAAAAAAACAATTCACTAGCTCTTTTGTCTAGTACCATGGAGTGCAGCTTACTGTGTGAGTGCATTTATCCTGTTCCACCTAAACAGTGGTACTGTGTGGCCCCCTGCCATGCTTACCCTGGTGCAGTCTCAAAACAACCGTTGCTTTTCTCAAAGTATTTGGCCTGGTGTAAAGGGGACACTGCGCAGTGTTACACATAGCAGAGAAATAAGATTTAGCGCAACGAAAGACACTGACGGTGAAAAGGACAAGACGGGCGCTATCATTGTCCGTGTCTTTCGTTGCGCTAAATCTTATTTCTGTAATATGGACCTACTTTCCCAGCAACACGCCTTACCGTCTTCCACATAGCGTTTCCTTTTTCAAGTGCTGCAAGGTGTATCTAGGCTTTCATTATGTGTGAGTGTTTTCCTCTAGTGTTGAGGGAAACAAGGTTAGTCTTCGAGCATGCGTTGCCTCTTCCTTTGCCTGTTTCAGAGGAACATCAGGGAGCCAGCATGCTGGTTGTGTGGAAATGCTGCCTCTCACCGGCAGCCGCCCGAGCGTCAGTGAAGGCCTTTGCGGCGGGGCCGGCCCCTCTGCGATGGCAGGCAGTGACACAGAAGACGGTGGGCATGTCGACGCGGGCACGGTCCTCCCGCTTCCAGGCGGCCACGGCCAAGCGCCGCACCCTTCGCGAAATCATCATGGCCCCCGCTGGTGACTCAGGTGAGCAGCACTGTTTGCCCAAGGCGGCTCTGCCTGCTAGCCTTGGCCGAGTCTGAAGGACGAGCTGAAGCAGAGGATTGGGTTGGCTAGGTGTGGTGCCTCGGGCTACTCGGGTCATTTAGTTCGTTGCTTGGACGTAAAACAGGCCACTGTAGTTGTAGCCCATTAATGGTGATAGCATTTCGTTTCACTAGCATCGCCACGAAAAAATTCATATCATCTTGCAAGATCCACACAGGTTGCAAGTGAAACTACACCTTTACTGTGCCACCTTCTCCGTGATCTGGCTTCACAGCCACAAGCACAGAAGGCACAAGCACTTCTGCTGTTGTGCCAGCATTGTGAGAAGTAAAAAAAAAACTGCTAAAGGCGTGTACAAATCCAACTTCAACTCCATATCCGAATGTGAATGAGAAGTGAATTATATCTTTCAGTTTAAAGGAGCCGTGAAAACAAAATACAAGTTTGGTTTATTAAAAAGGCTGCTTTGTCCTGATAAAAATGATACCGATTTCATCGCAAACTTCCAAAAAATAACGGAAATAATAAAGAAAACGTGTGGAGCTGTGGCGACTCGCTAGTCAGTTTCCGGAAACTTTTCTATGACGTCACAGAATCTTGTTTGGGCGATTGACGGCGGCCGAACTAATCAATCGCCAGGACACACAAATGGATGATTGTAGTGGGGCCATTAGTTCCGTTTGATCGAATCATTTGAATGCTAACGTGCGCCTAACCCACTAAAAATTATGTTTTTAGTGCTGGCCCATATGACGTCACTCGCGCCGATAACACGTCACTGTGGCGCGAAATTTGAAAGTTCTTAAGTATTTATTGCGTTTTTATCGGTTAAAAAACGTCTTTCGTGGCCGGAATGGAGCTGAGTGAGGTGCTGAAGCACAACTGTTTAAAGTTAAACAAAGTTGTATTTTCGCTTCATGGACCCTTTAAGTTTAAATTCTCATGCTTCTGTTGCAATAATGAAGTCCAGTGAGAGCACTTCTAAATATACCGTGCATCGTCTGTTTGCCTCCAAGTGTAGCATTTTATTTTGTGTGTCCTGATTTGTTTTCCTGTTTGCACTTTCATTTGTTTACGGATGTACGCACAGCACACCTTGCAATGCATCTGGAGTCTTGATTAGCTAATGAGAGTTGTACAGCGTATTGCAAGGGGGGCAAGAAAGGTGGCAATAGCTAATGTGGAAACACATTTCTAACTTTTGTTACTTACACTCCTTCTGGGGTTTGAATACCACCTGCAGTGCAGTGATTCCATTTGTGTTTGTCTGTAGTTCCAAAGTAATTAGATATGATTGGTACGAGTGTGCCAGATGAATACACGGCAGTATACTGCGCCAAGCAGAGCACGAGAGGCTTGTCTGCGAAAGTTATACTAGTTTGAAGCTGCTAATGCACAGCATCTCTAGTGGCTGAGAACTTAGCTTTGAACTAGCCTGACTGTTCATTTTTTTAAAGCTGAATTGTGCTCTTGGGTTAGCTTATAGTTAGCTTGCTAGCTTGTGCTATTGTGCTATTGGGTTGGCTTGTTAGCTTATAGTAGCAGACAGTCGTATCTATTGTTCTAATGCAAATGAGTAAACAAGTCATGTGTTTGGCCACTATCATGAATCTATAGATATGCACAGTTTCATTAAACTGGGTATGTTTATAAGTGGCTGTAACCATTTCTGGCAAGGTATTTTTTGTAGTCTGAGCTGTTCCAGTTAGCCTTGTTGTGTTGCATGAAGAAGTGACCAAGGGAAGGGCTTGCTGTGTGAATATTTCCAAACTTGTTTTACACTGTCTGGAATGTGGAGGGGGGCCCCTATTAATCCCTCCCTGTGCAAATCTTGCTGTGGGAGAGAACCTTTTCTGCCTTTTGTTTTCTGATCACTTGCACACGACACAGTATTTGCTGTTGTGGCTTTTCTCAGTTTTTCAATGGGAGTCTGATGAAATGGTCTGCTAACTTCCTTTTCTTTCTACCAAACCTTGACAGGGCAGTGCAGTTTGTTTTGGTGAAGTGCATAGTCACTCTTGTGTTTTTTTTCCATAGTGCCTAGCTAACAGAGTGCCCATCTTGCTCACCATCAAAGCGCCCACACACGTAAAATGTAAATCAAACTGGTGTACCAATAACTTGAGCAAAAGAGAATTTCTTTGACAGTGTGTTGTATGCTGGCAGCCGGCATCTCCTTTCCTCATCTGGGGGCAGGGGATGTCTAGAAAGGCTCCA
The DNA here is from genome assembly GCA_013339765.2 of Haemaphysalis longicornis. Taxonomy (NCBI): domain Eukaryota; kingdom Metazoa; phylum Arthropoda; class Arachnida; order Ixodida; family Ixodidae; genus Haemaphysalis; species Haemaphysalis longicornis. The sequence continues at coordinate 122,501,491 of CM023448.1, read as the reverse complement.
TGAAACTTAAGTGTGGCCCTGGATGTTAAAAGTAGTGTAAAGCAGGCCCGAAAGAATTGCAGTGTTTCAGTGGGGTTCAATATCACATAGTCAAAAGGCTATGATTTGTTGCACAGTAAGGAGCTTCATTCAGCGAAAGATAACATTTGTTTACGAAGCTGTTCAGAACATTCACTGTATGTGACAAAACAATTGAAGCAAAGGAAATTATCTGAATGTCTTGTCGGGCAACGCTTGTCCACTAATCAGTTCAGCTAATATGGACAAATGACGAGAACGGGTTCGTTGCGGTTTGAAAATGGTGTTAATTTCTTGTTTTTATTGATTGCTGGCATGTGGTATTGTACGGTGGCAGAAAAGGGGTGGGACTCGTTCTAAATTACCCATTTTAATACGCATCAAATTGCATTTGGCTATTAATGGCAAATGTGCAAATGTGCAAAACTCCTTTAGTCTGGGTGTATAGAAATGCTTCTAACTGCAGGTTCAAAGTAATATTTGTATTGTGTTAGACAATTGTGGGGATGTGAACGCCATCATTCTCTAGACATGCACGCACAGAACGGTGGTACGTGAGGGGGCTAGGGAAATGTGCTAGGGACACTGTAGGGAGGCTCATTTAAAACGAGGATGGCGATCTAACATTTGGAGCGAATACCTTGACAGGCCACACGAGAGTGAGACAGTCCATCCTCATCGGAATTCTTTGTTCCAATTGTTGTGGCCTGTTCTCTCCTCCTCCACACCCCATGCAGCATTCACTGTGGGGAAGGGTGTGCTGGCAGGGGCCTCGGCCTTTGGCGTGGGAGCCCTGTGCTACTATGGACTCGGCATGTCCAGTGAGGCAGGAGCCTTCGAGAAGTCCATGTGAGTACTCACTGGAGCAGCTGGTATGACCACCGATCTTGCAAGAGTTTGGGAACCGTCGTGTGTTTTGCTTTCATAACTTGATAAACTTTCGCATTAGCATTTATTCAATGGGTGGTTTTATTCTGTGCTCACTCCCTTCCCTTGGGAGCGTTGTTTGTGGCATTCCAGTGGAAAGAAGGTGGTCACCCTAAGAGCAATCCTGGGAATTTTCTCCCTCTTGCTTTCTTTCCCCGTAGCTTGTTTGCTGTACGTGCGCGTGCTCGCTTTGAAAACTACTGCCACCACCCAGCATCACTGAGGCGTTGCTTAAAGTTCAGTCCCTTACACGTTGCACCAAAAAAAGGCACCGTGCAAGCAGGCTTCCAAAGCTTGTCAAAGCAGGCTCCCCCTCCCTTTTTTTTGTCATTTCTTATAATGCTGCATATGAAGGCTTTCCACCTCCAGAACATGTTTTTGCTCGCTGCCTGTGCAATAAAATGCACAAATGGCTGAACTGCCTTGCTCTTGTGTGTTTGTCTCAAGTGAGCAGCATTGCTCCACTGTAACCCATTGTTTGAGGTTTCGCTGTGCCATTTGTGCGAGTTGGGCATGCATGCTGCCTCAGCTTGCCGGCCGTGTTCGTGTGGGTGGGTAACTTGGGGCCATGTGCAGGATGTGGCCCGAGTATGTGCGGCAGAGGGTGCGCGACACCTACACCTACTTTGGAGGCAGCATTGTGATCACGGCAGCGTCAGCCCTGGCCGTCAGCCGAAACCCGGCCATGCTCAACCTGGTCATGCGCAACTCGTGGCTGGTAAGCACACCTGCTGGGAGGCCCTGCTGCCAAGCCCCAGACTGTGGGTTTGTTTCTGGCTGTTCTGATTAGGCAGTGTACGAGATTTCTTCACACGTTGGATAACACCAGGGGTCCACATTACTCTGCCACACTACTGCATCTTTCACGAATTAGTTTAAAGCAGTCGTGTCTGTCCACCTTGGTGGTGTGCGCAGCCGTTGCGACAGAGCCATTGCACCGGGTGTTTGCGCACAATCTCAGGGGTGCTGCTTGACTGCTGGGTGATTGCCTGAACTACGAGTGCAGTTGTGTGTGATGCTATCATGGGCCATCTGTAAGCTCCATGCAGCTTTGTTTGCCTTAGTGGCAAGAGCATTGAACCCTCTTTTCTAATCTAAGCCAGTGCTTGGAACAAATCGAGTGTGTATTATTGCTGAAAGTGAAAAGTTGACTACTGTATGTACTTGCATCATGAACCCCCCCCCCCCCCCTTTTTCTTTCTTGAGGAATTGAAGCATATTTGGAAACTTTGTTAACCGAGATGCAGCTCTTTGTGGACTTTTTTTTGTATGATGAATGATGAATATGGACTTAGTTCCTTGTGTTCTACATGCAAAGTCTCTGTTCTGTCACTGTGTGGAACTAGTAACATTGCCGGGAAATGAGGACGGAACATTTTTCAGGAGAACTCTATTAGAGCGAACTCTGGAAAAAGAAACAGAAAGAGTAATGAGTTTTTTTTTCTTTTTTTTTTCCTGAACCTTCTACTTGGAGTCATACATGGGAATCTACTTTACAGTGCCTAAAGTCTCCTGTATGTTGAGTTATTCAGTGCGCAGCTAGCCTGCCCTGAAAGGGACCATGCAGACAAAACACAAGTTTGGTTCATTCGAAAGATTGCCTCATTAGAATCACACTGACACCACTTTTAAAGAAAACATTGCTCAAGTAAGCTATATAATTAAGAAAAAAAAGGAAATGGCCATGCGACTCACTAGCTAATTTCCCGCACTAGAACATATGATGTCGTATTCCCTGTCGTGCGATGTGCTGAGACCGGCAAAAGCAAACGCTAGTTAGGCAGGGCTATAAGCTTGGCGAACGAGGCTGTTTTTACCTACATGTAATGCATATTGATTTTATGGCAGTAAGAATGGTGGGGTAAACACTCGAAAAAATTACGAAATTACACGTAAACATAGAGGCACCAGTGCGTACTGCTGTTTGTACTGCGCGCACTATGCTTGTTATAGTTGCACAGCAGTGTGGAGCTTTGGTGTTGTCTCAGGACAGCAGTGGCCAATTAGCGTAAGCAACATTATCTTCGTGACCCTTTTTGTCGAGCATACCCCATGTTTCATGAAACGATTACTACCTACCGCACAAAAACAAGCCAGGTGCAAATCTGGTCAAAAACAAAGCAAAGGCGAACAGCAGGTGCGAAGCAGTATGGTGGCGGCATCTAGGAGGACTGACGGCAAACAAGGCGTCCCTGTCCACTGCAGACTAAACAGCACACTTGAAATTACTTGAACACCCGACCTTGTGATGTCATGGCAGACGTCACGAAACACACAAATTTGGCGGGAGAATAAAAATTTTAACCTAAATTGATTAGTTTCTGAGTGAATAAAGCATCACTTACTGCTGGACAAGCGCTGGGGGCACTGTAAAACAGCAGATCTTTGGAATAAAACAAACTTGTATTTTGTCTGCATGGCCCCTTTAAGGGCATCACCTTGAAAGGGGAAGTGTTGTGGGTGCTGCGTACTCTGGAAAAGTTGAATGGAAGTTCTTTGGCCCCCAGCAATGGTCGGCAAGCAGTCTGCAGTCAGCCAAACAGGGCAAAACCGAGGCCCAGGTCTTGTGCGTCCCCCCATTTAAGCCCCTCCATGTCGTTGTCATGCAGGCCATCGGGGCCAGCTTTGCGGCCATGATCGGGACGGGCATGGTTGCCCGCTCGCTGCCTTACAAGGAGGGCCTGGGCGCCAAGCAGGCGGCCTGGGCAGTGCACTGTGGTGTCATGGGTGCCCTGGTGGCCCCCCTTTGCCTGCTGGGTGGGCCCATCATGGTGCGCGCCGCCTGCTACACGGCCGGTGTGGTGTCGGGCCTGTCTGCCGTGGCAGCCTGCGCTCCCAGTGAGAAATTCCTCAGCATGGGTGGACCCCTTGCCATCGGACTGGGATTCGTCTTTGCCTCCTCGCTGGGTACGTGGCCTTCCCTGAGCTGTGGGGTGCTGCCTCCTGTGGGCGCGTTTCGGGGGGCCCGAGAAAGCTGTGGTTGAGGGGAGTCGCACCTACGGAAGGCAATGTTGGTGTTTATCAAAAGAGCATATCGACAGATTCTAGCTGCACAGAAGAGGACACCGTTGTGCTTCAGCCCATTGGTGGCAAGGGCACAAATGGATTCTCCTTATGCCAACAGTAGAGTGGACAAAATGTTCACGTGCTGGGAAATTTCATTGCTCCGCATCCCTGGGCAGTACCCTTTACAGAAAGACAGTGGGGCTCTTCGATTTACAGTCTCGGACTCACCGCGGACTCCCCGAGAAGCCGTCCAACATTCGATTTTCCCATGTATCCCTATGGCTTCGGGGAATCCTCGGACTACCCGCGGACTATCCGCGGTGAGTCCGAGAGTGTAAATCGAAGAGCCCCAGTGAGGCCAAAACAGATCATTGAGACTATTTAGGCGTGGTAAATGTCAGTGATGAAGCGATTTTAATTCTGGAAGAAAGAAAAAAACTTTACACTGCTGGCAAAAACAAACCTTTTTCCAGTGAATGCCTGCCCAGCACTCCTCCTTTTAAAGCAGATGCATGCACGAGAGAGCGAGAAACTCGGATACATTTGTAGTATAGTGAAGCCTAGGCTCTATGACATCTTTTATGCAATGACTAACTTTTCTGACAGTTTGGTGAGGTCCCATCAAACTTTGCATGCATCAAACTTTGCACATGAGAGACAGAGAGAGAGAGAGAGAGATTTGTAGTAGAGTGAAGCCTAGGCTGTATGCAATCCTTTATGCAGTGACTATGATTTTTCTGACAATTTGGTGAGGACCCATCAAGCTTTCTCTGAAAATAATGTACACTAAACCTTGTTATAACGTATCAGAATATAACGAAATAATGGATGTAACGAAGTAAATGAAGTTCCCCTTGAAATCTCCATAAAGACCCATGCATTGGAAACCTCGTTGTAACGAAGTAAAATTGACTTGTCTCTGGATATAACGAACTAAATTAGTCTCCCCCCAGAAAAAAGCCTTACCAGTGTACGTGAAGTAATCCTCGGAGTTCGTCACTGGTTTGGCGCGGCTGTCCATGCCACACACGGCCGAATGAGCCTGCCTCCTCGCTCAGCCGGCGGGGCAGAGCGAGTGGGCTGGCAGGCCATGTGACGGCAGTGAGAAGCGGCGCAAGGTGGCTTCCCTGAACCCCAATGCCTAAGCGGTCACTATGGAGGAGGAGACGACAGACGAGTTGTCACAGATGTCACCTGACAAACGATTATGCCGAGGTCTCCCATGCACACACGTCGAACGTGTGTGCATGGGAGACCACGAACGACAACATGTCTAACGGGCAACAAAATAGGCTGTGTGCGCGTTCAGTAAGCAAAATATTTGTCTTCTATTAAATTTCCATCGCATGCGTGGTCACATAGCGGTGCAGTGGGCCACGAGGTGGTTTCCTTCTGTGCATGATTATAGTTGTGCACCCAGCTGCGCATACATTGCCGTAAACTGTTATAATTGATATAACGAAATAATAGATATGACGAAATAATTACCGCTCCCCTTCAACTTTGTTATAACGAGGTTTGAGTGTATTAAAACTTCAGGTTGTATGATGCTTAATTCTCTGCATCCTGCTTCAAACGACTGTTCACGAGTGTTGCAGGCTACCTGGTTAATGTCGAGCAGATTGTGACCAAATACTGGTAACGAGCTGCATGGCATTGCTGCAGCTTTCTTAGCCATGCCCTCATTCCATCCCAGGATTCGTTACTGATGCATTGTAGCCTCATTGGCACAGAGCTTTGTTTTCCTCCACCACTGTCAGCACACTACATGCATGCCGTCTGTCACGCTGAGCTGGCTCATAGCTTTCGCGTACACTTGATGAGTTTGCGAACGCCGCTGAAACTGATGTTGCAGACTGTAACCCCATGCAGATATCATAAGGCACTTCCATTGCCGTCAGCAGTTTGCTTCCATCCATATGCTCTGGGGCTGCAAAACAGTCTCAGTGTAATCAATTTTAAGCAACCTAAGCACGATCTGTTGATCTGTGCTAGCCACATTCCAGCTCACCAAGGCTAGGCAACTCTTCCGCAATGCATGCTTAGTCCAGTGCCTGCCCAAAGCGGAAAAAAATCTACAAGGGGAAATGGGGCGCAAAACTTAGGAGTGAAACATGTGGCGTGAGGAGAAAGAGCACTGCAGCCACGCGTGTAGGGAAAGTACACTTTTGACCGAGTAGCCAGCCAGTCATTGTCACATCGTGTCAATCAGTGAGGTTACTGTGTTGCTGTGAAACGCCATTGCTTGCTCACAGCTCTTTAAGCAGCATCCAGTGGTGCTTCGTCTCCTTTGGCATGGGTTTATTGCTTCTCCGCTGTGTGCAAGAAGGTGACTGCTAGCAAATTATCCTAGCTGGCCGAACAGTTGAATTCATTTATGTGGCTGCTGTAGGATTTCTTTATGTTACAAATAATAATAAAAAAAGTACACTGCTGGTATTTAAACACCTCCCCTCTTAATGTACGAAGGTGACTCGCCAGTATGCAGGCCTAACTCTAGGGGTTTAACCTTCAGGGTGATGGGTGATTCCAGAGAGAAGATTGCACTTTCAACAAATAAAAAAGGAAGCTCGAGAAAGTATCGTCCACAGTTAGCATGGCCTTTCCCATAGGACAACAAAAGGGGTGAAAAAGTAGCTGGTAAATTGCCACTACTTCGTCTGTTTTCCTTAATAGCTGTGTCTTTAAAGTTGCACGACTTTTATTGGAGAAAACAGTGTTTTGGATGCACCAAAATTGTTTAGTTTTTCTGGTCTGTTTAAAGTATGAAACATTTTTTTGCACATGGGTAATAATTTAACTCACCGAACTGGTTCAGGCTTGCAAACCGGTTTGTAAACTGGTTCGGGTTGTGATTTAGTCGAACGGGAACTGAATTGGAGCGAAATGAATTTACCCGAACCTGAACCATAACTGAACCGTGTTTTTTTTCCCCGGTTCAACTTACTGGTTTAAGTGCGGTTTTTTGGCTGGTCGGCTGATCGGTCGGTGCAGCTGGAGCAATTGTTTTATAGTCGCAAGAAACAAACGAACAAAAAAAAGATGGGCTCAGCCATCCTACGCAGCGGGAACTCCCTGCTCTGCTCTAACTTGGACATACAAAAGAAAAAATAGGCACCGTTTAGTTCACGGGTTCCCTTTGCACTCACGTGATAACCGCACGTGCCCTTGCCTTTGGGGCACCTCTGAAGCTAGTGAACCCTCGCGCACCTGTTGGAACTTTGTGCAACAGCCCTTTCCCTTTTCGAGCATCTAGAGATGGCGAGCTGCGACGCCGAAGGTTTCCACCGTTTGTTGTGCTGATGCACCGGGCTTCGGCATTGCAAACAGGGCGGGAAAAAGTCCGGCTTACGTTGTTACCACATTGTCTGGCCGGTATAAGCCGGGCTTTTACCCTCCCTGCGGCATCCATTAAAACGCAGACATGCTTCCTCGAAACATAAACAAAAAGTAAGTTGAAGTCATGCTCCCCGTTCGCAAGACTGTGCAGCAGTGTCCAATGTAAAAAGAAAAGAAAAAAAAAAACGAAATGAAGACTATGCCTTTGTTTGTAAGTGGTGTTCGTTAGAGTGATGATAAACAAAGGACAATTGAAATGTAGTTTGTGATGTGGTTGGATTCCTGCATGTTTTGTTTATAGTGCGGTACCGCTTATAGTCCAGATTTTCACGGCTCCCATGACGTATGTTATAAGTGGTCTACACTAGTTTAAATTGAAGTTCTTCACTACCCTGCTATGCGAGACTGTATGCTATTGGTATAATTGGTGTTAATCAGGTTACACGTCAGTGTGACTGTACTGTGTGATCTTGAGACAATAGTTCCATTGCAGTCACAAGTGGTGCATTCTGGTCAGGAATTGCTTCACTCCCTGCATGCAGCAAAAAGGAGCCTTGTGGTCGAGTAACAGCGCTGTAGCATATCACTGCAGGCTCAACTAATTGCCCTCATGGAGGGAAGGCAGACTAGAATGTACACTCCTTGAAATGTCTTTTACCACCACCATACAGGCACGATGTTCCTGCCCCCCACCACCGCCCTGGGTGCTGGCCTTTACTCCCTGAGCATGTACGGTGGTTTGGTGCTGTTTGGTGGCTTCCTGCTCTACGACACTCAGCGCATTGTGAAGATGGCCGAGACCTACCCGCTGTATGCCGCCCGGCCCTATGACCCCGTCAATGCGTGAGTGCCTGCTGTCATTCCCCCCTGAGGTGACATGCATAAGGAGGAGCACCAAGTGACAAGGGAGGCACCTCGAATGGATACCAAGATGCCGACCTCGTTTAATGTATTGTAGGGAGAGCTTTCCTGCTACAAATATGCTATCGCAAAGTGTGCAGGCGATATAGAAATAGTGCCTGTGGCGGCGTTTGGGGCAGCCAGAGGGTAAGTAGTCTGTCAACGTGAGACCTTGTAAAGCCTTGGTTGTGTGCATCCATGTTTGAAAGTGTGTGTGTGCAGTCCTCTTCGTTTGGTGTGCGTTCGAAGTTTGCTTCTGACAGCTTGCCTGTGTCGTGCACGTGACGCGCATCACGTATGTTAGGCTGCACTGCGCGTACGTGACCTGCTAGACTGCACATTCCAGGCGTCGGCTCTTCCGCACTTTGCTTATGTTAGCCCCAAGTTATGCCTCTACAGTCGGCTCCCGCTACAACGAAATTGATGGGACAGGCGAAAATTTTCGTTGAAGCGAAAATTCATTGAGGCGAGATCTGCCCCAACACAGCACGGCATTGCCCTTCCGTGGTGTCTTGGGCCAGATTCCACAGATTTCGGGACAGATTTCAATGAAAAAATAGCCCGTATATTATCTGCATCATTGACAGCACAATACAATGTTTAGAAAAAGGGGTGACTCGCAATAACGTCGTGTTTATTCAGATAACAAACATACCTATGGTTATCTGTTTTTTACCTGCACGTAAAGAGTGCGTTACAGAGGAGGGGGGTTGAAGAAATGCAGCTGCTAAACGTTTTACTGTACAAGGCTTGTGCACCGAGCTGATTGCTCGGAAGCCCCCCCCTCTCGTTAGTGGCAGGAGGGGTGCCGTTATCTTATCCTCTGACTGGGCACAGCAGCAACTGACCTTGGCAGGCAAGCCACATGCGCTTGCATTTTACATGACCGGGTGCTCATGACTAAGATAGGATGACGCGGGTTTAAGACCGAACACGAGAACATCATTTTTGCTTTTGACTGCTCACAACGCACACATGTCGGTGCCGCGCCAGCAGCAGAGTACACGCGTGATTTCAACTGGATACGGATTGGCTGTAGCTCCAGCTTGGCGAACCGGGTCTGTGCCTTATGTGAATATGTCCAGCCACATCGTTGCCACCAGCAAACAATGGTGTCCACCTATGAGTTTGTTTGTTTTTGTTTTGGTTGGGGGTGTGGGCGCGCGGCGCACTTTTTCGGTAAAACTCTGCGTCCTGAATGTATAAAAAAATTGGGCCCATCTCCCCGCGAGGGGGACTCGAGTAAATGCGTCGCATAGGGGGTGGGTATATTGGGTTAACGTTTAGTGTTTGGGGAGTTGGTGGTAGTGAATGCGTTGTATCAGCAGCTTCTTGACGTAGTTTGAATGAGTCAAGGATATAAGGCGCGTTCGTAGCCTCCCATTCTGTGTCGGCTTTGTGGCGCAGTGGGTAGAGCACCATGTACATTGCGTTCCGCCCGCAGGGTCGAGGGATCGAAACCAGGCGCCGGATAGTATTTTTTTTTTTATATAGTGTAGGGGGAGGGGTGCGGACAACGACGGTGCGGACTACGACGGATGTCAACGCGGGTGACATCGTGAGTTACTGAAATGCTCTGCATTTAAAAGTTACAGATAGCTGGCGGTATGCTTTTATTGTAAAACAAATGTTCAAACTGAGCCCCAATGAGCGAAAATTTGTTGAAGCGAAAGCAGGCCAGACAAATGGTTCGTTGTGGCGAGGACTTTGTTGCATTGACTTGTATAGCTAACTTATGGGGAATTGGAAATATTTTGTTGAAGCAGAGTTCGTTGTAGCAGGGTCCGACTGTATTCACTGAAATGTGGCAGTGATCATCCAAGAGCGGTTTTCATGTCAGTGCTGAAAAGGCGAAAAGTGCCATCTACGAACACTTAACCCTTTCCCTAACGGGTATTTTTGTGAAAAATTTGAGAAAGACCAATTTTTTTTATTTGCCTAACCGATTCTGTGTATCTTGAAACAACCAAAAAAATTAATAAAAGGCACTTTATTTCCAAGATACATGCAAAATAATTTTTTAACATTAAAACAACATTAGGTTCACTGCACTGCACCACTGCACGGCATTAGGTTCTGCACTGAAGGTTCCCGAGTCTCTGGAACCTTCGGTGCAGAAAATGTCTCTGAAATTTTGAAAAAAAAGCACAAAGCACAATGACAAGCGAGGCACATGCTTGTGGCAGGGATGCGATTTCTAGATACCGTCAGTGTCCTTCAATGCCTTTCTGGTCATGAAACTTCGCCATCACGCTATGGGAGAGCTTCGTTCGCTGCCGTGCCGCGGCGCTGGTGTTGATCGGAGGGCAGCTGGGAGCGTGGTCAGAGCGCGTTTGGCAGGGAACGGACTACGGAGTAAGATAAAACAGATGCTCGCCGCCTTATCAGCAGTGCGCTTTCGCTTTACATGTCGTGGGGCGCTCAAATGGACTTGTCATTTCGTGAGTGGCGAAAAAAATTGCTGCGAACGGGCATGCTGCTACTGCATTCCTGCCTGCTGGTCTGGCTACAGAGCAGCGGCGGGCCGCCCGATGCCCTCCGATCTGCGGTGGTGCCACTCGCGGTAGCCTTTGTCCCCGTACGAAACTTGGCCGGGAGTTTCATGACCAGAGAAGCATTCAAGGACTCTGATACCGTATTTACACGATTGTAGGTCGATCCCTTTTTTCAAGTTTGACAATCCAATGTTGGCGGGTCGACTTAGAATCGAAATCGAACTTTGTGCCGCTTGTAACGGCAAGAGAAATGAGAAATCATGGGTGCTACGAGCTGTGGAAAGCGAAGCACCCTTGTTTCTATGGTTACGGTCGAGCCGTAGCGTCAATAAAGGTAATGCCGACTTTGAAAGTTGGCATTCCCAATCTGTGCACTTTGTCCACCGTACCTAGAGCGGCTAACCTTCCACCAGCGCGTTCGGAAATGTACTGAACGTGATATGATTGTGCCTACGTCAGCGCCGTGCATTGATTCAAGGGATTCGGTAATACTCATTTTGTTTATTAGAGACGAACAAAATGCTTCTTGAATTATGCGAGTAACGTACTCGCGAATCAAAGGAAATCGTGAGCAGCCGATAGTGTCAGCCGCCATGTTGTTTGTTTTGATATCGCGCGGCAGTGCCGCTGCCGGTAGCTTCGATGGGTGTCATCTCGCAGTGAATGTGTTCTCATGATTAGGAATAAAGTTTCCCACTCAACCCACAGCGCATGGTTATTCAGCATGCTTATACAAAAGCTGTTCTTTTTTAGTATCTACTGTGGGCACCACGAGTGTACGGCTCTTGAGGGAGCATCGATCATTCATGGAAGAGCCGCTGTATGGGGGGTATCGGTAGTTGACGGAAGAGCTTCTCCTTGTGATATGATTTTCTAGGCGGCCGCATTGCCGCGTGTTTTTGTTTCACTTCTGTGTTGTGAATCTTCCCGTCTGTCGTGAGTACCCTGGACCGTCACTCCTGGAAAATCTTTTGAAAAGATTTTCCGGGGGTGACGCCTGGGCCTGAAAAACTCTCTCGGCGCTCGTTCACAGCAGCGTTCAAACTGGCTGCTTCCTACACTCGCATTCCTTTTTTCTTTCTTTTTTTTTTTTTGAGAGAGATGCAATTTTGGGGGGTCGACCTACATTCAAGTCGATTTACAATCGTGTAAATACGGTAGAAGACTTGGTATGGTAAATTTCAAAGTGTGGAATAGTGCTTTGGTTTCGGTTTTGGCTCATGAGATCGTTTAAGATTGGCGTTCGGAGAATCGCTCTTTTCAACCAATACACAGAAATTTCTGGTTTTTGAACGCACTTCAGTGAAGAATAGTTCAAATGCCAGAAACACATTTAGCGCTTCCAACGCCACGTCCTTCCAAACCGCTGGGCTCAAGTTGTTGGGCTCAAGAGAGAGACTGTTCAGCATAGCGGTTGGTTTCACAGTCAATGAAACCAGCTAGTTCATTAATTATAAACAATTCAAGATACCACGCACAATTTACGTTCTCATGGGTACATTCATGGGTACATTCACGCCAGGCTTCGCCATGAAAACAAACCTTGGAGGTGCCGGTGTGGGTTTGTTTACATGTATTGGCGTCCACTGCCAACACGTTCAGACGCTATCGTCGTCCTGAGATAATGCGCTGAGAAGATGTGCGGCTCTGTGTTGTCTCTTCCACTCTTGGGTGAGAATTGAAGTTCTTCACTATCTGAGTCGGAGGAAACTTCCGCAAACACGCGTTTTCTTCTTTTTTCCGGAGCACGGACGGTGCCAGTATGTGCTGGCACAAATGAGGATGCCATTTTTAAATCCCTGTTGCCAGCATTGAAGAGTTTCTCAATCAAAATGCATAGTTGGAGATCTTTGAGCACGTTTTTAAATTTTTTACAGCACCATCTATTGAAGTCAACTAAACAAAATATTTCAGGGTAGTTTGATTGCGGTAGCGCGTAAATGCTTGTTTAGCATGGACGAGTGTAGCCTGTCTTCAGTGGGAGCGGTACAACCTGTGTGGACGAGCAAAAGGGTTAATTCTGCAGTGCCAAGCTTCAAGCCTTGATAGTGCTTGTAAAAAGCAAGTTTCAGCAGCCAAAAGAGCTGCCATTGCTCTTGAAAGCCAAAATATTGATGAAAATTGCCCGTGTGCTGGCACTCAAGCTATTTTCCGAAAATTGCCCGCATACTGGCACTCAAGCTAAAGCCGCATGACTACATTGAAAGTCGAGGAATCGATGAACTAGTGTGCAAAGTAAAGCTCCTGTACAAAATACTCTCCTGGGTGGCATTTTCCAGAACAGTTATTCCCTAGCTGTACACGAGTATTGTAAAATCCGCCAAAGGGATAATTTGTGCGGACCTGCAAGAAGACGTACAATCCTTCTCGTCCACCAGCAACATGTGGATGTCAAGGTTAAACAGCTACACCAGCCTCGCCTGCCATTACTTGACCCCGAGCTTTGAGCCGAGAGCTATTGCTCTAGGCAACATGGTCATGGTTGACAGCCACACTGCCTGCAACATCTTGGCACACCTGTGAGCAATGATGGCAGAATGGGAGCTACGATTGGACAAGCTGCCCATATATTTTGTCAGTGACAGTGCATGAAATTATCATGCTGTTCTGCAGTGTTTGGGACACACGTTGCAACTGGCCATAATGGACTCTAAAGAAACACCTCCAGGAGTCCCAGACATCCTCAACAAATGCCAGGCAATAACGCAACACTATAAGCGCAGCACTAAAGCGACAACAAGGCTTAAGGATTGCCAGTGGCAGCTGGAGCTACCCCCACTCGGGCTTATCCAAGATGCAGGGCCGTACCCAGAATTTTTTTTCGGGAGGGGGGGGGGTTATGAATTTTGGGAAGGGGGTAGTTTTGCTGAAAGCAACAGTAAGTATTGTTTACGTGCTGCCTGGAAAAGATTTCGGGAGGGGTTTGAACCCCCAAACCCCCACTCTGGGTACGGCCCTGCCAAGATGTAATGACTAGGTGGAATAGAGGGCATGATATTTTGCTACGTCTCCTGCAGCTCAAAGCAGCTGTCAGTCTTGAGCTTGTGACACCTGAGACAGCCGTAGCCAACCTAACACCATAGAACTGGAGGAATTTAGAGGGCCTTATGAAGGCCCTCGAACCGGTGGCATCAGCAACAACACACTTCAACGGGCAAAAGCATGTTACATTGTCTTCTGTGATCCTGCTTCTGTATGGAACACAAATGATACTGAAGGGCTACGTAGTGGCAGTTGACAGCAAATCTCTGTTTGCTAACAACATGCTAAAAGCCATGAGAGCAAGGTTCGCTCGTAACAAAAGGGATACATCATGGCTGCCACTGCTTGTGATCCAAGGTTCAAGAACATTTTCTTTACTAAAGCTGCCCAAGAAATGGTTCTTTTGGAAATTGTGCAGACTGAGCTGAAGAGGTCAGCACCAGCACCCTGGGATTGTCTGGAACCCTCAGCAGATGTGCCATCAACAAATGAGTGCAGCACTCGCATATGGGAAAAGATTGAAAAGCTGGCAATGCCATCGGGACAGAAGCAGCTTCATGCCTCCAGTAGCAGCAGAGAGTTCCAGCAGTACCTTCAAGAACCAGCTTGCAGCAGGAATGAAGACCCGCTGGCATATTGGTGAACAAGTGGGAAACAAGTACCCCAGCGTGAGCAACCTGGCCATGAAGTACTTAAAGTGGGCATGCAGACAAAACAAAAGTTAGGTTCATTTGAAAGAGCGCCTCGTTAGAATCATGCTGACATCACTTTTAAAGTGAATTTCACTCAAATAAGCTATATAATTAGGAAAAAAAGGGAATGGCCATGCGACCCGCTAGCTCATTTCCTGCACTAGAGCCTATGACGTACCGTATTTACACGATTGTAGGTCGACCCTTTTTTTCAAATTTGACAATCCAATGTTGGGAGGGTCGACTTAGAATCGAAATCGAACCGTCTACCGCTAGTAATGGCAAGAGAAACGAGAAATTGGGGGAGCTACGAGGTGGGGACAGCTTTGCACCCTCGTTCCCATGGTTATGGTCTAAAGTGTGAACCGCATGGGGTTTTTTCTGCTCACGAAAATGCGCCGCGCTGACGCTGCCGCGAGCACCACCCGCATGCTGCGCACTACGCGATCTGCGGCGGCAACATGGCGGCGTCACCAGCTGCGAAGAGGTGCGCGTAGCTCCAGCAACTGCTTCTAACCACTCTTTAAGATATCACTGAAGGCACAAACAAAGACGTTTGTGCAGGAAAGGAGCTGATAATGTGGTTGAAAACGACACTATAAAGCATCATCCGCGCTGCTAGGGAAAGCGGCAATCAAATATCCGCCACTGTGGAATAAACATCTCTGGCAGTGCCAGCCGGCTGTCCCGAGCGCTTTCAAACTGCCGCCATGAAGAGTGCGCCTCCCCCATTATGGCAAGTCGTCAGGCTCCTCCCACTGCCGTGCTCGTCACGCATCATACCGGTCGTGGTCATACCGAGGTAGAACTTAAAACGCTTAAAAGCAGTCGAAGCAAAAGTCGCCCGCACAACGCCGACGCGCACGAATCGCGCGCAAAAATGCGTCAAGAAGCGTTTTATTCGTCCCTAATAAACAAAATGAGTATTAGCGAATCCCTTGATTTAATGCGCGGCGCTAACGTACCCAAATCGTATCACATTGTTCAGTACACTTCCGAATGCGATGGTGGGAGGTTAGTCGCTCAAAAGTAAATCGTGCGCGGCCACTTCCGTCAGCAGCCTTGTTGTTTGTTTTGGTATAGCGCGGGAGTGGCCGCTGCCGGTTGCTTCAATGGTTGTCATCTCACAGCGAATGTGTTCTTCCCGCTCAACCCACAGCGCATGGTTATTCCGGGTGCTTATACAAAAGCTATTCTTTTTTAACATCTACCGCGCATACCGTGAGCGCACGGCTCTTGTGGGAGCATCGATCATTGAAGGTAGAGCTGCCGCGTAGGTTGGCGGAAGCACTTCTCTTTATGATACGATTTTCTAGGCGGCGCTCGCTTTTTTTTTTTTTTTTTTTTTTGAGAGGTGCAATTTTTTGGGGTCGACCTACATTTGAGTCGACTTGCAATCGTGTAAATACGGTAATATGCACAGCTGTGTGATTAGGTGAGGCAGGCAGAAGCAAATGTAAGTTAGGCAGGGCTTATAAGCTTGCATGAGGTATTTGCGCTTTGATGCGATGCATTTCATTTTATAGCAGTAAGGATGGTGGGCTTTAACAATGGAAGTTACGAAAGTATACGTAAACATAGAAGTACCAGTGCTTACTGCTGTTGGTACCTGCGCGCACTATGCTTGTTATAGCTGCCCAGCAGTCTGGCGCTTTGGGGTTGTCTCACACGACACTGGCTGATTGGCGCAAGCGACATTGTCTGTGCGCTAACGTACGGGATAGCAGAGGACCCCGGCCAGCTTCGCTAGAGCAAGTGCTACGTGCCGTACACCAGCCCCTGCGGAATCCGAAGACTCACACACGGGTTTCGGTACTCACATGCGGTAGACAGGCTCCGGCAATCCAAAGTAAGGCTTTATTGCCTGGCAGATGCAGGGCATATACCAGACAACACGACTATCGCTTGCGGGGAGACAGTGGCTCCGTTTGCTCACTCAAGCAGCGGAACTCCGGCCTCAATATCTGTCATCACAGCCGCGGGAGCAGGGGAGGCGTCCCATGCGACCGATCAGGGCAGAGTCTCTCAGCAGAGTCCCGTGGAAACAACTGGGTTCACCGCCATTGGGGCATTCAGAGTAGGCACTGCCGAGCCAACCGATTCCGACCAAATCGCCCAGTCGACTCCCGGCGGAACGCTCGTTCGTCCTGCAGGCCAGCTCCGGGGGAGAGGAGGCCTTCCCCTGCTCGGGGAGAGGGTGGCGCGAAGGAAGGCGACAAACTGGTCCTCCTTCCCCCACGCCCTCGCGCACACGTTCTCGGTGAGCCAGTTCGGCGCGTCGCATGGGGTCACGAAGAGGTCACAACTCACGTGACGCGCCGGCTACCCAAAATGGCGGCTCCGAGCACGCGAAAACATGTGCAGGTGAGGCGTAGGGAAACAAGGGTCCCCACATGTCTTACGTGACCCTGCTGGTCGAGCACACCCCATGTTTCATGAAACGATTACTACCTACCGTAACAAAAACAAGCCAATGGAAGCCAATGGTCAGAAAAAAAGAAGGCAGACAGCGGTCTTGCACAGTATGGTGGCGCCATTTAGGACTGACGGTAAACAAGGTGTTATGAGTCTGCTGCAGACCAAACGCCGCACTAACGTTCGCTTGAAGACAAAGTACAAGTTTGTTTTATTCGAAAGATTTGGTGTTTTATATTGCTCCTAGTGCTTGTCCGGCAGCAAATGATAGTTTATTCACTAAGAAATTAATCAATTTATGTTAAAATTTTGGTTCTCCCGCCAAATCCAGTGTTTCGTGAGGTCGTCTGCGATGACGTCAGAAAAGCAAGCCTTGAAGTGAACGCGAACGCGGCACTAGGCATCCAGCGAACTACAGAGCCTTGTTTACTGTCAGCCCTCCCAGATGCCGCTACCATACCATGGCTGACAGCCGCCTTTGTTTTGTTTTTGACCGTATTTGCGCCTGGCTTGTTTTTTATTACAATAGAAAGAACTCGTGTTGTGAAACATGGGGTATACTCAACAAACAGGGTCACGTAAGACAATGTCGCTTGCGCTAATCGGCCTGTGTCGTGTCAGACAACCGAAAGCGTCATACTGCTGTGCATCTATGACAAGCCAAGTGTGCGCAGTACCAACAGCAGCACACTGTGGTACTTCAATGTTTACGTGTACTTTCGTAGCTTCCATGCTTACCCCACCATTCTTACTTCTATAAAATGAATATATGCTTTACATTTAAGCGAAAATATCTTGTGAAGAAAGATTATAAGCCCTGCACAACTTGCATTTGCTTTTGCCGGCCTCCGCCAATCGCAGAGCTGTCTGGTATGACATCATAAGTTCTATTGTGGGAAATCGCTAGTGAGTCGCATGGTCATTGCCGTTTTTACTGATTAGGAAGCTTATTTGAGTGAAGTTTACGTTAAAAGTGGTGTCACTATGATTCTAACGAGGCAATCTTTCGAATGAACCAAAGTCGTGTTTTGTCTTCATGGCTCCTTTAAAGAGATTAAATAACTTTCAGTGTGGCGTGTGGTCACTCTAGCGGACTCCCAAGCCAGATCTAGGACTTTTTGCAGCATAGAGTTCCCATCAACAAAACATGCCAAGACTCCTTTCATCTCGCCCAGCAGCTGAATGAAAACGTGGGAGTGCCAGGAAATGAAGCCACCAACAGTTTGCCCCAACAAGTGCTGCCAGGCAAACGGCGATTTAAGAGCAGACCATTACCGAACATTTTAGGTCCCTTTGGGCTCCACATTTCCACCTTGCATAACTCGTCACCCGTGACCCATGTGGGGTGTAGCCAGTGGCATCGGACATTTGTTTGTGGATTGGCCAGAGCATGCAATGACGCCATTGTATGTTCTGGGCAGTCAGCACTATTGAAAGAACTTTGAAGGAGCATTCCCCCTTTGTGGGACGTGCTCATGCTATAACCCAAGTGGACCCTGGATTCTTAAACGAGGCATCTTGTGCCTAGTCCTCCTGTTTTCGGAGGACACAAACTTTTGTGACCCTTGATTTGCCGGCAGTAGTTTTAAAAAGGTGTTCCTCAGGCGGAGAAGTTGCCGGCACACCTTCCACCACTGCTCCGCCTGTTATGGTGTACAAGTCTCGTGGTCAAGGGGGGCAGGCTGCAATAGGTTACTGGCATGGTGAAAATGCCCATACATAGGTGTTGTGTCGGTTTTATTTTGAGGAGTTTCTACTGTATGCACCCATGTGTTCTTTGAGCGTATTCTCACAATCTCGATGCCTCATTTTTGCAGGTCCATCTCAATATACCTGGACACCCTGAACATCTTCATCAGGATTGCCATGCTGCTGGCTGGTGGTGGTTCGCGGAGGAAGTGAAAAAACTGGTACGGTTTGGGATGTGGAGGCAGCAGCCGCTATCTTGACAAAATTCTGCACACTTTGAGGAAGAGTCTGGCATAGGAACTGCAGCATGTAGTTATAGAAAGCTGCAAATAAAGGACGAGTTCCCACAAAACAGGCCTAGCGTGAAATTTCTAATGCTCTTACCTGGAGTTTGGCTCGGGCCTTACAGCACCCTGAAAATGTACCATGGCCTATGTCCTGGGTGAAAGTCCAATCTAGGCGAAGGTTTGTGTAACTGAAGGTAACTGAAGGCTTCGTGAGAAAAACTTCACAATAGCACCAGCAGTCAAGTTTTACTTTGAACAGCATATCAACATTTCACAAGTACAGTTAAACCTCGATGTAACGAACTTCAATGTAACGAAACCCTCAATGTAACGAACCACGGAATTTTTGTAACTTCAAGTGTATGCACACCATATATTTTCACCCTCTGTGCAAGAAGTCCCGTTTGTCGGAATTTCAATGTAACGAAGTTTCATGGAGAACTAGGCACGAAATTTAAAGGGGCACTGACACAAAATTTTGAAGGCGAGATAACTTCGGAGATAGATTGGTGGGGACACATATACATCATCTGCAAAATACCAGCGGCGAATACAGCCTAGAACAAATTTAAAATCAATTTTAAAGTGTGTGAAACGCAACCGAGCAGCCAGCAGAGGACCACGCGCAATCGACATCCCGAAGATATTGTGTAAATAAACAAAATCCAAACACGTCACGAGTTTGTGCTTGCCGCTTCCACACTGCCGGCGTTTTTCGCCTGCTCGCCCGGCTCGCCGCTCCAATCGGAGGGCCGGAGGGCGGAGCTTCTGCTCTCGAGAACGAACGACCCGATCGTTGGCCGGCGGAGGCGCCGTGATTTCGTCAGCTCATCGGGCAGCTGGCCGCGACCAAAGTTCTACAGCGATTCCAGGCACTCTGTTTCTATTACTGTTTATTACCACTGGATGCGAAAACGCGCCGGAGGCACAAAAGCCCACTGAGCTAGCCGCACGGTCGCTGTGCAGGCGGCGGCCACGGCCGCGAAGTGGCCTAGGCCGGCGCAGGTAGCTCGAGTGATAGTTGTACCGCTGCACGAAATTGTCCCCAAGTCCCGACCATGGTGGCTTACATGAGAAAGGAGTTAATGATGCGATGGCGGGTTGCATTAAAAATTGCCATCTGCACCGCTTACGAGAGCGGCACTCGAATATCCGTCGCAGTGCTAAGCCGAACACATCTGTAGGCGGACCTGTAGGCAGACCGGCCGCGGCTGCTCCCAGCGCGCGTCTTGCCACCCACCGTCTCGAGCGTCGCGCGTCGTTCTTTAGCCGCGGTAGCATTTGCACTCGGAGCGCCTGCGTCACATCCACGGTCGCTTTTTAATTAAGCGCCTCACGAGATCAGTACGTGGGGGCATTCGCAGAAACTGCCGTCGATGCGGATTCGACAGTGCTACGGCGGCTCTGCTCTGTGATATCCCTCCGACGGTCACGTGGTCAGCTTTGTTCACACAAAATCCATCGTTTCGCGGCACTCGCTGAAACCGAAACTGCGACTGGCCGCATTGAAAATGCCTCTAATTAAACAACCGTCGCACGCTGAAGCAAATGAGGTTTCTACAGGTTATAAGTAGGTCACTAGCTACTTATCACAACAAAGAAAACAAGATGCAAAATTTTTGTGTCAGTGCCCCTTTAAGTTGTAGAAGTAGATTTTGGGAGACGCAAGCGCCGAAATGGGGTCCCAATAAAACACGAACAGCAACACGGATGCAGCCAGCCACGAAGTCTGTGAGCAAGCCCCTTGCCTACAAACTGCGTGGCGTGCATACACGGCTGGTGCACTGTTTCTGTTTCTGTCGGAGCTTAATCTGCATCAGCGTGAACCGCACGGAGTGTTTTCTCCCCACGAAAATGCAAAACGCGCCCCGCAAGCCACAGGCGCGCTGACGCAGCTGCGGAGACCACCCGTGCGATGCGGGTAGTTCCAGCGACCGCTTCTAACCGCTCGCTGAAACGCAACTCGAGGGGCAAATGAGAGGGACATGCGAGAAAAAAAAGCGAATAACGTGGACGAAATTTTCATTGTAAAACGTGACACGCGCCGCTTACGAAAGCGCCCGTCAAATATCCTCCGTGGTGTAGCGAAATTTCAATGTAACGAAGTAAATTACGAATTTTACCGACTTCGTTACATGGAGGTTTAACTGTATATAGGTGACCGGTAAAAAGTGCAAAGGCTCACAAGTACATTGTCTGCTCCCGCCACTTCCGGTTTGAGAGCTCTCCTGTCCTCCCGTACGCCGGCGGTTTTCACACGCGAGTGTGAGTGTTTATGTTTCCAACAAGAGAAAAAAAAAGCAACGCTCGTGCATCGTGTATTGAATGAATAACGATTAATCCTACTAGGGGCTTCTTTGAAAGCTAAGCGCTCTGTGACAAGTAACACGCACGCGCGTGAAAGCCACCGGCGTACAGAAGGCGAGCAGAGATCTCGAACCGGAAGTGGCAGGAGCAGATGATGTACCCATTAGCCTTTTCACTTTTTACTGGTCACCTATTGCTTACACACACGCACACATTCCTTACTATTACTTACATATACCTATTCCACCTATCAGTAGCGGTATACAAAGATTTTCATTGTAGGCGTACTGTTGATAGTCATCTATAGATAGCACTACGAATAGTTTTTCAATGTTGTTTTTGTAAGCCAACTATAGGCAATTTTCGAGCACTTAGTTTTGCATTGCTAGTTTCCACACTTCTGCATGGGCAGGTTTAAGGCGACGAAACATGCCGCCTTGAGCCACACAAAGGTATATTAAATTAATTTGGTGCACGATTGACGCATTCTACAGCTTGAAATGCTACCAAGTTTTATTTTGCAAGAAGGGAAGGAAAAAGGGGAGGTGTGAAACTCGCACAGAATAGATTGTGAAGTGGCTTTGCATGGCGCTGTGAGCAGCACTCACTGAGTTCGGCCGTAAATGCGTGCTGCCCGCATGCTGCAGCAGGCTAAGGCACACGCTGGTGAAGTAAGCACACCCTTTTTTTATTGTTTTAACACAAATGTGTGTTATTCTGGATACACAAAGATTTCACTGACGACGTATCCGTCACGGAAGTGACGCGAGTACAACAAAGCTAGTGGCCTGTGAAGGGTTCACCCCTGCACACAGGGTCTTCTTAGGGGAAGCAACCTTTAGTAATAAAGAGTACGTTAAACTTAGGGTTGCTCGTTTTCAGGTTTTATATTTTAACACAAAAGTGTTTTATGCCGCGATACCCCAAGGTTTCTTTGACGTCATATCCATGACAAAAATGACGCCAGTACACCTTTGTCAAAGCGACCCGCCTGCAGGACGTATGCGGCTTGGTGGAGGTTGGTGGGCTTTCACATATTCAGTTTTAAGGGGGAAGTTAATGTGTTTTTGTGCTCTTGCACACCCTTTCTGTGCTAACAGGGGAAGGGGGTACATGGAAGTTTCTCCATTGCTTTTGGGAAGCTGCATACAGATACAAATCGCAGCTCACATGGGGCCGCCACGTGCTCTAGCTCACCCAAGTGTTAATGGGAAACTAAATTTGACAGATATGATTAGTGGCATTAACGGTCCCTTTGCTTTACCAGCCCGGAATAGTTCTGGATAGTTTGTGGGCCGTTCGAGGACTGCCCTAGCAATAAGTAAAAGGCCAAAAAGATAGAGCTCCTCTCAGGCAGTTCTTGACAAGAGAAATTGAGAAGACCTTAACGAAAAAGACAAGTGGTTTATTTCAGCTTGACTGTTGGGTAGCACGATGCGACGTGAGCTCTTCGGAGGACGTACGCTATCTATGACAGCCCATAATGCCAGTTTGAACTGGCCATGGTGGAATATATATATATATATATATATATATATATATATATATATAGAGAGAGAGAGAGAGAGAGAGATCTTTAATGGGCAGGCAAGGTCAGCCCGATTTGCTACACCAGATGGGGGTGAAGATACACACAGGCACACGAAAAGTACACAATCAGGCGAAAGAGTCATTTGTCAGAGTTCACAGCCCACTGTCAAATCCAGTGTTCCGAGGAATGTTAAGAGTGCCTTCGTTGCACGACATGCCATTCCTGTTGTAAGCCACGGCCCAAGGAGGTGCCTCGAAGACATCTAGGCAGTCATGGGGCAGGCCCAGAGAAAGCTCAGCGTTGGTGCGCTCAAGTTAGTAGCGAGGACATCCTCAGAGAATGTGCCTCAGGTCCTCGCAAACTGCACAGGTCAGGCACGAGTGAGAAAGGCTGTCGCAGTTTAAAAGGAAAATGCTTAATAAAGGCCACATTGAGCCTGATTCGATGCAGTACAGGCCATGACCACTTGTATGACCTGTACCACTTGTAAAGAAAGTGTGGCTCAATCAGTTGTGTCCATTTATTAGTACATATTAGAAATTAATGCTTGTTGGTTTGATCGAGTTTCCTTATGTGAAAGCTTTAAATGGTCCATTAGCAGAAAAGCCATCATTCTGCATACGTAGCAGCGAAATGGCCCTTAAAATTGCATTGAAATGCAAATTAGGAGAATCCGGGACTGGATGGGAATCAAAGCCAGAACCTACGGGATGCGAGTTAAGCACACGTCTGCGACACCACTTCGGCTCCAGGCTCTAGCTGACTAAAGGCGGACCTAGTGAATCCACTGCAGCGACAGCCGGCACACAGCTGACATTGAACGGCCCGAAAATCATAGTTTTCTGTGCTTTATGACCTTGCCATTTAGTGCGTACGTCAAAACAGGGCGGAGGCCGGTGGAGGCGTTGTTTCGGCCACCCTGCCGCCAGAGCTGTGGCTGAGCTGCCTGAAGGCGTGGCATGTTTCTGACAAGTGTTGGAGGCAAATGGCTACGTCACTTCTTTTCGCTACCTCTGGGCGATGTCACACCGATGTCCATTTACTGTGCGCCGTTCTGCATGCTGTTCCCTCGGCGCGATAAATGACAAATTGAAGTATGTTCCATGCGTCGCAGGCCGCTCATATTTCAGCCAGGTATTAACACCGAAAATTTGTGTGGGTAACTCTAGGCTGAATATAGGCCTGACAACATGACCACTTGGGTGGAATCTGGCCAGTAACGATGACATTTGCTGTCAGAAATAGGGGCCAGTTTTGCAGCTCCCTATCCCCATTATTTGTCCCTGCTGCCCTCCACCCTTCCTTGCCCAGAAGTCTGCCTTCAGTTAGATCCTTATCTCTGCCAGCGGAGGAGGGTGGTCCGTGCGGTGGTCACGGGAACTTCAGGTGCTGCAGTCAAGTCTTGTGCTTATCTCAGCGCTTCGTCTGCTGTGGCAGCCTGCGCGGCAGTGGGCCGCTGCAGCTTTTTTACCACTGCTATGGATAAGTCGCTCCAGTTTACTTTCGGAGATTATAAAGTGGGTCATATGTATTTATCCCACATTGTTGCTCATTGGTTAGCTAATAGACAATGCCAGGAAAGATTTCAGTCTGCATTTATTTAAATCATTTTTAGAGATGTTACAGTATAAGCCACTGCATTAGAGATGTTACAGTATAAGCCACTGCAGAGTTATCTTGACCAAAAATCAGATCCCTTCTACCCTGTGAAAGGGAAGTTCAGCAAAGTTGGCGCTCTGGTGGGATTTGCTAAGTTGGGGTTTAAAGGAGCCATGAAGAAAAAACACAAGTTTGGTTCATTCAAAAGATTGCCTCGTTAGAATCATACTGACACCACTTTTAACGTAAACTTCGCTCAAATAAGCTACATAATTACGAAAAAACGGAATGGCCATGCGACCCACCAGCTCATTTCCCGCAACAGAATCTATGATGTCATTCGAGCCAGCTCTGCGATTGGCGGAGGCCGGCAGAAGCAGACGCAAATTAGGTAGAGCTTACAAACTAGCCGAACGAGCGATCTGCGCTTAAATTTAGGGCACATTCTTTACAAAGCAATAAGAATGATGGGACAAACAGTGGAAGTTACGAAAGCACATGTAAACATATAACTACTGATGCGCACTGCTGTTCGTACTGCGCACAGCATGCTTGGTTTAGCTGCACAGCACTACGGGGCTTGGGGTTGTCTCAGACGACACTGGCCGATTGACGCAAGCAACGGTGTCTTACGTGACCAGATTTGTCGAGCGAGCACTGTTTCAGGGAACGAATATTTTCTCCCAGAACAAAAACAAGTCAGGTTTAAATACGGGCAAAAACAAACCAAACGCTTGACACGGTATGGTGGCGCCATCTAGGTTCGGGTAATGTAAAGAAACGCGGAACAAACCAACACCGCTCGCTGTACAGGGTGGAGACAACCTTTGAACGGTCCCGTGCTGCCGCAATTGGGCCAAAGTGCTCAACGCGTTGTTCTTTTCGTTTCCCACGAGACCTAGCAACGCGAAACAGACAATATGATTCATACTTCTTCAGTAAACCGCGTTGCGGCGATAATTCTAGCGCGGTTTTGACACAATGACTTGCTTCGGCTGTGAGCGAGCGACCCAAAATGGCGGCGCCAGCGTATACGTGTCTCTACCCTGTACGGCGGATGCGTGAATGAAGGTATTCTAGGCTGCAGAGCGGTCGGTTCCTGTGATGTCATTGCAGACCCCGAAAACAAACGATTTAGCGGGAAAATCAAAATATTAACTTAAATTGTTTAATTTATCAGTGAATAAAGCATCGTTTGTATCCGGACAAGCGCTGGGGGTACTATAAAACACGAAATCTTTCGAATAAAACCAACTTGCATTTTCTCTTCATGGCTCCTTTAACTATAGTGGGGATCGGTCATGTTGAATTTGGCTATTGTAAGTTGATTATTGTATAATTAAAGAGACTTGCTCAAAGATCCCGGATGTCATAATTTATTTTGTGATCACTGCAATAATTGCCTTATGATCACTGTGGTAGAGGGCAAGTGGTTTCCCTTTCACTCCGTCAACGTCCTTCCCAAAGGTTAGGTCAGTGGATGACAGGTGACGAGTGGTGTGTACAGTGGCATCGCCCACCACGTCGCTGACATAGACGGTGGCGTGATCTTGACGTCACTTAATAGCATGGCTATGGCACTTAATAGCTGAATCGGATTTGGGAGCAGTTTTTGGAGCAGCGAAATCTCATTTTGGAGCACAAGAACCCAGATTTGAAGCAGAACAACATTTACCATGTCACCTTAGGGGACTTAATCACATTTTTGGTGACTCGTGGGGAAACGTGCACTTTTTAATCGGTTTTGAATGTACATAACGCTGATACAGCCTTTTAATAAAGTTTTTTCTACCACAGTATCACAAGGTACGAACTGCACTACCTTTTTACAAACCATTTTTAAATTTTTAGACATTATGCATAGATAGCGTGGAGTGCTGTTGCAAATATCGAATTGAAAAACTAAGCAATCGCATTGCCAGGACGGGCGGCACGTCACATGGGACCGTTGTCCATCAGGCCTCGGGAAATGAGCAGATCGAAGTTGCGCTGCCGGTAGTGAATAGGGCCGCCTGAGGTTGAGGGACGGGGCTTGTGGATGAGGCTTGGCACGTTCTTAAGGCGCAGATACGCTCGTCGTAATCGACCGCGTCCAAAATGTCAGCATCAAATTCTTCATCCTTCATGTTCTCCTGAACTTGAGCGTCGAGTTTGTGCAGGCTCACCTGGTCATACAAGATGAAGTCGAGAAGATTGTGTTGGTCTATGGCCATTGCTGCCAGACTCCGCAGCAAGGCTTTATGCCTTTCTGCGGAGTCTGGTAGCAACAGTCATGGTCCTGAAGACTGTCGCTCGCAGGACATCTCGGCAAATGCGAAGAGCGTCTATGGCACCAGTCGGCGAAGTAACACACTGGGGTTTCGAATACCTAGGGGACAAGAGCAGCTTGGGCACGAGCCGAAAGGGGCGGCGGTCGAGGGCAAGACTTCTGGGATAAAGCAGTGCGAAGGTATTCAATCCTCGCGTGCCTCGGAGCCGCTGCGCCGTCTGCACGCGCATAGAAGGTAACCAGTAGCCAACGTGGGTCCGCTCGTGCCTCGTTTCCCGGGTTTCACGGCACCAAAAAATGTGTGGCGAAAGAAGACCAGCGTCTGGCTTCCAAAATGGTGATGGAGTCGACTAGCGAGGCAGTCAGCGCCTCCGATCCTCCCCTTCATCTTTTCCTACTGTCGCCCCCTGCCTGCGCATCTTTATTTCTCAACAGTTGCCATCCTATTGTGCAATCCAGCACAGGCCGTGTCGTCGTGGAAGGGCAGCACGGGCCTTCCACGGGCCGAGTCAGGATCGCCCACAAGGTATCTTGGAATGAGGATGTTTCCTGATGCCTTTCTCAATTTCAAGAGAACATTTATTCTGCCCCATTGGAGCCACTCAGCCAAGTCAGCATTGCGCGAAGCTTTTCCCGTGGCTCTCACTGGCGGCTCCTCCACGGATGAACAGGATCGTTGCCGGCGAACAGGAGATGCTGAGTCGATGCCAATCCCAGATGACGTGCGATGGCCTTGGATTGGAAGGCTGAAGCCAACGTCCAAGTGCAGCGTGGAGGGGCACAGCACTCACGTATTGAACATTACAAAACTCGTGTTCTGTCTAAGCAATGCAAAGCACTCTGGATGCCCACTGGCACACCGAGCAGCCTCGAGGTCACGTTCTTCAAGCGAGCTCGCCACCCGTGAAATCACACGCAAGCCACTGGCCACGTGTACATGCTTCCTTTGCAAGTTATAAGGCACTTTACAGTGAAACAGAGGGCGAGTGATGGGCCACAGCAGTAGTGATCCGGGTCGTTGCCAGTCCAGGCTCGAAGTAGGCGAAAGTCCCTTTGTTATCCGCCAACCTCCCCTGGCGCCGCCTTCTGCCACTCTGGTGCTTTTGAGAGGCACACTTGTCTGTCAAAAAGCAGCACCACGTCGACCGATGGTTCCAGAAAGGGCCTCACGAAACCTTGCTGGAAAATAGAATAAACGATGGTGTTTTAAAAAGGTGGACCTTCCTCTGATTGTCTTGCATCATTACAACAGCAGTTTATGCCTCTTTTTCATTGGGAAAAAGAGGAAGTGGGAGAGGAGGAGGAGGAGAATGGATCGCAAGAGAAGTCACACGGCAAATAAATGCACACTCAACAAGTCATAGTATCGCCAAATAGTAGATGCTCAAAGTGGCAACTAAACAGAGGGACCCAAAGTTTCAGAGCCAGTTCAGCTTCTTCAGGGGTGACAGAATGAGCCGGGAGGTGTTCCTGCCAAGACTCCGCAGAATGCCTCTTGAGGAGATTAATCCAAATGCTAAGCATGCAGGTGTTGTCAACAGATCAATGCCATGGTCACAGACCATGCAAGGTCCTGCGAGAGTGCTGTACTTGAGGTCACATTTACAGATCTCATTGTTGTGTTGCAGGGAAAAAAAAAAAAAAAAAGTCACTCAAGAGGGCGATCCTGGCAAAAAAATTTTAAGTACAAATTTTTTACTCATGCTCATAGCTTTGGCGTATTTAATTCCAAATTTGCTTTTACACTCAGGCCAATACCCCTTTCTCTACATGCCACAACATTATCACTTCCTAATATGTGCAGCAACACTTGCTAAACCACCAAGTGGGCAGGAGGGTTTCTAGCACTCGACCCTTACCATTAGTATGCACACCAGTCGCCCCCACGGACCGCCAAATATGAAGTCACCCGTCCGGTTGTAGTACCCATGGTGGCTCCTGCAAATTCTGCGAGATTACCATCCATCAGAGAAATCGTGTCCATCAGAGTAACTTTTGCCACTCCGCCCTTAGCAACATGTGGCAAACAAGAAGTTTTCTTGATTGAAAAATAACCAAGTAGCTAGGTGCTATCACCTATTATCTTGTTTTAAGAAAAAATATACAAAGCTTGTCACCTCCCCATGCAAAATTTGAGCTCGAATGAGTCAGCAGTTCGAAAAGGTGAACGTATGATGTGCTACACTCGGTTACAACTCAAGAACGGCACCACCTCATGTAGTGTATCACTCCGCCAAAGCGCTGGACCCGTGACGTCAGTGCGTGCGTGTTTTGAAAGGGGTTTGCTATGAATGCGTGATATCGTTTGCCTTGTCTCACGCAGTTTGTTTGTCGTCACTGGAGTATTATTAAGTCCAAAAAATCACGGGAACGGCTCACGTCATGTTCAAAATATTCCCAGTAACGCCCTACTTCCGCCGCGCGGAGAAACATCCGGCTACGCTGATAAGGCACAGTGGCAACTTCCGGTGCCGTTCTTAAGTTGTCACCGAGTATAGCGCTGCGACACTCCATACTGATTTATTTCTGTTAATAAAACAAACTGCGCTACAATCAAAAATGCAACCTTACCAACACTGAACTACCTGAACAAGAGTTAAGCCCGTTCTACATGGTGCATTTTTCGTCTGCGAATTCGGTGGAATGAACATTTGCACTTGCGAAGTTCACAATGCCTGGAAATGTCGTCTACATGGCCTGCGAATGTCGCGATTTTCGCATTTCAGGGGCACATTGTTTGCAGACCTAATTAAGTCTGTCACGAGCAAAACTTGTTGCGATTTTTTAAGAAAAGGTTTTATTTTACCTTTTGGGCAAGTTGTTTCGGACTGTTTTGCAGTAAATATGAGTTTATTTGCGGTGTCATACAACAATCGCCAATTATTTATCAATATAGGCACACATAGCAGAGCAGATAAACACAGCAAGCAACCCTGGGTTCTTTTGTTGTGCGCGCCTAACACACCTCAGTTTACCTCGGCCGGTTCTTCTACAGTTATTCTGTACGTGTTCCCTGCTGTGATGTCCGCCACTTGCGCGGACATCGATTTAGTATTCGATGAAAAGAGCGCGCGACAGCATATTGCCAACGCGCGTGCGTTTGTTTCGGTGCACTCGCGCTTAAGCCGCGCGTATACAAGCAACGCCATCTGGTTGCTAAGCGTGCAGATGGTGATGCTGTGGCGTTCACCTTGTTGTGTTCCTATTGGCCGCAGGTCCGGCCCCTCTACGCCGCACGAGCGGCGTTCGCGGGGCATGCTCGATCGTTCCAAACATTTGGCCCTTTGCCGCAGCAATGAAAAAAGGTCGTTTTGCCGCACGAGCGGCGCCGCATCTGCGAATTCGCAGGGAAAATCGCACCATGTAGAACAGGCTTTATAAGGACAAATGAAACCTGACTGCGCTACTGCACGGCCCGCCGACCCTGACGGCATCAGTCGGCCCAGCATTTAGTCGGCCGGCCACTAGTGGGCCATCGCAATTCATTCACTCAGTTGAAACTAAGCCACAACACGTTTGTGCCTGGAAGAATGTGTCTTTGGTTTGTTAGTTCGTAGGCAGTATCAAGCTCTAAGTCCAAGTAGCTCCACACAAGCGCACATGCGACGCTTCGCTGACTGGTACGCTAGTAGAAAAATCTAAGGCCACTTGAAGGCAGGAAAAGAGCCAGTGAAGGAATGTGCAGCGTAAAACCAAGGTGCGGGAAGCACTTTTTGTGCTGGGTGAACTAGCACAGCACCCAGCAGCCTGACCACACACATGAGATTGCCTAAGGAATGCATTCACTAGAGATGAAGTATTTGAAGGAATTAGGGGGACACTTACTGCACGAGCATTATTCAAGAAACAGTTATCTAAGCTGCTTGGAATGATAAAACTAAGTAAAAATGTAAATAGGCTATACAGTATGTACTTAATATTTCCATTCCTGACAGCGCTGGTTTGTGGTTAAGTGGTCTGGAGCATTAGGTCCATTGTTTCGCAATTACCAGTTCAAATCCCCAATAGCGCATGTTTTTAAGTTGATTTGTTTTGATGATAGGGTTTAACGCGACGATGCTACACAGGCGATGAGGCACACCGCAGTGGAGGGCTCCGGATTCATTTTTAACACCTGGGGATCTTTAACGCGTGCCGAAATCTCGAACACGTGGGCGTTTTTGCTTTTCGCCTCCATCAGAAAAGCGGCCACCGTGGCCAAGAATCGAACCTGCGTCCTTGTGCTCAGCAGTACAGTGCCATAGCCACTGAGCCACCGTGGCAGGTTTGATTTATTTTTTTTGGATATGTTTTGTCCTTGTGCTCAGCAATGCAGTGCCATAGCCACTGAGCCACCACGGCAGGTTTGATTTATTTCTTTTTGGGATATGTTTTCTGTACTGAATTCACCATTTGTGCACTGTAACGTTTATTGCTCCACGAGCAAGTTCGCAGAACGTGTGCAGGTTGACACTGACGCGCTGGCAAGTTCTCGTTGGCGTGGTGTTGCCATAAGCACCGACTGCTTGCGGGCACAGTCCCGAATCAGCCAACCCTTGTCCTGGTGCGAATACACCTCTAACGATACAGGCACAAGCCAGGCAGCCTCTAAAGGAGCGAGCGAGCGAGCGAGAGAGAGAGAGAGAGAGAGAGAGAGAGAGAGAGAGAGGAGAGAGAGAGAGAGAGAGAGAGAGAGAGAGAAAAGAGAGAGAGAGAGAGAGAGAGAGAGAGAGAGAGAGAGAGAAATAAACTTTATTTCGAGGAATATCAGCGATTATGCATCATGAAAGCGATGCTGGTGGTTAGATCACGTTGATGGCTGTCAGCGTGAACTGATCAGCGACCTCGGCAGCCCTGGCGACCAAGCGGGCCTGTAGGTCCGGGTCCGAGCTGCGCAGCGCGGCCTCGCACCGTTCCTCGGAGGGTATTTCAGGAAAGGGGTTTTTCGGGCAAGCCCAGATGATGTGGGATAGTGCATACCTGCCAACTCTTCCGAATTTTCCGTAAAATGTACGAATTTCGACCAGTCTTACGATTTTACGAATCTTGCCCGAAATTTTACGGAAAATATTTTGATTTTCGAAAAAAAAAGGGAATATCCATTAAAACAACACTGTGCCACCTTGCGCCGCCACGAAAGGGCAATACGTACTCTTGTTATCATCATCAGCAGAAGCTGCGACTTCGTCGCCTTCTCGGGGTGGGCTACACATCCATGTCTGGAATTCGCTTCCACCTCGACCAGCCTGTTTAGACCGCGTCGTTCGGGGGCTGGTTAGGACCTCCATGTTCGTGTCGCTCTTCGTATGACTGCCGCGACCAATGCACTACGACCTGTGGCATGACCGTGGTAGGTGCTTCGCAGTGCAATGACGCGAAGCCGCGACAATACTGCACCGAGTGTTTGTAAAACCGTACACGACAGAATTTGCTCCTCCTGCCTTGTTGCTCATTACTCTTCAAGACTTGTTCCGAAATTTCACTTATGGTTGTGAAAACGTGAGAGCGCTTGGCACAGAACGTTAATTCTTTTAAACTTGTAAAAAATTAGTGCCCCCCCGGACCGCGGGTTTTCGGGTTTTACGAATTTCCAAGTCACCAGATTGGCAGGTATGGATAGTGTGGCATGACCGCCACATAAGCAGCAGGCCGAAGTAGGGTACAGAGTTGGGTGGATGTGGGTCAGGACGGCGGGATTTGGAAAGGTGCCTGTCTGAAGAAGTCGCCACGTGTGAGCCTTAGAATTGTCTAAAGTTTTGTCTGCTGGAGGATAGGTCAAGCGGGAGAGGCGGTAGTGCATAGTGATGTCGTGGAAAGAGACCAGGCGATCCCGTGCAGATCGCGCCCTGTGGTAGGGATAGAGGCTGGGCCCAGCCCGGATCGCGAGTCCTCGGGCGTGTTCGTGGGCCACTTCGTTCCCTTTGAGGCCCGAATGCGCGGGCGTCCAGGTGAGAAGAACTGGTTGTTTTAGGGCCAAAACGTCAACAGTCATTGGTTGCAGTTAAACGTGATCGCTGTACAGATGGCACGACACGCCCGCAGTAGTCTTTTTACGCAGGTTGTTTCAGGATTTGCAGGGAAGGAGATGAAAAGGCAACACGAGTGCAATGGACCTCGAGGTCCACTGGCTGCCAAGCTGTCGTGATAAAGCGGAGAGCAAGCATCAGATGAACGAGGGCTTCAATTGATTTGATTGATTGTAGGGTTTTAACGCGCCGACGCAACGCAGGCGATGAGGCGCGCCGTAGTGGAGGGCTCCGGATTAATTCTGACCACCTGGGGATCTTTAACGTGCGCCAAAATCTCGTACACACGGGTGTTTTTGCTTTTCGCCTCCATCAGAAAGCGGCCGCCGCGGCCGGGAATCGAACCCGCGACCTCGTGCGAGGGCTTCAATTGAACTGGCCGAGAATGCAGCGCGTGTCACCGCTTTGCTGCCAGAGGTGAAGCTAATGAAGGGCGTCGTCCGCCATGCCTGAAGAAGAGGTTCCAACAGCGAGTACACTACACGAGAGTGGCAAGGGGAGGGGGGAAGGTGTGTTGTCCCTGAGTTATCTCAGAAGTGACAGTGGGTCCATTGCGGTTTATTGTCGGGCAGGGCCCGACAAGGCGAAATGGCCATAGTGGTCCGTTGTCTGGCTATGCCAGACATGGGTGTTCAAGGTCAAATTTCGCAATGTTTCTCATTGCGTTGTGCCCACATTCTTTGTATACATGATGTGCCAATTCTTAACTCTTTCGTGACCACACCAGTAGCCCTCATTCACGGGTGAACGGTGATTTTCAAACAACCTGCAAAAGCTAAAAACAGCGCTATTCAGACAACTGACGCCATCTAGCGTGTTCTTAGGAAACCCCTTTCAGTTTCATGGCCACTTTTTTACATTTCACGTGGGCAGACGGCGTTGCAAGTGAAATTTGAATCCAAGGTAGAGGCTAGTTGGGCAAAAATGACGTCCTGCTTTGCTGCATGCCCAGCAAATGCAGACAGCAGTTTCAGGAACTTCGGCCACTGCTGCTGTCGATTTTTTTTTACCCCAGCAACAGCGACTCCAGCAACTACCATATTTACACAATTGTAGGTAAACCCTTTTTTTTTCAAATTTGACAATCCAATGTTGGGGGGTCGACATAGAATCGAAATCGAACCGTGTACCACTAGTAACGACAAGAGAAACGAGAAATCGGGGGTGCTATGAGGTGGAGACAGCTTTGCACCCTTGTTTCCATGGTTATGGTCGAAGCGTAGCGTATTAAGGGGGGACACTGGTCTTGAGGACCGAAAATTTGCCAAAAAATCAATTTTCTGTATTAATTTTATTTGCAGTCTACAGGTCCCAAAGAATGTACCTGCAAAATATCTTAGCTGTATCATAAGTATTCACAAAGCTGTCGCTTTTTGAAGTCGCCTAAATGACCGTTTTTGCCTATGTTTGCAAACTTTATGCCCTGTTTTCTCAGAACCAATTTTTTTCCCACATGGTCAGCTGTCGGGTACAATATCTTGGGATGTACTGGTTCAATTTACATCATTTTTGCTGCATTCGAAAGCTTATGAAGTGAACAGTGCAATAAAACCACAAAAGTACAGAATTTCCTTTTGCTGGCACAAGATTTTATGCAGTTAGTTTTACAAAAACATTGTAAATTGATGACCTGACATTTAAGAATTTTACAGCGTTTGCAGAAACCATGCTAAAATTACTGCAGGGGTATAGTTGCACTCCCTGGTCCTTGTAGAGCACAAAGGGATGAAAGCTATTCGAGTATTTCATAGGTAGATAACGAAAAAATTGCCCGAAACGGAGTGACATAACATGTTGCACAACACTAAACTTACACCCCATAGACAAAAACTGACTGCATATTTGTGCTCAGGATGTTGAAATACACCCAATGTGTAAATCTCAAGCACATAGGTTAAAAAATAACAAAAATGTCTTCAAGACCAGTGTCCCCCCTTAATTTACCATTGCAACATTCTGGCATCAATAAAGGTGATGCCGACTTTGAAAGTTGGGGTTCCCGATCTGTGCCCTTTGTCCACCGTACTCGGAGTGACTGACCTCCTACGATTGCATTCGTTAGTGTACTGATGTGATGTGATTGTGACTATGTTAGTGCCGTGCATTGAATCAACTCATTTTATTTATTAGAGACGAACAAAACGCTTCTTGAATGCGAGTGACTGCCTCACGAATTAAATAAAATCGCGCGCGGCCGCTTCAGTCAGCCACCATGTTTGTTTTGGTATCGCATGGCAGTGTCCACTGCCAGTTGCTTCAATGGTTGTCATCTCGCAGCAAATGTGTTCTCATAATAAAGTGTCCCGCTCAACCCACAGCGCTTGGTTATTCCGCGTGCTTATACAAACGTTTTTTTTTTTTAACATCTACCGCGCGCTCCACAAGTGTACGGCTCTTGAGGGAGCATCGATCACTGATGGAAGAGTCACCGTATGGGGGGTATGGTAAGTTACCGGAAGAGTTTCACTCTGTGATATGATTTTGTAAGCGGCACGCACATTTTTTTTTTTTAGATTCAATTTTGAGGGGCACCCAAGAGTCGACTTACAATTGTGTAAATACAGTGTGTGGATTCTTCAGATTTTAGTTCTGATGACTCCTCCATTAACAGCCTCGGACTTCGACAAAAGCTGCCAGGGAAGGTTCGTTTTTGACTTCACGCTGTATTTAAAAACAAAACGTGCCTAAATATCTGTTGACGGCGGCGGCATTACATTTATGTGTAGGGTATGGACAACGTGCAATGGGGATATTTTGCCAAATGCACTGCGCCATATCGCATTATCACCTTCAAGATAGCCTGGCGCTGGTGTAAAATTAGCGCTGCGAACTGATGCGCGCAGCTTCCCAAGCGCGCCAGTTCTTTTTTCTTGCTTTTTACCACTAAAGTGATAATGATTTCGTGTCAGAACGCAAACAGGTATGCTTGGATGCATAATTAAGACACACCGACTGACTCTTGAGTGGCTTTGCAGAGTGGCACACCTGTCAGGGCCGCTGGGTTCGTAGGCCCGCAAAAATCCAGAACTTGGTGTACAGCGTTGATGTATATATTGAATCATAGCTTAGGGACGTAGAAACATTTTGTACATGCTACGCTCGTTACAGTGGATCCGGCAACAACGGACTTCCGTTTACAACAGACCATTTCTGTTGGTTTGTTTGGTCCCCATGCATTTTAAGTGGAGTCCACTCCGCTCATAACAGACCCGGCTATAGCGGACTATCGGCTACAACAGACTAAATTTTATGTGAAAATTGTTTTGACTGAATGCTTACAGCGGACTTCCACAGTGCCGGCACCCGATATGCTTTTTTCTTTGTTTATTTTGGCAAGGAGACTCATGTCTGGCAACATTGTCAGCAGCCGGGCCGTTGGCGCAGCCAAGCCAAGCCAGTGCCGCTGCCCCCCCCCCACCTTTTGTGCGACCAGCAGCATAAGCGGCAGGCTAGCAGATTTCACTGACGGATAAACTAAGCATGATTAACGCTGTTGAGCACGACGAAAAACAGGCCGACATCGCCAAAAGTACAGGCCTATCTAAGCAAACAGTCCGTTCGACCATCAAGAAGAAGGCCGCTGCCTAGAACAACAGCGCTTTCGAATACGTAAAGTGACGCACTTGGAGT
This sequence comes from Haemaphysalis longicornis, assembly GCA_013339765.2. NCBI lineage: Eukaryota > Metazoa > Arthropoda > Arachnida > Ixodida > Ixodidae > Haemaphysalis > Haemaphysalis longicornis. Next base: position 122,465,400 of record CM023448.1, on the reverse strand, counting down.
CGAGTCTGCCCTCCATCTTCACAGATTTTTTATGTAATAAAGAACTCAGGTTCAGTGAAGCTCGGCATTTATTATTCCCACGCATGCATCGTTCGCGTTCCGTCCGGTGAAAAAGGTAAGAAATTCCTAAAGTAGGAGGTTGGCTCCCATCCATTGTGTGCAATTTGCCGCTGGCCGTGCAGTCCAACTGGTAGAACTTTCGACATTTACAGCTGTCCACCAGATTATTTCGTATCAGCTGCTTTAATGCCCAAACATGCGGAAGCTGCCTTGGGGAACGTCAAGCAGAGCATCCGATTTGCTTGACGAACGGTGCCTCGTCACGAAGGGTTTTAAAAGAGCCAAGCTAATTCTGCTGGCTTTGACTGATTTTATAGCGGGTTAGTAATTGCTCCTTGTCATATTCTTGCTTTCTTTGCTCACGCACTCGACTGCATGTGCTAGGCCTTTTCCAAGTGCTGGTGCTAAGCTTTGGAAACAGGGTTTTTAGGCGATTCTTTACCCCGCGTGAACGCTGTGCAGAGGTGCTGCAGGCACCTAGAAAGAACAGTGTCTGTAGCAGAGGTCGGCAAACTCACTCATGAGTCCACTCACTCAGACTCATTTGGACTCAACTCACGCGTGAGTTTGAGTTTGAGTTTGAGCGCGAGGCTAGTGTGGGCATGGTGAGTTTGAGCTTGAGCGAGTTTGAGCCGAGTGATCACGGCTGAGTTTGAGTCCCATTGAGTTTGAGTCCATTTTGAGTTCTGAGTACACTTTGAGTCCATTTTGAGTTCTGAGTACATTTTGAGTTTGAGTCCATTTTGAGTTCTGAGTACATTTTGAGTTTGAGTCCATTTTGAGTTCTGAGTACAATTGTGAGTTTGAGTCATTTTGATTTCTGAGTACATTTTGAGATTTTGAGTCCATTTTGAGTTCTGAGTACACTTTGAGTTTGAGTCCATTTGATTTCTGAGTACATTTTGAGTTCTGAGTACATTTTGAGTTTGAGTCCATTTTGAGTTTGAGTTCATTTTGAGTTCTGAGTACAATTTGAGTTCTGAGTACATTTTGAGTTTGAGTCCATTTTGAGTTTGAGTCCATTTTGAGTTTGAGTCCATTTTGAGTTTGAGTACATTTTGAGTTTGAGTACATTTTGAGTTCTGAGTACATTTTGAGTTTGAGCACATTTTGAGTTTGATTACATATTGAGTTTTGAGTACATTTTGAGTTCTGAGTAAATAGGAGTTTTAAGTCCGTTTGGAGTTTGAGTACATACGAGTAGCCTAGCAGGCAGCTATGGTTGGCTGTTAAGTTTCATGCGTCACTGTGGGCTCGGAATTCAAGTTACCTGCGGGTATGGCACCAATCGCGATCTGCATGATCGGTTGGGAGGGAGGTGGTGTCTGATTTTTTTTAGTTTCTTGTTGAATTTTTATGGCCATAAGCACTTGCTGTATACCTAATTTTCGCGGCTGGGCGCGTGAGTGATAATTCACTGGTGAGGTCATAAAAAAGGTTTGTCTTAACTTTCCTCCTGACGGATCCACTAAGAGCGTGGGAAAGGGTGGTGGGAAAGCACCACGGCGGCGCTGGCGTGGCTGGTTGTTCGCCTGTGACTGGTTAACGGCGGTGTATAACGTAGGGGTCACAAGGAAGAAGGTGAGAGCCGGGGGGAAATGGGGGCGGGGGCTGTCCTTTCTACTGTTTCAAATGAATTAGCTGAAATTGAACTGGGCAGCACCCCCCCTTAGAGACAGAATAATGACCACATTAGATTGGGTGAAAAAGTGAAACTGATTGAGGCTAAGGCGGTGTAAGGTAATCAAATGAAAGGTCCGGATTAACGGAATGTCACTGGGGTAAATAAAAAAAATGCTTCCTGATTGTAGTCATCGGGCAGTCATAATGAGTCATAGATTGGGTTAAAATTCAAAATGACGCTGCGAGGGCATGTGGGGAATCAAATTCAAGGTCTCGATGTGGGGAATCATTCGGGACGAACATGAGATATGGATATATCATGACGTAGTCATGGTAAATCAAAGATTCGGTTAAAATTCAGGTTCATGACGCTAGGGCGTATCAAATTAAAGGTCTCGATGAGGGTAATCACGTGCTTCCTGATTATTATCATGACATAGTCAAAATGGGTCATAAATTAGGTTAAAATTCACAATGATGCCACTGGGTGTCCGGGGTATCAAATTGAAGGTTCCGATAAGGAAAATCACGTGGGACAAAAATGTGGTAGGGCTATATCATGAGATAGTCATGGTTAGTCATTGATTGGTTTAACGTTCAAATTGATTCCGCTAGGATGTGATGGGTATCAAATCAATGGTCTTGATGAGCCGAATCACGTGGGAGAAATACAAAAATGCTTCCTGGTTATAACCATTAGATTGTCATGGCGAGTCTTATATTGTGGTAAAATTCGAAGTGACCCCGCTAGGGAGTGTAGGGTATCAAATTTACGGTCTTGAAGAGGGGAATCACGTGGTACAAATAAAAAAAAGGCTTCGTAGTTCGAATCATGAGATGGTCATTATGAGTCATAGATGGGGTTAAATTCAAGGTGAGGCCGCTGAAGCATGTGGGGCGTCAAATTGAAGGTTCCAGTTAGGGGAATCATGTCGGACACCTAAATAATGCGTCCTGGTTACAGTCATGAGTCATGGTTAGTTTGACTGGTATGAATTCCATATGACCCTGCTAGGGTGTGTGGGGTATCAAATTAAAGGTCTCGTCGAGGGGGTCACGTGGGACAAATATGAAAATGCTTTCTGGTTATAATTATGAGGATATCGCAAAAGGTACACATTCACACTCTCACTCACACTCTCATGCTCACTCTCACTCACACTCCCACTCACACTCACTCCCACTCTCACTCACTCACACTCTCACTCAGTCACACTCACACTCTCAAACTCTCACTCTCTGACTGTCTCAATCTTTGTGAGGCCATGTGAGTTCTGAATTCATTTTGAGTTCTGAGTTCATTTTGTGTTTTGAGTACATTTTGAGTCCATTTGAGTTTGAGTACATTTTGAGTTTGAGTACATTTTGAGTTTGAGTACATTTTGAGTTTGAGTACATTTGAGGTTGAGTACATTTGAGTATTGAGTTCACTTTGAGTTTGAGTACAATTTTGAGTTTTGAGTTCATTTTGAGTTTGAGTACATTTTGAGTTTTGAGTCCATTTTGAGTTTGAGTTTCACTTTGAGTTTGAGTACATTTTGGTTTGAGTCCATTTGAGTTTTGAGTTCATTTTGGAGTTGAGTACATTTTGAGTTTTGAGTCCATTTTGAGTTTGAGGTACACTTTGAGTTTGAGTAACATTTTGAGTTTTGAGTTAACATTTGAGGTGTGAGTTCACATTATGAGTTTGAGTACATTTTGAGTTGAGTACCTTTGAGTTTGATTACATTTGTGAGTTTGAGTACATTTTGAGTTCTGAGTACATTTTGAGTTTTGAGTCCGAGTAAGTTCTGAGTTTGAGCTCAAGTGTGAGTTTGGAGTTTGAGTGAGCGCAGATGTGGCTGCTTCAGCATGAGTCTGAGTTCGAGTGAGTGGTGATTCGAAAAAAAAAAATTGTGAGTGATTTTGAGTGAGCCGCGCCAACTTTGCCGAGTAATGGTCTGTAGCATGTATGTGCAGCACTGGTCAAAGTTCGCACTCTTATGCTTGCATACCTCCTCCCCCAGGAGTTTATGCAGAATTTCGATTTTGTGGGGGGTGTCGGTGGGATGTTTGGGGGGGGGGTGTTGTATAAATCCCTAGGCAGGGTGCTTGTGGTTGTGGAATCTTTTTGGGGGGGTGTCGAAGTCCTTCTGGGGGGGTGTTAGGGGGGTGTGCATAAATCCCCCACCCCCAACCCCGGTCGGATACTGCATACTTTGGCTACAGTGGACGTTTTTTTCCGGATTAAGAGGGTCCGTTGTAACGAGCGTAGACTGTATATCCCAAAATTCCTAAAATAATTTTTTGGCTCAGTAAAACGCCTATTTGTGTTTCGGGTATACTTTTTCTTTGCATTTTTGTTTCGTTGAATTTCATGCATAGCAATGCTAAAATTGTCCAGTAGCTCAAGAGAAAAAAAAAAAAGTTTTCTGGAAGCACTCAAAATCGGCCATATTTCCAGGGTCACGAAAGAGTTAAGGGATACGTTGTTGAAGTTCTTCTGGCACTAGGGTGCAGCACTATGCTTTCTGGATTCCAGAGCGTGTTCACATGTGCGCTGTTCGCCAAGAAACATGGCATCGCGTGCTTTCTACGGTGGTGCCCTTAGTAAAAGTGATAAAGACTTCAGCGAAGAAGAGAACTGCGTGCCTCAATCAGCTAGTGATGATTCGACAGAAGCGAATGACGAAGACCACGACGCCGGTGAAGAGAGCCCTGTGCGGATCCTTACTCTGCGACGTAAGCATTTTGTCGAAAGACAACGAAATGGTGGTGAAAGCCTTTTTTTCTGCCATCTAGAGGTTTCCATTCTCAATAGTTTCATTTAGAGGCGCACACAGCTGCAGAACCCTGGCGAAGAAGAGGAGGGAACCTGTAGCATCGCTGCATCCTCATCCAACGCGCTGGTGGGTGATCTGAGGGCTCGAGCAAAACAGCGAGGCCCGTTTGCACGTATGGAGTGCAAGGAAAGGCTAAACGGGACGCGCCATTTAATCTACAAGCTCCCAGGCCAAAGCAGCAAGGACTGTGCTGTCTGTAGCGATAGAAAAACAAAGTTCCGAAGGAAACTTTTTCCGCAAAATCTGCCGTAACAACCCTGGCCAGCACCCACGAGAATGCTTCAAGCGGTTTCACGCACTGCTCAAATATCGGCAAAAGAGTTGCAAGCAGAATGCAAGAGAAAAAAATTAATATCCTGCGAGTTTTGCTTGCACAGTTTGCGTTTTTCTTTGTGGCGCCAGAAAGTGGCAAAATAGCTGCGGACCAGAATGACCAAAAAGTGGGTGAAAGTTCCGATCTGCAAAGGGTTTAACGTTAATTGTGTTTCTTTTTCTAAGGCCTGACAGGCGCACACATCCTTGTCAGCATCAATTTTTTTATTGTCGATTTTCTCAATAAAATTTAGGCGCAGTTGTGGCACACATTTTTCCAAAAATGGCTCGAATTAAGTTGGCACACTGTGGAACAACAGTGATACCCTATGTTTTCCTCACGCTAGTCGTTCAACGCAACTAGCGGCTTCCTTTCCTGCCGCACTTTCTTTCCAACCTTTTACCGTTCACTGTAAGCTAAGAAGGCCAACTCACCATCATTCCCATCACTTTCCTCATCAGGAATCTCGATGACTTCAGGCACCGAGCTACCTGTAGCGTTAATTCCAGGTGAGACAGGCATCTCTATTTCTGCGGAAAAAAAAAAAAATTGCCGGCTGTACAGCGGCAACCAGTCGACCTGTTCGGACGTGCTTTTCTGGTGCTCCAACAACAGCGTGTTTCTACAGTGAAGGACAGCGAAATGGCAGAGACAGCGGAGGACAGCCGAAGCTGAGTATTTACCTGCATGGTTTCTTTCTCGTTGTGTCAGGGTTTCAGCCGAGATGACGCGTAGAAAGCTGGTACAGTGTGGTAGCTGTCCGCGGCACGTAGACGCAGAGGAGTTTCAGTGGGATGGCGGCGAGGCAGACGAAGGGGCAGGTACGTGTCGGTTATGCGTAGTGGTGTCGCGGCTAGAACGCGTAGAAGCGGATAACTCGGGGTTAGCTAAGCGGGTTGCAGAACTGGAGACAGCGCTAAGTAACGAACGCGATGAACGGAGGGACGTTGAGGGAAAGTTAGAAGCAGCTGAGAGGAAGCTAGAAAGGAGCGTCATTTCGCCAACAAATGACGACCACCTCGGCCCATGCAGCGAAGCGGAGGCATGCACTGAGGTGACACCGGGGGTGGAAGCAACGAAAGGCAACAGCTACTCCCACGTGCTGCAAGATAGGACAGCAAAACCAGTCGATAACCCGGGTACTAGTAAAGAGCGGCACGTGGCAGATGATAGCGTGGTAATCATTGCGGGTGACTCTAACATGAAGAGGAGCAGTGCTGCCTCAGTAGAAAGGGTAAAGGGGGATAAGCGGGTGAAGGTGTGTGTTTCCCAGGTCAAACGATGCAGACGGTGATGACTGGAGCGAAGGGGCAGCTGGCCTTGTCTAGTAAAGCTAGAAACCTTGTGGTGATTGCCACGGGGCTTAACGATGTTCTAAAGGGAGAGGAGGGAAAACTTGGCCAGGAGATAGCGAAGGGGGTAAAGGACCTGCGGGCAGTGGCCCCAAATGTGCTCATTGCAGTCTGCACCGTGCCGGAGGTGATGGAGCAGGGCATGCACACCGAACGGGCAGTACTCGCTGCTAACAGCGAGATCGCGAGGTGCGGCAGGGAACTTGGGTTTGAAGTGATAGACGTGAACAGGGTAGTGGGCAGCATCAGCCAAAGGCAAGCTTTTCAGTGGGACGGGATTCACTTCAGCCCCAGGCTAGGAAACAAGGTGGGGTGGCGCTTAGGTGGGAGAGTGGGAGCTTTTCAAGGGGGCCCCGCGCAGCTAAGGAAGGCAAACTAGGAGACAAAGGGGAAGCAAGAGACACATGCACACTCAACGCTGGGAGGCAGCCAGGCCTAGAGCTAAACGGAGAACCTACGGACATAACTGAGAGCATTGACAGAAGCCATTTAAGTGGAAACAATGGAGCAAACAATTCTGTAAAAGACAAAAACAGACCCCGTAAGCGGAAAGGAAAAAACAAATGCAATAAATATTTAATCAGCTACATAAATATGCAGGGAGGCAGAAAGCCTGATAAGTGGGTGGAAATTCAAAAGCAACTTGAACGGGAAGGAATAGACGTGTACGCTTTAGCCGAGACTCACCTCCGGGACCTAGAAGCCCCACCTATCATAGACAATTATGTCTGGGAAGGTTGCAACAGGACCACAGGAATGAAGAAAGGGGGAGGTGTTGGCATGCTCATTAAACAAGGGACCGACTGGCAGAGAGTGCATGAAAGTTGTAAAGAGCACCTATGGGTTAGAGGCACCATAGAGGGGAAAAATACATGGTTAGGAGTGGTGTATCTGTGGACCGGAAGTAGTGCTAGGGAGGAAAATGAGGAAATGGTAAACTGTTTGAGAAGAAATATAAACGAGTTCAAAGATTCGGGCGAAATAATCATAGTTGGAGATATGAATGCCCACATAGAAGGTTTGGATGGATACACAGACCACAACGGTTCTCTAGTGATAGATCTATGTCAGGAAAACCGGCTTGTAATAGTAAACACGGAAAACAAGTGTGACGGACAAATAACGTGGGAAAGCGGTAACAGACAGTCTAGCATAGACTACAGTTTAGTATCCGAGACAGTATACGGAAGACTGCGGGAAATGAAAATACTAGATGAAAATGGAACAGACAGCTTAGGAAGCGACCACAAGCGGTTTAGCTTGCACTTTGGAGGCGAAACCCGGACAAATGCAGAAATAGGTAGAATAGGAGGAAATAATTTGAATAATGAGCAGTTAAAGATCATCGCTGATAGATTGGAAGATGAAATCAAGAAATACCCAGGCAAAAATTTGGATTACGACGAAATGATTGCGTTCATAAAGGGTAAGATGAATGAAGCAAAGGAACGAAACCGATGGAAAGGGAAGAGAAAGCCGAGAAGCTGGTGGAATAAGGAAATAAAAGAGGCTATTGACCAGCGAAAAAAGGCGCCGAGAGAACATAGAGAAGCAAAAAGAACTGGTATGGAACCGGAGGTAGTGAAGGAGAAGTGGGATATCTACCGTGGGAAAAAACTAGAAGTGCAGAAAATGGTGCAAGCAAAGATCAAGCAGAAAAGCGAACAATGGATGGCAGAAATAAGGAAGAAGGACAAAAGCGCATCCAAGAAATTTTGGAACCATGTAAAATCACTAAGCTCAAAAAACGATAACCATCAAAAATTCCTGATTGATGAGGAGGGGGAACATTTAGAAGGAGAGCACGCGTTGGCGCATATTCATCGAGTGAAGTTTAGGACAATAGTGGTAGGGAAACCTGCACCGATAACATCAGTGCCACAGAAGACTGCGGAAAGGGAAATAAGTTTGAGCAACCTTGATTGGAAAAAAGCAGAGCAAAAGGTTTCCCCCCAGAGTGCAGTGGGCCCGGACGGAATACCAATGCAACTGATAAACCTACTTGGACCTAAAAGTAAGGAATCGTTTATGAGGGCAATAGATAAGGTGATAGAAACCAAACAAATACCAGAGGACTAGTTAGAAAGTAGGATGAATTTAATATATAAAGGCAGAGGAGACAAAGCCAGTATTGATTCATACAGACCACTCACAGTAACGTCAGTGGTGTATAGATTCGTAATGCAGGCGATAAAATCAGAAATACAAGCATGGATGGAAGAAAATGAAATACTTGGGGAACTGCAGAATGGATTTAGTAGACAAGACAGGCGACTGGATGACAATCTGTTCGTGATAACGCAATGCATTGAAATTGCGAAAGCACAGAATAGACCACTATGGATTACGTTCTTGGACATTAAAGGGGCATATGACAACGTAAACAGAGAACGGCTGTGGAGAATGCTGAAACTCCAGGGATTAGATGACGAGTTAGTACAGTTCTTTATAGCAATCTATAAAGACAATAGAGTGCACCTTACTTGGGAAGGACAGAAATGCGCCCAGCAGGTCACCATCCATCGGGGACTGAAACAGGGTTGCCCTTTGAGCCCAATACTGTTCATTCTTTACATGGCAGGGTTAGAAAAGAAACTGGAAGAAAGTCAAGTAGGGTTTAGCCTAACCCATATGCTGCAAGGCGAAGTGGTACAACAGCATATTCCGGGAATGTTATACGCAGACGACATTGTTCTTTTAGCTGATAACCAAACCAATATGCAGCGGCTAATAAATATCAGCGGCCAGGATGCCACTGACCTCGGGTTAAATTTCAGTGCAGAAAAATCAGGAATAATGGTTTTCAATGACGCTACCAATGACGTAGTGTCTATCCAGCAAGGCGAATTACCTAGAGTGAAGGAATATAAATATTTGGGAGTGTGGATAAACAAAGGGGATAACTACTTAAGTACTCACGAGGAGCAACTTAAGGTTAAGGGAAAGCGAAATGCAGCTATAATGAAGCATAGAGCTCTGTGGGGGTATAACAAATATGAAGTAGTAAGAGGAATGTGGAAAGGAGTAATGGTTCCGGGTCTCACGTTTGCGAATGCTGTACTCTGCTTAAAATCAGACGTTCTATCAGGCCTTGAAGTAAACCAGAGAACGGTAGGACGTTTGGCCTTAGGCGCGCATGGAAAAACAACTAACGAAGCAGTTCAGGGAGATATGGGCTGGGCGTCGTTTGAAGTTAGAGAAGCTCAGAGTAAAATATGCTTTGAGATGAGGTTGAGGGCAATGGATCAACGAAGGTGGGCAGCTAAGGTTTTTAGGTACCTATACTTGAAAAGCGTGGACACACAAAGACTAGAAGGCTAACGATGAAATACGGAAAGAACAGTGGAGAATCCAAAACAGCCAAGGTGACCAAAAAAGAGGCAAGGCAGATTGAAACGAATAAATGGAGGGAAAAAATGGAAGCTAAAACGTCGTTAGAGATGTACAGGGCTGAGAAAATGAACATCAGAAAGGAAAATTTCTACGATAATTCCCAGGGCAGTGCTTTGCTTTTTGAGGCTAGAGCAGGTTGTCTTCGAACTAAGAGTTTTGTGGGGAAGTATTCACAAAATGACGGGGTATGTGTGGTCTGCGAAAAAGAAACAGAAACTATGCGGCACATAGTGTTAGAATGTGAGGGTATCCATCCAAATCTACATGAAGGGAATATGGGGCTTCCAGAAGCCCTAGGATTTAAGGGTATCAGAGAGGAAGTTAACTTCAAGGCTGTCGAGGGGACGAAAAGAAGATTAGAATGCTGGTGGACGAAAAGCAGAGAGGGGAATATTGCCTAGGACAGTTACCACCTGTAACAGGGAAAAGAAAGTATTTCGGGCCTAATAAGCTTTAGTGCCTGCCCTAAGCAGCGCTAGTATTAAACCAAGAGTGTAAAACATGGTTATATTAGTCCTTTTTGGTAAGATGACATGTCATCACCCCGCTTCAAAGGGGAAACCAATAGCAATCATCATCATCATGTAAAACAAAAAGGAAAACAGCCAACATACCTGAATCGAGCTCAGTCGCTGAATCACAGACAGAATCCTGTCGCAGCTGAATCAGACAGAACTATTATGCTGAACTCTGACTCTGTCCGATCACCACCTGCAAAAGAAAGGCCCCAATGGGGTGCAAGTTTTGAAGCCCTTGCAAGTATACCGTTTACTAATCCTATTCTTAGTTAACTCCTTCACTGACACCTGTAATTTTATGCCCAGCGGCATAACGGACATTGCTTTGGATTTAAATTATTACCACACAACTGGCAATAGCCACCTTAGGGTGCCACCACTATACTCTGGTACAACTTAAGAATGACAACAGAAGTTGCTTCTGCTCCTCATCACCGCAGCCGGGTGTTCCTCCGTGTGCCGCAAAGAGTGCCTCACTGCAATAATTTTGCACGCGATCTTCTTTTGGCCGCAATCATTGACGAGTTGTTTTTACATCATTTGGGGACTAAATGGTGTCTTTAGTAATGTCAAACCACCAGAATTCTTCCAGAAAAGCATCCAAAATTGTAAAATTTAAAATACAGGTTGGGCTTCACTGCAACGCACAGGCACCACGCGTGCTAGCATGTTTTTAAATCTCGCAAATTGTAGCGAGCAAATCAATTTCTTTTTTACAGGATGGGTTTTTGGAATGTGTACCTACAAAATGTATATTATAGATTTTTCTTAGTACTGGTGGTTTGCTACATACAACTTGCTTTTGTCTAATTTCTTCGACGGCTGGACAAAAATTTTGAATTTGATCATTTTTTTTCGAATCATTTATGAAACAATTATTAAAACTTGTGTCGTTAGAAAGGATATTGAATCATCTGCATTATATATCACTGTACTTTGTGCCTAACCAATATGTTTAGCGCAGAAACAATGTTATCTTAGACCCCTTAAAAACGGCCAATTTTCCGCGGTAACGAAGAAGTTAAAGGGTCCCTGACAGGCGTTTTTGAGCACACTAAATGAACTAGCGCAATTGTTAGATTGGGTCGTCAACGTCATCTGTGCCAAGTATTACTCTTTTACGCGCAGCGGAAAGCTCACACTTTTGTTGCAAAGTTTTGTCGCCCTTTCTCACCCTTCCCTGGTGTTTTTGGACGCCGCCCATCTTCACATGTCAACGTCATCGATTCCCAGGTGTTGTGTCATGAGCTAGACAATCCTGCTATTGGGCGGATTTTTCACGCACTTCCGGCAAAGAGATGTGTCGTCTGCTCAGCGTCAGCTCGCTGGCTGATCTGCCAGCGGGGTGCCGGAGTGCCTGGATATTTCACGACTATCCAAACAAGTGTAAACAAACGCTTAACCGTTTGTATTGAATGCAACACGGCCATAACACGACATGGATATTCACTTACCTGAGTACGTTCCATAAAGAAAGCGTTGAAGCTCCGTCGCACTTCTTTCGTGCAATCGCAGAGAACGTCCTGAGCCGAATGCCTGCAATTGATGCATACATTTGATTCAACTTCAAAACAATACAGAGATGCGTTTCGAACGAACACGTCACAACATGCGTCGCAAGTCTGAACTGCAATTGGCAGATGATGGGTTGCCTCCTGCCTGTCGTAAATTCGGCACTCACGTCGCGTGCGGTTTGCGGGGACGAACAGCCAGTCACTTAAAGGAGGCATGAAGAGAAAACACAAGTTTGGTTCATTCGAAAGGTTGCCTCGTTAGAACCATAACGACACCACTTATAGCGCAAACTTCGCTCAAATAAGCTACATAATTAGGAAAAAAGGAAATGACCATGCGAACCACCAGCTCATTTTCCGCAACAGAACCTATGTCACTCGAGAATGCTCTGCGATTGGCGGAGGCCGGCAAAAGCAAACATATGTTAGGCAGGGCTTACAGTTTGCATAGCGAGCTATATGCCCGTGAAACATACTGCACATTCTTTTTATGACAAAGAACGGTGGAGTAAACGGTTTTGAAGTTCCGAACGAACACGCAAGCGTGTGCGCCAATGCGTTACGAAACTACCGCCGGCCGAGCTCGGACATCTCGCCGTCGCGCAGACGAATTTTCGGGTTCGAGGCTCTTAGGGGCCAACGAACCGTTCCAGCACGTACAGCCGCGACCTTGCTTGGTATCGTAATCCCTTCACAGGAGGTTGGCCGTCATATCGCCAACCAGCAAAGGTAAAAATAGAAACGAGGGGAATAAGGAACAGCAAGAAGCGACGAGATAGTGCCAGTCGTCGCATAAGTTTCGGAATGGTGTTGGCTTGCTGCTATTGTTAGGAGCTCGTTTCCAGTTTACAACCACTGAAAACTTCAATTTGTTCGAAGTACTTTACAATGAAATTTCGTGCTGCGTTTTGAAATGCCCATGTAGTACGGGCAAATCGTCAAGGAGTGCGACATCCGGTGAGGAGATCTCCCTTTCATGTGGCTGCCCAACGACGAACCTCGGCGAGCAAGGGCCTAGTTTGTGAAACTTCGCAAACACGGCAGGAGAAAGAGAGCTAAAGGAAGTACGAGTGTGCTCGCTTCATTTCCGACGAAGTGATTACGGCAGGGACCCTTACATTAGCTCACTCCTGGGACATGCTGGCGCACGTCGCCGACTTCGTCATATTGCCGTCAAAGCGCTCTGACCTTGGGGGAAAACAATGCCGTACACACCGCGCATTGACGCTCGTATCTTTCTGGTCGGAGCGAGAGCTCGCCTGGCGAACGGCTTTCCATACACGACACCGGCCAACTGGCATAAGCGATACTGCTACTGAAATTGACACTATTATTAACCGTAATAAAAATACGGCACATACGTACCAGTCTGTATTCGTCCGTCGCGACGGGGCTGACGAGGCAGCGGTGCCGACGGCAGGGCGTTCGTCTGTTGTGCACCGTCCACCGCGTATCCCACAACTCGTGCCGCTCGTGCACTTAGAAGCATTGAGCGTTCAAGTGGTGTGAGGTTGTTAAATGCAAGCCCTAGCTCCTCGGCGAGAGTTTTGTTCTCTGGATCAGGCCATTCCATGACTAGGGCTGCGGGTGCACTAGGTTTTACTAGTATTTTTAAAATGGCCACCGTCTCGGTTTCGGCACGAGTTTCGGTTCCTGTCTGACTCCCGCGTGTGGGTGCTATATGGAGTCGACATACTAAGTATCTGTTTCATGGACCGGCTCGTATGACGCCATTGTTCACGTCACCAAATGTGCAATTTTAGCGGGAGATTAAAATTTTGGCTTAAATTGCCTTATTTCTCAGTGAATAAAGCATCATTTGCTTCCGGGAAAGCGCTTGGGGTACTATGAAACACCTAATCTTTCGAATAAAACAAACTTTTGTTTTCTCTTCATGGCTCCTTTAACTCTGGCGCACAAGCCGAGGAGGCTTTTAGCCATGCACACTGCACATACCCCAGGCGAGGTTGAGCCGTACGTCGCTTGAGAAAGATAATCCAGACCATGGGAAGCACTATCCACCCGCAGACGTCGCCTTTCATCGCAAAATGAACACGTCCACAACACACACACCATCGCCTCCTGTATTTTTACAATGCCAAACGCATCGCGCACTCCCCAATGGGAGTGAGTGGTACGCCTGCAGTGCCCACACGTCGCAAGGCGGGGCCCCGAGCTGAACCGGGATCACGCAACTGTAACTGACTTCAAGAGCGGTTTGTGCCTTGTTGCCAAGGCAACCGAAGTTTGAGATTGCCAAAGCAATGGCGCTCGCGCTAGTGCTGGAAAGCTCAGAGCCGCGTCGGAGCATGTTTAGCCAACGTTGCCGCTCGCCACCCCGCACCGCCCCAAGCTGAACTGGTCACATGATTGAAGCGCTTGGAAGGTTACCGATTCTAGGTCACTGTAGTTTCTGATTGGGGTAGAGTGGCCAGAGTAGAAGGAGAGCGCTTGGTTGGCCGGTCCAGGCTGATGCATTTGGCGTTGTAAAAATACAGGAGACGATGCACACACCACGGCCCCTTGATCAAGCGCACGCAAGGTGCGAGGTGCGCTTGATCGAGGGGCCGTGCACACACACACCCAGCCACGGAACAGACCCAGCTTCGGTCGCTGGCTTGGCTTAGCTGCAAGCTTCGTTCGGGCAGTCAACGATGTTACGGCGATACAGATCTGTGTGAGGGCGACGTGCTAACCACTCGACGTATTTAAAAACACAGGGGCAAAGAACTTGGTTTATCGGAAGCAAATTCCACAGAAGAGCACAACCGTGGATGGTTGTCGCGCTACTTGTTGCCATGTTGGAAACGCCAGTGGCCTCACATACGCACGCTATTTTGCTGAAATAGCCTCCACTATTCTTCCGTCCGCTAAACGCAGAAGCGTCTAAACGTATGGCGCATGCGCTGTGCGAATGATGCAAAAAATAGAGCTCGCTAACTGCTTGCATACGGCTGCGTACGTTATTCTTAAACTCTCTATTACTACCGTTCCCAAGATATGGGTGCAGCTTGTCAGAACACGGGTGCACGCTGCTCGAGTGCGGCGCTGGTTTGCTGTGCGCCTTCCCGTTCATCGCCACTGATAAAGCGATCCGAACCGGCGCGTTTTGTGCACGGGTTCTGTATTGGTTCAAAATGTCGTTTTCACATGGCCACCGGCTGGAATTACCACCGCGTCAAAATAACACCCGGCACCAGCAGGGCCACATCTGAGATGGCGCTTTTTCTATAAACAGTGCGTGGTGCATCAAAGGGAACGAGCGCACGACCCTCCCCGTGCGGCTGTGAGTTCGCCGCCGATAAAAAGTCACGTGCCGCCGATAGCAACCGCAGCACCGTACACCGCGAAAGGGCAAGGCCAGGCCACACATGTGGCCAGGTCTTTCGTTCACTTTTCCAGCCTTGAGCGCAGTGCGGGATCCATGGTGTCAACAAAGACGAAAAAGCCAAAAGAGCTTGCCCGTAGCAGACGGCAGTCTGCGGAGCACAATAGCGAAAGTACGTCACTGCTGAGGAGCGCAGCATCATGGGAGGGAAGGCTCACGCGCCGTCAACAGCGAAGAAAAAAGTTGAAAGGAGGAGGAAATGCGGCGCGACGATAATGCGCGGTTTTTGATTTACGATTTCTCAGCTAATACTCATCGCTTTCACAAAATTCTTGCGGGAGGAGATTGCTAATACATTGCTTTATTTGGTTACATGTACATCCATGCATCGGCGGAAGGTATTTCAGGACCCATTTAAGCGAAACGCTGAAAATTCAGGGCCAGGTCACTCAAATAAGAGCTAGTGCCTGTCACAAAAGCTCCACTGCACGGGTGGCTTTTGTAACAAAGGCGAAATAATTCGCAGGGAAAACAAATTCTTGTTATTGTGCAAGAAAGAACTGCGTGTTGTTAGCCTGTTTTGTGCTCGCAACTGGTCCAAGAAAAGCATTATTGAGCTTTGTTATCAATCGTCAGTCGCCACTCCTACATTCTACCTTGTTCCGAAGCAGGTGCAACACGTTTCTTGTTACTGCCGTTGTAGGCACTTCTCAAGGGGCCTCGTTGTCCACATTATCAGCTGCGTTGCCCACAGCTATCACAACGATGTAGGCATCGGACAGCATTCCGGGAAAGGGGGCATCGGCCTCGTACGCGTAACTTTATTCTTCACGACCACGTTCCGCGCTTAGCGAGAGCTACGCGTTTGAAAACATTTCAAGATACCCGTGGTAGGGGTGTGCGAATACAAGAATATTCAAGTTAGAATCGAATAGAAACCTCCGCGAATAACTCGATTTGCGAATCGGATATCTACTATTCGAGTTTTCAAAAAATCTAGTGGATTTTCCAAATTTGCCCGGCTCACCAAAAGCGAGAGGTGTCGGCGCACGCTGCTACACCCTCTTCTCGTCAAGTTTTATCCAAACCACACTTTCCACGAGCGCGCCTTGCACAGGCCGTAAATTTTATCCCGCTGCACAGAGTAATTTGCGATTGCGTCGATACAATCTTTCCTTCGTGCAGCCGCTGCCAGCTCTGGTCGCCGTTTTGAACTCTGCAACCGGATGTTTACATGCGACGGCAGCTTCCGGTAAAGCAATCGCCGCGGCTTTTGACAGCGCCTCTGTATTGAGAATGAAAAGCGGTTCTCGCTGCTTTTAGTGCAGTTGGTGCATGCTTACTGCGTGTTTTTTTAGACCACAGGAGATAGCACAGGATGGTGCACGGCGACTGTAGTGCGAGCTTTCCTTCCACAACCTGTCGTTGACACTTCGCACTCCCCATGTGCTTCAGAAGTGCTTCATATTGTCCCTGATTGTGGTAGTGCCGTGTTCTCACGTCATATTGTTCATGCCTGCAAAGTGCTCGCTTGGGAGTTACGAGGCGCTGTCTAGTCGTTGCCTATGATTGCAGTACAAAAACTCTAGTGCAAGTTATTTTTTTTTTCCTTTGAAATGCATATTGTGACCACTCCGGATTCTTGAAGTACCGCCTCATAGTCATTCGGCAACTAGACTGCTGTGAATGAAAGTTGAAACGTGCATTGTTTGGCTGGAAAAAGAACGTCATGACTTTCGAACATCCAAAGTAGTTTCTCTTTTTGCCCAAAAACATACGCAATATTGAGGCCTGTAATTAAAAAAAAATTATATTCAATTTGATATTCGGCTTTTTTTTTCGAATTTGATCTGATATTTGATTTGAAAGCAACTATATGTTTACACACACCCTCAATACGTGGTGGCCTAAAAAAAGATTTCGAGATAAAGGAGGGCAAATACATAGCTCGTATGGGAGGTATATGCACGGCAAAAAAAAGTTCCGACTTAACGGATTTTTCGAGATACCCGAGTTCAAGCTAACAAGGGATTACTATATTAAGAGTGGAGTTTCGGAGCAGTCTACATCTTGGCACAGATTTCTAGGATCAAGCCTGCTTGTAAATTAAAATTTTATTACGCGATATACACGAGAAACCACAATCTCCACAATCTTGCCAGAAATAAAACAAACGAAAAAAGTATTAATAATAAAAACTAAGAATTCTTCCATTAAAATATAGAAGCTGGGGGCCGCACTCGACCAGCTGGCTTTCACCGTTTATCTAACCTATCTATCATTAGCTACCGTCGAGCATCTCCCGGACGTTCATAGAGTTAATGCTACTGGTTGACAGCATAATGCGCCAACTCACGGCACCCAGCAAAGAGTTGTACGTGCTGCACTAAATTTGGCTGCAAACATTGCAAAACCCGCTTAAGAGCCGTTTCGGTTTGGCAAAGAATGGCACACGAAAATATGGTTGGCACAGTGCTTGCCCCCCTGTTCAATCAATGCAGACTATGCGAAACTTTATGAAACACGCACCTTACCACATCGAGGTTACACTGCTTCGTCCATCCAAAAAGCAAGAGTAGTTCCCTCAACCAAATGCGACTTGCCCAATTGAACGGGCCATGGCGAGGGTAACGTATACGATACACAGTGAGTACACATCGCGCAGACTTAAAAGAACACCTGGGATAACCTTGAAATCAGTAGACTTAATGAACCAATACTGAGGCAGCTGACAATAGACACAAAGACGAGCACACAGAACAGGGATTCTCGTAGCAACAAACTGGCCTACCTCAGCCTCATCCTCATCAACAGGCTCTGCTACCAGGTACGACTCCGGCGATCCTAAAGAATGTGGGGACGGCAAAAGGAAAAAAAGGCTTAGAGAGTCACTGCTGCAGAATTTGGACAGTGCAATGGTGGATTGTGGCAGAAAAAAAAGAAAAAAACCCGACACAAGGAGCCTTACGGTAAACATACCATTAGAGGTGCACAACTTCTGCCATTCACTTCACATCCCTACTACACATTGAAATACTATTCAGGGGTGGGACAGGGCGCACGGGTTTGGGATCAGTCCTGGAAGCAGGCAAAATTGCCTTTTGTAACAGGCTTGGAGCAGCCACAGTGGCAATTTCGGAGCATGTTTGGAGCAGCCAGAAAGGCAGTTTGGCAGGGGGCTGGTACAGGCTGCTGTTCACGCCCTCTCCCAATAAAGTTACGCGTTCTCCCAAGCACTAGAACCTACTCAGCGCCGCCTGTATTAACATTGCCTGACGCGTCGCGCGCTTTTCAATGGGAAGGGTAGGGACGCTTAGTTCAGGCACTGATCCGTTATGTGGCGCGTGCCGGCGGACATCTCGCCTTACGTCACTGCTCGCGAGTCGCGAACGCTGCACCCACTTCTACGACGTGTGTCTGTCAGCTTGCCTGTTGGGCTTCAATAGCCGTTTCGCTTACATCTTAGCCGCGACGGGGCGCTAGTTCTGTGGCGCACTGGGGATCTCGTTCAACGTCTCGCTCGCTTCATACTCGCTGCATTTTTCCGAAGATAAAGACAGAGGCGGACTGAAATAGTGTAAGAACATACTGATTGTCGGGTAGACATATAGCTAACAGAAAAACGAGATTTTCGGATGGGGCAGCCATTATTTTACTGATATTTTTCTTTCTGGAGTATTTAGAGAAGAAAAAATGGCGTGCACGTTTTTTGTTCAGGCGCTCACTTCTACGATTACTTTCCAATAATATCACGTGCTTGTAAACTTCAGAAAATTATAGGAAACAAAAGGATAAGCAGCTGGGATCCCGCCACGCTGTCCGGGCGCTTCTACAGTACAGTCCTCAATTTTAGAAGTGCGTACCGATGCGGAGTGCGAACAGCGGGGTCAAAACAATACCTAAATGCGGAGGGGATAGGTGGGATGCCCCACTCAGAAAATTTCAGGGCCTGTGATCCGAGTAGATAAGTGCGCAAAGCCGGCATCAGCCTGCAGCAGCGCAAGAGATTTTGCTTCGTGACAAAGGAAGTTTTATCAGTGACAGACCAAGACAGGCAGGCATGGTGAAAAACAAGAAGGCGTAGGAGCGCCGCCTCGGGAACGCTAAACAAACTTTCCACTATTTTGCATAGTTTCCGAGAAGCGGCGCTGGCTGGCGGACATAAAAGCACGCTGGAAGGCTACGGAGCGGGGAAGGGTAGGAGAGAGCAACAGGAGAGTGGCTGTTTGGCCATTTTTCGCTCACGCGTTAGGCAATGTTTATACAGGCGGCGTTGACCTACTCCAAACCAGGAACGCAGTTCTTAGACTATATCTGTAAAATTTACAATATCCGGAGTTATCTACCTTCGGCCCCAGAGAGTGTGCCGTGTTATCACCGTCCAAAGGGTAAACTCACACGCAGAGTCGAAGAGGATCAGATAACAGGCCTCGCTTTGCATCCGGTAGACGGCAGTGTTTATGAGAACTTAGCTAAGGGTGGCGCATAAAGTGGAATGAAACAGGCAAGTCGGTTGCTGACAACCGACGTTACGATACAAAGGGAGAGCCTCTAATAATCATTACGGCAGCATTCCATGAAACAACGTTTGCTTGCATGTTTTCCATTGAACAGCGGTTTCAGTGCGTGCAAATCAGAACCTATAGCTTTGTCTCCGCCCGTGACGGGGTTGTGAGAGTTGACGAACCTATGCCATAGACTACGTAACAAGCGCGCGTAACAAGGCGTAATTAATGCTAAACCATCCTCCATAAAAGCAAAGCAAAAGCCAATATTCTCAGGCGAAAATGGGTAATTACCTCCCAACGAAGGCAAACTGAACTAACAAGCGAGGGTAAAGCGTCCCAAGACCCTGGTGGCTCAATACATGCTGCTTCGCTCGTCAAAAATGGTCAACTAAATTGAAGTTCACCTCGAATAAACAACCTTTCATGCGAATATTATTCTGTTATCTATCTGCTAACTGTTTGCGATGTGACAAAAACATTTCACTCACTTGTGGCGATTTTCCATTGATTCTGGCGCAGCGGCTGGCACCGGCAAACAAAACCGTGCAAATGCGACGCAAATAAATAAAAGTGACGGCAGGTAAGGCGCATATGGCCTGAGACCTTACAGCCACAGAGTTTTTTACAATACACACCTAAGCAATAGCCAACTTCAATAGCTGCTCATAAGCCTTGATGAAACTGAAACCATACCCTCATTGAAACCAAAAACACAATGTTTCAGCCAACTTTTCGGGCACGGGGCATCCTGGCAGTCGTATCTCACGGCTCAATCTGGTCTCTGCCGCGCAGGACGGCACTGAAGTTTGACACTATAGAGGCAGGTCGGCGCAGGATGGCGCAGGTGAACAAGTTTGGCGCTCAATGGCGCAAATGGCGCAGCTGTTCCACCCCTGATACCCCCCTAAGACGCCATGAATCCCCATGAAGCGCTAGACTGAGCCCCTTTCACAAATACGCAGATGCATTTCTGGGTACAAATTTTTTCAGTGGAAATATAAAGGGTCGAATATCAATGTATGAAGGCCCTCGCGCCTTTTATTGCCATTTACACACTTGGCGAAACTGTGACAAATCAGGCGTTACCGACTGGCAGACGGGTTTTCTTGTTGAGCCCAGACAACAATGCTTAAGCATTTAAGATATGTTGCCATGTGAGCTTCTAGAGCACGCACTGTCGGCACCATAGTGCAGGCGGTCACAGTTGCACTTACCAGCGTTGGGCTGGTCAGCTGGGAGAGCGGGCGCACAGGCCTCCTGGCTCCACCCTGAATCGACTCTCGATGGACGCAGCTGCCACGCAGCTGCCAGGAGCGCCGACAGCCGTTTCAGGGTGGAGCCAGCGGTGGTGGAGGGGGTGCCCCTGGTGGCACTCCCAAAACCCGGACTTGGCAGCACCTGGATGGCAGAGAGCACGAGGCGACGTGGAGTCTGTATGCACGCACATGTGCATGCACACACACATGCACACACACACACAAACATACAGTATCACGAAGATAGTAACTCAATGTTACATACCCACATTTTAGTGCAGCTTGTGTATTTCACGTCAGTAAAAACATCGTAAGTGCGACTCGTAGAGTAAATGCTTAAAGGGACCCTGCAACACACTGAGCATTGAAAGTAAACCAGTGCGACGTTTACATTACACTGCCAGGAATACCCAAGCCAAATAGTACACGTGCACGTGAAGTGGTGAGCGTGCTAATCGGTGTGAAAGATGTGGAAAAACCAACCGCGCTCTCTTCAGTTTTCCTCATCATGCACCCCTGGCATGGCCTAAACGACGACATTGCGCCCATGGGCCATGGCTGTCCTCATGGCAGTCGCTGGTGAACTTCGCGGGTTATTGCTCGCATCTCCTGTGACGATCCGCCTTCGTCGGCGCTGTGTACCAACCTCTTCTACGCCTGAACCCATACGTACAGTTTTGGCATTACCCGCCGCGGTGGCTCAGTGGCTAAGGCGTTGTGTTGCTGAGCACGAGGATGCGGGTTTGATTCCCGGCCGCGGCGGCCGCTTTTCTGATGGAGGCGAAAAGCAAAAACACCCATGTGTACAAAATTTCGGCTCGCGTTAAAGATCCCCAGGTGGTCAAAATTAATCCGGAGCCCTCCACTACGGCACGCCTCATCGCCTGCGTTGCATCGGCGCATTAAGCCCTACAATCAATCAATCAGTTTTGGCATTCCTTTTGTGTTTCGAGTGCGTGCAGAGTTTGAGTGACAATACTCCACTTTCAACTGCATCACTCGAAAAAAACGTTTATTGCTTCAAAAATACCCCACTAGCCTGAGCGCAGGGTTGTGAGCACGCAGTCATGCCTGCTTTTTTGTGGCACCAGACCGGAAACAGACCCCTCCACGTTGCGAAGAAAAGGAGAAAACTCCCCGGACTGTGATACAGTGGAATCTCGGTGATACGAATTCAGTTGATATGAATTTCATTGATACGTATTTTCAAAATTCCCCGGCGAAAATGCATTGTATGCGATGTAAAAAAATTCGGATGATCCATACGCATTTATCACTCTCGTGGGGGTGATACAAACACGTGAGCGCGAGCAGACGACTGCGGCATAAATGGGAGGAGGAAGTGTTGGTGCAGCCGTGCGGCCTTGGTTGCGTGCGGGCACAAAAGCGTTAGTCCTCCCCCGCTGACAGTAATCCTCCTCGTGGGGTGTTTACAATAGCGGCAGGAGAAGTGCTGTTCCAAACGAACAGAACATTTCGCCCTCTCGACGCCTGGTCTTTCTCCCTCCCTTCTTTTTTCTCCCGCTGCAATCTCTTCTCTCTGTAACTTTTGTTTCCGCTGGCTGCAGCTCGGGTGCCTCTAGCTTCCTTTTTTTGTATTACACTTTTTGAATAAATTGCGGCAGACGGTGAATACCTTCGCCATTTTGCCTTCTCCGCATTCCTCGCTTCTGAGGTCTATGCCCTGTGCTCTAGTTACCCTGTTGTCGCCTTGCCGCGTTGCCTGTACCACTTGCGCGTCAATTATGTGTAAGTGTGAACTGCATGGAGCGTTTTCTGCTCACGAAAACGCGCCGTGAATACCACACGCATTCTGCGTGTGGTGCGGCAAGTGGCGGCAACATGGCGGCGTCACCGGCCGCGAAGTGGTATGGGTAGCTCGACCGACCGCTTCTGACCGCTCTTTACGATGCCACTTAAGGAACAAATGAAGTTGCTTGTATGTACAGTAAAGGAGAACATAATGTGGGCGAAAACGACACTATAAAGCATCGTCCGTGCGGCTAGGAAAAGCTCTAATCAAATATCCGCAACCGTGGTAAGCCTAAACACCTCCGGCAGGGCCAGTGGGTTGTCTGGAGCGTTTTCAAACTGCCGCCATGAAGAGCGTGCCTCGCCCTTGGCGCAAGTCAGCAGGCTCCTCCCACTGGCGCGCGCGCGTTGGGCATCATTACCCAAGACCACTGCATGTGGCAGTGCCCTCACAACCCATTCCCCCCTTTCACAGACAGAGAGCACTGGGCGAAGGCGTTGTGCAGCTCGGACCGTGAGGTCCAGCCTAAGGTCATCTAGCGAGCTGCAATGGTCACCAGACGGTTACCACCGCTGGTCACACGCCACCCAGACTAGCCCCATGGGGCCCAAATAAAGTTTTTCTCTCTCTCTTTTCTGAGCAAGGTAGAATCTGTTGCGGGAGCGAAATCGTCAACGTGGCCGTGAAAATAACGCATGTGCAACGCCGACACGCACGAATCGCATGCGGTTCGTGTGCGCACGTCGCGTCAACGATGAGCAGGTGTTCTTTTGACGGCCGCGTTGACGATTCAGGCCGGCACTCTGGCGCCAGCCTCTGCCTCGGTTGCCGCGAACGGCAGTGGGAGGAGCCTCACAACTTGCGCCAATGGGAAGACGGGGGCCTCATGGCGGCAATTTTGAAGCGCTCGCAGCAGTTGGCTGGGCCACCCCCACGGCGGATATTTGGCGCTAATGGCATTTTGTAGCGCAGTTTCCTCCCACACTGTGAGCTCCTTTACCGCATGAGCAATTTAGTTTACACCTTGAGCTGCGTTTTAACAAAAGGTTACAAGCGGTTGCTGAAGCTACTGGAACCTCTTCACGGCAAGAGCCGACGCCATGTTGCCGCCGCCTGCCACATGCGCGGCACTATTCCATTTTTTCTCGTTTTCTGATGATACTGAATTTTCGGGTGATACGAATATTTTTGCCGCCCCTTGAGATTTTGCAGCCCCTTGCCGCCACTGTATATAGAAGGCCGCTGAAGAGAATGCATGACAGGGCACAGCAAGCCAAAAAGGGCCCACGTTGACAGTGCACTCTCCCATGCATCTAATTTCCCGCCCGGAGCCTACACATCCAAAACATTCCTGGAATCTCTCTCTCTCTCTCTCTCTCTCTCTCTCTCTCTCTCTCTCTCTCTCTCTCTCTCTCTCTCTCTCTCTCTCTCTCTCTCTCTCTCCCCCCTCCCCCGGTCTATGGCCCGCCCCATCAGCTTAACGCAAAGCCCTACTCAGCACTGTTTGATTATCTGGACGAGACTGGCATCGCTGAAACAATTTAAAATTTAGAATAGCAGAATCTTCAGACTGCTTCATCACACTACGCAGCTCTACTCACACAAACTGAGTGTTCTGGTTTTGTTTTCCCATATTTTATTTCTTTTTTCTTGTCCTCTTTCTTGTGCCCTGTTATCTATCGGGCCCCCTCTTCTTTCCTCCCTTCCAGCAACCTCTCTCTCTCACGTTGACATTTTACATTAGGTCAATTAGGCTACTACCCACTTTGCACAACAAGCACTGCGTGCAGAAATAGTGTATTTGTGGTATTTTGGTTGCCTCAAAAATGCTGCCACCATAACAGAAAGAGAAAAATTAAAGCCGTTCCACTCAAAGTGAAAGCTGTCGAAAGTGCAGAGCAGTGATTCGCCATAATGGGCTGTGGCGCCGTTATAAGCTCCCTGCTACCACCCATCACTCTCTTCGCCGCCCTGCCTCACTCCTCTCTTGAACGGAGTGGAGGTTTGTACAATGCAATTCAAATTTACCGCCTTCGCAGTGTTAGCGCGCCCCCTGCCTGGAACAGCTCGAGTGGGAGTTCTGATCTTTTTGTGCTCGCTTTCATCTCCACGTGCCAACACCTTACTGTGCAGTTTGGAATGCATCATTCTTGGCGGCCACTTTTTTCGCTTACTATCGTAAAAACCAACCCAACGGGCATTCCTAACTAAATGAACGCAGGGGGCTCCCGGTTATGTACCATATTTTCCGGGGTACAAGTCGCGGTTTTTTAGATGCGGAGCATCTTATAGCGGTGGCCTGTCCTGCGGCGGCGTCGGCAGTGTCCACATAATGAAAAACCTTTGTAAACAGCGCTGGAAAACTACACTTTTTGCTGAACTTCACAAACGGTACTTCCTACTTTGCACTTCCCTCTATGCAAACTGAAGAAAATCACAGATATTGTGCTGCAGACTTTTTTCACAAATAAGACCAAAGCACAACAGCTAACTAAATCTAGACGTTTCCACGCGGCGCTTGCCGAACCAGATTCACACGTGACAGGTGATCTCGGCAGTGCCGCCATCTACGCAGTCTTCCGACTTTTTCGTACGCTTGCAGCGCATAATTCGCTGAGGCAAAGGTCTGTAAGCATTGCAGTACGAGAAAAAAAGCCGTTGTAACAGAATCACAGTCACTAGCGGCAGAGAAAACGCACTCGAATTGAAAATACTGTGGCGGAAAAAGTGCGCCTGCAAAAACAAAACAAAATAAAAATGACGGCTCAACGCGCTGGCCAATCAGAGGCGCGGAACAGGGGACTCGACTCGAGCGCACGTACTCCTGCCAATCAGCAACTCGTAAACAACCTTCGGGAAATCTGCGCTAATGCTCGTTCTCTTCATGCGACGCCATTTTGAGATAGCGCAACATACGCACAAAGAAATCAGCCACAAAGCAAGCCCAAGATGGCCACCGCCAGCAGTCGGCTTCGAGCGTGGCGCGCGTGTGAAGTTCAAGCTTTTTTTAATCCCGCTTTTCGGCGTTTTGCAGCTCCCGCTGCATTTTTGAAGTCTATTTTGATATTCATTTCGATCAAATTCAGCGGTGAAACTTTTCGAGTAGGTATTTGAAAGTATAAAGACTTCAAAAAAGTTTTTCGCAAAATTCATTTTTTCGCGATTTTTGACCATTCCTTAGCAAGACCAGCATCCCCCCTTTTAAATGTGACCTCTGTACAGATGGCATGACACAGCCACAATATCACATTTGCACAAGTTGTCTCAGGATTGGCAGGGAAGGAGATGAAAAGGCAACACGAATATACTCGGGTTATCAGTATAACTCTGGTTTTACCCCGAGTTATCTTAGAAGTAGCAGTGGGAGGGTTAATTAACACATCGCGGTGCATTGTCAGGCTATGCCCAACATGGGTGCTCCAAGTTAAATTTCGTGATTTTTCTCATTGTGTTGCGCCCGAATTTTTAGTATACATGATGTGACATTTCTTAAGTGATATGTGAATTTTGTTGAAGTTTTCTTCTCGCACTAGGGTGCAGCACAATGTTCATCACGGGCTTTCTGGATCCCAGAGAGTTTTCACATGCGCGCTATTCACTGAAAGGCATGGCAGCTCCCTCATCGCGTGCTTTCTACGGTGGTGCACTTAGCGAAAGCGGTAATGACTACAGTGAGGAAGAGAACTGCATACCTCCATCAGTTAGTGATGACGGTGATTCGACAGAAGCGAGTGACGAAGACCACAACGCCAGTGTACAGACCACTGTGCCAATCATTACTCTGTGAGGTAAGCATTTTGTCGAAAGACAACGAAATGGTGGCAAAAGCCTTTTTTTTTTTCTAGCATCTAGAGGTTTCCATTCTCAATAGCTATCTAGCTGCAGAATCTTGGCGAAGAAGAGGGAACCTGCAGTACCGCCCATCCTCATTGAATGCGCTGGTGGGTGATCTGAGGGCTTCAGCCATAAAGCAGGGCCCTGCTGCACGTATGTAGTGCGAGTAAAGGCTAGATGGAACAAGCCATTTCATCTACAAGCTCCCAGGCCAAAGCAACAAGGACTGTGACATTTGTTGTGACCGAAAAACAAAAGGAAGAGGAAGGAAACTTTTTTCTGCAAAACTTGCAGTAAAAAACCTGGCTGCGCCCAGAAGAATACTTCGGGTGGTTTCACACGCAGCTCAGATATTGGTAAAGGAGTTGCGAGCAGAATGCAAAAGAAAGAATAAATATCCTAGCGAGTTTTTCTAGCACAGTTCGCAAAGTTTTTCGCGGCGCCAGAAATTGGCAAAATAGCTGCGGACCGGAGCGACCGGAAATTGGGTAAAAGGTCTGGATTGCAATGTCTTCTCAGCACAGCTGTGCCGTGCTGGGAAGACGTACTCTTAAGGTTTTATAATAAATATTTCATAAAACCCAATGTATCCCTAAGGAGTTCTACACACCGGGCCCCCCAGTAAGAACTTAGGATGGTCCGAGAGCCTTTTGATATATACCCCCATAAGACGCCATGAATCCCCATGAAGCACTACACACTGAGCCCCATTAAAGGCGGTTTCACAATTATGCAAAGATGCATTGCTGGGTACAAATTTTTTCAGCGGAATATAAAGGGTCCAATACCAATATATGAATGCCCTCACACCTTTTAGGAATGCCATTTTCACACATGTCAAAAGTGTGCCACTTCAAGCATTAATATATGTTGCCATGTGAGCTTCTGGAGCACGCACACTGTTGTCACCGTAGCCCAGGCGGGCACAGCTGCACCTACCAGCGTTGGGCTGGCGTTGTCTGCTGGGTCCACCTTGGCCTCCTGGCTCCACCCTAAATCGACTCTCGGTGGACGCAGCTGCCACGCAGCTGCCAGGAGCGCCGACAGCCGTTTCAGGGTGGAGCCAGCTGTGGTGGAGGGGGTGCCCCTGGTGGCACTCCCAAATTCCGGACTTGGCAGCACCTGGACGGCAGAGAGCGCGAGGCGACGTGGAGTCTATGCACGCACGCACGTGTGCATGCACACACATATATACAGTGTCACGAAAATGGTAACTCAATGTTACACATCTACATTTCAGTGCAACTTGCGTCTTTCACGCCAGTAAAAAAAAATCATAAGTGCGACTTGTCAAGTAAACGCTTAAAGGGACACTTTTAAGTGAATTTTTCAGACCTGTTCATTTTGGCACTGCATAGACAGGCTAAAATACATACTTTATCATTTATCTGGTTGCTGGAGCAGTATTTAATGCGAAAAGCGTAATGGCTGGATGCTGGAAGCTTGCGCAATGGCTGGAAGCTATCTCAGCAGCAATGGCGCCTGAAGCAGTGCGCACTGTCCTTATCAAAACCGGCACCAAGTTTCGCGACCAGTAAAAGCATTGAAGGACTCTACTCATGTGCTCATGCTGTCTCCACTCACCGGTTGTGGACCATGACCAAGGTCCACACTTCCTTGGCCGTGTCCAGGAAGGCCGGGGTGGGCCTGGTGGACTGCATGCATCTTGGCGAAGGTGGCGCCTTTAGACAGGAACACCTCCTGGCTCATGTGGGCCTCGCGGCTCATGTGGCCTTCCTGGTTCCTGAGAGCGCCCTGATGTCCAAGTCAAGCCCAATGTCTTCGGACTCCGTGGATGGGCCACTGTCCACAGCCGATCAAAGAGCTGGTCAGGATCTCCCAGCTCCTGTATCCCCTCCATCATTTACCTGCGGGCATTGAGTACATAGCGAGAAAGCAGACAGGAACACAGTCAAAATAAAGAGTACGAACTCAACATAAACAGTAAAAACACAACCTGGGGTTGAGGGTAATTTTACGTGTTATCAGAACTTTCGGCAAGTTTACAGGGATTTAAAAAACTACGCATTCCATTGCTTCAAAGCTGCTCCTGGGCTATGAGGCGCACTTGTTTGACAGAAGCCGAAGTCTCAACGGACGGGCGCTTTCATTTTTCGCCTGCATCACAAAAATGGTTGTCCCAACCGGGATTGAGTCGACGTCGTTGGGCTTGGCTGCAGAATGCCTTAGCCACTGATCTACAGCAGCAGGTAGTTTCAAGGAATACTGGAGGGAGTTATGCACACCATTATCACTGTCATGGTGGGGTTTTATTGAAGGGACTTCAGAAGCTGTAATTTCACCAGCATTTTATTTTGTTGCTGAGTCTGTCCGATACCCTGTAAGCTCCTGGAGCTCCCTGCCTGGTAGACAGACAGGGAGCCCATCAGAGGACACATGGACAAAACGTAGACAGTCACCGGTTGCGGTTAAATGTGACCTCTGTACAGATGGCACGACAGATCCACAATATTCCTTTTGCACAGGTTGTCTCACGATTGGCAGGGAAGCGGATGAAAAGGCAGCAAGGAATATATTCGGGAGTGGCAGTGAAAGGGTTAAACTGCGTTGTGCTTCGAAGACTTTTTCAGGGGCAGTATATGAGGCCCATATGAAAATGTGAAGGCCCTAAGGTTTTGTACTAGATTTTATTAAAACCCTATGTATTCCTAAGGACAGCTACACACTGAGCCCCTCTAGTCGACTTCACTTCCAGGGGCGATAGAAGAACATACGATGGCATAAGGGACTTTTGATATATACCCCCCCAAGACGCCATGAATCCCCATGAAGCGCTACAAACTGAGCCCCTTTCACAAATACGCAAAGATGCATTGCTGGGTAGAAATTTTTTTCAGTGGTGGCGAAGGTGTGACACGTCAAGCGTTATCGACAGGCAGAAGGGTTTTCACGTTGAGCCCAGACAGCAATGCTTTAGCATTTTGTAAGAGCACGCACACCATTGGCACCGTAGCACAGGCGGGCACAGCTGCACCTACCAGCGTTTGGCCGGTGTTGTGTGCTGGGTCCACCTTGGCCTCCTGGCTCCACCCTGAATCGACTCTCGATGGACGCAGCTGCCGCGCAGCTGCCAGGAGCGCCGACAGCCGTTTCAGGGTGGAGCCGGCTGTGGTGGAGGGGGTGCCCCTGGCACTCCCAAATCCCGGACTTGGCAGCACCTGGATGGCAGAGAGCGCGAGGTGACGTGGAGCCTGCATGCACATGCACATACAGTGTCAGGAAAACAATGATGCCGCAAAGATATGTATAAATACAACATGCTTAAAGGGCAATGCAGAAAAAACACGTTTGGCTCATTCGAAAAATTGCCAAGTTAGAATAACTGACACCAGTTTTAACGCACACTTCGCTCAAATAAGTTCTATAATAGGAAAAAAGGGAATGGTCATGCAACCAACTAGATCATTTCCCACAACAGAACTTGTGATGTCATATGCCCAGCTGTGTGACTGGTTGAAGCCGGCAAATGCAAACTCAAATTCATCAGGGCTTATGAGCTTGCCGAACGAGCTGTTTGCACTTAAATGTAATGCATATTCATTTTACAGCAGCAAGAATGGTGGGGTAAACAATGAAAGTTACGAAAATACCCGTAAACGTAGAAGTACCGATGCACCCTGCTGTTGGTACTGGTTGCACTATGCTTGTTTAAGCTGCACAGCAGTCTGTCACTTTGGAGTTGTCTTACACGACACTGGCTTAGCGACGTTGTCTTACGTGACCCTGTTTGTCGAGTGTACCCCTTCAAGAAACGATTACTGTTCAGCGTAACAAAAACAAGCCAGGGGCAAATACGGTCAAAAGCAAAACAGCGGCGGACAACGGTCCACTGCTCAGACTGGCAGCACCATCTGGGAGGACTGAGGATAAGCAAGGCTGCAGAGCCTAATGACATACTGGAAGTTCATTTCAATACCCGCTCTTGTGATTTCATGGCTGACGTCATGAAAACACGATCTTGCGAGAGAATCCAAATTTTAACCTAAATTGCTTAATTTCCCTGTGAATACTGCGTCATTTGCTGCCGGATAAGCATTGGGGGCACTATAAGACAAAATATAACTTGTAATGTCTGCATGGCCCCTTTAAAGGCCAACTGCACTCAAATTTTTGACAACGTATAAGCAATGTCATGTAATAGAACACACAAAAAGAGTGCGAAATGCAAAATACTGCAAATAATATGAACGCACACGATGCAAATGGCCTGTGAAGAGAGTGTGTGTGCATGTGCGTGTGTGTGTGCACGTGCCTGAACAGGTCCAACTTGCGGTGAAATAGTGACTAAGGACAACACTTGTACAACATTGGTCTTGGATCTTAACCCCCCTCCTGCCCCCCACGACCCCCTTAGTATCCTGAAGTAGCCAATGTGAATGTGAATGTTGACAGAATTTGTATCACTGGACATCTGAACTTGATTTTTCCAATTGTTTTCTCCCATACAACGGAAATAACTTGAAAATCTTCACAGGAAAAATCAGTTTTAGCTTATTTTTCTCTCCAAGTTCCCTATTGGAAATCTTGTGTCATACAATCCACCCAAAGACATCCGATTTGCTATCTAGCATGGCAGAAAAAAATTTTTCAAACAGCCGTAACGTTGCTGCCGTAGCGCAGATGCAGTATGTTGATTCAAATGAACCGGGAAGAGCAAGTTCCAACCACCGACACACCTTGCGATAGCACTGGTCGTCTCAGCTTATGCTAATCGGCAGCAGTCCAGGACTGTGTTTGCACACCTACTTGAGGTATAAATGATTGAATAGTGCTATTGCGAGCGGCTACTCCTAAATTACTTGGCCTCCAATCTACTCCTGCTGAGCCAGTGCTTTTGATTTGACATAAGCAGGAGTGTTTTGTATGGCAGTTATTAGGGACGGTGTCGTATTTCGATTATGTGATAGAGTTGCAGCTGTAAAGCTTAAAAATGAGGACTACAAACGTTAAACAGACTTCAAAAATTTGTGCTTGAAGTTTATTGCAGGGTATATATACCAAATAAAACTTCTTATGGGTGTTTTTAACGCAATTTATGAACATCGGCGGCAGTTTCGTACACATGCAAACACGTCACAACATGCTGTATATTCGGGATGAAGGTGGTTAACGCGGTCATCCAATTGAGTTGTGTTAGCGGGCAAATGCCGTGTTCCGTTTCTTTGCAATGCCACACATCGTTTTTATTAGTAAGTGCATCACCTGTAGAAAACGCAAGAGCTTCTGCGCCGGCACATGTTCAAAACTTTTATATCTTCACACAAGGCAAAGTGGCCAGCGTTCAGGTTAGACTGGTCGTACTCGGAGGTATGTACCTTTCTTTCCCTGATGAAACTGTGATGTCTGGTGCCTGATGCTGTCCGGTGCTTTTACCATAAAAACAAGGTCAACGAGCTGCACTTTCAATAGTGCAAGCCACATTTGAACGGAGTTCCAAGTGAACCATATGCATGCGGTAGGTGTCGTCTTTCTGTGATTGGATGGCTATGCAACTTTTATAACTAGTGCCATACTGAACAATACGCATCATTAATTTGGTGGGTCTTCCCAGTGGGGTATTTTTGTTCTGTTCTATAAAACCAATCATTGAGCATTCACGTTTCTGCGGTTTTTGAGTGACCATGTGACCTTGTAGCCTAAGAAACTCACTGACCGCTTGAAAAATGAGGCCCAATGGATGCAATAGGCCAACACCCACTGCATCTTATAAATGATGGAATTCCAGCTAGATATTGTGGTTATTTTAGCTAGACAAACAATGTCTAGCTGGAAATAACACTAGGAAGTAAAATTTGCAGTACGAAATAAATAATTCCTGCTTGTAATCATGTTTGCCCTGCAAGAAAAGACCTATTTTGTAGCTAGATGTGCAACTAGAAATTTCAGCAATCCAGTCTGTGTTGCAAGTTGTTCTATCTAGGATATAGCTACTTCATTGATTGTAGGGTTTAACATGCCGACGCAAAGCAAGCGATGAGGCGTGCTGCAGTGAAGGGCTCCGGATTAATTTTGACCACCTGGGGATCTTTAACGTGCGCCGAAATCTCGTACACACAGGCGTTTTTTTTGCAGAAAAGCAGCCGCGGTGGCCGGGAATCGAACCCGCGTCCTCTTGCTCAGCAGTGCAACGCCTTAACCACGGAGCCACTGCGGCGGGTAGGATATAGCTATTACTTCAGCTAGAAAAAGTCTAGTTGAGATACTTCTAGCCAAATGAACTTTCTGGTTCTATAATCAAGCTAGAAATAAGATTATTTTCATCTGTGTACAGACACAGTGATTTACTATTTACACTGGTGAGGCATTAAATGCACTTGCTTAAAACTTGCTACCTTTAACAAAACTAAAAAGCAGCTAAGCCCTGAAAGAGTGGCTACAAGCATTGGTATGCATCAGCCTTTTTTGCATACAAACATGTGCCCTGATAATGTGTTCCCTTTTCTTTTTTTAGGAACAGTGATCTGCTGAGCAGCAAGAACCAGAGCATTCATGAAGGACCTTGTGGATATGATCTTTACAATTATTAGAAGTGAATTAACTGAAACAAACTGCAATGTCTGGTGTGTCATTGTCTTTGCTTGTCCTGTTAGTGCATTTCCTCCTAATGCGAGACCAACAAGCCCTTCAGATCGCTTTGATATCATGTAACAGAAAATTCAGGACCTGCCAGAAAGCATGAAGTACAAGTTGTAATTTCTGATCGGGTGCCTAAAATAAACTGTATAAACCTGCAAGAAAAACTGATTTTCTTCTCACCGAAGGCCTGCAGTGTGCCACTATCAAGTGGTCCCTGTTCGATAACCCACTTCAAATTTTTCATCTGGGATAGCAGTGCGAAGGGCTGGATAAAACAAATTCACATCACCTGGGAGCTTATGCTTCATACCCGAGTGTTAAACAAGTACAGGGCACGCACAAATAGCTAGTCTAACCATCACACAAGTAGTGGCCCTGGGATACTCTACTGAGCGAGCCCCCTTCCATAACTTCTCAACCATTCACAAGAAGCATTTAAAGTACTGCACAGGGCTAGGCATCAAACAATCGCTCGATTACCACGATATGCTCGTATCAATGCCCTTGAGAAGGCAGGTCCACTGCCTCCTTTAAAAAAAGTTTGCAAATAATGTACTTCAAAAGAAAAACCAACTTGTTACAAAGAAGGGAGGGAGCAAGATTCACTGCGTGGGCACCCCACAGTGTGCTAATGTTTTATATCCCTGAATAAATCACTGAAAGATCACATCTGACAGTTTCATCAACAAGGTTTTTAGCCAAAGGTACACTTACAGCATGTTTAAATGGCTAAGTTTAACATGAAAGCACTGCCCCAGAGAACTCGTACATTCCAATTTCGCAGTTAAGTTTCACGGCCACAGTCTACAGCGGTGCTAGCCACGTAGGGGTCGGTTTGCCCAAGTTTAAAGTCAGCGCCCTGGAACCATGCTACTGGCTTTCAGCAGGTCGTGCTTTACAGCTCATTCAACGAAGTATTTACGCCAAGACATCACCATGACAGGCTTCCTGTCCGACTCATGTGACTCACCAGCGCATGGCACTAAATGCAAAAACAATGCTGAAAAGAACTAATTTGCCGAACACCGGTAGAGTAGGCCAGTAGGAAAAAAAGTGCCGAGTTGTGTTGAGCGGTCCATCCCGAAATTCAAACCAGAGGACAAGCACCCATTTACTTGGCTAATTCAGCAGGCAAACCTTTCAAGAAGTCAGTACACAGCAGACTCTCGTTAAGACGAACACTTTCATTCTTAGAACATGCACAATGCAAAAAATGTACGCTTCGGACTAATTTCTGTTAATACAAACGAATTTTTAAGATTCCTTCGAGTTTGTCCGAACGGGAGTTTAGGGTGCTCATTTTTTGCCATAGCTGAGAATTTCAGGCTGTGATAACGCTTGTATCTCGTGGACCGATCTTGCAGACAAGGCCTAGCATGCTAATACTGTAACAAGCAATGTAGCCTGCAGAGCACGAAACGTTATCGCAGCCATACCCCAATGGGAGCCAAGCTAGACACGAATTAAATGGCCATTTTTGAACAGAAATAGCTTACATTACTTTGTCTCAAGTCAGCCGATTATCACAAGAGAAAAAATTAGACCCCCTTTGCAACTGTGATACGAAGACTGCGGAAACAGCGGAGCTGGTGGTCCTCACTAGCTTTAACTTGGTTTTTCTTAGGTCTCTCCATCTTATCGGTATCAGCCACTGATGCCACCAAGCATACGCAGTTTCCCAACTAGAAGCACCTTCCCGTCAGAGCTTACATCACTAGGCGCATCTGCGCCGCGCACTCCCCACACTTGCTCGTTGGCTCCTTGCCTCCTTGTCACTTGCTCTCACACTTCTTGGCGAGCATTACTCCTCTCCTCTCCACTCCAGTCGAGGACGGGCTGGAAACCCGGAAGCTGCGTCCTTCTTTCGGGTGCTTTCTGCTCGCACCACTTGCGGCGTCTACGCCAACGCCGGCGAATACAGATCATCGAGCATCGCCCGCGACACGCGCGAGTTTCCATGCACTTTGGCGAGGCGCGCTGACGCACGTAAACGCCAGGCGACGCCGACGAGTCAAATGTCCGAAAGTACACTCTAACGTGACATATAAGTGACGTCCATAAGAGCACCAACGAAATAAAAGCAAGGGTACGCATAGTGACCACAACAGATTCGTGTACGACGCCTTAAAGGCACTAAAAAGCTCATTTAGTGACTCAGGGCTCCGTACGAGAGACAGCTGAGTTTTCGTGCGCAGAAGCTCTCGCTCACCGCTTTCTGACCGAACAACGCGGGAGGGCTTTGAAGGAGGCGTCTTTGCAGCACAAAGAGGAATAAAAACAAGCTTCAGGTGAAACGAGGACACGTGGCTTCGGGGACCATCTTGTATGGCGACCACGGCGGACCGGAGGCGAAGAGAAAATGCGCTTGCGTCGCCACCCTTGTACCACTTAGTCCGGCGTTATGAACGAATCAGGGGCTCGCCACGCAAGAGCGCGAGGTGTTCCAGAAGAATCGGTGCAACCGGTTGAACACACGTAGGGGCCGGCAGTGCGCGCGATGCACGTGTTTGCGCCTTCGCGGCCTTCGGTTAGGACCCTTCGTGCCACCAAGCGGACAAACGCCAAACTTGCCAGACGCCAAAGAAAACAAATCTAAGAAGCAACGCCTTGTCAGGTTGGGTTTACAGTAGACTTAAGAACTTAAAAAGACACAATAAAAAAACACCAAGTTAAAGTTGGAATTTTACCTATCACCTCGCTGGTTTGTACTCCTCACTCCTAGCGAGTTGATAAGCATGTTGGCGGTACGATTGTCATCAACATCGTTAACATTTTGTAGTCGCGCTGAGTTTGAAAGCATGGTGAAAGCACCGCGGTAGAGTGCACTAGTACAGTCTGATGATTTATTGATTGATTGTAGGGTTTCACGCGCCGATGCAACGCAGGCGATGAGGCGCGCCGTAGTGGAGAGCTCCGGATTAGTTTTGACCACCTGGGGATCTTTAACGTGGGCCGAAATCTCGAACACATGGCCGTTTTTGCTTTTCGCCTCCACCAGAAAAGCGGCCGCCGCGGCCGGGAATTGAACCCGCGACCTCGTGCTCAGTAGCGCAACGCCTTAGCCACTGAGCCACCGCGGCGTGTGTACACTAGTACAGTCTAGCCACGGGGTAAGAACCATGCTTTGGGCACAAAGTCAAGCCTGTATATGCTTTTACCTATGGTCATTGACGGCTAGCCATTGGCATTCTATGTACGACCTCAGCTTGCTGTTTGAGAAATGTTGCAATCATTGAAGGTCTCCGAAATAATATTTGCGATTTCAGTTCTCAGACAAGTAAGTACAGCACCCTTTGACTGCACAGTCCGTTTTTTTAAGCCATTGGTGCGAATTCTTAAGCTTGCTCCCTGTGGAAGTCGATATAAAACAACTTTGCGTTCCGGAAAGCACTCGTTCAAACCTGACGTTCAGGAATGGTGGACGAGCCCTACTGCGCGCTTGCGCCAACTAGACAGCAAAAAACAAAGAAAGCGATCTTTTTCTTTTTGCCCGATGTGACGTCATGGTTTAAGAAAAATGGCAGCTATTGTGCGTGTTGGACCTCTGGGTCCTCCAGCTGCGGCGCGATTCTCAGGAAGGGGAGCGACACGTCGTGGTCCGATGAGGCTTTAATGGAAAACTAGAAGAAGAAGCGGGCGCGAGCCGGCGCAGCCACATGAGCATGCGGCAGCTCGTGAAGCGTAATGAAATGATGATGGTTAGCGTCGTCTGCTGCAAGGGGTGACGAAGAGGAAGTCACAACAGTCTCCCCCGCCGACAGATGGCGCTAAGGGGCTTCCAAAGGGTTAAGTAGGGGTTGGGGACGCTTGGGTGTAGTGCCCCAGGAAAAACGTGCACTGCTGGGCCCGACGATGCCATCAAGTCCACCAATGAGATTTGTCCCAAACTACAGAGTTGTGTTGGACATTGCCTTTCACAGTGTAGCCCAAGTTTTTCTTCAAGGGTGTCTCTTTTGCTTGGTTGGGCGTGATATCCTTGGTATCATCACTCCTCTGATGCCGAGATCGTTTTTGCCGCCACCGGTGCTTATACCATCGGGCGTGTTGCTGCACCTTCAAGTGACGCCATGGTTCGTTTGCAAGCCAGGTTCCCGTTGTGAGGGTTTGAACGACCGAGGGTTTTGTGCTCCTTGTCTGGACCATGTGAACTTTCACTTGAAGCCTCCCTCTGTTGCTCGGCATGAACGTCTTCTGACTCGTTCTTTCTTTCTTGCGTTTGCGTCTCTTGCACTCGGTTCGTAATTCAGGACGTTCGCTCCCGTAGATTTTCTGCTGACTGCGGCTCCAACTCGCTGGAGTGCAGGATTATCTTGGACTTGAGCGAAAGTGTATCAAAGCGCTGGTTCCGAAGACTGCTTAGCACTTTTAGGGTTCCCGGAGGCGAGTAGAGGAATTTCCCCTGTGAAGTCATTCTATGCTCGAAGGTGGAAACGACCGCAGTGGCTTTGCTCACTGGTTTGCAATGTTCATGGCAGCTCCGCGGGGAGAGTTCATCCTTGTGCATCCTGATCGATTCGTTAGTGGGGTCTGCTTCAATGGGGGGATCGTTCATACAGGTGGAGTCTTGCGGTAGTCGGCTGTAGTTGGGTGCCAATCTACCACAGATTGAAGCTGGTGGTTCAAAGTAGCCGTTAGAACTACAGGACTCGAAGCAGCTCCAAAAGGCACCCGAGTTATGTTCCGTGCATGTAAGTCCTGTAGTGGATGGTCTTGTGGGGATGTGCGCTTGCCCGTTGGTATTGGAAGAACGGTCGCCGGGCGTAGCGTCGAAGATCGGCAATCCTGCATCTTAAAAAGTAGGCTAGCCGTTCAAGGTGACAACCTTGTCGAGGTACTGCCCGGCGTCTAAACGTCTCACTCTCGAGCAAGTCGTGTGGTGTCTCCTCAAAAGCCGCATCATCCACTGTTCTCAATCTGTTGCGTACAATGCGCCGATTCGCTCAAGAAGTACACTCACTGCAGATGGTGTCGCCTCTGCATGTCCTCTTATGTGGCCTTCCGCTTCCGCTAGAAGGCCATCCAGTTGCGCCCGTAGTCTGAGGCGTCGTCGAAGTTGCCGCTCCATTCGGTCGCACGCAGCTGGGAACTCTCGCCAAGATCGCAGGCGCCGCGTCGTTTCCCTCTGCTTTTCGCGGCTCGTGCGTCGATTGTGCTTGACGTTCGTCTAGAAGTCCCGGGTTTTCGGTACCATTGTGTTGGACCTCTGGGTCCTCCAGCTGCGGCGCGATTCTCAGGAAGGGGAGCGACACGTCGTGATCGATGAGTTTTAATGAAACTAGAAGAAGAAAGCGGGCGCGAGCCGGCGCAGCCACATGAGCATGCGGCAGCTCGTGAAGCGTAATGAAATGATGATGGTTAGCGTCGTCTGCTGCAAGGGGTGACGAAGAGGAAGTCACAACAGTGCGGTTACCTCGCTGTGCTCTTCTCGTCGTGATTTTTGTTTGCCGTTGCAGGGGTGCATAGGTGTTTGGTTTGCGATTGTGGTGAGGGCGCTCCCGAAGAGCTTCTGGAGAGCACTTACAGTGGTGGGTAGCGTGTGATTGAAACGCTGCATGTGTGCGGCCGCCTAATTTGCGCGTAGTACGTTACGACGGTGACCACGAACGTTCTGCATCAGTTCTGCCGCCTCGATATGCGAGAGTGATGAGTGCGCTCCCAACAAACGTCTGCGCTGCGTCTTGTTAGAGTGCCGTGTTGAGGCCGCTGGCCGTTTCGTCACCTACGTGCGAGTGCGCGTATGCCTTCAACTTCAAACGGTGCTGCTATCGTGGCCAGCCGCGAACGATCGTTCGCACGAAACTCATGCCACACGGACTAAGAAATAACAAGACAAGCTTTTTGCGACCTACAAAGGTGATTCCGGCGCGTCGCTTTGGTTCGTCGAACCCCGTGTCTTGTAATCGCCGCGTGCTGTCATAAGCTCCGGAACATTATATTCAGGAGGTCATGGTCCTACTGCATATTCTCGTTAAATCATTGCAGAGGGCTCTTGGCGCGGAGAAATGAAAAGTTTTTAATTACCCTCGTTAGTTTCGTTGGTCTCCAGAGGGTTGCTTTCCTGACGAGCGTATTGATGCGTATATCGCGGTATGGGAGCTGCAAAAATGTGTTGATGGATGTGGAGGGGGAAACGGTGTAGCTTTTCTTGGGGCGGTACTGGATATCCGTGGAGTTCAAGGGCGTCTCGTCTGGTAGGTGGTTGAGGCGGGTGTCTTGTGAGTGATGATAAGCTTCGTGCAGTTCATCTAAGTTATTGTGTACTCCCAGTTGGACCAACTTGCACGTGGGTGTTGAGAGAGCACCGTTCAGTATGTGAAAATATTGATTTCGCCCACCACCATATTTGGTACCCGTTTGTGCTTCTGATCAGCCTTCGTCGTGTTCCGCTTGATCCTTCATAGCGACAAAGTTTGATAACCGTAGCGGGACCCCGCACCAAATGCGGCAGTGGGCCAAATTAACATTCTCAAATGCTATATACATAGAAAGGTTGGACACTAATTCTTGTAGCTTGTTCCTACTGTGGCTACACAGCCCGTCACCATGATGCACAGCATGTACTGAAAGTCACGTGCTTTGTTCGTATTTCAATGTACCTATCTTGATGGTACATAGGGCAGACAAGGCACTGCCCTAACAGGCGGTGTTGGGAGCATGCCACGTTGCTGACGACTGGAACAGAAACCGATTTGGTGCTCCATTCCAAGACTCAGTGCACGCCAGGTGGCTGCATGCCAGAATTTGATATGACAAGAGTGCTGAATTCCACCATGCTTTCCAGTAAGCATGTCGCCTCTATCAAAAAGTATGCATCACACCTCAAATACACTACGACGCATACAAAAGCTTGCGATCATCTACCTCATCTGGACATCACGTCTTATTAAACTACAAGGGAATGAGGCGGCACGCACTGCTGCCCACAAATTTACTACCCAGGGATTCGTAGATAGCATAAAAGACCCGCCAGATTTCCTCACCGACGTCTAGGTCCAAAGCCGTTGTACAGATTCCTACAAACCTACACATACTACAACACAACATATATATTACCCAACATGTCCCCCTATGAATGCCCACCCTGTAAAGGAAGGAAGGAGATAGTACAGGGAAGACAGAGAGGTTAACCATCCAATCAACTGCACCCAACACTTATCAATGATTTCAAATGAATGCATCAAACTTGCATAATGAACACCTTACGGCATTTTTAACTTTCATTCATGAAATTATTTGCATAAGCTTATTTTACAATTATACTGAAGTGACCAGACAATATATTTGAAGGTGTGTGAACATTCGCAACTTAGAACACCTTGCAAATAGTTTTTGATATTCAATTTGCAGCTCTGTTTCAAATATTTGAAAATTACGAGTAGAGCAACAAATGTTTGCTCTTTTGCAAGACTTGCAAACTTTCAAGCTTCACTGCATGGTAGGACCTTACAGGTTGGTTTTTCTGCATGACACCGAAGCCATGCCAAAAGCCCTACGTAGAAGCCTTGCACCAAAGAAGTGTTCTAACTGTGGCGTCTGTTAAGGTCAAATGTAACTCTACGAGAGCAAAATTTATAGTCTGAAAATAGGTTTCCTGTAAATTTGAGTGAGAAATCAAGCGTCATTGCTGGCTGGTTGGTGAGGTCGTACCAGCAACTAGCATGCCCAGCCTCCTTTCAATGATTGAGGGGGAGGGGGACTGCTATTAAATATACTTTAATATGCTTACTTAGATGAAATACAAACAGGCACTCGCCTTGTAAAAAAACAAATAAGCAAATAAAGACGTTTCCGGGCCCCTACAGGTCCCTTGTTAACAATGAAGAGAGTTGTTGAAAGGGTGCGACTATATGTTCGGTGGCGCAGAGTGCGCATGTATATTTCGGGGAGCTTACTGTGCCCACAGTATTTTGAGAAACCCATATTTCTTCATTGCAATGTATGCAAACTTCTTGTTTCACTGCTTTGCACGTCTTTATTTTCTCTATTACATTAAATGTTTTGCATTTCAAGCACTAGTACCTGAACAGAGATGTATCTAGTTCTGACTGCCTAAGCTGTCTTTTTTTAGGTAGTTATGTTTTATACAATATAGAAACACCAAAACAAAGATAGTGTGGTTTGAAAATATTCAATTCACAGCCAAGTGTAACTTCTTGTATTCAATTCACAGACGCGAAGTTGATAATTACACACCTCTAAATATATATACAAAAGGTAAGTTGTCATTGTACCGACATAAAACACTCAGCTGACATTGCCGTCACTGCTGGAGAGAGAAAACTGACAAGCAAAACCTCATCCC
This sequence comes from Haemaphysalis longicornis, assembly GCA_013339765.2. NCBI lineage: Eukaryota > Metazoa > Arthropoda > Arachnida > Ixodida > Ixodidae > Haemaphysalis > Haemaphysalis longicornis. The sequence goes on along the minus strand of CM023448.1, from coordinate 122,424,227 downwards.
TGAATAATTTCAGTTTTAAGTAGTAGTGCTACTTGTGTGCTGTTTGACAAGCAATAACTTATTCGCTAAGATTGCTGCATACAAGTCCTCGGTCATGCTAAACACAGAAAATGGAATTGAAAGCATTGCACATCAAAAGATCTGTTGCTAAAAGTACCAACTGAAGTACAATATTGTTCTGCGGCATGTGACAGCATACATAAAGGACATATTGGGTGAACTGTTATACCAGTTTGAACATGCCCCTAGAAGGGATAATTTTAAAAAAGGTAACTTGAGAGGGCTCACATAAAGAAAAATGCTTGGCACCAGGGCTAAGCACGATTAGTTACCATTTTTTCATTCACTACTTGAGGCCTGGCTTGGTTCCTACAGCTGGTAACAAAAAAAACTTTGTCCTGTGCGCAGCCCTACTTCCACCGGGCTGCATGTCCTATAAGGTTTTAGACCAACGAAGTGATTAACAGACAGATTACTATTCAGCATGTTAGTTACTACGCCTATGCAATGGTGAACATGGTGAACATTGCCTGCCTGCCTCACGACTCCGAACACGCAATTATACTTTACGTCGCAAAGGTTGACTCGGACAAAAACACTCGGACAAAAACACAGCCCTGTGGTCTACGCAGCAGTGCGGTGCGAAATAAGTTATGCGCGCAGAATCGTTTGCAGTGGCTAGCTTGGTTACGATGGGCGTGGTCATGCGCCATCCCACTGCCCTCGTGTGACCGGCGTTGCTGCCTCTCGCCACTGCACGTAGGTGACGAAACGCACTGCGGCCTCAACACGGCGCTCTAATAAAACTCAGCGCAGAAGTTTGTCGGGAGCGCACTCATCACTCTCGCAATTCGAGGCGGCAGAACTGATGCAGAACGCCCGTGGTCACCGTCGTAACGTACTACGCGCAAATTAGGCAGTCGCACATACTCAGCGTCCCCATCTCACGCTGCATTCACATGACATCACCGCAGCGCAAAAGTATGGTGGCAACCTTGGCCGTGCAGGCGGCGCCACGGCCATAAAGCGCTGGACACTGTACGACTGGTGAACGCGATTCGCATGCGACTGATCGTTACAATTGATCGTTAGGACCTGTTTTGGCCTCGTTCGCTGGTCGGAGGATGCTCACGACGTGCGACTGGCAAGCCAGATGCAGTCGTGCAATCGTTGCCATCGTCGTGAGGCCACAGCCAATGAGAGCCCGCTGAGCCCGCAACCGGCTTGCGTTGCTCTGGTCGGCTCGGGTGTTGGGAACTTTAGGCTTAGCGTCCTGGCGAATATTTGATCGCCGCTATCTGTGCAACTGCGAATGACAATCCGTAACACAACTTTGCACCACAGAATCATCCCCTTTCTCGCATGTGAAACTTTATTTGAGCTACAACTGCCGTTCGATCGATCGGTGACCGAGATATCTGCGTAGCCTGTTTCGATGATGATGATATTTGGGCTGTACCCTTTGAATCGGGTGGGTGTGCCGCGCCAACACTAGCCAGGGCAAACAGAAAGATAAATGCATGAGAAACATAACGACAATAACTAGGCGCGAACGAGACAAAAAACATGGCACACCAAAAGGGAACACTTGACAGCACTCACGCACATACGAGAAACAGACAAAAAAAGCGAGCATAAAAGAACGAAGAGTCTGAGAGTGTACAATTAACGTCCCTGGGCTGCCGTCACACCCCAGCGTTCCAGGCGGCGCTTTGTACGCGCTACAGCGCGCACGACCACCACACCGTCGGCGTACCCCGAAGCCGAGAGCTTCCCGCAAGGTCGGAAGCGGGCCATTTTCGCTGACATTGTCACAGTGTCCGAGACCTGAACAGCTTAAAATCAAGCGTTCGGCGGACTCGTCACCCTCGCCACAAGCACGGCACACCACACTGGCCACCTGGTCATCTAACGTTTTCTGGCGCACGAAAGTACGGAGGGCTCCCGCACGAGCCTCGAAGAGCAGCGCGCTCCCCAAGCTGTTGTCGTACAGCTGGCAGCCACCGATCGAGGTCTTGTGCTGCGCGTAAACCGCCAGAGTGGGCTTTTCCCGCACAGCACGCTGCCACATCGCGTCCTCTTCCTCGCGCACTCGACGGCGCGTGTCACGTGTCCAGGCTGCGGCAGTGTCCACAGAAACAGGCTCGCGGAAGAAGCCGTACTTCTTCTCCAAGAAGTACACACGGCGTGCCCAATTTGTGCGGATGCAAGTCGCCGCCAGATACTGGAACACGCGTCGCGCCCAGCGCTCCCGATGCATGAACTGGAGGCGACCGCGGTTCGACAGCTTACTATCCACATCACGTGCTTCAAAGGACGACCAGCCGAGGTCTCCCTGTACCGCTTCATTGGCCACATACCGATGACATCCTACAGCGGTGCGTCCCACTGCGCGCTGCTGTCTCTCGAGCCATTGCCGAGTGGACGTTGAGAGGCGCACCACAGCATTCACGAACGTGAGAGCCGGCACATGCACAAACTTCCACAGGTCACGCACCACCAGGAAACGGTTGCAGCCCCACAAGCTTCGGCGGCGAAGAATGCACTGGCCACGAACGGCAGACTGGCGCACCTTTGCCTCGTGGTGTGAGTACATGAAAGCACCGGCAGAAAGCACTACGCCCAGGTACTTATAACACGAACACATGCTGGTTTCTTCCCCGCCGATGATAACTGCTGCGTCTTGTTGGGAAGCCAGGGGCTGACTCCACTGTTGCGAACCATGGTAGCGTGGTTGCTGTGGACCGAGGTGGGTGTGTGCCGGGGCAGTCATGATGGCGTGGCGAGGTTGACGCAGAAGAAGAAAAACTTTATATACAATTATTTACATCTTCAAATCAGAACGGGCAGTGCGCCCCTGCGCGCGCGGGATTAAATAGGGCACGTTGGGTCCATTCCCCTTCACCCCTTTTCTCCGGTTGACGTCAGGATGCACCAATCACAGAGCATGGCACTGATGGCAGCGCCCCCACACACAAACACACACACACACACACGCCCGAGAGACCCGCTCCTCTCCTGGGCAGGAGAGCGCTAAGTTGCTCCCGCCGTGGCAATCCGCCGTGGGTCAGAGCCCCCTTTGTCCTGGCGATGTTGCACTACCACGAAGACGCCTTGCATCCCTCGGTGGCAATATTCTTCGAGTGGCCTATTGAAGACAACACGCCACAAAAGGGCGTGACAATAAAGCGCGGGCACGCCGCCGAGGCTTGCAGTGCAGGGCGCCAAGCAATGCCATTGTTAGCACTTGCCATTGTTAGCAGTTGGCGCCTGAGAAGCCACGAGGCCACTGAAAGGCGCATAATTCAAGTAGCTGCATAGTTCGGTCCTGTGAATACGCCGGTTTGTGGAAAGTCGATGACTGAGGGTCCAAGGCAGGTTTTCGAGGAATCAATGTCGCAACAGTCTCCACTGGTTCCCGCGAAGGTAAGAACCGCAGACGTCTTGGCGCTGAACCGAAGTCCAAGCTGTGTTACCTCAGCGAAGCAGATGTCCAGCAGGGTCTGCAATTCGTGCGAGTACTCCGCCATAAGTACCAGATCATCGGCAAATGCAAGCCCTGGCAGGCGGTATTGCTCGTACGCCACAGTGGTGCTGTACCTGAGCCGAAAACCGAGACCACATTGGAGCAGTTTCCGCTGAATACTTGTGGCATACAAGATATACAGAAGCGGAGAGAGTGGACACCCTTGACGGAGGCCCCTAGTTACAGGGATTTGGTCTGACTGAGTCTGACCAAAGAGCGCTCTGATGGTGTTGCCCTCGTAAACTTGTTGGACCGTCCGCAGCAGCGTTTCCGGAAGCCCGAGACGACTGAGTTTCTGGAAAAGGGGGCATGGGGGACAGTGTCGTACGCCTTTTCCACGTCCAAAAAGCAGCACATTAAAGAGCGCTGCTCCCTGATCGCGATTTCGGCACACTGTGTTAGTATGAACAGGTTATCGTCTAGACGACGGCCTGGACGAAGCCCGTTCTGAAGTTCGGAGCCGTTTGGACTCGGCCCACCCGCTCAGCCAATTTTGGAGGGCGCCCATGAAGATTCGGTACATGGCGCTGGTAACTGTGAGGGGTCGACAGTCTTCCGTCTCAATTGCCATCTTGTTTTCAACACGCGAAGCAGCCCGTTCAGTGTGTCTTTTTACTTGTGTAACATTTGATTGTTTGAATATTTATGAGAACCACTTAGCCACAGAATGGTCTATGAGTAAGGGGAGACGTTTATTACATACGTGAATTTCTATGTGCAGAAAAGCAAATGTATGCACACGTCTCAGAGAGACGAGATTGTCAGTCTCACCATCTTGCCTGCTCTGCTGGACACAACATTAAAATGCAGTGGATACGTGGACACAGCGGCATCAAAGGTAACCAAAAAGCCGACGAAGCGGCCCGTAAGGGCCTTCTTTACCGAAAATACCGCAAGGTGTATTTCACGAAAACAGAAGCTTCTGCCATGGCTCACCACTTTGCGGTGACTGAAAGAAGCCGTCTATGGAGCAACTTACAAAATACTCGATGCTTTTTGCACACTATTGACCCAGAATTAAAGTCAAGACTCCCGACACAGCTTCCTCGTAACCTGGAAACGTTGTACCATCGTCTACGCCTGAACTGTGCCTACACAAATAGCTACCTATTTCGCCTTGGAGCGACGTCAAATCCGCACTGCGACAATTGTGGTTGCGTCGAAACAATTGAACACATTCTATTAGAATGTGCGGCCTACATGGAACCGAGATCCCACTTCCTCGAAAGCATGGAACGTCTAGAACAGGGACCAATTACTCTCAGAAATATTTTACGACCATGGATTCATCCGTCAAAGCAGCGCCAAGCTCTACGAAGTTTATTCTCTTATTTGGATGAAATTGGCCTAATTTCAAAACTGTAAATTATGTGGCCCAAGCTCAGAACAAAAGTCCGCTACCGCGCCAAGTACACGACAGTTTTTTTTTTCGTTTTCTTTCCTGCCCAGCTCTTCCTTGGGCCTTTTCTTCCCCCATCCTTAACCCACAGCAGAGAAGCATGTAGGCGTCTGTAAATGCCGGCAAACCTCTCTGCTTTTCCAATAAAGAGCCTTCTCTCTCTCTCTTCTCTCAGTCTCTGATTCCTAAAGCAGTAGAGCTCATGTTACATTTGAACCACCCACAACTGCCAATAATACGCTATCACCTGGTGGCAAGCTGTCGTGCTGCACTCGGTCACCTTCATGTTGCTTGTCCTGCCTCTCCAGCATTCACAAATAAAAGTCATGACTCGCTGTCGGGCAATCCCAAATAGAAACGTGGCAGTATTGTGATTCTTGCAGCTAGACCACGTCTTTGCACTAAAGATGGCCGGTCAATAAACACTTCGAAACCCATGCTACAACTGCACCAAAGTTCCAAATGCCTGTTTGAAGCACGTGGGCACAGTGTGCCATAGGTATCCTTGTTCTGGACCCTTCGCAATGTAAGCAGGTGCACATAACATTGAGTCCCCGGCACTCCACAATCCTTGTCCGAGTCGCTTGACTGACCTGCAGAGAAGGGGAGGGGCTGTATAAATAGTGGCATAGTTGCACGCTGTGTCTCCAAACGCAACTACAAGCTGCACCATTTTGCTTTGAATGTCCTGTTATGTGTGTACATATTTCACAAGCATTGTAGTTCTGACTCAGGGCCCTGTAAACAAAAGGGCAGCCAGTAAGAAAAAAAGAAAAAGAAGCATGAAAACTTGACTGTAATAAATTAAGACATCCAGCTGTGTCACCGATGTCAACACATCAATTCACACTGCCATTATTTGGACAATTTGTGCTGGAAGGTTGCTGTACTGAGCTAGGGCCTGCAACCGGTGCTTCTTTTCGTCGGCTCTTATGGACCGTCATTTATGCCTGCAACAATTGTACGAGAATTCCTCATCCTGCATCTTATGCGATGGCAATGAAAATATACATGGCACAACAGCACACATTTTCATACACATAAACATAACAGGGCAGCATTGAGAACAATGCCCCACAGTGTAATTAGGGCACAACATCGGCTTTCTGCTGTCAGTACTGCTGTTGCAAATAAACTGGTGGATGTAATAAAACACAAGGTAGAAGATGTACCTCACTATGTACTGCACTTGTCTCATAACCACTAGGCAGACAATCAGGGCACCATGTGTCCAACTTGTGCTGCAAAGAGTGAGCAAACACCTCAATCTAAGCAGCTTTGATGTAGCATAGGTTAAGTCTTAGAGCCCAGCTATGAGTTAGTGTCATCTATCAGGCAGCCTAGTTTCCCTGCAAAATGCACGCAGACGCAGAATTGTTGGCGGCAATAAGAGGAAACAATCAGGACATCGAGGGGTTTTATGAAATCAGCGCCGAGCCGTACGGTGCATGTGGGAACATAACAGCGTACGTTTCGAGCTTTTTCACAGAACATTCAAGCTGCCATCGCTTCGCACTTTTCCCGATGAAAAAAACCCGGGTGATAAGGCAGGTGATTACGGTCAGGGGGACACGTACTGTGTCACGATTTAGCCCCGCGCTCGTGAACCTGGGAGGGTAGGGGTACCCTCCAGCCGAGAGACGACATGCAGCGTGCTGGTGGTGACGGTGACTGACCGCGAGCAGCTGTGCTCGGCGGTGTTTACCTCCGGTCACCCACAATGTTGCCCACCGAGCCTGGTGGGGCCACTGAACTAAGCGGCCAACGAATGTCAGGTTGGGGGGCGCCCCACACTTGTCGCACCCCTCACCCCCAAGTTTGTTTGTCCTACACAAACACGAAACAACACCTGTCACCCAGGCGAGTAACGGTCTGGCGGTATCCGCAGTCTCTCACTCCGCCTGAGCACAGGTGTCGAAGCAGTTGTGGCAGCATTGGGTGCCGCCTGTGTCATTCTCACACCGTCTGCCAGCCTTGCAGGTGTCATCGGACTTGCACGTGGCGCTACAGTGGCGCGATTAGCACCAGCCCTTGGTGCCCCTGGTGCTGTGCTGGCAGTGGTCGGTGTAGCTGGCTCCCCTGCCTGCTGGCTTCCTGAAGGGGCGGCTGAGGTTGCCAGGCGAGGCCTCACATGGTCAGCATGCCGGTGCCACGTGGTCCCGTCCGACACGCGGACGAGCAGCGACGACGCACTGGCAGGAGAGACCACATGCCCGGCAGACCAGCGTGGACCAGGCCTGAAGTTCCTGGCGAAGACCGGAGCCCCAAACTCCGGCAAGGGCCCAGGACGGCAACCTCGGTCAGCCGCCAGCTTCTGCTTGAGCTTCAGGAGCGCTGTGGACGGGAGGTCTGGGTGCAACACATCCAATGGTGTCTTTACCATCCGGCCCAACAGGAGCTCGCAGGGGGCATGGCCCGTGACGTCGTGGGGTGTGGTCCGGTACTGGAATAGGACCCGGGAAACCTGCGTCCTGAAATCCCCAGCCTTGCTCTTCTTGAGCTTGTCCTTGACAGTTTGCACCACCCGCTCGGCAGCACCACTCGACGCAGGGTGGTACGGCGGAACCATCATCCGACGGATTCCGTTCTTCGTCAGCCAGGCCAAGTACTCCTCACTGGCGAAAGCGGGACCGTTGTCGGATACGATGACGTCTGGCAACCCCTGCGCTGCGAAGACTTGCCGCAACGCCGCAATGGTGCTCCTGCCGAGGGAGTGGTGACTGGCAGTACCTCCACCCACTTGGAGAAGGCGTCCACCACCACCAGGAAGTAGTGGCCCTTGAAGGGGCCCCCGATATCCACGTGTAGGCGGGACCAGGGTCTCTCCGGGAGCGGCCAGGGGGTGATCTCCACATGACGCGACGCTCGCTGGTTCTCCTGGCAGACTTGGCAGCTCTGCACCAGGCGAGCAATGTCCTGGTCCAGGCCAGGCCACCAAACGTGGGACCGGGCCACCATCTTGGTCTTCTCGACGCCTGGATGACCCGCGTGCAGCAACTGCAGGACCTTGGACCGCAGGCTCTGTGGAATCACCACCCTAGAACCCCACAGCAGGCAGCCCTGCTGCAGGCTCAGCTCGGCGGCCTTGTGGCTGTATGTCCGCTCAGCCAACTCCTCCCCTCGGGACACCGCCTTGACCACCTGCGACAGGACTGGGTCCCGGCTGGTCGCCTGCGACACTGCCGATCTGGACAGCACCCCCGGGTAAGCGTGCTCCAGCGTGAACACTTCGGCAGGTTCAGGAACAGCAACAGGCACCTCCGGCAGGGGCAGTCGGCTCAGGGCGTCAGCAGGTGCCAGGTCCTTCCCCGGGCGGTAGACCAGCCGGTAGCTGTAGGCCGCGAGCCTCAGGGCCCAGCGCACCACTCGAGGCGATGCCTGCACTGGAACTGCCTTGTCAGGCCCCAGCAGTCCCAGCAGCGGCTTGTGGTCCGTGACCGCCTCGAACTTTCGGCCCCACAGGTACTGGTGGAAGCGCTCGACCCCGAACATGAGGGCCAGGCCTTCCTTGTCCGGCTGGCTGTACCGCTGCTCTGCCGCATGAAGCCGACGGGACGCAAACGATACAGGGTGTTCCTGGCCAATCTTCTCCCGGTGGGCCAGGACAGCTCCCACACCATGCGGCGACGCATCTACAGTCCGGACAACAGGCTTGGCCGGATCGAAGTGCACCAGCACTGGATCCTTGGTGATCAGCTCCTTGCTGCGCTGGAAGGCCAAGTCCTGCTCCTTCTTCCACGCCCACTGCTGTCCATCTCGAAGATGGAGCGGCTGCAGATGCGACGACAGGTTGGGCAGGAAGCTCCTGTAGAAGTTTACGAGGGCCCAGGTAGCTATGCAGCTCCTTCTTGTTCTGGGACTTGGGCGCCTTAAGCACAGCCTCAAATTTGCGGGGTGCCGGGGCCAGACTTCCCTGGGAAATGACGTGGCCCAGGTACTCAACACTGGGGGCCAAGAAAATGCACTTCTCCAGCTCGAGCTTCAGCCCGGCATCCTGCAATCGTGCCAGGACATTGTGTAAGTTCTGTTGGTTGTCCTTGTCGTCTGTACCAGTCACCAGGATGTCGTCCGAGTACACCGCCACGTGCCTCATGCCCCTGAACAGGTTGTTCATCTCCCTCTGGAAAACGGCAGGTACTGAGGCCATGCCAAACGGTAAGCGCGTGTAGTGGAAGAGTCCCAGCGTTGTTGATATGGTGACATACTTCCAGGACGACTCCTGGAGCACCAGCTGCTGGGAAGCATCCCTGACGTCGAGCTTGGTGAACTTCTGTCCCCCGGACAAAGCTCACCAGAGATCTTCAATTCGGGCCAGCGGGTACTTTTCCACGGTAGCGACGGGGTTGATGGTGATCTTGAAGTCCCCGCAGATCCTTACACTGCCGTCTTGCTTCAGGACTGGCACGATGGGAGCAGCCCACTCCGAAGATTTGACGGGCACCAGGATCTCGTCTAGCTGCAGCTGTTGCAGCTCCTGGGTGACCCCGTCCTTCAAGGCGAACGGCAGTGGGCGCGGTCTTGAAAAACCGGGGCTTGGCTCCCTCTGGCACATGAATGCTTGCCGCCGTGCCGGTGAATGTGCCCACCCCGGGCTCAGCCTGTGGAACAGGGCCTCGAACTTGGTCAGGAGGATCGGGACGTCTTCCACTGCATGTACTGCTTCCTGGTACTCTGGCAGCCGCACACCCAAAGCCTGGATCCAGTTACGGCCCAGTAGCGTCGGTGACGGCCCCTTGGTCAGGTACAGGGGCAGGGTGGCCTCCCTGTCGCCAAGGCGAACGCTGACCTGGGCTTGACCCTCGACTTGGGCGAGCTGTCCGGAGTAGCTGCGCAGCATGACGCCCGACGCCACGACGGACACGCCAGGAAAGGTGCGCTTGAAGGCTTTCCCGGCCATGACCGACACACTGGCCTTCGTGTCCAGCTCCATGGAGATGGGGCGCCCGCAGACTTCGACGGTCAGCAAGTATGGTGGCACCGACGGCTGCACTGTGCCCGCGCGCCACATGTCGAAAATCTGCGGGTCTTCGGCCATGACGTGAAGCCTAGCCGCTGCACCCGAAGCTGCTGCCGCACGCCCCCGCCGCCTACCCTTGCGCCGACTTCCTTGGCCGTGGGCTGGCGCGGAACATGCTGCTCGACGCCGGCTGCTGCTTCCTTCCGTCCGCCGTCCCCCCTCGGCACGCCCGAGCAATGTGCCCAGTCCTCCCACACGCAAAGCACTCCGCTTGCGCGAACTGGCACTGTGAGGGGGGGGGGTGGTCACGACCACACCGAGCGCACTTGCCATGCCGTGTCGCCATCTTGTTTACCGCCGCCTCCGCCGACAGTGAGCCGGCCGCACGCGCTATCTCGCCCGCGTCCTTGGCCGCAAGCCTCCATCGCCAGCGCTGCCTTCACGGCGTCGTCCAGCGAGGGGTCGGGAAGCTCCAGGAGTCGCGTCTGCATGGCGGGGGTCGTTGATGCCGCAGACGAAACGGTCCCGGAGCAGCGAGTCGAGCTGCTCCCCGAAGGCGCAGCCGCTCGCCAATCCTCGCAGCGCTGCGACGAACTGCCCGAGCGTCTCTCCGTCTCGGCGGCTCCGGTTGCTGAAGCGGAATTAACGTGGACGGGGCCGGGCTGAAGTGTGAGCGCAGCGTGGCGAGCAGCTCACCCAGCGACTTGTCGAAGGGAGCAGATACGAAAGGAGCAGATACGCGGCCAATTTTTTTCCAACGACGCCGCAACCTCAAGTGGCTTCCCTGACTGACGTCATCGCGAAGAGGTTCAACACGCTTTGGGCACTTCTATGCCATCCGAGGCACCCCGCGAGCCACAGGCGATGACCTACTCCACGGCTGTTCGTCGACCCCGCCCTGCTCCAACACGTCGTCAAGAGGCCCCGCCCTACCGCCGCCCACTGTCGCCCGCCCGACCCCCTCTAGTACGAAACCAGACGCCTAGGAAGACTGACGTATGGCGTACACCGGATAATCGTCCTCTGTGCTACCACTGCGGAGAGGCCGAACACATCTACCGTCGCTGCCCATACAATAGACTCGGACTTCGTGGTTTCTCCGTCGACGCACCACGCCCCCGACCCAGCCAGCGCCCATCTGAGATTGAAGAATACCTGTCGAACACCAGCCGTGGACCAGCCCGTTTGAACCGTTCGCCGTCGCCCTACCCGTACCAGTCGCCGGTCCGCCGTAGCAGTGGTGACTTCGCACGTGGAAGGTCCCCCAGCCCACGCGTGGAAACTAAAGGCAGCAACTTCTGGAAGTGAAGTTGCACAACGGCGGAAAAACGAAAACCCTCCAACGACGCAACGATTCGCCGTAGACTGTTACTCACGACATGCCCTCATCCCGACGACCCGACCTAACCCTGACGTGACTCCCGAACACGACAATAGCCACAAGGCGCGACGCGTATCCGACATGACCGAACCTGCCCCTGCGAAGACAACGACAACGACGACGCACAGTGCCCGACCGTCAACACGCACAAGCCGAGATGCGACGCCCCGACGAACCCGGAACTCGAGGAAGGCGGCGTCCGACGTCAAGGTGTCCATCGACGGCTTTGATGTAGTCACCCTTATAGACACTGGAGCCGACTACTCAGTAATGAGCGGATCATTCGCGTCTAAGCTGAAGAAAGTTACGACCATATGGGACGGTCCGCACATACGCACAGCAGGAGGCCATCTCGTAACACCAAGTGGAACGTGCACATCGCGAATCACAATAGATGGCACCACGTACCCTGCTGCGTTCGTCATTTTGCCTAACTGCTCCCGCGACGTAATTCTCGGAATGGACTTTTTGACGGACAACGGTGCAATAATTGATCTGCAGACCAAGTCGATAACTTTTTCCTCCACGACGCCACAGCCGAACCCTGAACACCGTGCTGCTGTAAGGATTGCTGACGATCACGTCACCCTGCCACCCCGCGCAAGCTTGATGATCACCGTCTACTGTGAAGGTGCTGCTCCTGAAGTCGACGCTATCGTGGAGAGTGATCAAAGGTTGCTTCTCGACCGCGATGCGTCTGTCGCAAGAGGCATTGCGAGCTTTAAGCAACGCCAACCCCAAGTCTTGGTCACTAATTTCAGCGAGGAATACCAGCATTTAAACAAGGGCGCTGCAATTGCGTTCCTCGAAGAAACGCAAGAAACAAGTGACGTGATCGCGGTCGCCGACTTTGAACACGCACCCGAAGATACCTTCAAGCTTCCGAATCCCTTCGACGTGAATCGGGCGTTACCGCAAGAAGAACGGAAGAAATTACGTCAGACACCTCTGGCGAAGCACCGGATAATAACCGAAGATGGAGCCCAACCTACCTGACAGTCACCGTACCGGGTCTCTACACGAGCGCGAAGCCATCCGGACTCAAGTCGACAACATGCTCACCGACTACATTATACAGCCATCGAAAAGTCCGTGGGCTGCGCCGGTCGTACTCGTGAAGAAAAAAGACGGCATTTTGGTTATGCGTTGACTACCGGCGACTGAACAAAATCACCAAAAAGGACGTGTACCCCCTGCCACGAATCGACGACGCCCTCGACTACCTCTGCCATGCGAAGTAGTACTTCTCATCGTTGAATCTGAAGACCGGCTACTGGCAAATTGAAGTGGATGAGAGAGACCGAGAGAAGACTGCATTTATAACCCCGGATGGTCTCAACGAGTTCAAGGTGATGCCGTTTGGGCTGTGCACGGCGCCAGTAACGTTTCAAAGAGTCATGGACACTGTGTTAGCTGGCCTGAAGTGGCACACCTGACCTGTCTAGTATAGCTCGACGACGTTGTGGTATTCGCCCGAAATTTCGACGAACACCTCGCAAGATTGGAGTCTGTACTCGAGGCTATTCGCATGTTGGGGTTAACGCTGAAGCCTGAAAAGTGGCGCTTAGCTTACGAGGAACTCAAGTTTTTGGGACACGTCGTCAACGCCGCAGGAGTCCTGCCTGACCCGGTGAAAACACCAGTCATAGCGAACTTCCCCAGACCGAAAGACAAAAAGGACGTGCGAAGATTTCTCGGACTGTGCGCATACTACCTTGCGCTTCGAATCGTCGCAAACTTCGCACGCATTGCAGAGCCACTCACGTGCTTGACGAAAGATAGCCCCCCTTTCGCCTGGGAAAACGCCCAAGAAAAAGCATTCTGCGAGCTGCAACAACGCCTGCAAAACCCTCACGTGCTCGCTCATTTCGACGAAAACGCCGAAACGGAAATGCACACCGACGCCAGTGATATTGGCGGTGAGCGCGAACACAGGCGGCGCTGCGAAGCGCGCCTCCGTGACGTCAGCTTAGGGATTCTCGCATTTGTCGTCTGCTTCACTCAGGATCGCTCTCCCTGCTGTTTCTTTGCGCTCGGTCAACGTCTGATGCTTGTCCGCACCAGAATTGGCGTGTGGGGTAACTTTTTATCATAATAATAGGCTTAAATCGCATACACTAGCTCATGGTGTCAATTAAAGTATAGTTTTTGGATACCGCTACGGGAGAAACATTGCCGGCGCCACCCCATTCCTTGCGAAGCCGGACCTGTGCGGAGCGCGAAGAGTCGGAGCTAGGCGTCAGCTTCTCATGTAAGCATTCGAACAAAAGGAACAGTCAGCTGCTAATACCGACAACAGCGAAATGGAAGACCAAAACAAATTCTAGGCCTTCAGGGCTGTCGGCTTTGGCAGAGGCCTCACGATTCCCGGTAATCATATGTAAGGTAAAACAGTTTCTGCAACCTTCCCGAACGCTCGAACGCGTTTTGTCACATCACTTTACGTTGTCAAGGCATGAAAGTTTGCCGACATGCACAATAGACTGCAAAACTGTAGGTTGAATTCCAAATAACCCTGTGTGTATAGAGGAGGAGGGGAAAAACTTTGTTTAACAATTAAATCGATCTGGTTAGTGGGCCGGGTCCTCAGTCCAGGACAAGAGAGTAAAAGTAATTTTCTTCAAACCATAGAACGCCATCCCGAGTAGAATAGGATTTGTTCTTCGCGCCTAGAAGGGTTGAAAAGCAATAAAGAGCTACTTGGAATTCTTCTTCGGTTTCGAGTCTTGTAATATATGTAGGTATACTATTTATTACGTTAGTTAGCGAGTATATCATGCCTTCAACACCGTAATCATGTCATCATTGTTGGAGTTGAGAGTCACTTCGTTATGATAACGATATAATTACGATAGAAATTCGGAGCACAAAGCCGCCTTCGAGTAGTGTGGACCACGTTGTTTAGGGCGCGATCGCGGTGGCGTAGCACAAACCTCATTGTATTTGCATGTGAATAAACAAAGCCCGCTGCGGATATGCACCTTCTTGCACGCAGCCGTAATGAAAGCCAATTTGTGAAGTAGGGAATGCATGCCATGCATTATGAAGGAAATATCCACACGACCTTTGTGAGGCTCCCAAACATCCCGAAACCTCCTAATAAGAAGTTGGTGACGGCGCAGAAAAATTAATGCGTTGGGCAGAAAAAAAGCAAGAAACATTAATCCGATACAAGACAACAACGAAAGAAACAGAAGAAAGCCGAGTTATTTCCTGCTGTGCGATGAGCATGTAGAGGCCGCTGCTTGGTACGTAGTATTAGACTGTTGAGTCTTCATAGGAGCATCTCAAAAATACTGCAGGGAAGCCTACGCATTTTGAATACTTATCGAGAAGCTCTGATCGCTGATCCTCGCGAATAAGGAAGAAAGGACGAGTTACACACGATCTTGTGACTGATACTCTGAAGAAAAGTTGTTCTCTATCTCTTCGTGTGTTGCAAAACTTGTGGGGGATACAGCTTCAAATTATTCAGATGCGTCAGAATCTGGCAAAATAACTGAGTCGCTAGAAATACGCTTTTTAACGCACTACAGCTACGAAGCGGGCAATTTCTAGCCCAGGCACTGTTGCCCCTCACAAGCGGAGTGTAGCAGACGACAGCGGCGCGAATCCCTAAGCCGACGTCAGAGCCAGGGGGCGCCACTCAAAGATCTCACCGCCAATAGGCTTGGGAGCCGTTCTCGTCCAAAAGCAAAGCGGTTGCGAAAAAGTAATCGCCTTTGCCAGCCGTGGTCTGTCGAAGGAGGAGAAAAATTACTTAGCCTCTGAAAAAAAGTGCCTCGCAATTATATGGGCCATTTATGGCCTACCATACGTGTATGGTAGGCCATTCAAGGTTGTGACAGACCACCATGCGCTGTGTTGGCTCGCCAATTGAAGGATTCCTCTGGCCGTCTTGGACGGTGGAGCTTGCGCCTGCAAGAGTTCGACGTTACAATCGTCTACAAATCCGGCAGGGAACACCCCGACGCCGACTGCCTGTCCCGCGCCCCCGTCGACCCACCACCACAAGACTCCGATAAAGACAGCGCGTTCTTCGGAGTCGTTACGGAGAGCGACCTAGCCGCCCAGCAGCGTGCCGACCCCGACTTGCGCGTCATGATCGACTACCTCGAAGGACGCAATGTCGCCGTGCCTAGGGCGTTCAAGCGGAACTTACCAGCATTCAGCCTCAAAAAACTCCGTCCTCGTGAATAAGAATTTCAGCCCCGGAACAAGAACGAATTATCTACTTGTCATCCCCACAGAGCTCCGTGACGAAATTTTGGAAGCGTGCCACGACGACCAGTCTTCCGGACATCTCGGCACAGCTCGCACTATTGCAAAAATCAAGCGAAGTACTTCTGGCCCCGCCTTGCATCCGACGTCACCCACTACGTTCGGAGTTGCCGTGACTGCCAGCGACGAAAAACGCAGCCGAGAAGACCCGCCGGCTTTCTGTAACCGATCGCCGTCCCGTCGAAGCCATTTCAACAGATTGCAATGGACCTTCTAGGCCTGTTCCCTACGTCACGATCAGCAGAACAAGTGGATTGTTTGTAGCGACAGACTACTTGACGCGCTACGCAGAGACCGCCGCTCTTCCGAGGGGACTGCACAGAAGCCGCCAAGTTCTTCATAAACCAAGTTGTGCTGCGACATGGAGTCCCTGAAGTCCTTATCACGGACCGCGGAACGGGCCTTCACTGTGGAGCTTATGCAAGGAATCATTACGCTACAGCAACACGGATCACTGAAGAACGACGGCGTACCACCCCCAAACGAACGAACTAACAGAACGTGTGAACAAGACGATCGCGGATATGCGGTCAATGTACGTCGACGTTGAACATAAGACTTGGGACGAAGTGCTCCGTATGTCACGTTTTTCGTACAACACGGCTATCCAGGAAACTACGCAGATTGACGCCGTTCGAGCTTGTCTACGCAATACTGCCGACTACGATGCTTGACGCCATGCTTCCGCATGTAGAAGACGACGACCTCAACCCCTACGTCCAAGGATACCTACAGCGTGCGGAGGAGTCCCGCCAGCTCGCTTGAGTTCGTACAAAAGACCAGCAGCTGGTGGATCCTGGGCGCTACAACCTCCGACGCCGAGACGTCGAGTACCACCCAGGGGATCGTGCTTTGGTTTGGACTCTCATCCGACGATGCGGGCTAAGTGAGAAGCTTCTGCGACGGTATTTCGGACCCTACCAGATTCTACGACGTGTCGGCCAACTTACCTACGAGGTGATCCCCGATGGTGATTCGGGAACATCATGACGACGCACGCGGCCCGAAGTCGTCCACGTGGTTCGCTGGAAACCTTACTATGCAAGATGACGGACTTTTTTGTTGTTGTTTGAACTGTCTTTTATTTTAGCGTCGGGTCGATGCACTCTTAGAGGGGGGGTAATGCCGCGAACCATGTATAAGTTTATTGTTTGTTTTTGCTGCCCGGCCATGCCCGGCTGTGTTATCTGCGTCCCAAGTGAAGCGCGTCTTCCATTTCTTTTTATGCCGCATGGGCTATCACATTCAGATAAGCAGACTGTCTCGCCCTAACGTCACTAGCCCAGAATGACCTTCTTTGATCTACAATGTTCTGGAAGTAAATCGACGATTCCAGATACACTCGCGCCAAGAGATGAAAGCCTGCAGAGCAGACGCCATGGCATTCGAATCGCGGACACCAGTTTTACGCACGTCACTTTATTGATTGCTGTATCGCCGCCTTGTAGTCTTTGAGTTGTTAGGGGAGCACAAGTTCGCTCCAATAAACTTGTTTTTCTTGAAGGCAACTGCGTCGTCTTTGGCAACGTGACAATATGCTCAGGCGAACGTTTAAGAGCAAGCCTTGTTAGCGCTGTCAGCGTGCAAGCTTCACGTAAAGCCCGCCCTTGTCAAGAAACTCCAAGCACTGCTTACGGGATTCTTTACTACGGACTGAACATGGAGTGCTGGTGGCAATAAATTGCTCTCTTCGAACGTGGTCATCTTCGTTTTACCCGTGTTCATTGACAGTATTTAAAAGAGATGTATAGCGCAAAAAAAAGAGACGAAGGACTTCAAGAATGCACGAGGACAAAGCAGGGCCCCATTGGGCAGCACTGTCGCGATTGTGGATGCGTGCCTTTGTTTTCGAAGTGCAAGATTTTGCTTAAAAGCAAGAACCAAACAACCAGAGAAATAGTGGAAGCGCTAGAAATTTTTAAAGGAGTACTGACACCAAATTTTGACGCCTAAAAAATGATATAATTGGCTTCCGTAGTTTGTACAGATGCCTCACAGAAATTTTGCAGCGATCCGAGGCCGGAATCACATCTAAAATCGATTTTGATTGTCCCGGCCGCGAGCTTCCACAAATCGGCAGCACTAGCGAAATCGCTTTCGGCGTGACGAAACACGGCCTGCGTGTCTGGCTGGTTCAGGATGACGTCATATAGTCGTTTTCGGAACCGGAAACGATATCCTGCGCTGCTGTTGTCGGTGGTATTCGTTTGGGCAGGAGACGTGGGCGTAGCTGTGTGAGCAATGCTTGTAAACTTTGCGTGTTCGACGTCTTTGCTCTTCAGTTCGTGGCCGGCGCATGGTGTTCCCTTGCACTGGTGCCGAAAACTGCGCGGTGCCGGCACCGCGCGGTGCACCGTGCGCGTCGCCGAGCTCGCCCAAGTTGTGCTATGGCAAGCTCGCGGAATGCGAAGTACTGCTCGTTGAAGCCTGTCCGAGCAAATCGACAACGACGCCAAGATGCATTATTTTCCATGCGACGACATGCAGCGCTAAACGTGGACTGAGTTCGTGCGCGGCGGCGGCCGCAAGAACTGTCGCCCAACCCAGCGGGCTCGGCGCTTCTCTGGTCAGCTTGGGCGTTGGGAACTTTAGGCTTAGTATCGTGGCGACTATTTGATCGCTGGTATCTGTACAACTGCGAATGACCATCCCTTACACAACTTTTACCACACTATCATCCCCTTTCCGTTTCAGCGATCGGTGACCAAGACATCGCCGTGGCCTGTTTTGAGTCTAGCGCGCAGGTAGCGCCATCTTTCGGCCGCTCGCCGGACCGCGGTGCCGGCAGTGCTGGGTCGGAGCGCCGAACCTCCGCTTCCGGTCAGCGTAGGCTTACCATCGCGGCAAATATCTGAACGCCGCTTTTAAATTCAGCGCTGATAACAATCCCTAGCACAATTTTTCAACACACTAACATCTACTTTCTCGCTTGTGGAACTTCTTTTTCGCGATCAGATTGATTAGAAGAGTGGCGACAAGCTGTTGCTATCACGGTCTGCGCCGGTTCGAGCCGCAGTGATATTAAAAAACGGACGACGGCGAAGACATCGCCAGCCTAATCGCATGGCCAAATAAAGTTGTTCTGCCTGTCGGGTGGCAGCGACTCCGAGTCTGACGATTCAGACGACATGTCGACTGCGCGGGCGAGTGCGGACCATGTGCAATCGTAGCAGACGATGCGGCGAACGTCCCTGACGTCACGGGTGAGACCGTGACGTAAGGCTGGCCCGCTTGCAGGCTGGCCTTCGAACGGCCATTTTCCCGCGCGGCGACCAAATTTGAAACTGGTTGCAATAAACGTGCTATAATTAATTCTGTGTTGGCGACTGACGGCTTTTGGTTCTATTTTCGTAATTACTGGGCCAATAAGTATTCTCTTCAGCATAAAAACTGAAAGCGAGAAATTTCGTGTCAGTACTCCTTTAAAGCCGGAGACGGATGCATTAGTCAAGCATCAATTGCTTTATCAGCAAAAGAGATTGCTTATTTGGAAGCCCGTGGCTCGGGAAGGGGGCGATAAGATTGCGTAGTGGAAAAATTTATTTTTTTCCTTGTTTTTTTGTTTGTGTCGCGAAGGTTGTCTTTTATCATGTACGCTGTTGTTATAAATGAGTGCTTCTTTCAATCAACCAGTAGTTGCAAATTAGCGCTTTGTCCTCGTGCATTCTTTAAGTCCTTCGTCTTTTTTTTTTTGCGCTATATATCTCTTAAAGGAGCCATGAAGAGAAAACACAAGTTTGCTTCATTCGAAAGATTGCCTCGTTAGAACCATACTGACACCACTTTTAACACAAACTTCGCTCAAATAAGCTACATAATTAAGAAAAAAGGGAATGACCATGCGACCCACCAGCTCATTTCCCGCAACAGAACCTATGATGTCACACGGGGATGCTCTGCGATTGGCGGAGGGGCCGGCAAAAGCAAACGCAAGTTAGGCAGGGCTTACCAGTTTGCATAGTGAGCTATATGCCCGTTAAACATACTGCACATTCCTTTTATGACACTAAGAATGGTGGAGTAAACAGTTGAAGTTCCGAATAAAAACGCAAGCGTGTATACCAATGCGTACGAAACTACCGCCAGCCGAACTCGACATCTCGCCGTCGCCACCGTCGCGCAGACGAATTTTCGGGTTCGAGGCTCTTCGGAGCCAACGAACCGTCCTAGCACGCACAGCCGCGACCTTGCTTGGTATCGTAAACCCTTCGCAGGAGGTGGGCCGTCATATCGCCAGCCAGCAAATGTAAAAATAGAAACGAGGGGAGTAAGGAACACAAGCAACAACGAGATAGTGACAGTCGTCGCAGAAGTTTCGGAATGATGTTGGCTTGCTGCTGTTGTTAGGAGCTCGTTTCCAGTTTACAACCACTGAAAACTTCCGTTTGTTCGAGTACTTTACAATGAAATTTCGTTGCTGCGTTTTGAAATGCCCATGTAGTACGGGCAAATCGTCGAGGGAGCGCGACATCCCCGCCGTGAGGATCTCCTTTCATGTGCTGCCCAACGATGAACCTCGGCGAAGCAAGTGGCTACGTTTTGTGAACTTTGCAAACGGAGGAGAAAGAGAGCTAAAGGAAGTACGAGTGTGCTCGCTTCATTTCCGAGGAAGTGATTACGGCAGGGAACCTTACGTTAGCTCACTCCTGGGACATGCTGGCGCTGGTAGCCGAATTCGTCAAATCGCCGTCAGAGCGCTCTGACCTTGGGGGGAAAATGCCGTACACACCGCGCATTGACGCTCGTATCTTTTCTTTTTTTTTGCGATAGAATGCCCGTTGGCATAAAATAACTTATTTACAAATATACATGGGCCACCGTCTCTCGAAGGAAGTCAAGAAGGGAGCGGTGGTGGGGTCCCCAGAGCCACCTGCTGAAGGTCGGGGGGTCTTCCAGGATGGAGGCCTGTGCCTCTCAGGTGTCGCTTTCTGGCTGAGGCCAGTGAAGGACACGCCCAGATAAGATGGTCCGCGTCAGCTTGTGCGGCCGGAGCTGTGCAGAAGGGGCAGGTGTCGTCGAACGGGGCATGGTAGCGTGGTGGCCACGCCCGGGTCACAGCAGGTGAAAGCGCCACTCCAACGCGAAGTCTGCGCAGCAAAACCTCTTCCCAGCGAGCAAGTCCTACTGGGGAGGTCCGTTTCCACACGGGGGGGATGAGGGCACGTGTGGCGCGACGCAGATCGTCCTTCCGTTGGAGAAGGTTTTCTATCGGACCGGTTGTTAACATTGGCAGCGGCCGAGGAATATACGTCGGGTGACAAGCCATATCCACTGCAATGTGAGCGGGAGATCGTATTCCGCCTAACCACACCAGCCTGAGAGGGCAGGGGTACGTTGTCTAGTAGTGTGTGGATGTCCCTTGAAATGGTACAATTGTTCGATACTTGGCGTAAATCCCGTATCGCCGCGGTGGAGTCCGTATAAAGATTGTAGGATGGAACCCCAGGGGGCGCGCTGTATGGCCGGCGTTAGTGCCTGTAGGCCATCCGGAATGGCTGTGAGCTCCGCCAGTAGAGAGGGCAGGGTGCGGATGGTTTGGTAGAGGCAAGTTTGAGAGGCGTCAGGATAACGGGACACTGTATCGCCGTAGATAAAACGCCATCCTGGGCACCAGCGTCCACGAAGGCCTCTATCGCCTCAGTACTGGGTCGCAGCCGTCAGTAGTGGTCCTCTCGCACAGCTTTTCCGGTAGTTCGAGTGTGCAGTCTAGTCAGTGGTCGGTTGTCGGTCACCTGGTGATACCGCCACGGAGCCTGGTTACAGGGTGATCTGGTGAAGCAGGTAGGGGACAGCCCATATAGCTAGCCAAGGCCGCTGCTTCCGCAACAAAAGAACGTTTGTGTATGCGGGCTGAGCGACGTTGTTCGACGAGTTCGTCAAGCGTGTTCAGCTGAGCCTCAGCTTGGAGCGATGGTATCGGGGTCATTGCAGGAAGGCAGGTGATGGTGCGCATAGCGGCTCTGTTGATAGCCTCAAGTCGGGCCCACTCCGTCTGAGTCATGTACTGGAATTGGGCCTGATAAACCAGTCGAGGCTGCAGTACTGACCTCACCAGGAGGCGAGCCATCTTAGAGCAGGAACCACCAGACTTCTGTGAGATGCGTCGAATCAAGTGAAGCATCTGTCCTGCTTTTTGTCGGGCAGATCGAAGCCACATGGCAGCCGACACAGACGCAGAGATTTCCAAACCTAGCACGCGAAGAGATGCGGCGGTGCGTACGGTTTGGCCGGAAAGTTGCAGTATTGAGGGGAGAAAATCGCTAGTTTGCGACGGCCCCAAGCTCTGGCCACAGGCTAGAACTGGCTGTTTTGTCCGCTGAAAGTGTCAGTCCAGCGTATTGACACCATGTCTGCGTGTCTCCTCAAGGCCTGTTGAAGGCACACGTTTTGGCGATGCAGGTCTGGGTGGACGGTCCATACCGTTATGTCGTCCGCGTAGACGAGAAATGCAGGTCCGGTATGGAAGCCCAGATGCCAGGCAAGCGGCAACATCATAATATTAAAGAGGAGGGGTGAAATAACTGACCCCTGAGGTACTCCGCGAACTGGTGTGAAGTGGCCGTAGCTTGCCCCGCCGATTCGTACAGAGAAGGATGTTCCAGTAAGAAAGGTTCTCGATGAAAGCGCACACCTTGCCTGGTAGACAAGACCTCGGAGAGTTTCCAGGATTGCCCCGTGGCTGACGTTGTCGTAGGCCTTGTGGATGTCCATAGCAAGGACTGTCCGCACTTTGTGTGAACGACCTCCCCAGTAGCACCATTGACCGACAAATGACCCAGCCCATCCTCTGTACCCAGACGAGGCCTAAACCCGATCTGGGCTGGGTGGTACCATTGGAAGGTGTCCAACCACCATTGAAGGCGGGCTGCCAGCATGCGCTCCAGAAGCTTGCAAAGCGTGGACGTCAAGGCGATTGGGCGCAAGTTGGGAAGATGGTCGGGTGACTTCCCTGGCTTCGGTATAGGCACAATGTCTGCGTGAAGCCACGACTCTGGTATTTGGGCAGAGAGCCAAACCTCGTTGATGTAGTTGAGGAGATGGCTAAGCGCTGGCTCATCGAGGTTCTTGTACACCTCATATGTAATGCCGTCCGGTCCCGGAGTCGTCCGAAGTTTTGCGTGGTCAATCGCAGCTAGGAACTCAGCCATTGTAAAAGCAGATTGAATTCCATGAGCCGCGTCGTCAGAGGGCGGTGAACCAACCCGATGTGACAGAGGAAACGGGCACGGGCTACTGGCTGGAAGGATGTCATAGGCAGGGTACAAGGCGCGGGCAACATCGGTGGCGAATTGGTCGGGAGTCTTGCCCGATGCCAGACATGCACTGGCTGCCGCATCCGGAGTGCGGCCTCCACTTTCCATCGCCCGAAAGGTGCGCCAGATGGATGATGTAGTCGCCGATGGGCCGAGTGATTCACACCAGCTCAGCCATCGCTGCCTTGACAGACGTTTCTCATGACGCCTGGCCGCCGCAGTCAGGCGTTGCAAGCGTATTCGAGCCTCCACAGGCGAGGGATCTCGTGAGGCAGCCACTTCAGCTTGCTTGCGCTGGGCCCATAGCTGCAAGAGTCGGAGGTCAGGTTTTGGCCGGGACTCCTCTACCCACGTTTTCTGAGAGGCGTCATTCAGAGCATGCCTAATAACTGCGATTGGATCTGGGCTGAGCGCCGTGAGGTTTGTGTTGGTTTTACCCCGAAAGTCATCCCAATTCACAACCGTGCAGCTACGCCGAAGGCGACGCGTCGAGCTCGGGGTAATGCCAATCGTAATGGGGTGATGGTCACTGCCCCAGCAGTCTGCTTCTCGCTGCCATGATACCGTATCACCCCCGAGCCACCATGTTAGGTCAGGTGAGTACGGTGGCATCCGAGGATGAATACATCGGTGCGTAGGGCACGAAATTTCATTAAGAAGCGTAAAGTTAGCATCACTGAAGTGTTCTAGGAGCACACGCCCGCGTTCACTTGAGGTGGGGTACCCCCAGTCACAATGAGGAGCATTGAAGTCCCCAGCCACAAGTATGGGGCAGGCTGCGTTCGAACGGCGCAGAGAGGATAGCCAGCCCAATCGTAGCCGAGGTGCACGTCCGCTGTGTGAGCGCACATAACACGACACAAGAATCACAGCGCACCGGGGCAGTTGCACCTTAACCGCCACCACTTCTTGCCATGCCGTGCACCACGTGTGTAAGGGGATCGGAGTTTGTGGCAAAGACGTAAGTACATAAATGGCAGCTTTGCCTGGCGGAGAGCTGGTGGGGCCACAGCGACGATCAGGTATGGATGGATTAGCGTAAGCGGTGAAATTGGGTCGGAGCAGAGAGCTCGCGCGAATGGCTTTCCATACACGACACCGGCCAACTGGCATAAGCGATACTGCTACTGAAATTGAACTATTATTAACCGTACGTACCAGTCTGTATTCGTCCGTCGCGACGGGGCTGACGAGGCAGCGGTGCCGACGGCTGGGCGTTCGTCTGTTGTGGCTATCGCGGAATGGTCGCTTTCCGGTCCATCCGCGTATCCCACAACTCCTGCCGCTCGTGCACTTAGAAGCATTGAGCGTTCAAGTGGTGTGAGGTTGTTAAATGCAAGGCCGAGCTTCTCGGCGAGAGTTTTGTTCTCCGGATCAGGCGATTCCATGACTAGGGCTGCGGGTGCACTAGGTTTTACTAGTATTTTTAAAATGGCCGCCTTCTCGGTTTCGGCACGAGTTCCGGTTCCTGTTTGATTCCCGCGTGTGGGTGCTATATGGAGTCGACATACTAAGTATCTGTTTCATGGACCGGCTTGTATGACGCCATTGTTCACGTCACGAAATGTGCAATTTAGCGGAAGATTTAAAATTTTGGCTTAAATTGCCTTATTTCTCAGTGAATAAAGCATCATTTGCTTCCGGGAAAGCGCTTAGGGTACTATGAAACACCTAATCTTTCGAATAAAACAAACTTTTGTTTTCTCTTCATGGCTCCTTTAAGTATGATCGACCAACTAACTAGCCCAACAACGTTCCTTATTAGACGTCATTTGACAGCTGCGATGCAGAGAAATCGGTTTCTTTAGGGCTTAGCAGGCGTAAAACTAATTGCTTAATAGAATTTGGCCGTAAGATATTTAAGTAAATATTAAGCCTTCCGCTTTAGCGGGAGCACGTAAGCGCTGCTCCACACAGTGAAGCGGGCCGTGAGTACCCGCCCAACTCACGATCATGGCTTTATATCGAGTGTCGTGGTTGCATCACGCGCGCATACTGCAGAGCCTTTAACATAAAAAAATTCACTCGAAGGTTTCATAGCACCTGCCCGCAATCGACTCGCCGCGCCGAAGCCTACCACTGAACGGACGAAAAGAGGCGTAGCGTCGAACCGGCACCTCGCCGAGGGGCAGTTTACGGGTCACGGATGCAGGTTCGACTAACAGCGGCGTTTAGTAGTGACCGAAATGAAAAAAAGAAAACAAAATGGAGACCTCGTGAGGTCTGCTACCATATTAATTGAGGCGTTGCGAAAAAACACCGGTTTTACGACGACGCATAAACTACGGTCGGCTATCCGAATTCCATTGCCTAAGTGTTAAAACTCTTAATTCACGCAATTTTCGCGACCGGTTTTAGTAGAAATGTCGCTTTAAGTGGAAAGCTAACTGCATAGCAGTTGTTTCTGGGCGATGGGCAAGGTTGTGAAAACTTAATAACTTGTTAACTGTACTGCAAAATCGAAACCTCGATTTTACGAAATTCGCGATTTAACGAAATTAGCGCCTCCAAGTAAGAATTCGTTATATCGAGGTTTAATAGAGGCTTTACACAATATAGTTCCTTACAATGTTCTTACTAAGAGACTCTATGCTTTGCACAACTGTCGTGGTCCCAATGTTTCCGGACTAGAGAGCACAGGTTTAGCTAACTTTTGCGCATCCGTGCCAAAAGGTCACCTGTCACGATTTGGCACGCATTCGTTGATTGATTGATTGTAGGTTTTAACGCGCCGTCGCAACGCCGGCGATGAGGCACGCCGTAGTGGAGGGCTCAGGATTAATTTTGACCACCTGGGTATCTTTAACGTGCGCCGAAATCTCGTACACACGGGCGTTTTTGCTTTTCGCCTCCATCAGAAAAGCGGCAGCCGCGGCCAGGAATCGAACCCGCGTCCTCGTGCTCAGCAGCGCGACTTCTTAGCCACTGAGCCACCACGGCGGGTGGACCGCATTCGTGAACATGGAAGGGTCGCGGTACCCTCCAGCCGAGTGACGAACCGTAGCGTGCTGGTGGTGAGGGTGACTGACCGCGAGCTGCTGTCCTCGTCGGTGTTTATTGGCCAGACGTGCACAATGTTTCTCACCGCCGAGCCTGGTGGGGCCACCGAACTTAGCGGCCAACGAAGATTAGGGTCGGGGGCGCCACACACTTGTCACACCCCTTACCACCAAGTTTGTTTGTCCAACACGAGCAAAAAACTACACCTGTTACCCCGGCGAGTAACGGTCCGGCGGTCTCCGCGATCGCGCACTCCTCCTGGGCACAGGTGTCGATCTGGGTATGGCAGCATCGGGTGCTGCCTGTGCTACTCTCGCACCGTCTGTCGGCCTCGCAGGTGGAACCGGACTTGCGAGTGGCGCCATAGTGGCGCGAGTAGCACCAGCCCCTGGTTCTTCGCTGGGAGCGGCCGGTGTACTGGTTGGATCCCCTGCCTGCTGGCTTCCTGAAGGGGAGGCTGACTGAGGTTGCCAGGCGAGGCCTCACATTGCCAGCATGCCGGTGCCACGTGGTCCCGTCCGGCATGCGGACGAGCAGTGACGACGCACTGGCAGGAGTGACCACATGCCCAGCGGACCAGGGTGGACCAGGCCGGAAGTTCCTGACAAAGACGGGAGCCCCAGTCTCCAGCAAAGGACCAGGACGGCAACCTCGGTCAGCAGACAACTTCTGCTTCAGCTGCTTCAGGAGCGAGGTCTGGGTGCAACACGTCCAACGGTGTCTTCCCCATCCGGCCCAACAGGAGCTCACAGGGGGCACGGCCCGTGACGTCGTGAGGTGTGGTCCGGTACTGGAACAGGACCCTTGCAACCTGCGTCCGGAAACCCCCAGCCTTGCTCCTTGAGCTTGTCCTTGATAGTTTGTACCACACGCTCGGCAGCACCATTTGACGCAGTCTGATACGGCGGAACCATCATCCGACGGATTCCATTCTTCGTCAGCCAGGCCAGGTGCTCCTTGCTGGCGAAACCGGGTCCATTGTCGGAAACGATGACGCCCGGCAACCCCTGGGCTGCGAAGACTTGCCGCAGCACCGCAATGGTTGCGCCAGCCGATGGAGTGGTGACAGGTAGGACCTGCACCCACTTGGAGAAGGCATCCACCACCACCAGGAAGTAGTGACCCTTGAAGGGGCCCCCGAAATCCACGTGTAGGCGGGACCAGGGTCTCTCCGGGAACGGCCAGGGGGTGATCTCCACATGACGCGAGACTCGCTGCTTCTCCTGACAGACTTGGCAGCTCTGCACAATGCGAGCAATGTCCTGGTCCAGGCCAGGCCACCAAACGTGGGACCGGGCCACCATCTTGGTCTTCTCCACGCCTGGATGACCCGCGTGCAGCAACTGCAGGACCCTGGACCGCAGGCTCTGTGGAATAACCACCCTGGAACCCCACAGCAGGCAGCCCTGCTCCAGGCTCACCTCGGCGGCCTTGTGGCTGTACGTCCGCCCCGCCAACTCCTCCCCACGGTACACCGCCTTGACCACCTGTGACAGGACTGGGTCCCGGCTGGTCGCCTGCGACACCACCAATCTGGACAGCCGCTCCGGGTAAGCGTGCTCCAGCGTGAACACTTCGGCAGGTTCAGGAACAGCAACAGGCACCTCCGGCAGGGGCAGTCGGCTCAGGGCGTCAGCAGGTGCCAGGCCCTTCCCCGGGCGGTAGACCAGCCGGTAGCTGTAGGCCGCGAGCCTCAAGGCCCAGCGCACCACTCGAGGCGATGCCTGCACTGGAACCGTCTTGTCAGGCTCCAGCAGCGGCTTGTGGTCCATGACCGCCTCGTACTTTCGGCCCCCAAGGTACTGGTGGAAGCGCTCGACTCCGAACATGAGGGACATGCCTTCCTTGTCCAGCTGGCTGTACCACTGTTCTGCAGCATGAAGCCGACGGGACCCAAATGACAAAGGGCGTTCCTGGCCATTCTTCTCCCGGTGGGACAGGACAGCTCCCACACCGTACGGTGACGCATCTGCGGTCAGGACGACAGGCTTGGCCAGATCGAAGTGCACCAGCACCGGAGCCTTGGTGATGAGCTCCTTGCTGCGCTGGAAGTCCAAGTCATGTTCCTTCTTCCAGGCCCACTGCTGTTCATCTCGAAGCACAAGATGGAGTGGCTATAGTTGCGACGACACGTTCGGCAGGAAGCTCCTGTAGAAGTTGATGAGGCCGCGGTAGCTCTGCAGGTCTTTCTTGTTCTGGGGCTTGGGCGCCTTAAGCACAGCCTCAAATTTGCGGGGTGCCGGGGCCAGACCTCCCTGGGAAATGACGTGGCCCAGGTACTCAACACTGGGGGCCAAGAAAATGCACTTCTCCAGCTCGAGCTTCAGCCCGGCATCCTGCAATCGTGCCAGGACATTGTGTAGGTTCTGTTGGTTGTCCTTATCGTCTGTACCAGTCACCAGGATGTCGTCCGAGTACACCGCCACGTGCCTCATGCCCCTGAACAGGTTGTTCATCTCCCTCGGGAAAATGGCAGGTACTGAGGCCATGCCGAACGGTAAGCGCGTGCACTGGAAGAGTCCCAGCGTTGTTGATATAGTGACATACTTCCAGGACGACTCCTGGAGCACCAGCTGCTGGGAAGCATCCCTGACGTCGAGCTTGGTGAACTTCTGTCCCCCGGACAAAGCTCACCAGAGATCTTCAATTCGGGCCAGCGGGTACTTTTCCACGGTAGCGACGGGGTTGATGGTGATCTTGAGGTCCCCGCAGATCCTGACACTGACGTCTTGCTTCAGGACTGGCACGATGGGAGCGGCCCACTCCGACGACTTGACGGGCACCAGGATGTCCCCATCCTTCAGGGCGAACGGTAGTGGGCGCGGCTTGAAAACCCGGGCCAGGCTCCCTCTGGGACATGGATGCTCGCCGCCATGCCGGTGAATGTGCCCACCCCGGGCTGGAACAGGGCCTTGAACTTGGTCAGGAGGCTCGGGATGTCTGCCACCACATGTACTGCTTCCTGGTACTCCGGCAGCCGCACTACCAAAGCCTGGATCCAATACCGACCCAGCAGCGTTGGTGACGGCCCCTTGGTCAGGTAAAGGGGCAGGGTTGCCTCCCTGTTGCCAAGGCGAACGCTGACCTGGGCTTGACCCTCGACAGGGGCCAGCTGTCCGGAGTAGCTGCGCAGCATTACGCCCGAAACCTCAACGGATACGCAAGGGAAGGTGCGCCTGAAGGCTTTCCCAGCCATGACCGTCAGCATATACGGTGGCACACACGACTCAAAGGGACAGGCAACCGATTTTTGTCAGGTATATATCCTCTATCCCAAATGAAAGGGCATCACTTAATGCACCTTAGCGAGTAACGGTTTTGCTATAACGCCCTAGAGCTTTTTTAAATAGAATTTTTTAGATCTACGAGCCGTATGTGTCATCCCAAAAATTATGATGACATACAGTAGCGCGCAACATACTTTTGTCTTTAGGCAAAATGAAAAGCGATATTTAAAAACTCGTCCCCAGCTAAAAAAAAGTGGGAATCGTGTTTTGTTTTTTTAATTCACCAGTCTATTTTACACGAAGGCGCCATCTGTTGTGATTGACGGCAGGTACAATCTGGCTCCACGTTGTGGAGGTGGGAAGTTCGATTCTCCCCGGGCGCGTCTTTTTTTGCAAGCTGCCATTGGCGTATTTGGAAACTGAAATCGAATATTTTGGCAGAACAAACGCTGCTGACTCAGGCAGAATCGTTAAAGCTCCTTTACTAGGTCTGTTTACTGAACGCTGCCGTTGATTCTGGGCATGGAGGCTCAGTTAGCCCCACTGAGAGCAACCCAGCGGCGGCGGGCGGCGTGTCTTAAAAAATTTCAAAGTAATGTTAAAAAATACGTATACAATTTAAACTTATACAAATACACTTGTGTCCAAAGGTTTTCAATAAGTGAAAGAAAGTTCCAGCAGTTACAGTAGCTGCTAGGTTTGCAGGTCACGTGACCAGGACACACAGTGTCGTTTTTACACTAAGAACCGCCACCCTTCCAATTTCAGAAAGTTTGCTGCCAAAATAAAATTATTTCCGTCAATTTGTTTAAAAATTGCTTGTGGTTACCGGGCTGTATAAACGCTGGCTTTGATATGAGCCAGAGAACATATACGCGACAAAAATAGGTTGTCCGTCCCTTGAAGTATTCCCGTGTACCACACGTCAAAAATCTGCGGGTCTTTGGTCACGACGTGAAGCCTAGACGTTGAAGAACCCGGAACTGCTGCTGCACGTCCCCGCCGCCTACCCTTGCGCCGGCTCCCTTGGCCGTGGGCTTGCGTGGAACATGTGCTCGAACAAGGTTGCTGCTTCTGCCCGTTCGCTGCTCGGCACGCTCGAGCAATGTGCCCAGTTCTCCCACACGCGAAGCACTCCGCTTGCGCGAACTGGCACTGTGAGGGGGGAGGGGGGTCACCACCGCAACGACTGCACTTGCCATGCCGTGTCGCCATCTTGTTCAGTGCCGCTTCCGTCGACGGTGAGCCGGCCGCACGCGGTATCTCGCCCGCGTCCTTGACCGCAGCCTCCATCGCCAGCGCTGCCTTCACGGCGTCGTCCAGCGAGAGGTCAGGAAGCTCCACGAGTCGTGTCTGCGTGGCGGGGTCGTTTAGCCGTAGACGAAACGGTCCCGGAGCAGCGAGTCGAGCTGGTCCCCGAAGGTGCAGCCGCTCGCTAACCCTCGCAGCGCTGCGACGAACTGCCCGAGAGTCTCTCCGTCTCGGCGGCTCCGGTTGTTGAAGCGGAATTAACGTGGACGGGGCCGGGCTGAAGTGCGAGTGTAGCGTCGCGAGCAAGCTCACCCAGCGACTTGTCATGCGGCGTACGTTGCCGGCTTGAGGAGCTCGAGCAGGAGACTGAAGACGCGTGTCCCGCAGCTGACCAAGAAAATGTCGCGCTGTTTTGCCTCGGGTGTGTCGTTCGCCCGGAAAAACACGCCGACTTGTTCCTCGTAGACCGGCTAGGCGGACCCTTCACCCTCGAACGGCTCGAGCCTCCCGTACAGCGGCATGGCGGTAATGGCGGCCGGCGTTGGGGGCGGTGTCTTGGCGCTCTCTGTGGCTTCGGTCGGTCCGCGGGTTTCTTCCCTCGTCGCCAGTGTCACTATTTGGCCCGCATTCGTGAACGTGGGAGGGTCGCGGTACCCTCCAGCCGAGTGACGACCCGCAGCGTGCTGGTGGTGACGGTGACTGCGGTGACTGACCGCGAGCTGCTGTCCTCGTCGGTGTTTATTGGCCAGCCGTGCACAATATGTTCCCTACCGAGCCTGGTGGGGCCACCGAACTTAGCGGCCAACGAAGATTAGGATCGGGGGCGACACACACTTGGTTAGCGCAGGGTTAGCTAGCTTTTGCGCATCCCTGCCAAAGGTCACCGTTTTCGGCGCAGCGCACGATAAACAGTATTTCGGCTTAGAATAGTATTAAAAGGCGAGGAAAGACTCTAATACAACACCATCGGCCTTTTTGGCCTGCTGAGCTTCAAACTACCCTTTTTTTCGTAGCTATACACTTGAGCATGGCAAAGGCTTACCTTTCCAACGGCCAGACGTCAGTGGATCTCACCAGCCGTTTCAGCTTACTCAATATCACTGCAAGGCGTATATGCGGCAACGTCTTCCGCGGGAAACCTCTCTCGCTCTATTTTCTGGCTCTCTGTACCCAACCCATGCAGGTACGGTGTGCTGCCTGCTCCGGAAGTAACCATCATCCCGGATACCTAAGTGGCTGCACTATAGCAAGGTCCAAACATGCTGTGAAGGCTCTTAGGGACATAAACAGCACTTTCACCAGAGAAGGATCTGGCGACCTGGTGCACAGTAGTTGGCCGCCACCTCCCATGAACCTTAGAGTTTCTCGCTAGTGAGAAACTCTATGCCATGAACCAACTCATGCCTGCAGTATCCTGTAAATAAATCACTGTGTCGAAGTAAAAAAAAAATATCGGTTCGTTTACGGTTCGGGATCGGGCGAATTTATTTTGTTCCGGTTCACTTCCGGTTCGGCTAAATCACAACCCGAACCGGTTCACGAACCGGTTCAAATGAGTTAAATGATTACTGAAGTGCGAAAAAAAATTTCAGTTTAAAACGATCATAAAAACTAAATACAGTTATGGCGCATTGAAAATACTGCTTTTCCCCTCTAAAATCTGTGGAAGTTTAAAGGCAAAAGTAAGTAATTAGGCCATATATTAAGGAAGACTGATTGCAACATAGGTGCGCATACCTTTCCTCCTGTTGTGGCGACGAAGAGAGCGTTGATAGTAAGTTAAACCTGGATGTAACGAGCCTCCATGTAACTAATTCCTGTATTTAACGAAATTTTTCAATTCCCGTCGCCAGTCCCATTGAAGCCCCCTGTTTTCGACCTCTATGTAACAAAGGCGTTGCGACGGTTAACCCCGATGTAACAAATTTGCTACACAGGTTAGTCATCATTTTTTTGCATTGTTCCTAAAAAATAGGCTGGAGAAATTCACTAATTTAGCTAATTTCTCCCACACCGCAAACTACCGTGTCAAATTTCCACGTGTGAGAGAGAGAGAGAGAGAGAGAGAGAGAGAGAAATGACCTTTATTGATTCGTCCTGCGAGGAAGGTGCGGGTCAGGCCACGCAGGGCTTCGCCGCACCTCGTCTAACTACCTGCGCTAGGTAGCGGGCGGAGCCCGAGGCGTCGTGCCCGCCCGGCCGCGCTGGATCGCCCGCGCCGTCGCCGTCCGCTCGACCCCCGCGGGGGCCGGGAGGCGAGGGGCGCTGGCTTTCCTTTCGCCGTTGCAGCGCCAGAGCTGCCTCGAGCCGCTGGACGGCCCTGAGCTGGTTGCCGTGCTCCGGGGAGCCGATCAACTTGCGAATGTGTGCGGTGTCGGTTAGGAGGTGCACGGCGTGCCCGTCTGCGTGTAGTCGCGCGTCTCCACTGCTACCTGTAGTGCCGGCTCGTCGGTGATGAATTCTGCTGTTAGAAGAGGAGAAATTTTGTTTTTTACAGACGAGGTCGCAATTTGACATGCTGTCTCCGGCCCCACCCGGTACAGTATGCCAGTTAGCACCTTCTGGAGTGCGGAAAAGAGCCTCAAGTTCATCAAAATAACAAAAAGGAGCCCATTTAGCACAATCTTGGTCCGCGTTACGGCACCGAAAAGTATCAAGAGGCCAAAGCGATACTTAAGTTACGTTGTGGACACGGGGGTAAGTGCTTTTCTTCTTTGGAGTGCTCTTAGGCTCGCGGGAAAGCAGCTGGCGCAAATCACGCAGTTTTCACTGTGAAATAAATCCTTGAAGGGTTATCGAGTTCACGATCACTGATGTATAGCCTTTTGATTTCGCTTCTGCTTCACTCACACGAAACTCTAAACCTGCTTGTAACGGAAACCTGCATGTAACGAAAAATGGCGCAATCTCGTCAGCTTCGTTATATCCAGGTTTAACTGTATTGTCACTGATCTGAAGGAGAAAGTGCGTGAGAAGTTGCGAAGTTGGTGATGCGCGAAAGCGAAAAGCCCCGAATGGCCTTGACCACGCATTATCAATAGCCGATGGTAGAAGTTTTTTTTTTTTTTGTGTGTGTGTGTGTGTGTGTGTGTGTGTGTGTGTGCGTGTGTGTGTGTGTGCGTGCGTGCGTGCGCGCGAACCGGTAACCGTTATTCATTTTTTCGGTTTGGTTCGGGTTCGGGTTCAGTTCCCAGAAAAATACCTGTTTGGCTCCGGTTTCCAGTTCAGTTCGGTTCCGGTTCAACACCATGCATGAAATAAATAAATAAATAAATAAATAAATAAAAATAAATAAATAAATAAAAATTATAGTGTCCATATTCATTTTTTTTCTCTACATTTGTGGCTCCGGTTGGGACTTCGCTTGAAAGTGTGGAGCTTTTAGTTCAATTCGCAGCAAAATGTTTCCCGAAACAAAGTTTATTTCCAACGTCGGCGTGTAAGCGCAAAAAGTTAGACAAGGACGAAGGAGGACGAGAGGGACAAGCGCGTCTACCATGCAATACCAACCTGCCTAGAAGTTCGCCTTTATTTAGTTCCAACGCGAAAATCCGACGTTTGGTAAATTTTGCTTATTCAAGCAAGTGTTCTCTGTGTTTACCGTGGGTTTTCGGTTGACCACAATTTTTCAAAATTTTCTGGGTAATAAAAGCCAGGGCTGTGGGGATATTACCTAATGAAACATTTCGCAACATAGACGCCTGAAGAATACACGTGTGGCGTATTGCAGTGGCGGTGTGCTTGCAGTGGTGCTCAGGTAAGGAAAAACATTGAGGTCTTTGTTAGAGCCTAGAGACCCCCGACTCCGGAATCCTCACATGACATGGCATGCGAATTAAGGTGTAGTCGGCAGTCGAAACACTAAAAAGTTCCTTCTAACGACGACGTTCCGAACGGTTTCCGCACAGCCTTTCGAGTAATGGTTGGCCATTAAAAGCGATGAGAAGAGCTAAAATAGGCAAATATATAAAGCTGGTTTTCACTGGCAAATTTAATCAAGAACTAAAGAACTAAAGAATTCAAGAACTAAAAAAAATTATCCAGAGCTTAATTTTGTGCGATAATGTTCGTGCCCACAGTGTTCCATTCTCCGTATTACCTAGAATTCGCTTCAAACGAGACTCCCGATGAACAGAACATTATCCAGAACATTATCCAGAACATCCAGAACATAACAGAACATTTTCCCGGCCCCTTGAGGTTCAGTTGAGGTTGAATCAGTGAAAGTGCCACTGAGGTCCCTAGAATAGCTAGGGACCGTAATGCCAGACACAGCGGCTGCTGTATGTGCCAACGGCGAGTATACGTACTATCGTGGTACAAATACGAACAACGGAGCGCGTGGCTTTCAGTACCTGCCGCGCATCCTGTCGACGGGCCGTGCATGCGCAGTAGGAACAAGTTGCGAGAGCTCGTGACCAACCTTGATATGGAAAGACCATCGCCTTTCCATCGTCTGTTGCGCACTCAGCACGAAATAAAGGAATAAAGGAATAGAGGCAGGCGTGCGCCGTTTTCACACAGATAACGCTCGCATGCCATCCGGTGATCGGGCGCTGAACGCGGCGGGACTCGACTGCACACATTCGCAGTGAATTCTTGGTGAATTCGGCATGTTTTTTTTTTTTTTTTGCGTAAGCACAACGTAAGTAATCAGTGATTGATTGATAGGGTTTAACGCGCCGACGCAACGCAGGCGATGAGGCGCGCCGTAGTGGAGGGCTCCGGATTAATTTTGACCACCTGGGGATCTTTAACGTGCGCCGAAATCTCGAACACACGGGCGTTTTTGCTTTTCGCCTCCATCAGAAAAGCGGCCGCCGCGGCCGGGAATCGAACCCGCGACCTCGTGCTCAGCAGCGCAACGCCTTAGCCACTGAGCCACCGCGGCGGGTAAGCAATCAGTGACGTGATGCACGTATACGCCTCGAGCTTTGCGATCGCTGCGCCGCCTGCCGCCGCTTCTTCGCCGCGTTGACGGGATTCGCGCTGCGCGGCTGATAGGGGCTCATGCAGTGTTTTGGTTCTCTTTCGCTTCTTTTTGCCCTTCCGCGCCCTGAAAAACTTATCATGGTGACGCCTGTAAGTAGACATTACGTTTAAGGCACTTCAAAAGCCGCTGTATCTTGGTAGGGTGCTCAAACGCCAGCAATAGCTATCCGGGAACGCGGTCCTGCGCCCTTCTTGGCCGCTGTTACTGGCGTCGGCGACAGCAGCAGCATGCCACCACTTTCACCTCCGAATACGTCCGGCACATGTGAATTCTTTTGCCGCCTCTTTCGGACCTGATACTGACACAGTGAAAGGTGTGTTTCGCTTTGCAGAGCGGACAACGAATGCGGACTCGTTTCGAATAAATGCGTCGTAAAATTATACGATTGGGGCATGTGATTACCTAATACCTGACAATAACTTGTGCCTTTTGTAGAAAGAGAGGCCACGCAAACATGTTAAGTATATTCCAAGGCTGTGGGTCGTTAAATATGTGCATAACCCCGCCTGATAGCAAGGACCAAGGAGAGTTAATGAAACCACGGAATATGAATGGTCTGCCAAGTCCGGAAGAAACAGAACAGCTCGTGCGGGAATGAAAATCCCAGTGCAGCTTCGGAAAAACTTAAAACGTTCGTCTAAACTTCAGCTGGGTAGGACTCACGAGACCAACTAGTGTGCGAAATGCACTGCTATGTTGCGGGACATAGTGAGATGGGGGAGGGGGACGCTTAGCTATCGTTGTGTACGAATGCGGAGCGAAATCAAGGAATTAACGTTTTAGTAATCACACACACAAGCTATGCGTTCACCTTACAATAGTTTTTAGACTTCAACGAATAGCTGATCCCTCGGCGGACGCATTTTTTGAAGTATACAAGGTCACAGCTGATAAACGGTGCCGTTAGAAGAGTGGGATATCTGATAAGGCCGTCTGATTTCCGCTTGTGCTAGATTCTGCAGGCTTCCTGCGTCGTATGACTATGCTTCGAAGAAACGTTTAGTCGCTGACGCGCATTACTCTGAAGCCCTTCTCCGCGCTTCTCGCTGAGGATATATGTAGCATATATAAATGTTTGCGGGCGCTCAGCTCCCGACAAGACGCCCCGGCATTAATTTTTTTTTGTCGTGCGCTGATCCCGGGTGTAATTTTGGATTATCCATCTTACTTATTTCGTGGAATGTTCATGAAATTTATGTCCAGGGTAGTGATCAATATCTGAGGTATGATATTGGCAAGTATAACTGGCGTGCTGTCAGGTATGAGTGCTCCGCTATAGGGTTATATAAGCGCACAAAACTGATTTACAACGTATTGTATAGCCATAGCATGGCCATCTGGGGAAACTATGCTTACGGAGACACTGTTAGTAAATTTCAGGGCAGTGAAATCACAATCATCTTAATATGCATTTCCCGGTTTCGCGACGCCGACCTGTGACGTACATCTGGCGCTTGTACAGACCGAATGTACCAGACTATGATCGCGTCAGACACATTTGCTCTCTCGTAAATGTGCCACATTTGCGAACACAGTGACTGCTCCACATAAATATGTATTTCCGACGCCTACAAACGGTAAATCTCAGTCGTGAACGGGCTCAGAAAGCAGCGGGGACAGTGGGGAGCGGGCTGGAGACTCCCGCGGCTGCTTTCGAAACGGGCCGCTAGGGGGATTTCAGTGGCGCCCCTACAGGCCGCGCTCGAGGCGTATAGTTACGACTACATGCCGTGTAATTTTACGCTTTACTCATTAAGATCACAACCAAGGTATCAAATATTGCGCGTAAAAGGTATAAAAACGCTTGGCATTTATTATAAAAATTAAGACGGTAGCTGAGGCGGGCAAGAAAAACAAATTTCTGCAGGTCAAAATCGGCGTCAACACCACAAGGCGATCAAGTAACGTTGATCCAAAAGGGAGCGAAAGGCGGATGTTGAGCTCATACTGTACGAAACTCTATGGTTGAGCTATAGAACATCCCACCATCTTTTTACCGTATAGTATACTTATTTCTTTCAATCGCTTTTAGTAACATAGTTCAGCTCTTTGCTTCAATGCAAGCTTTGTTGCGTTATCACCTTCCCGGCCGCCACCGCCGCCACGCTATCGTCTGCTGCTATGTTACAAGTTTATGGCGTGATCACAGAAAAAGACGGCCGTGAGTGTGTGGGTTGTTTGACGCGGTAAGAAAAACGCTACGCTTGATAACCGCAGAGCGTACGATACCGATGCCGCCGATTGACTCCTTCGTCAAGCTTGACTTCACTCAGCATAGTAATGAATAAAACAGTCTGTTTTCTTTATTATTTTAAGTGCGAATGCACTTTATAAGCGACCCCAAACCATCCACCGCCGGCGGCGGCGTCGGCGGCGGCGTCGGCGCGTCCGCAGTGCTCCTCTATATTTAAAAAAGAAACAGCATCCGGCGCCAGGTTTCGATCCGAGGACTTTGCGGCCGCAGCGCGACGCGCTACCGACCAAGCCACGGACGCGACGCTGATATCAGTGTTAGTGACACGCCTTATATCTTTAACGCATTCAAACTACGTCGTCAGCGGCGTGCGTTGGCGACTCAGCGGCGTTATAGCGGCTTGATAACTGCGTGGTGTACACGTGATACTACAAACCCGATGGAAGAGATGGAAGAGAAGGCGGCGAGGCGGTGGGCTGCGGGGGCCGAGCGCAAGCGCCGCAAGCGGGCCGACAACCGTGCATTCGCACTTTCACATTCTCCCCCTCGGGGGAAATGCGGGGGAATTTTTTCTCTTGACCCTCCAGACAAATGCATGCGTGGGATTCTCTTTGTCATGGAGAGGTTTGTACTGCCCTTTTATGTTGCTGTTACCCCAAACAAATAATGTTTATTTTATTGCCAAGCATAAGAGGAAAATACGGGAATGTTATTTGTATGCTCCGTGATCGCTGACTTGGAAAAAGTCAAAACGATTATTTCTTTCGGTAGAAAACATGCTTAAAACCACGCGTCATGCGAAACTGCGCCTGCTGCAAATTCACGGACATTTCACGGCGCCGAAGGTCGGGGAAATACTTTGCCCTATTTCGCGGCAAAAGCAGCCGCCATTTTCAAGCTGTTACGTGACACGTCAGTTTTACGCAGGCTGAAGTTGTCAATGTGTGACGTGTCGTTCCCGCCAGCTGTTTAAATTACGTCGCGCCTTCAGCCAATCACAGAGAGGGCGTGACAGAGAGCCGTGTTGTTGAATAGCGAAGACATGCCTACGTTGTCATATCCGCTGCATTTATTCTAGTTTTTCATCGCCGGCAAAAAAATTATGCGCTTTCAGTAGAGAGAAATAAGGCAAACTTTAGAACTGGTGCCAGTAAACGTCATGAAACGTCAAAATGACGAAACACACACGGCCGCATTATCAGCCGGAAGCACGTGAGCATAATTTAAAGCCAATCAGAAAAGACTTCCGGCTAATTCACAGTTCACGGTGAATTTAGCGCATCGAGATCAGGGCCCCAAAATGCTCTCACGCCGAACGATGGCCTTTTTATACGGGTGTTGCACAAAGCCCACGATTTCAAAAGCCCCGTCTCATTTGCCCCGCGCCGGAAACCCCGCGCCTTTTGCCCCGTTTTCGAAAGCCCCGTGCTCATAAGTCCCGTACACATCTTTCCCGTCTCTTTTGCCCCGTCTCCTTTGCCCCGTGCCGACTGCCCCGCGCCGAAAGACCCGCTTCCTTAAGCGCCGTAGTCATAATCTAAACCCAAGCTATTCTACGTATGTTTTCTTTCTTTGTAATCTTTCTGTGTGACCAATGAAAGGAGACGTAAAGACGGGAGAAGAAAACTAAAGACACGAAACCGTTGTCCGAAGTATCTGGCTCGTCTGGTGGTGACTGCTTTCGTCCTCCGTGTCCGTGTTTTGCAAATATCAATTAAATTAATAATTAATTAATTAATTAATTAATTAAACCCGCTGTGTCCCCGTCGAGGTGCCACCCTCAGAGACCACGGCGATTATTCGTACGTTCCGCCAGACACTGCACGGTCACCACTTCAGCAACGGGGTGAAGCGAATCGGGAGGGGGGAGGGGTAGTGGTCACCGCCATCGTATACTTAGAACACAATTAGCGTAGCCAAAGGAAGAAGGCATAGCGCCCCAGTGCTACTTCGGAAAAGCGGCAGGCGCAATCATTTTCTTGAGAAGATCGTCAAACATTACTTTACTCTAATTAAAAATTAGGCACTGAAACGAAAATGACGCGTCATAATATCGCCCTGAGAGAATGGTTTCGGGGAAACTGGCGTCGGGGCTTTTGGCACGCGGGGATTATGACGCGGAGCTACTGCTCGCGGGGCATTTGAGACACGTGGCTAACGTCGTGGGGCTTTTGCGACGGGACTTGTTCCTACTTGTAACTTGTTCCTACTGCGCATGCGCGGCCCGTCGCGAGGATGCGCTGCATCATCACGATAGCGTTGGTTCCCGTTTATGTGGCCTCGTCTCCTCCGGTTTGTGCAGTTTCGCAGTAGTCTCAGGTAATGGACGGACCAAGTAGTCGGCCGGCATGATCGATGGTCAGCGCCGCGCTCGTAGAGCTGAACGACAGTGTAAGCGACGCCCAACTCAACTTGTGCGGCCATTGAACATGAAGCGGTCGCTAAACTAATTAAAAAAAAAAACTATGAGGGCACGAAGCTTTTTAGAATGATTTGAGAATGCGTGAGCGTCACTTCTCTTTAAGTTCTGTCGATGAGGACGCGTTTAGTGTCACTTCGTTTTGTGCTGATTAGTTTAGTGTTTGAGTTTATAGTGCTTCTGGGCGTATGATTTCGCAAAACGCGCAAGGCGACAAAACCGGCCATATTTCGACCTTTTCAGCGTCACCCTTTTAGATGCGACGCTGAGAGCATCTCTTGTCGGCGGCCCTGTCCTTCCTGCGTGCGTCCGCACTCTCCTCCGCTCACCCCCTCTCCTCTCCGATAGCGAACACTCTCTCGCGAGGGGTAGAGTGAGTTCACTCTACGAGGGGCATTAGATTGGATTCGATTGGATTGGCTTGGATTGGATTAAAGTGGATTGTGTTGGATTGTGTTGCGTCATAGCCGCAGCAGACGCACTGGCGCCGGCGCGTGCCCAGGTGAGAGCGAACACTCTCTCAACATCTGCGGGTGTGCGGCCCAGCGGCCCAGCGTGCTCTCACTCCGCCGGTGGGCGGCGCTGCGCGCGGTGCTGCGCATGTGCAGTACTCTCTCTCTCTCCGCGGTCTCCTCTCCTTCGGGCGCGCTGCGCATATAACCGGTGTGCCGCTCTCCGGCGGCCTTTCGGTCGACGGTTGCTCTTCGCTTGCTCTTGAACCCCCTCAGCGTCGCATCACACCAGGGTTCCCGCGAGGGGAGGTGGGCGTAATTTTTTTCCTTATCCCTTACCCAATTCGCCTATTTTTCGTCTCACCGTAACAAAAGACTAAGAGCCTTGGCCAATCAGTCTTGTTAGGCCTGTATTCAGCCTTTACGCGGCCACACGACACATCGGACATTAGGCTGGCACATACCTGCGTTCGCTGCCAACGGGAATTTCGCTCCGAGGCTCCGGTCACTCGTCTGGATATCGTTATGGTTACGCGGATCTTGGGACGGCGCAACGTTTCGCCAACTAAGCCAAGTAATTCTTGGACGATGCTTACGCATTAAAAAAAACAAAAAAAACACGATAACCAAACACACCGCTTGGTGTTCCCCGCGCTCGAGCTTTAATTCACCCCAGTGAAACGATATTAAATTTTTCCCCCCCCTGAGTTTCCCCAGTTTTTTGTGTACCGCGTCCCACCGGAGGGCAGTATTTGTTAAGGATTGACCAATCTCTTCTCCGCGCCATTTTCCTCGAGGATGCCCTCGTCGTTGCCACCGCGCGTGCTGCGAACGACCACCGTTCTCTCACAAGCAGCAGCGGTAGCCATGTTCGAAGGCTCCCAGGCTTTCCTAATGCGTGCCGAGGGCGGCGGCCAGCCGCAGAACCGTAACAAGCCTCTGATCTCAGTTCAGAGCTTGTACGTGTGCATTGGGGTCGGCATCGTCGTCGGCATCGGCCTGATTATCATTGTTGGCTTCACCATAGTCCAGAAGAGGGCCAGCGTCTGACCGGACCCCCTTCACCACCTGTCCAAGGCACGTCGTCTCCAGGACCACCACTTGTCTGTTGGAGACCTGGCCTGCCAATGCTGGACTTTTGCGAGGTGCACTCTACCACGGCTCGATACCGCCGCACGCTAACATGGCCGCCTGTCAGTGGGAAGCCTACCATCCTGGCTGTGACTGCACTGCTTGCTTCACGCGTCACGGTAGAAGCTCTGTCCCAGCCGAGGTCCCCGCTGCGCTTGGTAGTGACAGCATCTCTCGCGGAGGGCGGAACCGGAACCCTGCCCCGGCTTCTCGCACGCTACCACTTCCCTCCCTCGGAACTGTAGGCTAGCTGACTGTTGGTTGTTAGGCGCCCGGCTTCAGGCACTCTGGGGATGGCACTGTCCTGGAACTTGCAATGATGCCTTTTCAATCTTTCTCTTTATGCTACGAGTGTGCTTGTAAATAAACATTTGGTCACTAGCACAAAATGTTACAGGACCAATTTTTCCTTCGAAGGATTTTGCAAGGCCACAACATTTTGACAAATATGTTTGTTTATCGTACACCTTTCGAAGGAAATGGGCATTTTAAAAAAGCGTGGATATATAATCACTGAATAAGATTTTATTTACGTCCGCCGGCAACCACCCGCAACGGCTTCTCGAGCGTCCCTTCCGTCTGCATCGGGTATCCATTGCCTCCATTTCGCCGCGGCACAATTTACTCCACTAAACGTGTTAAGTTCGGACCCCTCACTTAATAATTAAAACCGCCCGGCAACTATTCGCCGCGAGCTCGACATGTAGATGGCGACACCGTCGCGCTGCTAGTGTGGATGCTGCGCAGAGCGGCCCGTAGGAATGCACACTGTGGGCGCGCTTCGTGCTTTTTTCTCGCAGTATGAGCGCACGAAAGGTGCAAACAAGAGTGGTATGCTGTAGTTCGGTTCCTCAACGTTCAATGTATAGCATGGAAGCGGCAGTCAGTTTTTATTACTACGCCAAAAAAAGCGACGGCTCATCGGGAATCCCAGAATGGCCGTAATTGTGACAATGAACTTGTACGCTGTGGCTCGTAGCAAGCTCGATCTTTCCCGACTATGGCTTTGAGCCTTCAATAACAGCATAAATAGAAACAAATCAGGAAGCCTCGATCTTTGAAATTCAGTTTACAACGGCAATCTCAATCGCTTTCACTGGTAGCATGACGCATTCTTGCATTTGTGGGATGCCCTGAAATGGTAACACTACTTAACTGCCCCGAAATTCTTTCTAAGAGCTTACGATATTTTTTGTGTGTTCAAAAGGCAACATAAAATTACTGAATTTTGATCAGCGCAGAGATATAAATGTAACCGCTCTAACGGGACTTTTAAATGAAATTTTAGCGACTCTGAAGGAAGGTTTGATGAATAACGGTTTCGGATCACTTATTTACGGCTTTCGTCGCAAGTTGAACTTGCGAATTGAATTGTCAACGCACGCAGTACAATCAACATCTCATGTTTAGCTAGGTTTTAGCAAAGTGACAAGCAGGTTTACAGTGTGCAAACCAAGCTTCTGGGACCTCACAGTGAGCACAAATTTTCTGTTACGGCTGCTCTGTTGACCAATTGCGTTCCTTTTAAAATCTAACAGGTGCCTGCAACACTGAGATGTGTTTGCATTCTTGCGTATAAGGTCGCTTACGAACCCTAAAGATGGCAATAAATGAAGTTGCGCTGTTGCAGATGTAGTAAAACATTTCCTTTTTATTTCTCGTTGCGAATCAGCGCAACGGGTTCCCGGTAACTACTTTGTTTTGTAAACTGAATATCGCCTTTGTCTTTTATTTCTTGAGGATTGGTTAAAAAATGAAATTCTGTGCTTTTCCCTTTTTTTTTTTTTTTCGTGAAGAGGGGGGAGGTCCTGCCAACGGTGCAAGAGCAGAGAGAACAGAACGCACGTAACGCGAAAAGCCAAACTATGGTTATCAGTATTACTTACAATCGAAACTACACTAGGCGTTGTGTTCTGTAGCGGTGAAAAAGCAGTGCTTTAACACGTATTTTCAAAATTAATTAACCCCCCTTTGATCCGAGATTGTCCAGGAATTGTGGCTCGCCTTTTTCAAAAATGTATTGAAAGCAAGCATTGTGGGAAAAAATTAAAAAAAAATCAGCGAGTGAAGGCACACACGCCCCTCACACATGTGGGCAACAACGTGCATTATATTACGCGTTTTTCCTCTTTCTTTAAACTTAGGTCCACCTTAAGAGGTTAAGACGTGACCATATTAGGCATTTGGTTATGCTGAGTGAGACACGTTTCTGGACAAGGTGATTCATGTCGGATTTGAAATATATGAAAATGACACACGAAATGCCACATGACAGACGCAAACTCACAACTGCTTAATTTTACCGAAAAATCCCCCCTAAATACTCTTGCGCATCCATAGAAACGTATTTTAAATAATACGTAAAATTAGCAACTCAACACAGCTGAATAAATGTTTATTCCTCCTCCTGAGTATAAACAACGACTGTCCAAAAATGGTATTTATTTTAGAAATATACGGGAAGGACACGATCACACAGGCGCTTGCTGGTGTAAAATACGTGTCCGGTAATGTATGGGCGATAGCTCAGGGGTCGTGTGCAGTGTAAATGTTTTTGTTTGTTTATTCTTTCTATAAGGACACAGCGCAGTTTTACAAGGGTGTGGAATTTGCACGTGTACGCAGGTCTTGTCGCTTCTTACCCGTTTCGCGTACTAAACTTTTATGCTTTAAATAATCACCACGCCACCTTCAAAAAGCACCC
Organism: Haemaphysalis longicornis; assembly: GCA_013339765.2. Classification (NCBI taxonomy): domain Eukaryota; kingdom Metazoa; phylum Arthropoda; class Arachnida; order Ixodida; family Ixodidae; genus Haemaphysalis; species Haemaphysalis longicornis. Next base: position 122,380,059 of record CM023448.1, on the reverse strand, counting down.
TTCGACGTTCCCGAAACGGCAGACGACTGCACTCAACAATAGGAAAAGTGCAATGTGTGGAAGCAATGTTCACACTCAAGCGGTAACCACGGCGAAGATGTTTCGTGGAATTAAACCAGTGCATTAACCCACAACGGCCGCTGATTATTGCGTTTCTAGAGGAAATGCGCAAGCAGAGGTAACTATGTCATTGCTTACTGCCAAACGAGCACACATATTGGTTGTTTTGTCGTGTGCAGCACGCGTCTTGCGCCGCACGCAACGTGAAAAAGCAGACGACGCGAGAGCGCCATCCACACTAGGAGCGGTTCGTCCCGCCGCCGCCAGGGGCCGACTCTGTTCGCGCTCGGGGCGAATAGTTCATCTCAGAAGCTAGCTGCAGCACTGTGGAGGCTACATTGTTGTCCCCCTCAGGGCGCCTAACTCACCGCGAAGGAAGCGACAAAAGGCGCCGGGGCCGTGCGGTGCCACTTGCCGAGAGGGGAGAGGGAGTGTCCTTTCAGGACCCCCTTCACGGCGGATTAGGCGCCCTCAGTGGGCGCACTATTGATAACAATGTAGCCTCCACAGTGCTGCACCTAGCTTGTGAGATGAACTATAGATATCTTACGCTGGGGTTAGATTATTTACCTGAATCGTGTTTGTTTTCACGCCGGCCGAGCGGACTTGGCGTGAGGGGCGTAAGGAGAAACCGGGGAGGCTTCAGTTACTCGCCGCGCTTTTGTGTCCACCCGACAGCGGGCCCGGAGACGACGCATACAAACGCATCGGTCACTCCATAATAGCTGAAAGCGATGTAAGCTTTCGAAGAAGGATTTCCTTACGAGAATCCTCGAACTGGACAGGAGCGGAGGGTTGGTCAAGGGGTCAAACCTTGGTCACCAGACGTTCAGTCTATGACAGTTGCACTGCTCAAAGTTACTGGGCGAAGTTTCAGTTCGTCACGCGTCTGAGCCTGGCGACTCGGCGGCTGGGGTGCGTGAATGGGTAGGCGACCAGGCTTTGTTAGGCGCTCCACGTGTTAACAAAGGAAAGGAATTCTGCCGGCGCGGAGCACAAACATATATGTGCACGGTATGACAATAATTTAAGATGTGCAGCCCGAGAGCCGATTCCCGTCGTTAGGTCTGCTTTTAGTTGGTTGGCTTTCATTTCTGTTACATTTGTGTTTTGCGGAATACCTATGGGTTGCTGTATGAGTGAGAGAGGTGGGTCACGTGACTGCTTTGAACCCACCTAGCTTTGTTTGTCACGGTGGCCAATCAGTGGCCTAGTGTGGGCTAATGAATGAGCCATCCTCACTCTCAAGTTGTGACGTCCCGTTTGTGGGCAGGTAGTGGTAAAACCGAGGGGTTTGATGTTTTGAGGGGATGGAACAGAGAGATTGAGTTGAGGAGAGGAGAGCGCGGCGAGCCCCGCTCGACGCGGGCCTTGCCCGACCTCTTGTATGCGATCATGAGCCTTGAAAGTTGCAAATACGTAATTTAAATAAAGTGTACATATTGTGCATTTTCAGTTTGCTTGGAGTAGACCGTCGTCGGCTATGTGCCGTCGGCCAACGAGCCAGCGAGTCGTCGTTTCATCGGATCATCGCCTCGATCGATCGACATCGGCGACCGATCTACCTTTGAAGTTTAACTAAATAGTTTCGTTAATTTGCAGCTAATTTCTTTTATGGAAGCTTAAGTTACGTTTCCACACAAAAAAATAAAAAAACGGGCATAAAAATGGCATACGTGCGGCAGCATGGAGCCGATCCCAGATTCGCGCTGACGCCAGCGTAGCTTCCACAAGGCTTCAAGGTGCTAAGGAAATGAAGTTGTGACATCTTCTGCCTTGTTGAACGTAGGGGACACGCAGCAAGAGCTGGCCATTCCGTGGTGCTGTGAATTGGGTATTTCTGCATGTCGCGCACTGTGCCCTGCAGAGATCCTCGGGTGCGCCATACCGGACACCACCAGGGGTCGGTATCCTTTCTGCCCCCTCCGAGCCTCCGCCATAAAGAAAGATTTTTATTTCTCCGCCTTCGTTGAGGCCGCAATTGTTTGCGCAACCTTGACAAAACGTACACCATCCCCATGACGTCGCCGCCGTATTCTTCGACAACATGTGTTGTCTACGGACACGTGACGCGGGGAGAGATGAGATTGTCTTCGCCCTCCATGCGAGTTCCGGTTCTGAAATGAGCAGAACTAAGTTCTGCTCATTTCAGCCCCGCTACCTCGTCACTTTGCGTAATTCCCTGCGGGACCGACCCGACAGGAGAATGTCATCAGCAAATTTCAAATGGCTCAAGTGTTCCCCAATTGATCCGTAGTCCTGATTTTTTCCCGATTGAATTTTCTAAGCAACCCATTCAAGCAAGCTGTAAATAATTGAGGAGGTCTCTCTCTGTCCGATTTCTTTTCTAGGAGGGACTCTTAAAAAATTCACAATGTTTACACCCCCTTGGTAGTGGCCACTGAGTGAAATGCCTTTTTAAACGATCTATTCAAGTCATATCAAATAGTTTATTATACTTGGCATATTTTTCAGGTACCTGGTTGATTGCGTTAATGTAGTCTTTTGTTGATAAACCTTTCCCAAAGTCTGCTTGCGCCTTGAACTGTTGAAAATCTATCGTGTCCATTCGTGCAGAACAGAGCATAGGTGTGGGAATCTAAGCCCAAGGGACAAAACTCCACGAAATGAAGAGCGACCTTGGAGATCGCAACGACTTTTAATGGCGACTTTTTCAAGAAGGATGAAGTAGCTCGAGAGAGCCGCTCGCGTAATGACAACTAAGTTTCCTTTTACAGCCTCTTCCCGGAAATTAGTATTTTGAGGTCCCCACGTATTTAACCGGTTTAGCCCTGGCCAAGCCCCCTTTGTGGGTACGTGCCAAAATGTTTGAGGACATCATCATCATCATCATCTGCACCGATGACACGTAAAGCACGGCTCCTCGATCAAGCGCACGCAAGGTGCGGCCTGCAGTGCCGAGTCGCGCCGCTGCCAATGGGCGAACGTGTCTCAGCGGAGTTGACAGTTGCGGCCGTTGTTTTCGGTGAGGGCGCCACCGTCCGGGACGAGCGAAAGCACAGAATAGACCACTATGGATTACGTTCTTGGACATTAAAGGGGCATATGACAACGTAAACAGAGAACGGGTGTGGAGAATGCTGAAACTCCAGCGATTAGATGACGAGTTAATACAGTTCCTTATGGCGATCTACAATAGAGTACACCTTAAATGGGAAGGACAGAAATACGCCCAGCAGGTCAACATCCATCGGGGACTGAAACAGGGATGCCCTTTGAGCCCAATACTGTTCATGCTTTACATGGCAGGGTTGGAAAAGAAACTGGAAGAAAGTCAAGTAGGGTTTAGCCTAACCCATATGCTGCAAGGCGAAGTGGTACAGCAGCATATTCCGGGAATGTTACACGCAGACGACATTGTTCTTTTAGCTGATAACCAAACCGCTATGCAGCGGCTAATAAATATTAGCGGCCAGGAAGCAACCGACCTCGGGTTAAATTTCAGTGCAGAAAAATCAGGAATAATGGTTTTCAATGACGCTACCACTAACGTAGTGTCTATCCAGCAAGGCGAATTACCTAGAGTGAAGGAATATAAATATTTGGGAGTGTGGATAAACGAAGGGGATAACTACTTAAGAACTCACGAGGAGCAACTTAAGGTTAAGGGAAAGCGAAACGCAGCTATAACGAAGCATAGAGCTCTGTGGGGGTATAACAAATATAAAGTAGTAAGAGCTAGGAATGTGGAAAGGAGTAATGGTTCCGGGTCTCACGTTGGCGAATGCTGTACTCTGCTTAAAATCAGACGTTCCATCAGGCCTTGAAGTAAACCAGAGAACGGTAGGACCTTTGGGCTTAGGCGCGCATGGAAAAACAACTAACGAAGCAGTTCAGGGAGATATGGGCTGGGCGTCGTTTGAAGTTAGAGAACCACAGAGTAAAATATGCTTTGAGATGAGGTTGAGGGCAATGGATTGACTAAGGTGGGAAGCTAAGGTTTTTAGGTACCTATACTTCAAGAGCGTGGACACGCAGTGGTTAAGAAAGACTAGAAGGCTAACGATGAAATACGGAAAGAACAGTGGGGAATCCAAAACAGCCAAGGTAACCAAAAAAGAGGCAAGGCAGATTGAAACGAATAAATGGAGGGAAAAAATGGAAGCTAAAACGTCGTTAGAGATGTACAGGGCTGAGAAATTGAACATCAGAAAGGAAAATTTCTACGATAATTCCCAGGGCAGTGCTTTGCTTTTTGAGGCTAGAGCAGGTTGCCTGCGAACTAAGAGTTTTGTAGGGAAGTATTCACAGAATGATGGGGTATGCGTGGTCTGCGGAAAAGAAACAGAAACTATGCGGCACATAGTGTTAGAATGTGACGGTGTCCATCCAAATCTACACGAAGGGAACATTTGGCTTCCAGAAGCCCTAGAGGGTATCACAGAGGAAGTTAACTATAAGGCTGTCGAGGGGACGAAAAGAAGATTAGAATGCTGGTGGACGAAAAGCAGAGAGGGGAATATTGCCTAGGACAGTTACCACCTGTAACAGGAAAAAAAAAGTATTTTGTTCCTAATAAGCTTTTTGTGCCTGCCCTAAGCAGCGCTAGTATTAAACCAAGAGTGTAAAACATGGGTATATTAGTCCTTTTTGGTAAGATGACATGTCATCACCCCGCTACAAAGGGGAAACCAATAGCAATCATCATCATCATCGAGTCGGCAGTAGTATTAACTCTATGCGAGTCGGAGAGCCCGCCGCGCTCGCGCTGTTGGCGGGAACGGGTGCACGAAAGCAACCGCATCATTTGCGTTGGTGCGCACAGCCCTTCAAACGCATGTGGTGCGGGTGTGAAATGTGATTGTTGTAATTAGTGAGGCATTGTTCTGTGTGCGTTTTAGTGGCAGTGAGTTTCACGCAAGCGGCGCCATGCCGCGCAACTGCTGTGTGCCGCTCTGCGACTCGAACGCTAAAAAATACCCCGGAGTGCGGTACCACGAGTTTCCTAGCAACTCGGAACGTCGTGAGGCGTGGCTGAAGAATGTTTCTCGCGAAGGACCAGCCCTAAAAGTAAGCAAATGGCAACCAAGTGGCGGGTCGCTGGTATGCTTTAGACATTTGACAGAAAGCGACTACAGGACAAACGCGAAGGTAAATATTTTACTTCCGACCGCTGTACCCACCGTGGTAACCAACTACCCAGAGTACATGCAGAAAGGAACTGCGAAGTCCAGAAAGCGTCATAAATGTAATGCTAGCGTCATAAATGTAATGCTGATGTTGATGCAAGTAGATGCCCAAGGGAGAGCCCCAGAGAAGATTCCCTGCCTGATCACAATGATGTAGAAGCCCTCGCTCATTCCCCGTGGAAGTGCGCGCAGATTAATAGGTTTTGAACTGATGGGGTGCCAAACCACCGTAGAAAATCGTGCGCATCATAGAAGAGAACAAAAAAACAGAGACCCTATTAAAAAAAAGATTTCTCGCCAATTAAACGATTTGCAAAGATTGCGAAGCGAACACGACGAACTGAAAGACCGCCTTCAATCGTATTAAAACGACAAGGCGATTCAATTTCTCGTGCAGTTTTTGGAAAATACAAAAGAGGGCGACAAATCTTTTCGGTTTATTAGCAACCAAGTGGCTAATTTTCGCAAGCAAAAGCCCTCCTACTGTGAAGAAATACGGCGCGAATGTGTGCTTTCGAAAACATGCTCGCAAAAGGGGTATGAACACTTGGGCGCGGAAAAAGGGTATGAACACTTGCGCGCTAGAGGTCTTTTGAAGTTGCCATGTCGTTCCACTCTACAAAAGTATGTGGGGCACTTGACCGGTGAGGTCGGCGTTACCTCCTTGATAAAGGAGTGCCTTTGTGTGGAGCGCAAGAAGATTACTGCTCGCTCATTATTGATGAGATGGCTATTGCTCAGAAGGTGATATAGGACCGACAAGCGGACAAAATATTTGGCCTTGTTGACATGGGCCCCGGGGGAGAGGCAAGCGCGACACCTCAAGTGGCAAACCGCCTGTGGTGCATTGTTTTACGGGGATTGCAAACCAGCTATGTGATACCCGTTGGCTATTTCTTCACGAGATGCCTAAAGAATGACAAGCTGTTTTGTATGACGATAGAAGTTCTGAAGGCTGTCGAGGACGTGGGATTTCTCGTGAGAGTCGTAACTGACAACCACCTAACAAATACTGCCATTTTCAAACGTCTTTCGGAAGATGGCACTCTTGTCCATGCTGTGTCTCACCTTTCCTTTCTTTTGATCCCAATCATCTCATAAAGAATCGGCGCAACAACTTCCTTAAGCGAGAGATGAGGGAGGGAGATGGACAAATTCGAGGCGGCTTCTACCTGAAGAAACTATTTGAAATACAGTTATAGCTGCTGGTTAAGCCAGCAAGATTCCTCACTCGTGCTCACGTGGACCCAGACAACTTGGAGAAGATTAAAGCTTGCTTTATTTGTCTTGGTTCTACGCTAAGAACCAAGACAAATAAAGCAAGCTTTAATAAGCTTGGAAGAACGCGAACATCATCCTAATCCATAAGAAAGGCGACATGAAGCACTTGAAAAATTACAGGCCGATCAGCTTACTGTCAGTCGTCTACAAGGTACTTACCAAGGTAATCGCTAACAGAATTTCTGCAACCTTAGATTTCAGTCAACCTAAAGAACAAGCAGGGTTCCGTAAAGGTTATTCAACAATGGACCATATTCACACGATCAATCAGGTGATAGAGAAGTGCGCTGAGTATACTGAACCCCTATATATAGCCTTCATAGATTATGAGAAAGCATTTGACTCGGTCGAAACCCTAGCAGTTATTCAGGCATTACGGAACCAGGGGGTAGATGAGCATTATGTAAGAATACTAGAGGATATCTACAATGGGTCCACAGCTACCATCATCCTCCATAAGGAGAGCAGTAAAATACCTATAAGGAAGGGTGTCAGACAAGGAGACACAATCTCTCCAATGTTATTCACAGCATGTTTACAAGAAGTATTCAGAACGTGATTGGGAACAGGTGGGAGTAAGGGTTAATGGAGAATACCTCAGTAACCTCAGATTTGCTGATGACGTTGCCTTGCTAAGTAACTCGGGGGACGAATTGCAAAGCATGCTTTCCGCACTGGACGAACAGAGTAGAACCGTGGGCCTGAAAATTAATATGCAGAAAACTAAAGTAATGATCAATAACCTCGGGACAGCACAGCGGTTTGAGATAGGTGGCGAGGCAGTGGAAGTGGTAAGCGAATATATCTACTTAGGCCAAGTTGTGACCCCAGATCCCAACCATGAGGCAGAGATAATTAGAAGGATCAGAATGGGGTGGGGTGCATATGGCAGACATTCTCAGATAATGAATAGCAACCTACCATTGTCGCTGAAGAAGAAAGTGTATGACAGCTGCATCTTACCGGTACTCACCTACGGGGCAGAAACCTGGAGGCTCACTAAGAGGGTTCAACTTAAATTGAGAACGACTCAGCGTGCAATGGAGCGGAAAATGATAGGTGTAACATTAAAGGACAAGAAGAGAGCGGAGTGGGTAAGGGAACAAACACGTGTTAAGGACATATTAGTAGAAATTAAGAAGAAGAAATGGACGTGGGCAGGGCATGTAATGCGAAGGCAAGCGTTGCAGGGGGCGGCAGAAAGTTAGATGGGCAGATGAGATCAAGAAGTTTGCGGGGATAAATTGGTCACAGTTGGCACAGGACCGAGGTAATTGGAGAATAATGGGAGAGGCCTTTGCCCTGCAGTGGGCGTAGATAGGCTGATGATGATGATGATGATGATGATGATTTGTCTTGCTTTATTTTTCTCAGGAAACAATCTCAGCCTGTAAATACGTTTTTGTTATTGCTGTTGTGAGCAAATAAAGGCCTGAATAAAACTCCCGGTCGAAACTTTTTTCTTGGCTTCGAACAACAGGGTTCCACAAATGGCCTTGGAAATTTACAAGGCCGTTATGCAATTTGACTTGCAAGTGACTTTTATTAAGGGGAATATCAATATATATGAAAATGAATCTCAATGCTCCAATAGTCAGTGAGTTTTCCGAATACAAATACACAATGCAATATAATATCGCGTGAAAAGCCGGAGAATGCGAATGCAGTAAACTCATATGGAACGCTATGCAAGTTCGAAGTATTGATGTTTGTAACTTCGGGCTCCTTATGAGCAATTTCAGTCGCTGTAAGCTTCGACTTCATTACGGACCAACTGTTAACACTCATCAGCAGGTGGATGAGTGCGCGCCTTGTGAGGTTAGCAACTAGCGGCAGTGCGCCACGCAGAAACCCGGCTAGGCGGGTGTTCCGGCACACACTAGCAGCCACAAGTGAGACTTTGCCAATATGAAGGATTTTGCAATATAAATTTTATCTCTTACAAATATAAAAAATTTTAATTGCATTCGTTTGTTTTAAACATAGCCAAGCATAACGGCATATCGGCGCCGTCGTCAGAGCGTTTGTCCAAAGCTTTCATCGAAGAGCATTTCCCCGGATGGTAGCGCCGCGGCGGCCGCCAAGAGAACTAGACCCCGGACGCCGTTTTCGCATCACATAGCAGGCCGCACCTTGCGTGCGCTTGATCGAGGGGCCGTGCGTAAAGTTTCTATATCTTCCCCGACCACGAAGAAGCTCTGTTCAGTCCGCTTCTAGCAGGTACAAACGTTGCACTAGTCGCTTTGTGATTAGTCCACTCGGAAACCGCAAGGTGCAGAAGCGAACTTTGTTGTCACGACCTGGATGTAGCGTCTCTATACGAGCTAGACTGCATAATGAACGTGGTTTAGAGTCATCATTGGCGAGCACGACCGATCCTTTTTTTTAGCTCACTGGATGCCTTTCGACGCGTCTCCCTCTTCCACCGTGACCACATTTCGTCTAATGTTTTTTTCTCGCTGTCGCCATATCCTTTTCAGCACCGTTGACGTCGACAGGCAAGGGTTCGGTAGGCGAGATGCAGGACCGTCTCCAGCTGGCCGCTGATGCTGTGAGTGACTACGCAAGGAGGTGCGGGCTTTCCTGCTCACCACTCAAGTCTGAACTTTTTATGGTCGGAAAGAGAAGAAGAAAAAAGTCCAAGATCCGGGCATCCAGATCACCCTGGACGGCCATACCATCCTACCGTCACCTCACATCAAAGTCCTCGGTATGACTTTTCAAGAGGACTGTTCAAACACCATTCTTCTTAACCGGCTCAGTCACACAACGGGACAAATTACCCACATGCTCCGAAGAATAACCACCAAAGCGAGGTGAATGAAGGAAGCGGACACCCTTCGTCTGGTAGAGGCCTTCGTCATCTCACGCATTACCTACGCCATTCCCTAGGGGTGACTTGGCCAAGATCGACACCATGAGCCGGAAAGCCTATAAGCATGCTCTGAGGCTCCCTATTAGTACTTCGACCGACAGCCTTCTGAAATTAGGCCTACATAACACGGCCGCCGAACTAGATGAGGCCCACCTCGCCAGTCAGCGTCTGCGACTAAGCACGACACCCGGCGGGAGGAGTCTCCTCACCAGACTGGGCATCCCCCGAAGAAAAATTGCAGCAATTACGCGATGTACCACCAAAAATAAGAATAAACATTGACGTTGCACCTATACCCCGTAACATGGACCCTACTCACCACGCAGGGAGAAAAGAATCAAGAGCGCGCACTACTCGGACAAACGACACAGGGACCGAGACCGCACGGTTTACACCGGACGCCGCGACTACGCCCGAAGGGGAGCCATGACCGCCGTGGTTACTTCAATGGTGAAATACCTCACCAGCATCACCTTGCCCTTCACAACCACTACCCAGGCAGAGGAAGCGGCCATTGTTCTGGCCATCTCCCAGACAAATGCGGATACCGTTATTACGGACTCGCAACAGGCTTAAACTTCCTTCGTGGTAGAATTTCCAAGACGGCTCTGGACATCCTGCTACAAAAGCCACCCGAGAGAAAAGGGAAGATAGTTTGTACGCCAGCCCACTCAACCCTCCAGGGCAACACGAACCGCCCACGACATCGCCCGAGATCTATCCGCCAGGCGACACGAGGTGTGTAGGTTAGAGACTGCGTGTCATTTGGTTACATATACAGACATAACGGGGGTACTATAAGTTCAAAAGAATGATCTATCCCCCGGTCATGAATCTCTAAACCAAAGGGCAGGAGCACTGCATCCGGCTCCTCCAAACAAATACGTTTCCTATCCGTCAAAACTTCACTTGCTCCATCCCACGCAGTACTTCCCGCTGTGCAAATTTTGCGCTGTCCTGGGCACCCTGTACCATATGGTATGAGAGTGGTCCGCAAACCCCAAAATTCAAAGAATAGCGCCCCCTTCCCGTGAGCAGGGGGAGAAGGAGCTGCCCAGCTCCGGTCTCGATTCCCAGCTTAGGCTGGTGGAAAGGGCCGCGGCGGCAGGGGTCTCCAATGGAGTCCTGTTACTGAGGGCCCCCCACACCACATTACGATGTTGTCAATAAAGTTATCTCCTCCTCCTCGCACTCCATTTTAGGGGGATCCTTGAGATCAGCAGCCAAGCTGGGTAAACGAGGTCAGGCCTTTTTCCAACAAGAAAGCATGCTGGTGATATAGGGAGAAGGTTCTGAAACATCGTTGTAAACAAACGTAAGTGGCCGGGAATAATTATGGATTCCACTTCCGTGATGATGGTAGCCATTTCGGCTACGTCCACAACCGTCGCAAAGACGTTTTTACCGAGCGCACAAGTCGTTCATAAAAGCCACCCCACCAGGGCGCTGCTTCCACGATAAACTTCCAAGAAATTGACGAGGACGTGAAATGATCTTGTATGTCGGGGTGCTTGAGTGTTTTCCACATAGCAGCGAGTTCTCGGGCGCTGTGTTTAAATGTACGCGCATTGTCTCTGTATACCGTATGACAGAGTCCGTGTCTCGAAACGAAACGGCGCATAGCGCGAATGAAACTCTGATGTCATGTCTGGTATCAGCTCGAGATGAATCGCTCAGTTACTGCGTACGAAAAAAGAACGACGTAGGTTCGGTTGTCTGACGACGTTGTCTTTACATAGTGGACCAGCAAAGTCTACTCCACAGGTTTCGAATGGAGTAGTTTTTATGACTCGGTCCTTGGGTAAGGGTGCTTCATATTGAATACATGCTCTTGAATGAAATCGTTTGCATGTCACGCAGGCATGAAGCAATTTCTTGACGAGTTGTCCTTTCATGATCCAGTATCTGTCTCGCAGTTGAACCAGAGTGTCACGGAGACCAGCATGACCTAACTTCGTGTGGGTTGATCGTACAAGAAGTTCAGCGTAAAAAAACTTGTGAGGAATAAAATAGGGTGTTTCTGGCTGTAGTCTTCAAGGCTGGCATGTAGTCTTCCTTGTACCCGAAGGAGTCGTTGATCATCAAGAAACAGGTTCACTGCTTTTAGAGATGAGGTTGGTGGTAGAGGATGCCCCTTCTTTACACAATATATAGTTATTCAGGAAAACCAGCTGATTACGTGCTCTGAATGCAGTAAAGCTCGGCCTTTCCAACTTCCTCAGCCGTCAAGTGTCCCGTAATCTTGTTCTTGTTCCGAACGTTATGTATAAACCCGTGTATCCAAGCTACCACTCAATGGAGGCGTAAGAGGGAACTAAATGGGGTAATGTCCACGACTGCAGAAGTCGAGACATTTAACGTCAGGATCGAATTTCGGGTCTCCTGCGTAACTTGTTTGCCTTGTGCATCTGAAGGCGTTGGTTCTGTAGGCCAAAACTCGGGTGTAGCAATCCAGACAGGTCCTTGCCACCACGAAGTGGACTGTTGCGATTGGCGGGGTGAAATTCCTCTAGTGAGGAGGTCCGCTGGATTATCCTTTCCTGGGCAGTAGTGCCACTGCCTGATTAAGGTAATTCTTCTAATTTCGTTTACTCTGTTCTGCACAAAGGACTTCCAAATAGTGATCTCGTTCCGAATCCAACATAGAATAATCAAAGAATCCGACCATAGATGCGTCTCTATGATGTCAAGGTTCAGGTTTTCACGAGTGAATTGGCTCATACGTTTAGCTAAAGAAGCAGACGTTAATTCCAGCTTGGCTAGAGTGATAGTCGTGACAGGGGCCACTCGACTTTTTGCCCTAAGCAGACGTGTCTTATGAGCTTGTATCGAATCTTGCAAAAAGAGATATTAAGGGACACCATCAGCACTAGGGCTGGCGTCACTGAATACATGCAACGTAGCCTTCGCGATGTCTTAATTGAGCCCTTGACCAAAAAAACGTGGATATGAATCCCTTCAAGGGCGTCCACTTCTTCACACCAGCGCTGCCAAATGTGCGCCAAGTCTTCGGGTAGTTCATCGTCCCACTCAAGGCGTCTTTTCTTCCACAAATCTTGAAGGAGTATCTTAGCTGTGATAACAACAGGGCTAATGAATCCGAGGGGGTCGAATATTTTGGTAGTAGCTTTCTGTGTCAATCTCTGTAGCCGGTCGTTCATTCGTCGGGACTTGCGGCCGAAACAATTACACCATCTTCCCACATGGGAACCCTGAGGTGATGCAAAGCCGTGCAAACTCGTGCAAACTCGATATGCTTTGCATCTCCTCAGGGTTCCCACGTGGGAAGATGGTGTAATTTTTTTGCTTTTCGCCTCCATCAGAAAAGCGGCCGCCGCGGCCGGGAATCGAACCCGCGACCTCGTGCTCAGCAGCGCAACGCCTTAGCCACTGAGCCACCGCGGCGGGTCACTGCCAGAATCGTTGGCTTCCATTGTCAGCTCATCGGACGGCGCAGACCGAAGCAGCAACTGAAGGGAGCAGCGGCGCGGACCTGGTTTATCTGAAGTGGCGAGGAGGAAGGTAGAGGAGGAGCAGCGCGCACAGCTGTTGGGGAGAGGAGAGAGGGACGTTATCACAGCTGGCGTGGAGAGGGGTAGAGGAGGACCAGCGCACACAGGTGGTGTGGAGGGGAGGTTCCCGTTTAACCCATTCCCATTTCACCCTTCCCGCTTGTTCCCTCCCGTTTCAACCCGGCGCAAAACGACCTTCCCGTTTCGCCCTTTCCCACTTGGCCAGTTCCCGTTTGAACCCATTCCCTTTCAACCTTCCCGTTTGTTTGTTCCCATTTCAACCCGGCGCGAAAGAACCTTCCCGTTTTGTATTTTCCTATTTAGCTCGTTCCCGGAATAACGTACCCAGTTTATGAACCGTTATAAAAAACATTTTATATTGTTTTCCTTTATTTCCGTTTGTTCACAGCCGCTGCGATAGCATACTCAGTTACAGCCAGAGTCCTTGACTGCTTTTCAAACCTGGGGTTCACTTTTTGAATCTACAGACGACGACATTTGGTTACAATTAGTCATACTAATTAACAAATCTACACAATTTACACGAAAACAGCGAAATACCTAAGCTAAACGTATTTAGGTCGCGAGGGTCTCCCCGGCGTCTTCCCTCGTTTGCTCTCGTTCGGTCGACTGACCCTCGACTCTAGCTTCTTTAGATCCCCCCCCAAAAACCCCAGAACCCCAGAAAAAAGTGGGATGAGGGGCTACTCACACACACGGCTACGTCAACCAAAGTTTATACACAAACAATTATTTTATCCACACTCTAAAGCTAACTTTAACTCAATCTTCAGGTATTCGTGAAAGGGACGGGTAAATAACTAATAAAAACCAACCGACCCATAGAAACTCCGACAGCTGGCCATCGACCCTCGGGCGGCCTCTAAATATTGGTCCTACGACGCGCGCCGAAAATATGCTCAGCGCGAAGACATTCCAGGCTTTGTCAACCAGGGCGTGTCCATTACAAAATGAGCTGTCTGTCCCTCGTCACATATATCCGGTTGGGCGGTGACACTGTAGACCTGTTACGAATTTGAACCTCACTGCGTACCTTGGCTGGTGCAATTTTTCCAAAGCGCCGCGGCGGGCCTTTCTCTATTCATCTCTAGCCCACGAATGACGCCGCAATCGAGGGTAACCCCACCGACCAGACGCACCAGTTCTTTGCATGTTCTAATGCGGTAATTATCCCCGGCAACTAGAGAGACATTCCACGACGTCACAAGGTACCCTCGGCGTCGTATAGACCTCAGACGACAAAGGTGCGACTCCCCCCCAAAAGGATATTAACCACCCTTCCCTGGCTGGGATTATTTTTATCAGCTGGACGCGCTACCACGGCTTCCCCAGAAAAAACGATGAAACGCGGAAAGCGCTTCCCCTAGTACACTATACTTCAGCGGTGCCTGCACAAAGAAGCCGCGCAGGCTTTTATGCAACAACAAAAACGCAGGACAGAAAACCGCCGGCGTTCTCGCAAAATGTGTAATTGGCTGAGTTAACACATTCAATCGTTATTTTTGCTTTTTTTAAGTCTCTCGATGGACATCTTTGATCTATAGATCTCGAACCCGAAGACAAAGCTACGCTCCAAACAATGAGCATAAGAGCGGCTGTTAAATAAATTTCAGCCACACGTACGGACACCAACTGCATAAAATCCAATGCGTGCATTGCTCAAGATATTGGGTATCTTTCTAGTACACTTTCGCAGCTACAAATATTTTGTCAAGAGGGCAGTATCGGCCTAAGGCATTCGGAAACTTTTATCGACCAGAAATATCGGTCGATTCTGGAAAAATTGCTGCATACAAGTTTTTAGTGCATGGCCCGTTGCTTGTAAGCACATTTTGGGGGACAGTTTCGAAGACGGTAACGCATATTTTCTGAAATTCAAATTGGTTGGAACGATGCGGGTTGAAATGAGAAGGGCGCTTTGGGAGCGTGTTGAAACGGGAAGGGCGTTTTGGGAACGGGCTGGAAACAGGAAGCGTCCAAACGGGAAGGTCGTTTCGGGAGCGGGGCGCACACGGGACGGGTCAAGCGGAAGGGCGTTTCGGGAGTGGGTTCAAACGGGACGGGGTCAAACGGGAATGAGTTCTTTCGGGCTACACCCGTGTAGAGAGGTTGGGAGGGGAGAGAGTGACGTTTATCACAGCTGGCGTCGAGAGGAGGAGAGGTGCGGACAGACGCCGGAGGACAACGGACATAGCCCTGAGCCAGAGATGTTTTGCATCTAAAACGAACACGTCTTGCAATGTGTCCAATTTCAGTCCAAGAACTTTCGAAGTCTCTGAATGCGGCAAGCATACGGTAGAGGGTGAGTCTGTTTGGTTGTCGAGAAAAACAGAGGCCACGGTCCTGTTGTTGGTAACCCATTTTCTAATATTCATAGAAGCAGATTTGAAAATCTGGATGGTGTCATTGTATAAAGCAATCGCTTCTTGTTCTGTATGTGCGCCGATTACTAGGTCACCCATGTTACGCGGATAAGAATCCATATGGCTCCTGATTGTTTGATTGTAGGGCTTAACGCGCTGACGCAACGCGGGCGATGGGGTTAATTTTGACCACCTGGGTATCTTTAACGTGCGCCGAAATCTCGTACACACGGGGCTCCTGAAGTGAGGCTGAAGTGTTGCCATTAGCAGAAAGGGGCTTGAAGTTACTCCGAAAGGGATTCGAGACATTCTCCACACCTCTTTCGGAGGAAATGGTTGACCAAGTTGAGGGCAACTCTCAAACCAAAGAAAACGTAAGGAGTCGCGGTCTGGCTCCCGTAGACTTATCTGTAAAAAGGCCTTCTCAACCTCGGAAGTCATACCAATCCTGTATTGACGAAATCGCTACGATGTCGGAATTCAGATTCGGACCTGCCTCCAAGTTGTCATTTAACTGACTTCGCGCCTTTGGCACGCGATGACGCGTCAAACACGAT